>JAWHQI010000316.1:1390000-2590000 GCA_033032865.1 Dactylorhiza incarnata
TTTTTCTTCTTTCGGAATATTGACAATTACGCTTCAGCTACAACGTCGAATTCTATTGAATTGAATAGTAGAAAAGGAGAGTTTTGCACTAAATGAGTTTGGAAAGCTGTGTTTGAATTTTTAGTCCAAATTAATCATTTGATAAAGGCAAGTATACCTTATCGCAAGTAATACAGGATATTTTTAGAAAATATCGGGATCGTATATTTCCGCGGGTCGTGTTGATTATGCTACTTCGAGGAACGAACTATTATCCTATCGGAATAATATTTTTAGTTGATTTAACTAGAGTTCTAAACGATAAAATGCGAAAGATGATAATAAGCGATTAACTAGAGTTCTAAACGATAAAATGTGAAAGATGATAATAAGCGATTAACTAGAGTTCTAAGCGATGAGAAAGATAGCGCGCGACGTCGAATTACCTTGAGACGAAAATAGATTTTTTCGTAGAATTAAAAGTGATGACTTTTCAAAATATTAAGATGACTTGACCGTGGAGGAACCATAATTATGAACGCTCCTCTCTCGAGGGTACGCCCACCTGAGATTATGAATATTCGACCGAACTCTCGTTCTACAATCGAATGTTCTTAATACTCGCTTTATGTTGTGAACCCCGCTATTGGGTTTTTATTTCCAATTCGGGAGAATTACCTCGTCCTCTCTCGAGGGTAGAGCGCACTTCTCTTTACCCGTGAGCGATCGATCCGTACGCACGAGCCTCTCAGCTAACTAGGTACGAAAACGGAAATGAAAACCACACATCGATTATGTGCCTCCACTTAACGTGTTTCTCGGGTAAACCTTAAGCGTTAATTATTTTAGAAAGAGCTGTTTTAATTTTATAGAAAAATTATTTTTTTTGTGTCCCAATGCTTTTCGACGTCGTGTGCTAAAGGAAATTAGCCACTCATCGGAATGGAGACGGCATTATCGGTTGAAAAATACATGTTTACTGATTAAAGCAGATATAAGCGGATAAAAAAAAGACTTATATAAAAAAAACAGTAATAGTATCCGTCCCAACCACCTTAAACAAGCGCTAAAAAGTTCTTAGCCTCTTATTCAAGAAGGGGGTGGTATAGAAATGAAAAGACTTATAAAGGTGCAGAAATAATATCCGTCCCAACCGACTTAAATAAATGCTAAAGTTAATTAGCCTCTTATTCAAGATGGGGTGGTATATAGCAGTTATATGAAGACTGAAATAAAACTAAGTTACAAAAAAAAGAAAAATATAATCTCATACACGCACACACTCTAAAAAAACTAAAAAGAAAGCGTTTAAAATGAAAGCGATAAAATAAAGCGAAAAAGAAAACGATAAAACTATTGTATGAAAGCTTATAAATCTAAGCTATGAAAACAGTAAACCTAGATTATGAAAGCAATAAACCTAACTATAAAAGCAATAAAACTAAATTATGAAAGCAATAAACTAAGTTATGAAAGCAATAAAACTATTCTCATACACACACACACACTAACATAAATGAAAAGGAAGATGATCCAAATGAGAAAAACAACATTTTATTTCTAAAAGGCGAAAATTACAAACGAACATAACTTAATTGCATAAAGAAAACTCGCATTCACTCAAAGAACTCAGAAAAACATTACAAAGCACTCAAAATTTGGATGAAAAATACTTCAGCCGAGCCCCTCTATTTATAGGGAAAATTTGAGTTTTACACGCCCTAGGTCACGGGCGTGACTTGAATGTCACGGCCGTGACTTAGGGCGTGACATTTGCTCGGCTGTATTCACCGTCTTCTGGAAGGTCCGGCCGTCAAACATGGCTGCACACGGGCGTGACTTGGTATGTCACCGGCGTGACTTTGTGAGTCACGGGCGTGACTATGGGTGGCTGATGCCGGCAGCATGGGCGCGGCTTCGAGACGTGACGCGCTGGCGGCTCACGGGCGTGACTCTGCTGGAACACGGGCGTGACTTGTAGAGTCACGGGCGTGACTTGGTCAACTGGAGTGAGCTGAAGAGAAATTCGTCGGGCGCAGAGCTTTAAATTTACACGCCCTTGGTCACGGGCGTGGCCGAGGGCGTGACTTGAGCGATTTGTCGGGATTTGATCTGGATCGAGCCGTCCCGTTGATATTTGATCTTTAAAATTACACGCCCTTGGTCACGGGCGTGACTGAGGGCGTGACCTGGGAAAATTTTGCAAAAAAATGCAAAAACAAAAATAAAACTAAGTTAAAAACCAGAAATAATAAAGAAGCAATTTATTCATTAATTTACATAGAAAATTCACAATATTAATTAAAACTATACTAATAATTATACTAAACATACATATATTTTATTACTTATCAAATACCCACATACTTAAGTTTTTGTTATTCCAGAGCAAAAGTAAGAGAGATCTATACGGGATTAACATAAGTTCTAATTTTTGGCTATCGTTTTATTTTAATCATAAGAGACTGAAAAATAAAAATTCGGAGTAATAAGAGTTAAGTCCTAAATTATGCAAATGATTTAAGTAGAAAGAAATGTCCTGGCCAAAAGACTTCTTAATTAACCAAATATCTAACAAAATTGCAATCATTAGTAAACGAGATTAGATCGAAATTATAATAACCTTTGTTTAAAGAAACATGAAGGAAAAAATATAAGTTACTAATTATGCTCTCAAATGATTTTTTGAATTAAAACTAGAAACAATAATTTGGTTAAGGGAAAAGGGGGTAAAAAGCCTTGGCAAATAGAAGAGTACTTGAATTAGGGGTGATGAATTGTATCATCTCACCCCTCTTATATAGTTTCCTTTGACTCCCATCGTTGGTGTACGAGGGAAAATTGACCTTTTAATTAACCCAATGCCTGTGTTTACGGAATTTGCAATTCTCATTGACATATGATCTCTTTTAACAAATATTGGGTGCCTATGTTTACGGAATTTTTGTATTCCCATTGACATAAGATCTTTTTTTTTTCTTCCTTTGTTTGTTTTTGTCATGCTAAATTGGTGTATACAAGGGGTTTTCAAGAGAAATTCTAGAATAATAAAAAAAATTTTGAGAGCAACCTTAGTAAGTTGAATATTCCTAGATTCCTGAAGACATAAAGTAGGGATAATTGCAGTCTAAAGTTGTTTTGCCAACATAATACACATGTCTCTATTTTAGCTAGTAGAAGTAGTGCTTGATAACAAAGCCTCTATTTAAATTAAAAACATAAGATATTCTTTAAAACTTAACCTCGAACGTTTAAATCTATCGATCTTAGATAAACAAACAAATAGTAAAACTAGCGATTATGAAAATCCACAAACATATACTCTCGAAACTAAATGCTTTAAGAATAAAAGTAAAGTAGGGTATATTTTTTTGGAACGTTTTTTTTTTTGTGTTTTTTTTTTTTTTGGAACATATACTCTCGAAAAAAAAATACATATATTTTTTTGATGATTTTTTTTTTTTTTTGTAATATATTTTGTAAAAATATATTTTTATTTTGTAAAAAAAAAAGCCCTTTTTTTGTTTTAAATGAAAACGGTAAATACACCCCCATACTTAAAACCCAACATTGTCCCCAATGTTGTAATGTAAGTATGAAGGAGATAAAATAACATTGCAATATACACAAAAGGAAAGAGGAAGCAAAAATGCTTCCCTGAATTAAAGCTGGCGGGGTCGTAAGAAACCCTGCAAAAAGAGATAAAAAAACATAATACAAATATTAGATAAATATGGAGTGCCTCCCACAAGCGATTTGTTTACCGTCGCGTAGCTTGACGCATTTGGCGTGGTGAGATTATAAATTGGGGAGGGTTAAAGATTCCGTGTGTCCGTCCACCGGATCGCCTGCAAGATATAGTTTTAAACGGTGGTCGTTGACTTTAAAATCGCCTTTTTCGGGGTGAGAGATAAGAACGGTCCCATACGGCCAAACCTCTTTGACTTCAAAGGGGCCGGACCAGCGGGATTTGAGCTTACCCGGAAAAAGACGAAGACGTGAATTATAAAGAAGGACAAGATCGCCCGGCGCGAAAGTTTTTGGAAATTTAATTTTTCGATCGTGGTAGAACTTAGAACGCTCCTTATAAAATTTATTACTCTCATAAGCGTTCGCACGCCATTCATCGAGTTCATTTAGTTGGAATTTCCTATTCTCAGAGGCTAAGTTCGAATCGAGATTTAAAAATTTTAAGGCCCAAAAAGCGCGGTGTTCTAACTCTACCGGTAAATGGCACGCTTTGCCGTAGACTAATCGATAGGGCGTACAACCGATAGCGGTCTTGTATGTCGTACGATACGCCCACAACGCGTCGTCGAGTTTTGAGGACCAATCCTTCCTATTTAAAGAGACGGTTTTTTCCAAAATGCGTTTTATCTCGCGATTCACTACCTCTACTTGGCCGCTCGTTTGTGGGTGATAGGCGGTGGCGAGCTTATGCGTGACGCCGTACTTAGATAAAATTTTTGAAAACTGGGCGTTGCAGAAGTGCGTGCCCCTATCACTAACTATTGCACGGGGCGTGCCGAAGCGAGAAAATAATTTTTTTAGAAAATGGACGACGACTCGCGCATCATTGGTGGGCAGAGCTTGCGCTTCCGCCCACCTAGATACGTAATCGACCGCCACTAAAATATAGCGATTATTAAAAGAAGGAGGTAGGGGGCCTACAAAGTCTATGCCCCACAAATCGAAGATTTCACATTCTAAATAAAAGTTTTGGGGCATCTCGTCACGACGAGAGATGTTACCCGACCGCTGGCAGCTATCGCATATACTCACAAAAGTGTGAGCATCCTTAAAGAGAGTGGGCCAATAAAAGCCTGACTCTAACGCTTTCCGCGCGGTCCGGTTGGCTTGATAATGCCCTCCAGCCGGCCCCTCATGGCAGTGTCGCAATATTTGCGCACCCTCCTCGCTTGAAACACATCTTTGTATCACTTGGTCTGCGCAGACGCGAAAGAGAAAGGGGTCCTCCCAAAAGTAGTTTTTCAAGTCAGAGAAGAATTTCTTCTTCTGCTGAGTCGAAAAATCTTTTGGAAGAACCCGCGCGACTAAATAGTTCGCGTAATCTGCGAACCAAGGGGTAGAAGAAGTTTTTGTATTATTTATGATTAAAAGGCGCTCTTCAGGAAATCGATCATCTATTTCTGGTTCGACGAGCGTTTCTGCGACGGGGTGTTCTAAACGTGAGAGGTGGTCGGCTGCTAAATTTTCAGCCCCTTTCTTATCCCGGATCTCTAAGTCAAATTCCTGTAAAAGGAGGATCCATCGAAGTAAGCGAGGCTTGGCATCAACTTTGGCCAAAAGATACTTTAGGGCGGAGTGATCGGTGAAAACGATCACGTGTGAAAGTGTTACGTAAGGCCTGAATTTATTAAAAGCAAAGATGACGACAAGAAGTTCCTTTTCCGTCGTTGTATAGTTAGCCTGTGCGGCATTGAGTGTGCGAGAAGCATAATATATTGGATGAAAATATTTATTTACGCGTTGGCCTAAGACGGCTCCTACCGCGATATCGCTCGCGTCGCACATAATCTCGAACGGAAGGGACCAATCTGGCGCCACCAGAATTGGAGAATTGATAAGTTGCTTTTTTATAAAATCAAATGCCTCTACGCAGGCCGTGTCAAAAATGAATGGGGAATCCTTTTCCAGGAGGTGAGTTAGCGGTTTGGTTATTCTTGAAAAATCTTGAATAAACCGCCGATAAAAACCTGCGTGGCCAAGAAAACTTCTAATTGATTTGACGTTCGAAGGAACAGGAAGTTGTTCAATTATAGCGACTTTGGCCCTATCGACCTCCATCCCCTTGGAAGAAATTTTATGGCCGAGGACTAAGCCCTCTCGGACCATGAAGTTGCATTTCTCCCAGTTCAAGACTAAGTTCGTCTCCTCGCACCGTTGGAGGACTCTATCTAAATTTTTTAGACAATTTTTAAAAGAGTCTCCAAAGACGGAGAAGTCATCCATGAAGACTTCCATTATGTCTTCTACTAGCTCGCCAAATATTGCCAGCATACATCTTTGGAATGTAGCTGGCGCGTTACAGAGGCCAAACGGCATCCTTCGATATGCGAAGGTGCCGAAAGGGCAAGTAAAAGTCATTTTTTCTTGGTCCTCGGGTGAAATAGGGATTTGGAAAAATCCCGAGAGACCATCAAGGAAGCAATAAAAAAGATGACCGGAGAGACGCTCTAAGATTTGATCAATAAACGGTAACGGAAAGTGGTCTTTTCTGGTGGCATCATTTAGTTTTCTGTAGTCGATGCACACCCTCCAACCCGTAACAGTACGAGTTGGGATTAATTCGTTATTCGTGTTTGCCACGACCGTTATACCGCCCTTTTTCGGGACGACTTGTACGGGGCTTACCCACGTACTATCGGAAATAGGATAGATAATCCCCGCATCGAGGAGTTTAATAATTTCAGTCTTAACGACTTCCCGCATGTTCGGGTTAAGTCGCCGTTGAGGCTGAATTGTTTTGCGGGGGTTTTCTTCGAGAAAAATTTTGTGAGAGCAAAATGAGGGGTTAATTCCCCTGATATCGGAAATTTGCCATGCAATTGCACGGCGATGTTTAGATAAAACTTCAACCAATTCGGATATTTCCGAATCAGTTAAAGTAGAAGATATTATAACCGGAAGTTTTAAGTTCGCGGCTAGAAAAGCATATTTTAAATGGTCGGGGAGTTGCTTAAGCTCCAAGACCGGAGGTTCTTCACAGGAAGTGGAGATTTTTAAATCTTTCGAATCGAAAGGCTCGAAAGGCGAATCTGGCGGTAATTCTTCTAAAGGAGGTTGATTCGCCAGATCCGAATCGTCTATCATTAAAGATAGCAATTCCGAAAAAGAAGAACACTCGTCCACAAACGCGGATTCCAAATTGAAACAGGAATCATCATTCGACAGTGAGTTCCGCATGGAGGGGTTGATATGTAAAGTAACTTCGTTGTCTCCAACTCGAAGGAGGAGGCGACCGTTACTGACATCGATTAACGCGCGGGAGGTTGCAAGAAAGGGGCGACCGAGGATGATGGGTACCTCGACGTCCTCCTCTATGTCCAGGATGACAAAGTCTACTGGGAAGATAAACTTGTCGACCTTGACCAGAACATCCTCCGCTACCCCGATTGGGTACTTTACCGAGCGATCCGCGAGTTGGATGCTCATTTTTGTCGGACTCGGGATGCCTAAATTGAGTTTTTTGAAAAGAGAAAAAGGCATCAAATTGATGCTGGCGCCTAAGTCCGCAAGAGCGTACTTTATTAACATATTGCCAAAGAGACACGGGATGGAGAACCGTCCCGGGTCGTTCAGTTTTGGCGGCAATTTGTTAAGGAGAACAGCCGAACATTCCGCATTAAGGGAAACACGCGAAACATCCTCGAGTCGCTTTTTATTAGAAAGCAACTCCTTAAGATATTTCGCGTATTTCGGCATTTGGGAGAGTGCCTCGCAGAAGGGGACGATTATTTGAATTTGTTTTAAAATACGCAAAATTTTTTGATAATTTTCGTCCTCCTTCTCTTTATTAATTTTAGACGGGTAAGGAATTCGAGGACTCGAAACATTCGGCGCAACCGGAGAATCCGGAGCAATTAGAATCGAGGAAGAGGGTGGAGGGGTCGGAGGCAAAATGCATACCTTAGGCTCAACCCGCAATGGGGAGACGACCTCCTTGCCGCTTCGAAGGGTTATAGCGTTGGCATTTTCCCTGGGGTTTGGCTCCGTATTCCCTGGTAGAGCTCCGTATGGCCGCTCGGAGACCATCTTTGCAAGTTGTCCAACCTGGTTTTCCAAGTTTTTAATCGATCCGGTAAGATTCCGGATATTTGAATCGTTGGACGCGATGTATTTAGACAAAACATCTTCGAGCGGCGAAGGTTTTGGAGGAGGAGGCTGGAATCCCTGCGGAAATCCTTGCGGAAATCCTTGAGGATTCATATTTGGGGGCCTCTGAGCATTGTTAGGATTGCTCCAGGAGAAATTAGGGTGGGTCCTCCAACCCGGATTATAATTATTACTATACGGGTTGTTATTAGGGTTGAAGGGGGGCCTAACCGGATTACCGAGGTAATCCACCGATTCTTCGATTACATTATTATTATTATTATTCCAAGCGGGAGTGGAGGAGGAAACAGTCATCTCCGCCACCTGCTTACTTAGCCGCTCTACCTGTGAGGCTAAGAAAGTAGTGGCGTCCACTTCAAAAAGACCAGCCGGTTTATTAGGACGCGACCTTGGCACGTTCCATTGGTACGCGTTCATGGTCATTTCGTCGATCAGAGCTTGAGCGGTCTCCGGGGTTTTGTTGTTTAACGTTCCCCCGGAGGCCGCATCAATCATCTGTCGCGTAGAAAAATTTAAACCATTATAAAACGTCTGGACCTGTAGCCAAGTTGGTAGTGCATGATGAGGACACCTACGCAAATATTCTTTAAAACGCTCCCAAGTCTCATAAAGAGACTCGGAATCGAATTGCACAAAGGATGTGATATCCGTGCGTAGTTTTGCGGTTTTTGACGGAGGAAAATACTTAGTTAAGAAAAATTCCGTCAATTGGGTCCACGTGGTTATGGACCCTCTCGGAAGAGAAGTCAACCACGATTTGGCTTTTAACCGTAGCGAAAATGGAAATAAGCGTAAACGAATGGCGTCATCAGTGACGCCATTAATTTTAAAGGTGTCGCATATTTCTAAAAAATTTGAAAGGTGCTGATTTGGGTCCTCATCTGGCAAACCGTCGAACTGAATCGACAATTGTACCATTTGAATTATGCTGGATTTTATTTCGAAATTATTATTATTAACTGTCGGGCGAGTAATACTTGATCCTGTATCTTCCAAATTCGGCCGGGCATAATATGCCATGGTCCGGGCCGGGGCCGCATTTGGAATTGGATCGCCCATATTTGCAGTATCTCCGATTGACTCTTCAGGGGTTTCGAGTAAGTTTTGATCACGAGATCGGATGCGCTCACGAAGAGTGCGCTCGATTTCGGGGTCAAAAGGAATAGTCGAATCGTCCGACGAGTTTCCTCGGGTCATATACTAAAAACAATATTTTTGGATTTTCTGTTTTTTTTTATTGTTAATTTTTATAAATATAAGTTTATATATATATTTTTTTTTTATATTTTATATATATATATATATATATATATTTTTTAATATATAGATAAGGAATAAAATTAATAGCAGTTCCTACTTTCAAATAACAACACAAAGTTCCCCGGCAACGGCGCCAAAAACTTGATGATTTTGTTTGGACTACTTCCTTTTGTTTTATAACTAAAAGATAACCTTTATATTAAGAGTTTAGAATTGGCGGATGTTTTCGAAGAGTCTCGCAAGTACTCCTACTTTGAGAAATTAACCGTTATCCTATCGAAGGATAGAAGTAACGGTCTTTTTCTTCTTTCGGAATATTGACAATTACGCTTCGGCTACAACGTCGAATTCTATTGAATTGAATAGTAGAAAAGGAGAGTTTTGCACTAAATGAGTTTGGAAAGCTGTGTTTGAATTTTTAGTCCAAATTAATCATTTGATAAAGGCAAGTATACCTTATCGCAAGTAATACAAGATATTTTTAGAAAATATCGGGATCGTATATTTCCGCGGGTCGTGTTGATTATGCTACTTCGAGGAACGAACTATTATCCTATCGGAATAATATTTTTAGTTGATTTAACTAGAGTTCTAAACGATAAAATGCGAAAGATGATAATAAGCGATTAACTAGAGTTCTAAACGATAAAATGCGAAAGATGATAATAAGCGATTAACTAGAGTTCTAAGCGATGAGAAAGATAGCGCGCGACGTCGAATTACCTTGAGACGAAAATAGATTTTTTCGTAGAATTAAAAGTGATGACTTTTCAAAATATTAAGATAACTTGACCGTGGAGGTTCCATAATTATGAACGCTCCTCTCTCGAGGGTACGCCCACCTGAGATTATGAATATTCGACCGAACTCTCGTTCTACAATCGAATGTTCTTAATACTCGTTTTATGTTGTGAACCCCGCTATTGGGTTTTTATTTCCAATTCGGGAGAATTACCTCGTCCTCTCTCGAGGGTAGAGCGCACTTCTCTTTACCCGTGAGCGATCGATCCGTACGCACGAGCCTCTCGGCTAACTAGGTACGAAAACGGAAATGAAAACCACACATCGATTATGTGCCTCCACTTAACGTGATTCTCGGGTAAACCTTAAGCGTTAATTATTTTAGAAAGAGATGTTTTAATTTTATAGAAAAATTATTTTTTTTTTGTCCCAATGCTCTTCGACGTCGTGTGCTAAAGGAAATTAGCCACTCATCGGAATGGAGACGGCATTATCGGTTGAAAAATACATGTTTACTGATTAAAGCAGATATAAGCGGATAAAAAAAAAGACTTATATAAAAAAAACAGTAATAGTATCCGTCCCAGCCACCTTAAACAAGCGCTAAAAAGTTCTTAGCCTCTTATTCAAGAAGGGGGTGGTATAAAAATGAAAAGACTTATAAAGGTGCAGAAATAATATTCGTCCCAACCGACTTAAGTAAATGCTAAAGTTAATTAGCCTCTTATTCAAGATGGGGGTGGTATATAGCAGTTATATGAAGACTGAAATAAAACTAAGTTACAAAAAAAAAGAAAAATATAATCTCATACATGCACACACTCTAAAAAAACTAAAAAGAAAGCGTTTAAAATGAAAGCGATAAAATAAAGCGAAAAAGAAAACGATAAAACTATTGTATGAAAGCTTGTAAATCTAAGCTATGAAAACAGTAAATCTAGATTATGAAAGCAATAAACCTAACTATAAAAGCAATAAAACTAAATTATGAAAGCAATAAACTAAGTTATGAAAGCAATAAAACTATTCTCATACACACACACACACTAACATAAATGAAAAGGAAGATGATCCAAATGAGAAAAACAACATTTTATTTCTAAAAGGCGAAAATTACAAACGAACATAACTTAATTGCATAAAGAAAACTCGCATTCACTCAAAGAACTCAGAAAAATATTACAAAGCACTCAAAATTTGGATGAAAAATACTTCAGCCGAGCCCCTCTATTTATAGGGAAAATTTGAGTTTTACACGCCCTAGGTCACGGGCGTGACTTGAATGTCACGGCCGTGACTTAGGGCGTGACATTTGCTCGGCTGTATTCGCCGTCTTCTGGAAGGTCCGGCCGTCAAACATGGCTGCACACGGGCGTGACTTGGTATGTCACGGGCGTGACTTTGTGAGTCACGGGCGTGACTATGGGTGGCTGATGCCGGCAGCATGGGCGCGACTTCGAGACGTGACGCGCTGGCGGCTCACGGGCGTGACTCTGCTGGAACACGGGCGTGACTTGTAGAGTCACGGGCGTGACTTGGTCAACTGGAGTGAGCTGAAGAGAAATTCGTCGGGCGCAGAGCTTTAAATTTAGACGCCCTTGGTCACGGGCGTGACTTGAGCGATTTGTCGGGATTTGATCTGGATCGAGCCGTCCCGTTGATATTTGATCTTTAAAATTACACGCCCTTGGTCACGGGCGTGACTGAGGGCGTGACCTGGGAAAATTTTGCAAAAAAATGCAAAAACAAAAATAAAACTAAGTTAGAAACCAGAAATAATAAAGAAGCAATTTATTCATTAATTTACATAGAAAATTCACAATATTAATTAAAACTATACTAATAATTATACTAAAAATACATATATTTTATTACTTATCAGATGTCCCAAGAAATTTTTATGGATCTATTGCATATCTTGGAGGAGAAGTACGGATTTCACGGGACGAGACGGACTGCATCTAGAGAGATTTTGGCACTGACCTTGGACATACTGTCTCATAACGAGGTCATGAGGAAGACATGTGAGCGGTTTCAGCACTCGACGGAGACTGCTAGCAGGTTTTTTGGAGAAGGCATTCGCGTGTTGATACTACTGGCGGATGAAGTGATTCAGCCATTAGATAGATCTTTCAGTAGCACACCGCCAGAGATTTTGTACGACACACGTTACATGCCATTCTTTAAAGATTATGTCGGTGCAATTGATGGAACACATGTTCATGCATGCGTACCTGTTCGTGATCAAGTACCGTACATTGGGAGACATTGCATGCCAACACAAAATGTGATGGCTGCTTGTGATTTCAACATGTGTTTCACGTTTGTTATGCCAGGTTGGGAAGGCTCTGCGCATGATAGCCGCATTTTCAATTATGCGCTTCGGGATCCCCGTTACAAATTTCCGCATCCACCACCAGGTAATCAGATTTCTATTCCATTTTTTATACTTCTCACCTATGAAGCATAACAACTTTGCTCCTGATTTTCAGGAAAATATTACTTGGTAGACTCTGGGTATCCGCTACAAAGGGGATACTTGAAACCATATCCAGAGACACGTTATCATCTCCCGGACTTTGCTCGTGGAGGTCGTGCACCGGAAGGACGCCGAGAGATATTCAATCACGCACACTCATCCCTTAGAAGTGTCATTGAAAGATCGTTCGGCATTTGGAAGAAGAAGTGGGCCATATTGCGTGATATGCCGAGCTACAGCTTCGCCAAACAAACCGATATTGTGATGGCAACTATGGCACTGCATAATTTTATTCGGCGGCACCCGTCGCGGAGGGATATTGATTTCAATGACGTCGAGCAGGGAGGTGGTGATGAGGGGGGAAGCACACAAGGGCATCAAATCGTTTGTGCTGATACAGCAGGCGGGGTAGATGAGATGATCACGTTGCGTGAAAATATAGCGCAACAGTTGTACACTTCGAGATCTTAGATGGTGAGACGAATTGTTGGTATTTTTATCTATTATAGTAACTATTATCAAGATTGTGTATTTGATGTGTATCAAAATTTTTTTTTTAAAAACTCCATTTGACCCAAACAAAATTTATAAAACTTCATTTCAATAAGCACTGAAAACTCCATTTCACCCAAACAGTTTTCTAACAAAACTCCATTTCTCAGAAACAGCTCTTTTTCAAAACTCCATTTCTGATCAGCAGCTTTTCATCAGCAACAGCCCAACCAAACGGACCCTAAGCCATGAACACTTTCACAATATATTGTAGACACGGCCGGTTTTTATATGTACTAATATTAATGAAGGTCGTCCCTTCGGCCGCCCGAAAGCATCGAGCACGGCCGTAGCACACAGGGGGCGGGCGAAGCCCTCCATCGCCGGCCGAGTACCGTCGCGCTTGGTCGTAAGGTACATATATATCTTTATTATATAAACCAATATGCATATTTGGAAGCACACCAAGAATTTCATCTGGACCGTCCGATCAAGCAGGATCAAAAGCTGGCCGTCGGATGCAAGTGGGGAGGCCTGCCTATAGCTTTTCCTCCTCTACGGTTACTGTTCATTCCCATGAAAATCTCGATACCCAGCTGTGCCTCGCTTCCGCCTCGCCATTTCCCGACGACGTCGCCGGCGGAGCCGGCGGCGGCCTGCCCGGCGCCCACCGGGGGGTTCGCCGGCCTCCGGCGAACCCGCCGGAGGTTGTCCGGCGGCGAGCGGGCAGGGCCACCGCCGGCGGTGGCCCTGCCGTGAGCTCCAGTTTTAGGGCTCACGGGCAGGGCCACAGCCGGCGGTGTCCCTGCCCGTGAGCCGCCGGACAACCGCCGGCGGGTTCGTCGGAGTCCGGCGAACTCGCCGGTGGGCGCCGGAGCCTACGCCGGCGGCATGGCCGGGCAGGGAGGCAGGCGGAAGCGGAGGAAACGGGCAGGGAGGCGCACGCGGGCT
The DNA here is from genome assembly GCA_033032865.1 of Dactylorhiza incarnata. NCBI lineage: Eukaryota > Viridiplantae > Streptophyta > Magnoliopsida > Asparagales > Orchidaceae > Dactylorhiza > Dactylorhiza incarnata. The sequence continues at coordinate 1,403,760 of JAWHQI010000316.1, forward strand.
CCCGTTCGTCGAACGGAGCACCGTTTGACAGGTTCCCGTTCGTTGAACGGCGCCCGTTCGACGAACGCGAGCTCCCGTTCGTCGAACGCAGGCTCCGATCGACGAACGGAGCACGCGCCCCCGTTCGACGGACGCGGGCTCCCGTTCGTCGAACGGAGCCCCGTTCGACAGTTTCCCGTTTGTCGAACGGAGGGCTCTGTTCGTCGAACGCAGGCTCCGATCGACGAACGGGCTAAAAATTATAAAATTTTAAATTAAATTTCTTAATAAATTTTAAAATTTTAGGGTTTTAAATAACTGACGGGGGCGGGCGAAGCCCGCCTTGAATGCCAAGTGGGCGAAGCCTTCCGAGGGGGCGGACGAAGCCCGTCGAGGGGGCGGGCGAAGCCCGTCGAGGGGGCGGGCGAAGCCCGCCTTGAATGTCAAGCGAGCGAAGCCCGCTTGATGGCTTCCTTGAATGCCAAGCGGGCGAAGCCTTCCGAGGGGGCGGGCGAAGCCCGCCTTGAATGTCAAGCGGGCGAAGCCCGCTTGATTACAGGCGAAGCCCGCTTGATTACGGGCGAAGCCCGTAGCGACGCATCGAGAACTGGCGTAGCCCGTTCGAAGATGCTAGTATATATATATATATATATATATATAGAGAGAGAGAGAGAGAGAGAGATGTGCATCGCAGCTCAAGGAACGCACAAGATCTCACATCAAACATATAAATGGAAAATCTCGCAACCTCGTAGAGGCAAAACCATACAGTTTATATGTTAATGTAAATGTATATCGATGGGGTCCCCCCTACAGATTTTCGAGCTAAATCGGTAGGACTTCGATCGAAACGCTCAAGTGATTAAACCCAATCGAGCAGGTCGCGCGCGCAAACCGCGCCCGCTCGAAGGGTCAGAAATCACCCTGAAAGGGGGGACGAAACCAAACACACGAAGGCACCGTGCACGGCCTGCTCGCGTGCGACCGGCGAGCGCGCGCACGCGGCCAGTGCGCCGCCGCCACCTCCTTCATCTCCGGCCGCCGTCGTTCGGGCCGCCCGGACCGCCCTGGTGCATGTTTGTCATTTCCGGAAAATTGATGATCTAGGTGACCGGAACATAGCGACGTCATTCGCCAACTCGGGCTTCATCCGAGCATAATTACCAATGCGTCCCTTCAAGAAAGCTATAAAAAGGCTCACGTGTCTTCATTTGAAGACAAGCAACTAGAGAGAGCTCTGAGGTTTTCCGGCGAGGATGTGAGACTTAGATCGTTCCATCGCTCGAACTCACCGCTCTCGTGGACGCAGCAGGGGCAAGAAAAGACTTAGAAGAACACGCTCTTGGACACTAATGTGGACACTCTCTACAAACATTCATGGACTTAGCTGTATAACCCGTAATTTGTCGAGATCAGAAATGCAGGAGACCTCCCCCACCTGGGCGAGTACAGAAGACCTCCCCCACCTGGGCGAGTACAGAAGACCTCCCCCACCTGGGCGAGTACAGGAGACCTCCCCCACCTGGGCGAGTACAGCAGACCTCCCCCACCTGGGCGAGTACAGGAGACCTCCCCCACATGGGCGAGTACAGGAGACCTCCCCCACCTGGGCGAGTACAGGAGACCTCCCCCACCTGGGCGAGTACAGCAGACCTCCCCCACCTGGGCGAGTACAGAAGACCTCCCCCACCTGGGCGAGTACAGATTTTCACCCCGTCAAAAGGCGGCAACGGCTATCCGCAACCCATTTCAGAAGGCGGGAGCAGCTAATCGCAGTCCATTTGGATTTGCCTATAAATAGAACCCCAAGGCACAAGTAGAAGGCACCTTCACCTCCCCCCCCCCCCTATGGTGGGCGAGTACCTTGCCTGTCTCTCTTGTGCCAAGCTCAGCATTGGCTTTAGGAGGGGAAGTTCCTATAGACTTTCGGGTATGTGGCAGGACCTCCTCGCTGCAGCATGCGGGTCTTGTTTATAGGCAGGTTGTAGTGGTTTTGCAGGCTCTCTAGCTTCTTATCACCTTGTGTCACGTGGGTCGATCACTAAACGAGTAGCCTTTGGTCACCCCCAAGTCTCGAACAGTTGGACCGGTATCCGAGTTCCAACATTTTTGGTGCGGTGAGCGTGGACTGTGACCGGAGTAAGAAACTTTAGTGTGAGACCTCACGGTGAGCCTTGATGAGAAGGGAGCGAGGCGAGTACCTGGTCAGGCGAGTTCAAATTGAGGCAATTTCCAGCTCTGGAGAGCTCAATCAACTCGCAGTTATTCTACTCGCAGATACTGCCTACAGGAGTCCTACTCGCAGATACTGCCTACTTGTATTCTACTCGCAGATACTGCCTACAGGTATTCTACTCGCAGATACTGCCTACAGGTATTCTACTCGCAGATACTGCCTACATGAGTCCTACTCGCAGATACTGCCTACTTGTATTCTACTCGCAGATACTGCCTACTTGTATTCTACTCGCAGATACTGCCTACAGGAATTCTACTCGCAGATACTGCCTACAGGTATTCTACTCGCAGATACTGCCTACAGGAGTCATACTCGCAGATACTGCCTACTTGTATTCTACTCGCAGATACTGCATACATGTATTCTACTCGCAGATACTGCCTATAGGAGTCCTACTCGCAGATACTGCCTACTTGTATTCTACTCGCAGATACTGCCTATAGGTGTTCTACTCGCAGATACTGCCTACATGTATTCCACTCGCAGATACTGCCTACAGGTGTTCTACTCGCAGATACTGCCTACATGTATTCTACTCGCAGATACTGCCTACAGGTATTCTACTCGCAGATACTGCCTACAGGTGTTCTACTCGCAGATACTGCCTACAGGTATTCTACTCGCAGATACTGCCTACAGGTGTTCTACTCACAGATACTGCCTACAGGTATTCTACTCGCAGATACTGCCTACAGGTATTCTACTCGCAGATACTGCCTACAGGAGTCCTACTCGCAGATACTGCCTACTTGTATTCTACTCGCAAATACTGCCTACAGGTATTATACTCGCAGATACTGCCTACAGGAGTCCTACTCGCAGATACTGCCTACTTGTATTCTACTCGCAGATACTGCCTACAGGTGTTCTACTCGCAGATACGGCCTACAGGTATTCTACTCGCAGATACTGCATACAGGTGTTCTACTCGCAGATACTGCCTACAGGTATTCTACTCGCAGATACTGCCTACATGTATTCTACTCGCAGATACTGCCTACAGGTGTTCTACTCGCAGATACTGCCTACAGGTATTCTACTCGCAGATACTGCCTACAGGTGTTCTACTCGCAGATACTGCCTACAGGTATTCTACTCGCAGATACTGCCTACAGGAGTTCTACTCGCAGATATTCTGCTTGCATGTGTTCTACTCGCAAGGTGCGTGGCGACCTAATGTAGGTGACCTCCTCTAGGGAAACTTAAGGCCAGACGAGAAGAAATCAAGCTCGGTGAGGAGTGATTTCAGGCGAGTTGGAGCATAGAAAATAAAAAAAAAAGTTCCTGGGGCGCTGCCCCCGGACCGGGCAACGGAACCCCCGACAACTCTGCGTAGGGGGTCATAAGGTCAAAGGTGACACTTGTATTGCCCTCGTTTTCACCACTTTTTATTGCTAACACATTTTCATACATAGTACATATTAACACTCATGGGTGCTTTGGTAAAACCCCTGAGTGCTTTCACCTGATTTGCAGATAGTGTTACTTTGACATCTTGACCACTATGACAACTGTCACAGAGGGATCCATATGACAGGGTCATGGTAGAGAGTATATTTCACGAGTCCTTTCTACTTTATTCCGCGAATTCAACTTGCGAGGTATTCACTTCAACAATTCAGGTGTTTTTCTATATATCCCGCGAGTCCTTACACGCGAGGTCATCACTTCAGCAACTATGGTGTTCTATTAATTCCATGAGTCCGTACTCGCGAGATCGTCACTTCAGCAACTATGGTGTTCTCTTTAGTTCTGCGAGTTCCTACTCGCGAGGATGTATCCAACTACTCATCTCTGCAAGATCCAAAAGAAATCTATATTCGGCGAATGCTTACTCGCGATGGGTGTTCTTATTTGGGATGATCTTATTCAACAGCTTATACTCCCTGATGAAAACTAAAAGGACAATTATTCATAACTCACCTTGGCGAGGAAAAGTTATCATGAATCAGGTCACGTAAAACTTATTCTTCTTCTTATTCACTACATATAGCAATATTGATCTTTCTATTGCAAAACTCTTAAAAGTTAGATCGAGAATCCACTCGAAGTAGTATGATATATTCAAAAGCATTTTAGGATGTGTGATCTCACCTCTCCCCTTGAAACTTTTGGTTGAGCAATGAGATGACGTCTCGGGTTCAGTGCGCCATCCTAAGTCCAAGCCTCTGCATTGCCGGCCGAGATCAGCTCCCCCCTTGCATGTTGGCCGATCTGCACCTCGAGTACCGACTCTCTTTGCCCGTGCACTAGTTACTAAGGGAGAGAATGAAACTATATTCTCAGGTACTCTAAGTAAGTTGAAGTCCTCGAGATGTGTTGTTGTCGTAGACCAGGTCACTGCACGAGCTCCTCTCCTGCATACCGGCTACTTGCTCCCTCGAGTGAGTTGAAGTCCTCGAGATGTGTTGTTGCCGTAGATCAGGTCACTGCACGAGCTCCTCTCTTGCATACCGGCTACTTGCCCCCTCGAGTGAATTGAAGTCCTCGAGATATGTTGTTGTCGTAGACCAGGTCACTGCACGAGCTCCTCTCCTGCATACCGGCTACTTGCCCCCTCGAGTGAGTTGAAGTCCTCGAGATGTGTTGTTGCCATAGACCAGGTCACTGCACGAGCTCCTCTCCTGCATACCGGCTACTTGCCCCCTCGAGTGAGTTGAAGTCCTCGAGATGTGTTGTTGTCGTAGACCAGGTCACTACACGAGCTCCTCTCCTGCATACCGGCTACTTGCCCCCTCGAGTGAATTGAAGTCCTCGAGATGTGTTGTTGTCGTAGACCAGGTCACTGCACGAGCTCCTCTCCTGCATACCGGCTACTTGCCCCTCGAGTGAGTTGAAGTCCTCGAGATGTGTTGTTGTCGTAGACCAGGTCAATGCATGAGCTCCTCTCCTGCATACCAGATACTTGCCCCCTCGAGTGAGTTGAAGTCCTCGAGATGTGTTGTTGCCGTAGACCAGGTCACTGCACGAGCTCCTCTCCTGCATACCGGCTACTTGCCCCCTCGAGTGAATTGAAGTCCTCGAGATGTGTTGTTGTCGTAGACTAGGCCGTAGCACTGGGCTCCTCCCCTGTAGGCTGGCTACATGCCCCCTCGAGTGATTTGAAATCTTCGAGCAGAGTGTTGTCGTAGACCAGGTCACTGCACGAGTTCATCTCCTGCATACCAGCTACTTGCCCCCTTGAGTGAGATGAATGTCCTCGAGAAGAGAGTTGCCACCTAGTCAACGCTAGAAGCCTAAAATGTTTGGCACCTCCCCCAGTTGAGCTTGCTTGTCTAGCGAATGGCCTGGAGGGTGTCGAATCTTCTCCACCTCCAGTTGAGCCTCGCTCCTGGAGGGTGTCTAATCTTCTCCACCTCCAGTTGAGCCTCGCTCCTGGAGGGTGTCGACACTTCTCCACCTCCAGTTGAGCCTCGCTCCTGGAGGGTGTCGACTCTTCTCCACCTCCAGTTGAGCTCGCTTGTCTAGCGAATGGCCTGGAGGGTGTCGACTCTTCTCCACCTCCAGTTGAGCTCGCTCGTCTAGCGAATGGCCTGGAGGGTGTCGACTCTTCTCCACCTCCAGTTGAGCCTCGCTCCTGGAGGGTGTCGAATCTTCTCCACCTCCAGTTGAGCCTCGCTCCTGGAGGGTGTCTAATCTTCTCCACCTCCAGTTGAGCCTCGCTCCTGGAGGGTGTCGACACTTCTCCACCTCCAGTTGAGCCTCGCTTCTGGAGGGTGTCGACTCTTCTCCACCTCCAGTTGAGCCTCGCTCCTGGAGGGTGTCTAATCTTCTCCACCTCCAGTTGAGCCTCGCTCATGGAGGGTGTCGACTCTTCTCCACCTCCAGTTGAGCTCGCTCGTCTAGCGAATGGCCTGGAGGGTGTCGACTCTTCTCCACCTCCAGTTGAGCTCGCTTGTCTAGCGAATGGCCTGGAGGGTGTCGACTCTTCTCCACCTCCAGTTGAGCCTCGCTCCTGGAGGGTGTCGAATCTTCTCCACCTCCAGTTGAGCCTCGCTCCTGGAGGGTGTCTAATCTTCTCCACCTCCAGTTGAGCCTCGATCCTGGAGGGTGTCGACTCTTCTCCACCTCCAGTTGAGCCTCGCTCCTGGAGGGTGTCGACTCTTCTCCACCTCCAGTTGAGCCTCGCTCCTGGAGGGTGTCTAATCTTCTCCACCTCCAGTTGAGCCTCGCTCCTGGAGGGTGTCGACTCTTCTCCACATCCAGTTAAGCCTCGCTCCTGGAGGGTGTCGACTCTTCTCCACCTCCAGTTGAGCCTCGCTCCAGGAGGGTGTCGACTCTTCTCCACCTCCAGTTGAGCCTCGCTCCTGGAGGGTGTCTAATCTTCTCCACCTCCAGTTGAGCCTCGCTCCTGGAGGGCGTCGACTCTTCTCCACCTCCAGTTGAGCCTAGCTCCTGGAGGGTGTCGACTCTTCTCCACCTCCAGTTGAGCCTCTCTCCTGGAGGGTGTCTAATCTTCTCCACCTCCAGTTGAGCCTCGCTCCTGGAGGGTGTCGACTCTTCTCCACCTCCAGTTGAGCCTCGCTCATGGAGGGTGTCGACTCTTCTCCACCTCCAGTTGAGCCTCGCTCCTGGAGGGTGTCGACTCTTCTCCGCCTCCAGTTGAGCCTCGCTCCTGGATGGTGTCTAATCTTCTCCACCTCCAGTTGAGCCTCGCTCCTGGAGGGTGTCGACTCTTCTCCACCTCCAGTTGAGCCTCGCTCCTGGAGGGTGTCGACTCTTCTCCATCTCCAGTTGAGCCTCGCTCCTGGAGGGTGTCGACACTTCTCCACCTCCAGTTGAGCCTCTCTCCTGGAGGGTGTCTACTCTTCTCCACCTCCAGTTGAGCCTCGCTCCTAGAGGGTGTCTAATCTTCTCCACCTCCAGTTGAGCCTCGCTCCTTGAGGGCGTCGACTCTTCTGCACCTCCAGTTGAGCTCGCTCGTCTAGCGAATGGCCTGGAGGGTGTCGACTCTTCTCCACCTCCAGTTGAGCTCGCCCGTCTAGCGAATGGTCTGGAGGGTGTCGACTCTTCTCCACCTCCAGTTGAGCCTGCTCCTGGAGGGTGTCGAATCTTCTCCACCTCCAGTTGAGTCTCGCTCCTGGAGGGTGTCTAATCTTCTCCACCTCCAGTTGAGCCTCGCTCCTGGAGGGTGTCGACTCTTCTCCACCTCCAGTTGAGCCTCGCTCCTGGAGGGTGTCGACACTTCTCCATCTCCAGTTGAGCCTCGCTCCTGGAGGGTGTCGACACTTCTCCACCTCCAGTTGAGCCTCTCTCCTGGAGGGTGTCTACTCTTCTCCACCTCCAGTTGAGCCTCGCTCCTAGAGGGTGTTTAATCTTCTCCACCTCCAGTTGAGCCTCGCTCCTTGAGGGCGTCGACTCTTCTCCACCTCCAGTTGAGCCTCGCTCCTGGAGGGTGTTGAATCTTCTCCACCTCCAGTTGAGCCTCGCTCCTGGAGGGTGTCGACTCTTCTCCACCTCCAGTTGAGCTCGCTCGTCTAGCAAATGGCCTGGAGGGTGTCGACTCTTCTCCACATCCAGTTGAGCTCGCTCGTCTGGCGAATGGCCTGGAGGGTGCCGAATCTTCTCCACCTCCAGTTGAGCTCGCTTGTCTAGCGAATGGCATGGAGGGTGTCTAATCTTCTACACCTCCAGTTGAGCTCGCTCGTCCAGCGAATGGCCTGGAGGGTGTCGACTCTTCTCCACCTCCAGTTGAGCCTCGCTCCTGGAGGGTGTCGAATCTTCTCCACCTCCAGTTGAGCCTCGCTCCTGGAGGGTGTCGACTCTTCTCCACCTCCAGTTGAGCTCGCTCGTCTAGCGAATGGCCTGGAGGGTGTCGACTCTTCTCCACCTCCAGTTGAGCTCGCTCGTCTAGCGAATGGCCTGGAGGGTGTCGAATCTTCTCCACCTCCAGTTGAGCCTTGCTCCTGGAGGGTGCCGTATCTTCTCCACCTCCAGTTGAGCCTCGCTCCTGGAGGGTGTCGACTCTTCTCCACCTCCAGTTGAGCCTCGCTCCTGGAGGGTGTCGTCTCTTCTCCACCTCCAGTCGAGCCTCGCTTCTGCAGGGTATCGACTCTTCTCCATCTATTTTAGTTGAACTTGCTCAGCTAGCAAAGGGCTTGAGAGGGACACTGAGTGACATGTCATCCACTGCCCATCTCTCCGAACCACGGGTCCTACATTGTTTTACCGAGCTCGTATCGAGCTCGAAAAAAGCGGGGATTGTGTATAACCCGTAATTCGTCGAGATCAGAAATGCAGGAGACCTCCCCCACCTGGGCGAGTACAGAAGACCTCCCCCACCTGGCCGAGTACAGAAGACCTCCCCCACCTGGGCGAGTACAGGAGACCTCCCCCACCTGGGGGAGTACAGGAGACCTCCCCCACCTGGGCGAGTACAGGAGACCTCCCCCACCTGGGCGAGTACAGGAGACCTCCCCCACCTGGGCGAGTACAGGAGACCTCCCCCACCTGGGCGAGTACAGGAGACCTCCCCCACCTGGGCGAGTACAGGAGACCACCCCCACCTGGGCGAGTACAGGAGACCTCCCCCACCTGGGCGAGTACAGGAGACCTCCCCCACCTGGGCGAGTAGAGAAGACCTCCCCCACCTGGGCGAGTACAGAAGACCTCCCCCACCTGGGCGAGTACAGAAGACCTCCCCGACCTGGGCGAGTACAGATTTTCACCCCGTCAAAAGGCGTCAACGGCTATCCGCAACCCATTTCAGAAGGCGGGAGCAACTAATCGTAGCCCATTTGGATTTGCCTATAAATAGGACCCCAAGGCACAAGTAGAAGGCACCTTCACCCCCCCCCCCCCCCTATGGTGGGCGAGTACCTTGCCTGCCTCTCTTGTGCCAAGCTCAGCATTGGCTTTAGGAGGGGAAGTTCCTATAGACTTCCGAGTATGTGGCGGGACCTCCTCGCTGCAGCATGCGGGTCTTGTTTATAGGTTGGTTGTAGTGGTTTTGCAGGCTCTCTAGCTTCTTATCACCTTGTCTCACGTGGGTCGATCACTAAACGAGTAGCGTTTGGTCACCCCCAAGTCTCGAACAGTTGAACCGGTATCTGGGTTCCAACATTAGCCATTTCCCTCTTTTTCTGTACTTAAAGCTTGTGACCGAAGAGGTGGTCTATCACCGATTAGATTATGACACCTCATCGCGCCCGGATCGTTAGGATCGCTCCATGTCACCGATCCGTGGGAGTAATTCTTTCCTAGTTTAGGATTATCTATATATAGGAATATCATTATGTGGAAAATATTTCTCAAGGATGCCTATCCTATTTTGGTCAAGCCTAAATTTGGCTATCTCTTATTTAGGAGTTTATTTCCTAATGGTGGAGATGCATTCTCATCCTATATATATAGGAGCCGGTTATAGTCGAAAATAGGAGAAATCTGATACATTCGCGAGAGACAAGGAAGAGGAGGTGCATGAGGCTTCTGTGGGTCGTGCTAGCGACGACAACTCCGGTTGATCCAGGCGGGATCGGCATCCGGTCGTGCTAGCGGCGACAACTCCGGTCGATCCAGGTGGGATCGGCATCCGGTCGTGCTAGCGGCGGCAACTCCGATCGATCCAGGCGGGATCGGCATCCGGTCGTGCTAGCGGCATCAACTCCGGTCGATCCAGGCGGGATCGACATCCGGTCGTGCTAGCGGCGGCAACTCCGGTCGATCCAGGCGGGATCGGCATCCGGCCGAGCTAGCGGCGACACATCCTGTCGGCTCCAGGTGGAGCAACATCTGGTCGGGCTCTATTCCGACGACCGTGATTCGGTCTTTGTGTAACCTCTCTGTAACTCAGTTTATTAGTGGATCTCTTCTGGCGCGCTCTCCCCGTGGACGTAGGAGCTTCTCTCCGAACCACATAAATCCTTGTGTCATTTGTGCGTGCCTGAAATCTCGTTTTGTGGTTATTTTGTGCGATTGTTTTGCTCGATCAATTTCCGTTGCGCTACCGCGGTACTCGATCCGATTTCATAACAATCACCCTCCTGGAATCAGGAACACTTGTAACAACAAAGTAAAATAATGGATTTTTGCGCGGCATAAATCCGGGTCATTGTTGCTTTGGTTTTCATTTGATTGTTTGAACGTCCGATCCGACTTGACGCTAAGACGGTTTGATTCTCCGGACCGGAGGAAGACCGAGCGACCTGCAACAGTTTAGCGTAGTCTGTGGGAAAGTATTCCCAACTCTGCAACAAAGTCTTTGGGAGCAGTGCTTGATCCGATCAGGCACCCTTGACCAGCTGCAATGGAAAGGAAAAGTGTGTGCACCGCTAACGGTGCAGCCCCAGAGGAGTGCGTCGATCTGTCCCCCGCAAACACGCCCGTAAGCAATGCTCTGTTTCAAGGAGGAGTCGATGCTGTTGCAGACACAACTTCCGTAGAGGAGTGCATTCGACTAATGGAGGAGCGACAGTTAGAAGTGCCCACCCATCTGCGAGATCTGGGAGTCTCCAATCCTCCCAACCCAGCCACCGCGCAAGGAGCGCGACCGGCAATCGCTCAGGAGCGCATCCTGTCGTGAAGTGGGCGGAGCCTCTGGGAGATGCACGACTCAACCCTCACCCGATGGAGGCTGATGTCGGGTAGGACGACCGAAGACTCACTCGCAGGGAAGTGACAAACATGATAGAGAATGAGTACGCCCAGGGTAGGCGTCACCCTGCAAAAGCGCGAAGCCCGCTTCACCATGGGTCCCCAATCGCTCCTCAGGTTCTGGCGCACCACGTACCGCATGGATTCAAGCTACCCCACTTCGAGGCTTCGACGGGATGGAGGGCTGGTGTTGCACAGACCGCTCTCTCAACGTGAACACGATTTCACGGGTCTATTGACCCATTTCATCGAACACGTGGCATGCGTGTGCTAATAGATTCCTCCTCAAGTCGGACTATAATCGGTCTTTCCCCAAACCGGCAAGTCGCACCAATGGGAGACACGGCTTCTATGTGGAGACTCCAACGAGGGGTAGCTAATCCCAACAATGGCTCGCTACAGAGCAGCCTTCCCTAAGGTGTGAATAAGGAGCTTCCGCCTACATAACTCGTCACCTTCCGACTTGTCCACTTCTTCCGAACACACGTGAAACTATCCACAATCGCAAGAACGAAATATAGAAGAATCACACACAGAGTAGAGGAAGAAACGATACCCAATCGAAGACCGAATGAGTCTCCTGAGGACTCCCACCGCGTCGCACCACCACGGCGAGAGTGAGATGGTGTCGCACCACCACGACCTCCGACGTGACACGGGTAGGGCGATTTCCCTGTTCCTGGCCGAAGGGGGCGATGTCGAGCCTCCATTGCGTCGCACGAAGGGGGGAGCGACTGCTCTTTGGTCCGTTGGAATCAAAACTCTTAATAATTTCATTAAGGATTCTCCCCACAAAAAGATGCTTAAATAGGGCTGCACAATCACTCTCACCCTCTCATCAAAAGCAAACTAATCCTAGCTATCCATGATCTCAAATCCTAAAATAAAAATGAATGAAATTAAAACTGAGCTTTGACCACCTAACATTTTGGTCACCCGGATCAACTCAAAATAAATATAAAATGCATTTATGATTGTTCGAGAAAATACTAATAGGAGCGAAATTAAATATTAACGGATCATGTCGCGATAGACCCTCCTTGTGTTGGGCCTAAGATTGTATTGCTGTGCCGCCTCCTCTAATGGTATCGGGTCGACTCCATCAACGACCCCCTGGAGCACGTCAACCACTTCGAGACGATCATGCGCCTTTTCAATGCATCAGATCAAATGTTGTGTCAAGTGTTCTCCACAACTCTGAAGGGACAAACACGCACGTAGTTTCACTCTCTGGGGGAGTGAGAGATCAACAACTTCATGGAGCTCACGCGCCTCTTCGTCGACCAATTCATAGAAAATCGTTGGATCGTCAGAGACCCCTCTCACCTCTCCGACATTCGACAGAGCGAGGGGGAAACACTCAAGGAGTTCTTCCTCCGCTTCACCTCCGAGACGCAGCAAATCCCGGGAGTTGAGCCGAACTCCTCCGCAGCAACTTCCTCGGAGGGCTCCGCCCAAGTGGATTCTACTCCGCTTTACTGCGAGAGACAGTACCAAGCTATGCGGAACTCGTTCATAGGGTTTAGGCGTAGATCGCGGTAGATGATGCTATCGAGGCACACCGCCAGCAGTTCAAGGGAATCTCCAAGCGAAAGGAAAGTCAAAGTCCGCTCCACCAACGTCCAGGAGGAACGACGACCGGCGCAACAACCCTCACTAGGACCAGGGCTCTCGCCGGCACCAAGACTTTACCCCTCTAAACACCGTGCGAACGTTATCCAGGACTCCGATATGCTCCGCAGGTCCAAGTCGCTCCCCCCGAACCGGAGAGACCAGACGCAGTACTGTGAGTTTCACCGCGGGAATAGGTACTCCACAGAGGACTGCACCTCGCTGAATGAGGAGATTGTCTCATCCGCCAAGGACACCTGGGGAGGTTCTTTCAAAACCAAGTGCCGAATCAGCCTCAGTCGCACCAGCCAGGACAAGAGTAGCCACCTGCGCGCCAGTGTGCATAGGGGGAAGACAAAATGGTGGGTGAAGTCGAAACCATCATTGAATCGCCCTTCCCCACTGCCCAATTCCTCCCTATTGCTCGCCTGGAAAAGGACCATGAAGACCCGAAGGCGCCACAGTACACCACCATCAGCTTTGAGGACGAAGACCTGGAGGGAATACGCACACCACACCAGGACCCCTCTCATCCTCAACGCAAGAATCAATAACCCCTGCTTCAGGGTTAGAAGAATACTAATCGACAGCGGGAGCTTAGTGGGCACTCTGTTCGCTTGGTTTATATAAGGCAGAGGTGCTTTCGTAAGCGGTGCCTTCGTAAATGTGTGAGCGGTGCCCTCAAACGCGTGGCCCCCGCCAAAACCGTTCTTCGGCCGCCTCCACCGCCTCCTACGCCTCCTCTGGCCATCACTGTCGTCGGGCAACATGCCCGGGCCTCCCAGACCGCCTGGACCGCCCGAGGGGCATGTTTGTCATTTTGGGAAAATTGGTGATCCGTGTGACCAGAACGAAGCGACGGCATTCACCAACTAAGGATTCAGCCAAACGCAATTACCAATGATGTACAACCCTGTATTCGCCGAGTAGGTTCTCGAGGCAAGAGATATTTTGTAACATTATTGTTCAGTATGATCCAGGGAAAGGAAAGAGGAGGGTGAGCGGGGGAGGTAGAGATCTCCCGCTCGCCCAACCCATGTAAAGGGGGCGAGCTCCCCTCGCCCCCCCCCCCCCCCCCCCAGCAGGAGAGGGCGAGACCCAGCAGGGGGGGGGGGGGGGGGGGGGGGGGGAGGAGCTCCTCTCGCCCCCTCCCCATGTAAGGGGGGAGGGGACGAGCTCCCCTCGCCCCCCCCCCCCCCCCCCCCCCCCCCCCCCCGCGCCCCCAGCAGGAGGGGCGAGACCCAGCAGGGGGGGGGGAGCTCCTCTCGCCCCCACCCCATGTAAGGGGGGGCGATCTCCTCTCCCCCGCCCTCAGCCAGGGGGGAGAGCTCCCCTCGCCCCCGCGCCCCCAGCAGGAGGGGGCGAGACCCAGCAGGGGGGCTCCTCTCGCCCCCCCCCCCCCCCCCCCATGTAAGGGGGGGCGAGCTCCTCTCGCCCCCTCCCTCAGCCAGGGGTGGCGAGCTCCCCTCGCCCCCGCGCCCCCAGCAGGAGGGGGCGAGACCCAGCAGGGGGGGTGAGCTCCTCTCGCCCCCGCCCCATGTAAGGGGGGGAGCTCCTCTCGCCCCCGCACCCAGCAGGGGGGGCGAGCTCCACTCGCCCCCGCGCCCCCAGCAGGAGGGGGCGAGACCAGCAGGGGGGGCGACCCAGGCTGGGTGTCGCCCAGCCCCAGCAGGGGGGCGAGGGAAGGAGGCCTCCGGCCCCCCTCGCCCCCGCCCCAGCAGGTGGCCGACCCCCGGGTCTCGCCCCACCCCAGTTAGGGGGGCTCGCCGAGCCCCGCGAAGTACCCCCTCTCGCCCCCGCCCCATGTAAGGGGGGCGAGCTCCTCTCGCCCCCGCCCTCAGCCAGGGGGGCGAGCTCCCCTCGCCCCCGCGTCCCCAGCAGGAGGGGGAGAGACCCAGCAGGGGGGTGGGGCGAGCTCCTCTCGCCCTCGCCCCATGTAAGGGGGGGCGAGCTCCTCTCGCCCCCACCCTTAGCCAAGGGGGGCGAGCTCCCCTCGCCCCCGCGCCCCCAGCAGGAGGGGCGAGACCCAGCTGGGGGGAGAGCTCCTCTCGCCCCCGCCCCATGTAAGGGGGGGAGCTCCTCTCGCCCCCACACCCAGCAGGGGGGGGGGGGGGGGGGGGGGGGCGAGCTCCACTCGCCACCGAGCCCCCAGCAGGAGGGGAGAGACCAGCAGGGGGGGCGATCCTGGCTGGGTCTCGCCCAGCCCCAGCAGGGGGCGAGGGGAGGAGGCCTCCGGCCCCCCCTCGCCCCCGCCCCAGCAGGGGGCCGACCCCCGGATCTCGCCCCACCCCAGTTAGGGGGGCTCGCCGAGCCCCGCGAAGTACCCCCTCTCGCCCAATTCCAGGGGGAGGGGTCGGTCTGCGTTTAACGCCTCAGAACAGCGGGATTTGGCTATCCGCAGCCATTTCTGAGGGTATTTTGGTAATTTCAGGAACCAGTTTTTGGCTATTTGCAGACCAAGTTCAGGAATCCTATAAATAGGACAAGGGGACACCCTTTGGAGGCAAGCTTGTTCTAGGCTAGCTCTCTCTCTCCCTCTCCCTCCCCAAATCTCTCTAGTGGAGTGAGGAGAGCCTCCAGTGGTGCCCAAGCCCGACATTGGCTTGGGAGGGGAAGCGCTCTAAAGATCTTCCGGGTATGTGGTGGGACCTCCTCGTCGAGCCCTTAGTCCAGTTCATAGTTCCAACACCTTCAACCAAGAGCTCTCCCTTGTGGGGAGTAAGAGTTGGCCACCCCTCAACTTGTTGGGGGCCTCGAACTCCACAGAAGCCGAGATATCAGTTTCAACAAACGCATCTCTTTAAGAAAGCTATAAAAAGACCCACATGCCTTTATTTGAAGACAAGTAACCAGAGAGACTAGAGAGAGTTATGAGGTTTTCCGGTGAGGACGTGAGACTTAGATCGTTCTATTGCTCGGAATTCGCTCTGCTCCTTTTCTAGTTGCTTAAGCTCACCGCTCTCGTGGACGCAACAACAGGTGTATGAAAAGACTTAGAATAATGCGCTTTTGGACGCTCCTGTGGACACTCTCTCCAAAGCTTCGTGAACTTAACTATTTTTCCCTTTTTCTGTACTTAAAGCTTGTGAATGGAGAGGTGCCCTGTCACCCTCCTGGAATCAGGAACACTTGTAACAACAAAGGAAAATAGCTGGACACAAATCCGACCATGTGTTTTTTCACCCTTTCCAGATTTTCCAGGCTAAAATATCTCGTGTCATTGCTTCTTTAGTTTTCATTTTACTGTTTGCGCGCCTGGTCTGACTTGGAGCTAAGCCGGTTTGATTCTCCGAACCGGAGGAAGACCGGGCAACCCGCAACATATATAAATACAAAAATAGTAGAAGAAGTGACTGCATGATGAAGAGCAACGCAGATGCGCCGACCTTGCACGATCCACTGGAGAATGAGCAAATTTGGGATGCAATCCGTGTAGTGGACACACAAGGTTCACCCGGGAATCTTCGTCATCGATCCAAAACATTCAAACACCACCACGAGCGATTCCTCCTACGCACGTGCTCTCCAAATGCACAACTTGTCGGCAAAGGTCGTGTTGGAATATTTCTATTATATTCCTATATTAATATACAAAATACTATAATTCCGTTTTTTAAAACTTTTACAGAAAACAGCAGAAGATATATAAGATATATAAACAATAATATCAATAATATTTCATGAAGGAGGTGAGAAATAAAGGAGAATAATATATAGTTTAGAATCGATCCTGGGTAAGGCGTGTGATCACTGCCCTAAAGAAGTTGCACCACCCTCCGGCAGGGTTTTCGTCGATGCTCACTCCTCCAAGGTACAACACCCGGCTAGATCCCGAAACTCCGATGTGCGCGGACACCGAAGAAGCACAGAGCACCCGAACAACCACTTGATGAAGCAAACGTAAAGAAAAGGAAGCACGTAGAATATCGTGAAAGCAGAGAGAGCACAAGAGCGTATCAGAGCATGTAATAGAGCGTGAGAGAATTGCAGAAAGAACGAGTATTTATAAAACTTGGACCGCAAGATCTTCAGTGAAATTCGATCTCGTAAAACGGCAATAAAATAAAGCCACAATAAATACGAACGGTTATATAGGGAAGGATCATAATCAGGAAAATAAACGTTGAATATTTTCAACGTAAATATTGGCGAGAAAGACGCGCAAAAGAGCGGTTAAGAAAACGCATAAAAATGGCAGAACGAGAAGAGAAATCGACGTTGCGTCGACATCATATCGACGCTACGTCGAGTTCTATCGATGCAGGACTTATCGACGCAAGCCTTATCGACGCTACGTCGAGTTCAATCGACGCATGCGTCAAGTTCCATTCGACGCCACGCAACTCCAGCGGGCAAAACGGCGCTACGTCGAAATCTATTCGACGCAGCTCCGAATTCTAATCGACGCATCTCCGAGTAAAATGTTATGAAGCTATTTGGAACAAAAAATACAATTCAATTATTCCACAAATCCCAAATCCCAAATCCCAAATCCCAAATTCGAAATCCGGATCCGGTCCGGTGCGGTGCGTGCGCGCGCGCGTGTGGTTCATAGTTTCTCATTATGTTCTTTTGAACAAATAAGAAGGAGTGAATACATATAAATATTCTTTGGCTAGAAAGCAAATAAGCAAGGTGGGACTAAAGGTTCATCCTTTCTTTTATGAAAGGTTTCCCTCCAAATAATTTGGATTCCCTCCAATTTGGTTTTGAGCTTTTCCATCATAATGAGGAGCCCAAACACCAAACACCATTTAGCTTCAATCAAAACATTTAATTTATAATGTTTTATAATTAAAATTTCTAACAATCCCCCACAAAAGCGATAAACCAAAAGCGAACTTCATAAATATGATATTACTAATAATAAATAAAATCAAATACAAATTTGCTTCATCAAGTTGTATCTAATGCAATGGGTATAGATGGAATGGTTACCTTGAATCTATACTTAGTACTTACTTCCTCTACCGAAGAGTATAATGTGCCAGAGGCTTTGAATTATAAACTTTAGACCGGTAAATTAGATAAACACACAAAAGATTAGTTGTTCTTGGGTTATGGCGGTGGGCGCGTTAATGGCCATGCGCATTCCTTGATTTTTCATGAGAGTTATTTTGGGTTCAGCCCGGATCCCAAAGTTGCGGCCTCACAACAACCCCCACATAGGTGGTGCCTCAAGAGATATTCGTAACCAATATCTCGCAAAGAAATATGCCTTTGGCAACCATTAAGAACTTAATTAAGTTCATCCTAACTTGTTACGTAGAGCACAACATCATAGGAATGGGGAGAAGGTTTTCTCAACCTTATATTTTGTGCTCTCAACTACGCTACATCAACGGCTTCGTTTCTACCACATTGAACCCACTTCATGGGATCTCTAATCACATGGGTTGGGTATCCACCGTTGGCAGCAAATCATGTGGTCTTAAGCCCCATTCCCCTCGATGACAACAATATCTCCCTTCGGGACAATCCCTTGGTAAGATTATCAGCCAGATTCAATTCTGACTTTACATAGTTGAGTGATATCACTTCTTTTCTTCTTTGCTTCACGGACTTGTACCTGATTCTCATGAACTTATTCATTTTGGAATTAGTACTATTAGAAGCAGTTAAATTAATAACACTTTTATTATCACAATGTAAAGAGATAGCAGGCATGGGGTTTTCAATTAATGGAATTTCACTAAGTAAATTTTTGATCCATTCTGCTTCGGCACATGTAGTGTCCAAAGCTATAAGCTCCGATTCCATGGTGCTTCTAGAAATAACTGTTTGTTTTGTAGAAGCCCATGAAATGGCAGCACCTCCAAGGAGGAATACATAGCCCGTTGTTGACTTAAAGTCTAACGAATCAGTTACCCAATTGGCATCTGAATATCCTTCTAGTACTCCGGGAAATCCCGTGTACACTAAACTATAATCCATAGTTCCACGAAGATATTTAAATATTCTATTTAGTGCTATCCAATGTTCATCACTTGGATTACTAGTGTATCTACTAAGGCGGCCTACGGCATAGGAAATGTCGGGCCTAGTGCGGTTAGCTATGTATAGGAGTGATCCTATCATTTGTGCATACCTATGTTGATCAGTAGGTTCATTAGTATTTTTACAAAGTTTTACACTAGCGTCATATGGAGTAGAAGCGGGAATGGAATCATATAAGTTGAATTTAATCAACATTTTCTCAATCGAGTGCGAAAGAGATAATGATACGCTAGAATCATTTTTAACTAGTTTCATTCCTAATATAATGTTTGCTTCCCCCAAATCTTTCATATCAAAATTGGATGATAAATTAATTTTGGTTTCATTAATAATTTTAATTGAGTTTCCAAATGTAACACCCCAAAGATCGTGGTTCAGCGAGGTAGGTGGAATGGTAGTGTTGCGCTCGGGATAAGCTCAAAATTCCAGATCAGGTCAATGCGCACGACCATTGTCCTCTTCGCGCACGACCAGTGATCGTGCGCCAATGATCGTGTGTAACCCGCAAAGATTCGGAGTTCTGTCTCGGCTTATGCGCACGACCATTGTCCTCATCGCGCACGACCGGTGATCGTGCGCCAGCGACCGTGCGTTAATTCAGAAGAATATCGAGTTCTGTCTTGGACAGTGCGAACGACCATTTCCCTCTTCGCGCACGACCACTGACCGTGCGCCTGTGATCGTGCGCCCTGTTTATTCTGTTCCGCGATTTTGAGCGGAGAAGAAGATCGGACCGTCCAAATCTTTTGGAAATTGATCCAACGGCTAGGTTTAGTTGCGGGAGACCATTAGGGCTGATGAGAGGGGGTTAAACCTCATATTCTCTAAGCCATTCTCTCTCCAAACCCTAGAGAAAGAAGGAGGAGCCAAGGAAGAAGAAGGGAGATTCCACCATTGACGGAGCTCCGGAGCTCTGTTTCGCGAGCCGTTTCCAGATTTGGAGAGTGCAGCCCGGTGCGGTCGTTTCTCTCCGTGTAGAATCTCGGATCTATGGCGAAAAAGAACGCTCCTAGGGTAACGATTTCTTCTCCCGTTGTTTGGACTTGTCTTTTGTCCTCTCCTTCATTTCTCTATGCTTGCATGAGGAATCCCTTTCACCAAATGGGTGAAGTGTAGGATTTCCTCAAGTTCTTCGGAACTCCGGGTCGATTGTGTCCGTCCCCGGCATATTGCATGTAGAAAATCCGGTAGTCGTGCGGATTTAGGCATTGTGTGTGAAGCCTATTCGTGGCCGTGAGCCCGAATCGGTGATGCTTGATTTGCGACGTTGCATTTAGGTTAAGCCTAGAATGCGTGCCGGAGAATGACTCTGTGATATATGCGATAGTATTGCGGGATTTAAGCGTAGGCATCTTGTGAAGATCCTAACGGAAGCCCCATGCTTTGCGAGTGGTTGAATGCAAACCTTCACCACTAGAATTGTTGAGGAGTGGTCTTGTACCTCCTTTTTGGTTACGTATAAAGCCCTAACGATCCCTCATGCCCTCCGGCCGAAAGGCGGAGTCGGGTCTTGAGTCGTTACAAAGTAAACTTTTAAGGCTTGGGTGTTGTAACTTATGTTTTGTGTAGCACTAGCGAGTGCTAAACCCTTACGGGCCGAGGTGATGTCATACCCGCATCGTGTGTTCAATCGATGACAAGAGCACGGGAATTGGCTGAACTGAACCCGTTTCCAAGCGCGGCGGTAGGGGGATTAATCTCTTGTAAACCCGAACGACCTTGGGAGAGGTTGGGAAGGGCGTCTTGCCTAGACCGACCAAAAGCTCTTTTCTATCTAGAGTTTCCGGACTCATGATGGTTTTGGTGCTCGGGAAGAAGTACCTTTGGTGCATGCCTTGAGAGCATGGAGCGTGCGGTTGTGTGTACCCACGTTTGTGATGAATTGATGTTGTTAGCCTCGTGCGGTTGTTTAGGCGGTTGTGGGAACCTTCGGGTGAACCCAACCAACATCATGTGCATACCTAGGTTCCTTTCTTTTGATGCTCAACCTAGAAGATTGATTGTGCTTGAAACCTCACCTTGTGTAGTTGCACTTTCTTTATATTAGTACTTGTGCTAGTATGGCTTGCTTGCAGGGTAGAAGCTCCGCCACCCTGGGAAAGGGGTGGGGTCGTTATAATTTGGTCAGCTTTGCTGACCGTTACCTTGTTTTCCACCGCTTGGTGGAATATTCTTATGCAGGTGCAGGTGAGCCTAGCGGAAAATAGCGGGCGGTGGCCCTTATGCTGTGTTGGCCCTCGAAGGCCAGCCTCTTTTCTGTTTTCCTTGTATTGCCGGCCTGCGTGCCGATGTATGTTTGGAGTTTTTATCACATTTGGTAAATGTAAGGCCTTAAGGCCGTAACTCTATATTTTGGTTTCATTCCTATGATAGTGGACAGTTCTAATTGAAATGGTTTAATTAATGCTTCCGCTTACGTTTTGTACTCTCGTTTAGTTGTTACTTTTCTGGTTATCACCTTTTAACTCCTGGCTAGTGTGGTTTGTATGGCGTGGGGTCCCGGCCGGACCTGCTGTTATACTCTTCGTACTGGCAGGGTGTTACAATTTGGTATCGGACTTAAGGCGTCGATCCGTAGTTTAACGAATTCGGGACGAATTCCTTTTAAGGGGTGGTGTGCACGGGATGTGCATTCACCTAAAACGACAAAAACTAATAAGAATGTCCACTTAGGAATGGAAAAACATACTTGTTTGCGGAACCTGAGCGTTCCATGATTGTTGTTTTGCTATGCTTTCAGTCACTAAATTGTCTCTTACACGATTATAGGTGACTAGGAGTGGTGCGGGGCCGTCTCAACCCCGTAACACTGCTGAAAGTAGTGGGTCGTCTGAGGTGACAGCGACCACTCCTTCGGCTGAGATGATCAAGTTAGTCGCTGAAGCGGTCTTCGCGATGATCAACACTCAGTCTGGGCAGCTTGCACAGCCTACTACTCCGACTCTGGATGTGGCCCCTGTAACTGTTGCTGTAGTGGAACCTGCGGTAGAACTGAGGGTGGAACGTCGAGTTGCGCAGGTAGTAGTGGGGCGAGCGCGTGACCAGCAATTAAAGTACTTTCTGAGCCTCAACCCTCCATCCTTCGAGGGGACGGAATCCCCTGGGAGAGCTGCTGAGTGGTTGTCAGAAATAAAGAGGACTTTAATGTCAATGCTTATAAGCAAAGATATGTTGGTAACCTTAACCACCTTCCTACTTATAAGAGAAGCAAGACTTTGGTGGGAAGGAGAGTTGTTGCACAAGTTTGGTGGGAGACAACTTTCCAAAATCTCTTGGGAAAGCCTCCATGAGTCATTCCTTCTAAAGTTTCTACCCCTAACTGAGATTCCTGAACTACAAGATCAGTGTTCACACCTAGAGCAGGGAGAACACTCAGTGGATGAGTACCTGATTGAGTTCATCAGTCAGAATCGTTATGAGAGGTCTATGTGGGAAGATGAGGAAACCAAGGTCAACAAGTTCTACAATGGTCTGCGAGATGACCTAAGACTAATGCTTGTGGGTCCAAAGTTACTCGGCTTCAACGTCTTAGTGAAAACAGCTAAATCTCTGGAAACGGATATGAAGAGTATGCAGCGCGCGAAAGACTTCAATGTAAAGAAGTCAGAGTTTCATGCGCCGGTCTCTCAGTCCAAGTCCGAGTTCAAAAGAAACAAGAGAAAGTTCAACTCTGTGGAAGTTAAGACTGCACGGTGTTCCTTAATTTGTTTCACTTGTGGAAAGGTGGGACACAAAGCCGCGGTGTGTCGAAGTGGTCCCCCAAAAGCAAAAAGCGGAGAAGTGGACTATGCTCGTGTGATGGGTTCAGCTCCTATGGAGAAAGGCAAAGCGGTGGAGTCTTCGATTCCCCAATATTCTCTAACCCAGCCGAGAGTCTACTCTTATGGCCAGCACGAGGTCATTCAGCAATGCGATGTTGCCACAGGTATGGATGATCATCTCCAAATATGATTTATACCCCGTGTGCGGTTAAAGATAGAAATATGTCCACTGTATCTGTTGACAACAAAATTTTATGTCTTGTATTTGTGTGCAATTAGGCCTTGTCCTAATTATCGACGATTCGACGAGAGCTCTGTTGGTGTGGGAGCATCGCTCTCCTATTTGTCTAAGGACTTCGTGTTATGAATCGAATTGTCATTTACCTTAGTCAAGGATAGATTGGAGGTAATACTGCCTAATAGATCTCGAGTGAGCGCGAATAGGAAAAGCTGTTAAAAGGCGCGAAGATGTTCTTCACCTTGTTGAAGGATTCGGGGCCTAAGACCAGTTTTGTGTTGTCCTAGTAGTAGCGGACCAAGCTGACCGAGAGGAACCGTTATCCGATTCCGAGAATCGACGACTTACTTGACCAACAGGTTGGGTCGACGGTATACTCTATGCTTGATTTAAGGTCCGGCTACTATCAGCTTAGTATTAGGGATTGTGATGTTCCAAAGACAGCGTTCAGTACCCGCTTTGGGCACTATGAGTTCACGGTGATGCCGTTCGGTCTGTCTAATGCACCGTCGGTATTCATGGACTTAATGAATATGGCATTCCGTGAGTATTTGGATCAATTTGTGATCGTCTTCATCGACGACATTTTGGTATACTCTCAATCGGAAGAGGAGCATGTAGGGCATCTGCACGCAATTCTGAGCACCTTGAGGAAGAGTCGGCTATATGCCAAGTTCTCCAAGTGCGAGTTTTGGCTACCGTCAGTAGCATTCCTTGGTCACGTCGTTAGTGGAGATGGAATTGCGGTTGATCCGTCGAAGATAGAAGCGATCTGAGCCTGGCCTTTGTTAAAAAACGTAGCGGAAGTCCGAAGTTTCTTAGGACTTGCCGGCTATTATAGGCGCTTTGTGGAAAACTTCTCGAGGATTGCACTTCCTCTCACTAAACTGACTAGGAAAGTTTATAAGTTCGTTTGGTCGCCCGAGTGCGCACGAGCTTTTGAAGAGTTGAAGAGCCGTCTGACCACGGCGCCCATTCTATGCTCGCCATGTGGTACGGAAGGCTACGAAATTTATAGCGACGCCTCAGGGAGTGGTTTGGGTTGTGTCCTAGTGCAGTTCGGTAAGGTAATTGCCTACGGCTCCCGGCAGTTGAAGGTTCACGAGAGGAATTACCCGGTCCATGATTTGGAGCTAGCGGCCGTGGTATTTGCTCTTAAGCTTTGGAGGCATTATTTGTATGGCGTGAAGATCGACATCTTTACCGTCCACAAGAGCCTCAAGTACTTGCTAGATCAAAGGGAGTTGAATATGCGACAGAGGAGGTGGTTGGAGTTCCTTGGGGACTACACCTTCGACATCAAATATACTCCTGGAAAGGGAAATGTAGTTGCGGACGTGTTGAGTCGTCGGGCTCCCGCTTAAGCAAATTGGATTTTGATGCACGATGAGCTTCTAATCCGTGAGCTGGAAGAAATGGAGATCATTTGCGTTGATCGAAGAGCATCTACTTCAGCATGCTTGAACTGGACGGAGGTTCAATTCCACCTTGCCGACCGAGTTCGACAGGCATTGGAGCTGGGTGAGAGCATGAAACGCTACAAAGCGGAAACCGTTGACGGGTTAAACGCTGATTTCTCTTTCGAAGATGGCCTTATGTGGAAGAATGGCAGATTGTGCGTCCCAAACGTTGGTACTCTACGGGCGGAGTTGATGTACGAGGCTCATCATACCAAGTACTCTATCCACCCGGGGAGCACGAAAATGTACGTGGTCATGAAGAAACTCTTCTGGTGGCCGGGTATGAAGAAAGACATTGCCCTCTACGTGGCCAAGTGTAACACTTGCGCGTTGGTGAAGGTGAAATGTCAACGTCCCGGTGGATTTTTGAAGTCCTTGCCGATTCCGGAATGGAAGTTTGACGATATTTCGATGGATTTCGTGCACGGATTGCCGAGATCGCAGCATGGAAACGACGCCATCTGGGTGATCGTGGACAGACTGACAAAAGTATCGCATTTTATTCCGAACCAGAAGGATGATTCTGTAGAAAAGCTAGCGAAGCTCTATGTCGATAGTATTGTGCGGCTGCACGGTGTCCCTCGTAGCATCGTCAGCGATCGTGACGGGCGTTTCACATCGAAAGATTGGAGGCTTGTCCATGAACTATTGGGCACTAGATTGAAATTTAGCACGGCCTTCCACCCGCAAACTGATGGACAGACCGAGAGGACCAACAGGACTATGGAGAATATGCTCCGAATGTGCGCTCTAGATTTTGGAAAGAAGTGGTAAGATCATCTCTATATGATCGAATTCGCCTACAATAATAGCTACCAAGCTAGTATAAAGATAGCTCCTTTCGAGGCCCTCTATGGTAAGAAGTGTCGTACGTCGTTGTCTTGGGCAGCAACGGGCGATACTAAGCTATTAAAGCGAAAGGATGTTGAGGAAGCAACTTCGACGATCCGAACTATTCGAGAAAGGCTATTGATTGCCCAGGATAGGCAAGCAAAATATTACAACGCCAAGCATAGGAACCTAGAGTTCGCCGTCGGTGACCGGGTTTACTTGAAGATCAAACCGTTCAAAGGGGTACCAAGGATCCGACGCTTGAAAAAGCTCAGTCCAAGGTACTTAGGACCGTTTGAGATTGTGGAACGTGTTGGTGATGCGGCTTATCGACTTGCACTATCTGCAGAGCTGAGCGGTCTGCACGACGTGTTTCACATTTCAGTTCTGAGGAAGGCAGTGCAAGAGCCTACTCATATCGTTGCGGTTGGCAAAGTGTCGGTGGATAGTGGGTTGTCGACGAAAGTCAAACCCTTACGCATCGAGGATACCGAGGTAAAGCAGTTGCGGAACAAGTCCATTCGGATGGTAAAGGTCCGGTGGGATAATTGCGGCCGAGAGGAGCTAACTTGGGAGAGAGAGCAAGCGATGCTTGCGGAGTACCCCGAGCTATTTCTCTCAGGTAAATTTTCTTTAAAAACTGTAAATTCCTGCTATTACTGTTTTCGAAATTTCGGGACGAAATTCTTTTAAGGGGGGTGGAGTTGTAACACCCCAAAGATCGTGGTTCAGCGAGGTAGGTGGAATGGTAGTGTTGCGCTCGGGATAAGCTCAAAATTCCAGATCAGGTCAATGCGCACGACCATTGTCCTCTTCGCGCACGAGCAGTGATCGTGCGCCAATGATCGTGCGTAACCCGCAAAGATTCGGAGTTCTGTCTCGGCTTATGCGCACGACCATTGTCCTCATCGCGCACGACCGGTGGTCGTGCGCCAGCGACCGTGTGTTAATTCAGAAGAATATCGAGTTCTGTCTTGGACAGTGCGCATGACCATTTCCCTCTTCGCGCACGACCACTGACTGTGCGCATGTGATCGTGCGCCCTGTTTATTCTGTTCCGCGATTTTGAGCGGAGAAGAAGATCGGACCGTCCAAATCTTTTGGAAATTGATCCAACGGCTAGGTTTAGTTGCGGGAGACCATTAGGGCTGATGAGAGGGGGTTAAACCTCATATTCTCTAAGCCATTCTCTCTCCAAACCCTAGAGAAAGAAGGAGGAGCCAAGGAAGAAGAAGGGAGATTCCGCCATTGACGGAGCTCCGGAGCTCCGTTTCGCGAGCCGTTTCCAGATTTGGAGAGTGCAGCCCGGTGCGGTCGTTTCTCTCCGTGTAGAATCTCGGATCTATGGCGAAAAAGAACGCTCCTAGGGTAACGATTTCTTCTCCCGTTGTTTGGACTTGTCTTTTGTCCTCTCCTTCATTTCTCTATGCTTGCATGAGGAATCCCTTTCACCAAATGGGTGAAGTGTAGGATTTCCTCAAGTTCTTCGGAACTCCGGGTCGATTGTGTCCGTCCCCGGCATATTGCATGTAGAAAATCCGGTAGTCGTGCGGATTTAGGCATTGTGTGTGAAGCCTATTCGTGGCCGTGAGCCCGAATCGGTGATGCTTGATTTGCGACGTTGCATTTAGGTTAAGCCTAGAATGCGTGCCGGAGAATGACTCTGTGATATATGCGATAGTATTGCGGGATTTAAGCGTAGGCATCTTGTGAAGATCCTAACGGAAGCCCCATGCTTTGCGAGTGGTTGAATGCAAACCTTCACCACTAGAATTGTTGAGGAGTGGTCTTGTACCTCCTTTTTGGTTACGTATAAAGCCCTAACGATCCCTCATGCCCTCCGGCCGAAAGGCGGAGTCGGGTCTTGAGTCGTTACAAAGTAAACTTTTAAGGCTTGGGTGTTGTAACTTATGTTTTGTGTAGCACTAGCGAGTGCTAAACCCTTACGGGCCGAGGTGATGTCATACCCGCATCGTGTGTTCAATCGATGACAAGAGCACGGGAATTGGCTGAACTGAACCCGTTTCCAGGCGCGGCGGTAGGGGGATTTATCTCTTGTAAACCCGAACGACCTTGGGAGAGGTTGGGAAGGGCGTCTTGCCTAGACCGACCAAAAGCTCTTTTCTATCTAGAGTTTCCGGACTCATGATGGTTTTGGTGCTCGGGAAGAAGTACCTTTGGTGCATGCCTTGAGAGCATGGAGCGTGCGGTTGTGTGTACCCACGTTTGTGATGAATTGATGTTGTTAGCCTCGTGCGGTTGTTTAGGCGGTTGTGGGAACCTTCGGGTGAACCCAACCAACATCATGTGCATACCTAGGTTCCTTTCTTTTGATGCTCAACCTAGAAGATTGATTGTGCTTGAAACCTCACCTTGTGTAGTTGCACTTTCTTTATATTAGTACTTGTGCTAGTATGGCTTGCTTGCAGGGTAGAAGCTCCGCCACCCTGGGAAAGGGGTGGGGTCGTTATAATTTGGTCAGCTTTGCTGACCGTTACCTTGTTTGCCACCGCTTGGTGGAATGTTCTTATGCAGGTGCAGGTGAGCCTAGCGGAAAATAGCGGGCGGTGGCCCTTATGCTGTGTTGGCCCTCGAAGGCCAGCCTCTTTTCTGTTTTCCTTGTATTGCCGGCCTGCGTGCCGATGTATGTTTGGAGTTTTTATCACATTTGGTAAATGTAAGGCCTTAAGGCCGTAACTCTATATTTTGGTTTCATTCCTATGATAGTGGACAGTTCTAATTGAAATGGTTTAATTAATGCTTCCGCTTACGTTTTGTACTCTCGTTTAGTTGTTACTTTTCTGGTTATCACCTTTTAACTCCTGGCTAGTGTGGTTTGTATGGCGTGGGGTCCCGGCCGGACCTGCTGTTATACTCTTCGTACTGGCAGGGTGTTACACCAAAAATTAAAATGTCATCTACATAGAGACATAACAATACAATTTCATTTCCGTTTTGTTTGGCATAAATACATTTATCAAATTCATTAGATTTGAAACAAAAAGTTAAGACTACGGAGTCAAACTTTTGATGTCATTGTTTAGGAGCTTGTTTTAAGCCGTAAAGAGATTTAATTAATTTACAAACTTTGGTTTCCTGGCCTTTGACCACAAAACCTTCGGGTTGAGACATGTAGACTTCTTCTTCTAAGTCTCCATGCAAGAAAGCGGTCTTGACATCCATTTGATGAATGATCATCCTATGGATCGAAGCCAAGGCGACTAGAATACGAAGAGAGGTTATTCTAGCTACGGGAGCATAGGTGTCTAGATAATCTATTCCTTGTTTTTAGCCATAGCCTTTAGCTACAAGGCGAGCCTTATATTTATCTATGGATCCATCCGGATTTAATTTCTTTCTAAAAATCTATTTACATCCTATGGCTTTGGCACCGGGAGGTAAATCGGTTAGGATCCAAGTTTTATTTTCTAAGATAGAATTAATTTCTAAATTAATTGCGTCTTTCCAAAAGGGATAATCAGATGAGGTCATTGCTTCCTCATATGTATTAGGATCTCCTTCAATTAGATAAGTGAAGTAGTCATCCCCATAGGATCTTTCGGTTCTAACTCTTTTGCTTCTTCTAGGTTCATCATTTTCTAATGGTTCTATAGAAGAAGTGGAAGGTTGGTTTGAGCTAGTTGAAGGTTGAGATGAGTTATTTAGTTTATATGGAAATTTATCTTCAAAATAAGCTGCATCTCTAGCTTCTATAATGGTGTTGTTAGATATTTCACTAATTAGGGAATTAGTGATGAGAAATCTATTAGCACTACTATTTGATGCATATCCTATGAAAATAGAGTCTAATGTTTTTGGTCCTATTTTCTTTCTCTTAGGTTCAGGAATTGCTAACTTAGCTAAACACCCCCACACTCGAAGAATTTGGAGGTTAGGTTTTCTTAATTTGAATAATTCAAAAGGTGTCTTATCGCTTTGTTTAGATGGAATCCTATTTAGGATGAAGGAGGAAGTGAGCAACGCTTCTCCCCAGAGATTTTCCGGGGCACCGGACTCGGCTAACATGGCATTGATCATGTTCATCAAGGTCCGATTTTTACGTTCAGCTACACCATTCGATTGAGGAGAATATGGAGCAGTCACTTGATGAATAATCCTATGTTCTTGGCAAAATTGGGTTAGTTCATTCGAAGTGTATTCTCCACCTCGATCGGATCTAAGAATTTTAATCGATGATCCTAATTGATTTTCTACTTCCGCTTTGAAAATCTTAAAATATGAAAAGACTTCATCTTTGGTTTTTATTAAATATATGTAACAATATTTAGTGAAATCGTCAATAAAAGTTACAAAATATTTATTTCCACCTCTAGTGGATTGGCGGTTTGAATCACATACATCCGAATGAATTAGTTCTAAAGGTTTTGAAGTTCTCTGATTTAAAAGGCTTTCTAGGAAATTTAGCTTGTGCACAAATTTCACATCTAGAACTTGGTGCAATATTAAATTTCGAAATTAAATTTAAAGTCATCATTCTTTTCATTGAATCTGAATTCACATGTCCTAATCTAGCATGCCAAAAATCAGGAGAAGAAGTTGAAACTGAAGAAGAAGAAATTTGATTAACTTCCAAATCAGCAATATTTAATTTAAATAATCCATCACATACAAAACCTTTGCCAATAAAATTATCATTAAATGTTATTACAACTTTATTTGATTCTAAAACAATTTTGTAACCCTTCTTCACTAGCAAGGATCCGCTCACAAGATTCTTCCTAACTCTCGGCACATAAAGCACGTCATGCAAGGCTAGTGTCTTCCCGGATGTCAACCTAAGATCCACTCGCCCACGTTCAAGTATTTGTGCCGATGAAGCATCTCCTAAGATCACGCTTCCTCCACTGATGTCCTGAAAGGTGGCAAAGCAAGAACGATCAAAACAAGTATGAACATTTGCTCCGGAGTCAAGCCACCAATCTGATGAATAAGTGAGAAGAAGACTAGGAGTATAATCTAACCTGAAGATAGGTTGAACCGGTGCTTGGATCATGTTGGCCTGAGGCTTGTCTCCACGAGACTTACCAACCACGGGTTCTGTCTTCTTGTAGAAGCAGTTGGTAGACAGATGGTTTGTGCGGCCGCAGATGAAGCACCATTTTCCTTTACCTGGGTTTTGGTTAGAGGGACCAGGCTTGGGATGATTGGGTTTTTGATGGCGGGAACCTTGACGGAAAGGTTTCTTATGGATCTTGCCTTTGCCTTTGAAGTGAAGGTTGGAGGAAGGATTGTCATGAGATTCGGTTAGATTCACTTTAGGAGAAAGGTCTTTGGGGTTTTTAGAATTTTTAGACTTATGTTCCTCCTCTATGCGGATGGCATTTTGGATTTGAATGTAAGTAAGGTTTGATTGATCATGCCTTAGTCTAGTGCTAAAGCCGGACCAGGAATCAGGAAGAGCATCAATGAGACATGCCACAAGATAATTTTCGGAAAGGATTGAGCCATCGGCTCGGATCTTGGACAACATCTCATCAAGTTGATGGAGTTGAGGATTGATGGGCTTGGAAGCATCAATCTTGAATTTGTGGAGGTTGGAAATATTGTAGCGTTCTATACCCGCATTGTCAAGGTTATAGCGCGCTTCAAGTGCATACCATAAATCCTTAGCCGTACGATATTGGAGGAATACATCGTAAAGGCTGTCGGACAAGGCACTAAGAATGGGTTACGACAATGATATTCAACATCTACCGGATCTCTATAAGGAAGACGTCTTATGTAGGTCCTAGTGGTGTTTGCAGTTGAAGATGAGGATGATGGTAGAGTCGAAGCAACTGCATTTGCAGCGCTAGGGATTTCAGATTCTACAGCGGGGGCATCGAAGATGGCAGACAAAAGGCCTAACGTATTAAGCCAATATTCTACTTGTGCTTGCCAACGACGAAAACCGTTTCCGTTAAATTTCTCGGGTTTGATCCCGGCGGAGTCCTCAGATCTAGATGTCATTAGTGATTTCTGAAATTTAAAATACATACAATAAATAACAGTACATGCAAACAATAAAACAGAGATAATCATTTTGATTATTTGATTTTATTTATTCTTTTGATGTGGAATTACAAACTTCTTTAGATTGTTGGAATATTTCTATTATATTCCTATATTAATATACAAAATACTATAATTCTGTTTTTTAAAACTTTTACAGAAAACAGCAGAAGATATATAAGATATATAAACAGTAATATCAATAATATTTCATGAAGAAGGTGAGAAATAAAGGAGAATAATATATAGTTTAGAATCGAGCCTGGGTAAGGCGTGTGATCACTGCCCTAAAGAAGTTGCACCACCCTCCGGCAGGGTTTTTGTCGATGCTCACTCCTCCAAGGTACAACACCCGGCTAGATCCCGAAACTCCGATGTGCGCGGACACCGAAGAAGCACAGAGCACCCGAACAACCACTTGATGAAGCAAACGTAAAGAAAAGTAAGCACGTAGAATATCGTGAAAGCAGAGAGAGCACAAGAGCGTATCAGAGCATGTAATAGAGCGTGAGAGAATTGCAGAAAGAACGAGTATTTATAAAACTTGGACCGCAAGATCTTCAGTGAAATTCGATCTCGTAAAACGGCAATAAAATAAAGCCACAATAAATACGAACGGTTATATAGGGAAGGATCATAATCAGGAAAATAAACGTTGAATATTTTCAACGTAAATATTGGCGAGAAAGACGCGCAAAAGAGCGGTTAAGAAAACGCGTAAAAAATGGCAGAACGAGAAGAGAAATCGACGTTGCGTCGACATCATATCGACGCTACGTCGAGTTCTATCGACGCAGGACTTATCAACGCAAGCCTTATCGACGCTACGTCGAGTTCAATCGACGCATGCGTCAAGTTCCATTCGATGCCACGCAACTCCAGCGGGCAAAACGACGCTACGTCGAAATCTATTCGACGCAGCTCCGAATTCTAATCGACGCATCTCCGAGTAAAATGTTATGAAGCTATTTGGAACAAAAAATACAATTCAATTATTCCCCAAATCCCAAATCCGGATCCGGTCCGGTGCGGTGCGTGCGCGCGCGCGCGCGTGTGGTTCATAGTTTCTCATTATGTTCTTTTGAACAAATAAGAAGGAGTGAATACATATAAATATTCTTTGGCTAGAAAGCAAATAAGCAAGGTGGGACTAAAGGTTCATCATTTCTTTTATGAAAGGTTTCCCTCCAAATAATTTGGATTCCCTCCAATTTGGTTTTGAGCTTTTCCATCATAATGAGGAGCCCAAACACCAAACATCATTTAGCTCCAATCAAAACATTTAATTTATAATGTTTTATAATTAAAATTTCTAACAGGTCGGTCACGACCTTCCCTAACGACAATACATTCCACCATCGACAACACCTCCTCCTTCCTTGTCGGCCCTTCTTGCTCACTCACGACGGCGCCTCCTTCTCAAGGGCAAGCAACGGACGACGACCCCTTCACACGCAGGAAAGGGCGGTGACCTCCAATAGGCGGAAGAGGGCGTCGGGGAGAGGAACGAGAGCATGCGGAGGGAGAAGGAAAAGCAGTGACAACACAGTCCCTCACTCAGGATGCTCGAGGTGCGACAATTTGTCGCCTCTTCCTCCTTACGAATCAGGACCGTGGGGGGGTTTTACTCGAGGACTGCTCGATTATGTCTTAATCTAGACATAACGATGACCTTAACTGGACCCGGATCCGAACCAAAAACATATCATTGAGCTAGGTTGGGAAGCAACATGAGCATATGTATCGGTTAACCAGATTTTAGTAAAAGTCGCCTAAGAATTATTATCAATCACATCACTACAAACTCTTCTTTTTTTCCATTGGGAAAGCACATGACCAAAATATTTGGTGCAAATATCAATGGAATTCCACAAAAAAAAGGTAAAATTTGCCAAAGAATGAACCATGATGGGAAGATAAGAGCAAACTCTAATGAGAAGCGGGAAATTCTTCGTTGCGAAGCGGCCACGACCCAGCAATTGAGGACGCAGACAATGTTGTCCCAATGGTTGAGCATAAGGACACGCTCCACCACCTACGAGACCTTCCAATCATTCTGCCATCTGTTCCTATCGACGTGGAGACGACGCCTCACCGGTATCTATTCCCGACCAACGCCGACCACCTCGAAAGAGATCGGTACTTGCCATTCTTGTAGTCGACTGAGCCCACCAGCCACCAGGTTTCGATCAATGCTTCTGCGCACTACGGCTGGTCGGGCTCAGAAAAGAACTGCGTCGTCAAGAGCGAGGAAGCTCGCTCTCTGTGGGGGCGGAACACGCGAAGGAGAACACGCTTATTCAGTGGCGTGCACTTATAATTGCATCCTTAGCCGCCTGTAGTATATCATTACCTCTTCTGTAATAAATTTAAGATGAAATTAATATTGCATAATTAAAATTATTTGAACATACAAATTATATAAAATAAAATAACATAACATAAATCTACCCTCTGTATTATAATTTTAAGACAGATTTAATTACATGATTAAAATCTTCTGAATCCTACAAATTACATGAAATAAAATAAA
Organism: Dactylorhiza incarnata; assembly: GCA_033032865.1. Taxonomy (NCBI): domain Eukaryota; kingdom Viridiplantae; phylum Streptophyta; class Magnoliopsida; order Asparagales; family Orchidaceae; genus Dactylorhiza; species Dactylorhiza incarnata. Next base: position 1,437,013 of record JAWHQI010000316.1, read on the forward strand.
ATAAAATAAAATTGAATATCGTGATGTTGAGAAGAGAGCTCCCTTTGCATCTCTTGGGTACCCGGTGGGTCCTAAGCCGATCTCCGTTGTCGTCGTTGTTCTCTTCGAAAATATATTCGCCTCCAATCATCACAAATCGGGGTCCACCAAAAAACAAAAATAAAGTTAAAATTATTTAAGAAATGTGAAAATATTTCTTCCGAGAAAACTATGAATTGCCTAAATATATTTTTTCCTCCTGACCCTACAAAATGAAAACACCTTCACACTAGACGAACTATCTGTGTAGATCGAAAATTGTGAAAGAAAAATCTCGAGCTTGATCCGAAAATTGTGAAAGAAGAAATCTCGTGCAAGAACTAAACCCCAAAGTTTTCACTTCAAAACCTAAATGCGGGGAGCGAAATGTATTGCGAAATCGTGGGCAATTAAGAGCTCTCCCCTTAAGTCGGACTAACCTAATATTTTCTCACACTTTATTGCAATAAAATAAGAGAGTTGATATTAGCAGTGCAGAACTGGCTATTCACAGTCCATCACTATTCGTAGTCCATAAATTTTATTTGTAGTCTAAAATTATATTTGCACCACACTCCCATCTCAAATAAGCGAAATTTTTTGTTGATTTATTAAGCAACAGAAGCCTAGAGAAACATCTTAAAGACTCTGAAATAAATTAAATACATAGCAGGAAAAAAGTTAAATGACATGCATAAGGGAATTAACTCTAAAACAAGTTAAATGGCATGCAAACCTTCCTCTAATCAGAAAATTGACTGTTTTTTGTGATTTTCGCTGGATAATTCCTTTTTATTTTTGAAGAAAGTGAATCTAAGAGGGGGAAAGACGACGCGGCCGATAGAACTACGCCTAGGGTTTAGAGATGGAGAGGAGGTTATTCGATAGGGTGCGATTCGAGAATTGGACTACGAATATAATGAATTTTTTTTATAATTTTTGGGGTGCGAATAGAGAGAATTGGACTGCTAATATCAACTCTCTAAAATAATTCACTTACCAAACTAGTGGATTATATTAATACATCAATTATATAGAGATCGTGTATTGCAAAATTGTAGAGCAGGACAGGAGGTAAGGATTACACAGTCTGCAATACGGGAGGGAATGTGATATTTATGAACTGAGTAATTTAATTTAAATATTATATATTTGTCGTCATTCATGAATCATGACGATATTTAATATTGAATTATATTTAATATTTTCTAATTTTAAGAAAATATCATTTCTATTTTCAAGATAATCAAAAGAAAAACCTTGGGAAACATATTTTACAAAACTTCTCTCTATTTTTGTAAAATAGATTACGGCCCAAGTTTATTAAGTGGCGGATTCGGTTTAATGGGCTTTTTTTATTGTGTAAAGTTGGCCCATTAAAGTATTTTAATGGACCCTTGCATTTAATGGCTATTAAAACTCTGTTTCTTTATAAATACTTTGAAAGCCATAAGTTTATTTTTATTTTTATTTCATGTGATTGATATTTTATTACATAATTTTCTACATGCAAGGCATGATTCAAGTCCCTTAGTTAATTTGTGATATACACGTTACCATAGTATATGTGATACTGTGATTGTTCATATAGAAATGTGACGACGAAAAAAAAAGAACGGCAGATAAAAGAGGTAAAAAATCGTGACTGCTCTTGTGTTGGAACTCATAGAATATTCTTGCTTCACATGATGAGCGCCGTGCATTAAAACGGAGGACCCGTGTGCCTTCCCCGATATCGTAGGGTTGTCGTCTTGGCCCCACCCATTGGGGCGAGGGGGGCTTGCAATGGAGAAATGTTTTGGAAGAACTCCATGTGAGAAAAAAAAAGAAAACAATGTTATTTATTTGGTTGAATGAATGTGTGTTGTCCTTATATATATATTTCTTGAATTAATCATTTAAACAATATTCTTCGTGGGAATTACACAATGCAAATTATACGACAAAACAAATACAAGATAGTGTTCAACCTTTAAAAGAAGTCTTTTTGGGTCTAGCCACAAGTATTCGCATTGCGGCAATCCTGTTTGAGCTGGGTCGGCCCACAAATCCCAACACAACTTATTTCCATTCTCAGAGCTTGAACCAAAGACCTCTGGTTAATTAAGTGGCAAGAGTGTCGAACCATTCACATCTTTAAAAGATGACTTTGAATGGTTAAATTTCTTCCAATCTACATGAGTGTTTCAAGTGTGTTTGATGAATAGAAATGGTAGGTAATCTGCGAATACGAGCGGTTAAGAATAGAAAAATAGGAACGGTTAGCGATCCGTGATCAATAAACGGGAACTAAAATAAAATAAAGTAGAATAAAACTATTTTGATTAAAAAGAACAATTCAATCATTCTCAAAACCCAAACCTTAAATTCCATAGTCCAAACCCTCAAATCTAGATCGTGCGAGTGAGAGCATGTGTGTGTGGTTTATAATTTTGTTAGTGTTTTTTTCAACATAACTAACATGAGAAATTTGCTATTTATACCTATATAATGTATTAGGATTTGACATTGTGGGACTAAAGAAGATTCATCCTTTCGTGAAAGTTTTCCTTCAAATATTTTAAGTTCTCTCCAAATATTTTGAGCTTTTCTCATCTATTGATGTAGAGCTTAAATATCAACATCATGCTAAGAGAACGAATACAAATGAGTAAAAATTTCAACAATTGTGATATGTGAGAAATAACACCAAAGAGAACACTTCAAGCAAATATCTTACCATGAAAGCATTAATCATGGGAAGGACCTAACCCGGAGGTTCTTCTCATATACTATTCATTTGAAAGCTCTACCTAGGCAACCTCTCCTAAGGACCCACATCTCGGTAGGCACTCCTCAGAAAAATCAACCAAACAAAACCCCTGACAAGAAAGAGGTCGTGATAAATGCAGCTTTGTTCGTCAAATCATGTTTGTTCGTCAAATCATGTTTGTTCGTCAAATCATGCTTTGTTCGTCAAATCAACTTGTCATTGTGACATTCATAAACATAAGCACACTAAAGTGAGACAAATTGTGTTGGCAATACCATCAGAATAACCAAATAAACAAACACAAAGAGATTTACAAAAATCAATTGTGTGTGTAATCCACAAAAAATGAATGCATTTATGATTTTTCTGGAGGAGCCGAAGAGTCATCAAAGAAGACTATTTTGATTCACAAAAATCCGATTAGCAAAGACACCCTACACAGTATGACAAACATCGCCAAGGGACACGGAATACTTACAAATTTCGCGTTTCTTTAATAGGTCTAAAAGATAAAGCACATTTTTAATAATGCGATCCATCTTCTCCTAGAAAGCCAGACTATCCAAAAGCTCCCGACAGACATCCTTGAGAAGAACATGTGCCCTCTACTTCATGCACCAACTCGACTTTCTACAAGTAGATCTCCGGTCATTGGAGTGGTGTCACAGAAACCTAAGACTGACCCGGTTGCAGGCCAATTAGATTGCGGTGGTCGAAAGTGAGGGCGACAACATTCAAAGTAGCGATTTGACGCATTCGAAGCCGTGGATATCTTTTGCCGCAATTGTTTAGCCGCGGGGCTCCCGTAGCTTCCATCTTCTCGATCTATTTAATAGAAAACTCCAAGCACGGTTCTTCTAAATCCCCAACATGCTATTGCAGACTTTGTTTTTTTTCTTCTTCTTCTTCTTTGTTTCCTTGGGTTTTGCAAAATCTAGTTATATTTTGAAAAAAAATACTGCCTGCTATTATTTCTCCTCATTATTATATGATTCCTTTGTCTTTTCTGCATACAAATCTAATAATTTTGAGAAATCATATCTAGGCAATGTATTCATGTTTGAATTCAAAGCAGAGCTCGGCAATTTGCTCTCAATACATGTATCTGTTGACTTCATTTTCTATCATAACCCCATTTTCATATTTATCAAAGTAACGGATCATAAACGTTGAAACAAACAGAGCCTTAATAGTAATTTGTTGAGGCTCCGCTCAAGATAGTCCACTAAGGCTCATCAAATGTGGAATGATCTTATATAGTATCTCCAGCGTAGAGCTCTTAACCCTAGTGACACGGAACCCATTGGATCGTTCCGAGTCGGTTTTGATACGCGCGGACATATTATAAATAATAAAACTAACAATTTCCTCCTATGTCCGCGGCATACCGACGTTGGAAAAGGGTTGGTGTGTGTAGTGTTCAACCAGTTCGACTCATTACACAACCGTGTCTGCAAGTACCTGTTATAACATATTGGACTGAAAGAAACAGGAGTATGTATGCACGCATAAGCATAGAACATAGACAAAGCAGCATCACATCAGAATCCAAGTACAGTCAAAGAGATTGGTACCAGAAGACCTAATGTCTCATGACTAACAAGGAGCAGGAAATAGTCCAAACAAAACAGGTAAAGAGAGCTAAACAGTGCTCTAAGTCAGAGAAAGAAAACCAAACAGATACTCTAGAAACCATCATCCAGCAGATCATCCTTTTCAGGATCCCAGTCTGCATGTGCTCCTCTTGCAGGAGTATTTCTTGTAATTTCCAACAGAGAACTTCATTCAGAATGAATTCAACTATGGAAAATGTACATGTATCCAGTTCTGTATGTAAAAACGTAGTACTTTAATATGCTTAGAGGATATAGGTAGAGTATTTCAGGTTTAACCGCAGAATCTATTAATTGTTTCCAAGCGAAACAATTTCAGACTTCTGGACAACACAGCTATATCTGTGTTCCTATGTGTGATATCCTGGTTACTGTTCTTCTAGGTTTAATTGGAATTCATCAAATGTGGAATGGAACCAATCAACAGGAGAAGGTCCAAAACAAGTCAGATCGTGTTATCAAATGTGGAATAACACTCTCCTCCAAGTTAAGGAAGACGAATCCGGATGAGGTTGTTATCATCAAATGTGGAATGAAACAACCAACCAGAGATTCGTACTCAGCAACCAAAACACCAACAGAGCACAATATGCTAGATTTGACAAAGGAATGGATCATAACATTCGGACTAAGGTTGGTCTCAAACTGCCTTAAGTCCCATTTCCCCCACTGTTTTGATTGAACGGTCTCGGGGCATTCCTTTCGTCAATGGATCAGCTAGATTATCCTTCGATCGCACATCGACCAAAGTAATAATGTCTTGTTCTTTAAGATAATTCAAAAGAGTGTGTCTCAGTCGTACATGTCGTCTCTTAGTGTTAAAGAGGACATTCTTAACAACTTGGACTGCTGTCTGATTATCACAGTACAGGCTTAAAGAGTTGATTTGAAGTCTAGACAAGGGAATGTCTAAGATCAAGTTCCTGATCCAGTCTGCCTCTTCACCAGCTGAAGCTAAGGCAAATAACTCGGCTTCCATGGACGTCAAAGCTATGCAAGTCTGTCTCTTGGACTTCCAAGTAACAGCAGCGCCACCCAATGTGAATATAAATCCACTTGTGGACTTGCTGTTTGCAACTTCTGAACACCAGGAGGCATCAGAGTATCCTTCCAAAGTAGGAGGGTGACCAGTGTAGCACAGAGTGTGGTCTTTAGTACCTTTGAGATACTTCATCAGCCTATCTAGGGCATCCCAATGCTCTTTGCCTGGACTACTGGTAAAGCGACTTAGCATCCCAATGTTCTTGGTCCCACCTTAGGTCTTTTAAGGTCTTGTATACGCACATAGGCGATACCGCCCCAAGTCTTAAGAGTGTTATATCTACAAGGATGACCGTGTCACAGCTCATAAGGAGTAGAACTGAGCTTTGAGTGAGGCACTCTATTCAGAATGTGATTTGCAGTAAGAACTGCTTCCCCCCAGAAGGAATTGGGCATGCCAGCGGTCAGGAGCATAGAATTTAACATCTCTGTTAAAGTTCTATTCTTACGCTCAGCAACGCTATTTGATTGGGGTGAGTAAGGAGCTGTAGTTTCAAGGATTATGCTCTCAGTGGCACAAAACTCCCTAAACCCAGTTGCAGTGTATTCACCTCCTCGATCACTTCTAAGTCTCTTGACCTTTAAATTCAAGTGGTTTTCTACCCGAGATTTGAAGATTTTAAATGTCTCGAATGTCTCGTCTTTCGATTTCAATAGGTAGACATGACAAAATCTGGAGAAATCATCGATGAAGGTAATTAGATACTTCCTTCTGTCTGTGCATCTCTGTCTTGAAGGTCAGCCACTCCGCAGGTAGCTTGCTCAGAATCAAGTACACGAACAGGTTATCGTCCATCTTCGACTGATCGTCCTCCAGCTTTGTTGAAACCGATTTCTCAGTCTCTCGTAGAGCTCGGGGCCCTCACTGAAATGAAGGGCGGCTAGCCCTTACTGATCCCTCGAGGAGGGTAGACGGAAGATTAAGAAATTGACTAAGACCTTTGTCACAGCGAGGAGGTCCCTCCACTAACCCGGAAGATCGTTGAGCGCTTCCCCTCCCAAGCCAAAGCTGTGACTTGGGCACCTTGGAGAGCTCTGGAAATGCTAACCAAAGAAAGCCTAAGGAGAGGGAAGCTGAAATGACCTCTCTCCAAAGGTGCCCTTAAGGTCCTATTTATAGATTTTCTGGTCGGGTCTGCAAATAACAGGATTCCGCCTTTTGATTTTACTATCCGCACCCCAAATGGGTCTGCTAACAGCCAAGCTCCGCTGTTTGGAGAGGCTAAGGGCAGACCACCAAGGGCAAAAGGGTAAGTTGACCCTAATGATTTATGGATAAAGGATTGTGAGAACCTTGCTGTCGGAGGTCTCGCATGTCTTCTCGTGGATCCTGCCCGTGGCGCCTCTTTTAGAGGGTCGCCTTGCGAGAACCCTGCTGACGGAGCTCTCGCGGGTCTTCTCGCAAATACTGCTCGCGGCGCCGGGACGGTGGTCTGCCGAGGTCTCATCGGCTGGGGGCCGATCTCGGCGAGGTCTGGATCTCGCAACTCATGTCTCGCTCGGTTTCCTTGTCTGGCGAATATCGGGGTTGTACACAATCCCCGCTCTTCGCGAGGATAAATGTCCTCGCGAAGAATCATCCAACCCCTGATATTCGCCCGCTCCCGGATGACCTGTCAGGAATCTTTGGTGGGACCCACCCTGTGGGCTATAAATATCGTCCCGAACCCCCATTGGCGCGCGCCGTTACTTTTCTTCCTTCTCTTACTTTAGTTGCCTGGAGATGCCGATTTCCGAAGAAGCAGAGGCTCGCCTGAGGGCGATGAGAGCTGGCAGGCTACCTTCCACGACCAAGGTCCCCGCCTGGATGAACCGGTCGTCCCCCTCCCAGTCGCCGAAAGTCAAGAAGGCGAAGGCGGCTCGTCGCACCGGAGACGACTATGTGATGCTGGACTCCTCCCCGGACGATCGCCGCCCCGAGAAGGTATGAGCTATTCGAACTTACGTTAATAAGTTGCTCCTCATTCATTTCTACTCGCAGGATACTTTGCCGAGCGAGATCGTTGGAGAACTTGCTGAGGGGTCTCGGAAAAGCCCACAGGTACGATCTGGATCTCGCATACCGTAATATTTCTGTCAACCATATATGACCTCCGTTACTCTTTTCTTACAGTCTTGCCCATGAAGTCTCCGGTCCGCCAGTCGTCGTGACCTCCGTCTCCGCTTCCGCCTCCTGACAAAATCATAGATAAGCCTGGATTCCAGCTCTTGACGAGCGAAGAGACCGGGGGTTCTGCGCCGCCGAAGATCCCTCCTACCAACAGTGCAGCCTACCCCACCGGCTTGGGCAAATCTCTCTATCCTCACTACGGCAACGTGTTCCAGGGTCGTCCCTCGACCTCTCGCCTCCCGCTTGGTAAGCATTCTGACCTCGCCGGAACCCTGCGCGAACTCACACGCGCCATCTGACCTCGTAATATCTTGCAGACAATGCCGAAAATCCGCTTACCGATTCCGAGCTGGGCGACGACGAGATGTCCCCCCTTCCGGACCAAGTGGAGGACTTCTTAGGGGATCCGCGAGACCCCGAGAGGTTGAAGCAGCGAACCGCGGAGTTGTTGAGGAAACACGGGAGGATGCTGATGGATCTCAACATGCAGGCGAGGTGGGACCGAGAAGCCGCCGAGGACAGGCACGCGGTTTTAATGGAAGAATGTGCGAGGCTCCGGCAGGCGAGACAGCGTGACCAGGATGAGGGCGCCACGACGCCGGAGGTTCATATAGCTAGGATGAGAGACTACGCCTTCCTCACGGACAGGGAGGGTCGTTTGGCGGAGGACTATTATAATTCTAGGGTACCGCCGAGGTCCGGGTCGCGTGGTGGGGGCCGGTGGAAATGGCTACCCCATGATTCTCGCTAACTGCTATGTTATGGAATTATTTGTAATAGGTGTCGCTGCTTTTTGAATGATCTCGTTATGTTTCGTGGCTCGCGTAATTGCCACTGATGCTGGCTTTTGACAATTACCATTATTTTTTTATGGTTTCTCTCTCGCTGTCTATAGATCTATTTTAATTGTTATATTGTGCTCGCGAAGACCCTCTATTCTCGCTAGACGTATCCCGCAAGAAATGTTTATACTAACCTTGCAGGTTCATCTCGCCCATGGCCATGATGTGATGTTCTTACTGCTACCCGCGCTCGCCGGCACTTGGACTTCTTCCCGCCCTTTTGCTTTGGCTATAAATAGGCGGTTTTAACTGATTCAACCACCGCATTTACTCTCGACCTTCTTCTTCCTCTGCTTCAGAGCTCTCGCTTCTTCTCGTTTTCGCATTTCATCCTTTCTCGCAGGTTGCTAAGATGGGCGGTGACGCAGAGTCGGAGGGTCGGCGAAGGGTCGCGAAGGCCTTCGCCGAGCATAGCTTCTTTACTTGTAACTTGACCGATGAGGAGTACTTCAGCGCGGTCGCTAACTACGTCACCCCCCCCCCCCCCCGTTTGAGGCACGCCGCCCTAGCGAGGATGACGTGATCAACGACCCGTTGGTCGACGAGTTGGCCATTCCTACCGCCCATTTCGCGGTCGGTCTGCGCCTTCCCTTGTGGCCGGAAGTCCGCCAGGTAATAATCGCTCTCGCTTATTTCCCTTTTTTTTGCCACTCGAGTTTCGCTCGCCGTGCAGACTAATCTTGTTCTCGCTGCTCATTAGGTGCTCAAACACTATGGGGTGGTTCCCGGCCAGCTCACTCCTAATGCCATGGCGGTGGTCACCGCCTTCGCCTGCTACCTTCGCGAGGAGCGCATCGAGTTCAGCCTCCCGGTCTTCCGGAAGCTGTTCTCGTTCCACGCCTACAAAGATGGGACAGCCTACTTCGTGGGCACGGGTCCGAAGGTGGTCGAGACCGTCAACAAGGCCCACTTCTGGGCCCATAAGTTCGTCGTCGTCAAGGGGAACTTCGGCAACATTCCCCTCTCGCCAGTTCAACATAGCGAGACCACCTACCGGCCCACTGCCCTCGGCGGCCATGACGCCCTCCTCCATCAGTTCTTCTGCAAGAAGAACTTCGAAGTCGTCTACCTCCGCCGCAACCTAGATTCACTACCTCCGGTTCTCGCCGGAGAAGGTAAAGATCTCGCCCAACACCTTTGTCTTTATTCGCTACCATATCGTACTTATCCGAACTAGTTTGTTTCTAGGCGAGCGAGATCTGCCCCTTCATCCCCCTTACGCGAGCACCCGGAAAACCGACGCTACCATGGCTCTCGCTAACATGGGGGCGGAAGCTTGCCGAGGCGTCGTCACTCCGGCCGAGCCCTCTTCTCGCAAGAGATCGGGGGCTTCTGGTAGTCATGCTGCCCCTTCGAAATCTCCGCCCAAGAAGAAGAGCAAGAAGAGCACGGTCTCGCTCGCTCCTTCGAAGGGTAAGGAACCTCGCGAGGCCGCCTTCGACGAGTTTGACCTTACCGGCCTCTCGGGGGGCGAGGACGAAGAGACCTGCCAGGAGGCGGTTAGGACCTCCGTCCTCCCCATCCCGGTGAACCACTACAACTTCGGCCTCAGCCAGAGGCGCCGGGACGAGACTGGTGAGCCCCTCGTCACTTGGAAGCTGGAGACCAACAGGGTGGATATCTCCTCCATCCTCCCCTCTTGGGTGGAAAAGGAGACCGTCAGCGGTCATGTCTTTGACCTCGCGTTCGCTCTTTATGGTCGCGAGGATGCGGGGTCTTATAAGGATGAGACCGCGAGGACCCTTGCTTACGAGAGTGCGAGGTCCCAGCTGCGCTCTGCCGAGCTCGCCCACATGACGGGAGGCGTTGCTTACAGCTGGAGCTTCAGAATGTGGAGCTCGCGAGGGCCTACAAGGGGGTTCTCGCCGAGAACACGCAGCTGAAGGAGAAGCTGCTCGTCGCGGAGGGCAGTGTGGTGAGTCATCTAGACCTCCCCCATCCTCCATTCCCCTGGTCGTTTCGCCTCCCTAATTGAACTTATTTGCAGGATGTCGAGGCCGCCGGGAGAGCCAACGCTCGCATCGAGAATTTGGAGGGCGAGGTGGCTGGGCTGAAGGCCCTAAACTGCGACCTCACTCGCGCCGTTGTCCCCCCCTCACCTCGCCGTTTAAAAGAAGATCGGCGAGCGCGAGACGAAGAAATCCACGTGGGATCTATAGAGTCAGCTCGCTACATCTTTTCGGTGGTGAAGGCGATCGGCCTCTTGGCTGATGATGCGGTCGACTTGACTCTGGAAGACGTCGTCCCGGAGCTCTTCCTCCCTCTTCCGCACGTGAAGGACAGTGATGACGAAGAAGGCTCTGCGGGTGGTTCCTGAAGCTCGCCGCTATTCTTTTCTTTTGCGCTGTAATTATTATCGGCGAGATCGCCGAAGATTGTAACCGAACTATGAAATGTAGAATGCAAATTTTGCTTTGCTCATTGTGCCTTCCTTTTCCTGTCTTGCAATTTTCATGCGTTGAATGTCTCGCCCTCGCTTATCTCGGTATCCGCCTTCGCGGAGGCTATTCTCGTGATGATTGTTATCGCGCCACGCGTTATTGAATAGATAGGTATAGGCTACTTTGGTTGCTCGGACCTTTCGCCGTTTGCCTTGGGATTACTACCCTTTTAGTTATGCGTATTTTCTCTAAGTTTCGCAAGGCATTTTTCCTCTTGGCGAGAGCTCGCCTCTTACCCGGTGCCGGCAACCTTTCTACCGAGGACCGGTTGTTCTGGATCGCATAAGATTGATTCTCGCCACTCGCATGGTGTGCAAAATTTCTCTTCGCCGAGCGGGCCTGTCCGCCGAGCGAGACGGCACCTTCCAGTATAAAGACCTGTCATCCTTGCCAGCCTCTCCAGAGATCAACCAGAACCCCCCGTCTAGGTGAGAGCCCGGGAGCGGAATCGATCTGGGGCATTCCAACACCAACATATCCAACCTTTGTCACGCCGGCACGGCAGTAGTTACAAGCATCATAAAAAAGGAGTAAGACATTAGTTAAACAACATAATAAAGCTCTCAAGGGTAAAACCTTTTCAAATCATCCCCACTTCGGGCTCGGTCGAGGGGCACCCCTTCCACATCCTGGAGGTGATACCCCCCCGACTTGAGCACCTCGCTTACAATATATGGTCCCTCCCAGTTGGGGTTGAGCTTACCTATCGCGGCCCCTCGGCCGGCCGCATCGACCTTCTTCAGGACTAGGTCTCCTTTCTGAAAGTGCTTTATCCGTATATGTTTGTCGAAATATCGAGCCATCCTCCGCTTGACTTCTTCCTGCCTGATGGCGGCCATGTAACACCCCAAAAATCGTAGTTCAGCGAAGTAGGCGGAGTGGTAGTGCTGCACTTGAAGCATGCTAAATTTTCCCTTTCTGCTCTTAGCGCACGATCAGTGGCCTCATCGCGCACGACCGGTGATCGTGCGCCAGCGATCGTGCGTTAATTCAGAAGAGAATCGAGTTCTGTCCCGGACAGTGCGCACGACCATTTCCCTCTTCGCGCACGACCACTGACCGTGCGCCTGTGATCGTGCGCCCTGTTTATTCTGCTCCGCGATTTTGAGCGGAGAAGAAGATCGGTCCGTCCAAATCCTTTGGAATCCGATCCAATGGCTAGGATTAGATGCTGGAGGTCTTTAGGTCTGATGAGAGGAGTTGAATCCTCATAATCTCTAAGCCTTTCTCTCTCCAAACCTAGAGAAAGAAGAAGGAGGCAAGGAAGAAGAAGGAGAGATCCCGCCATTGACGGAGCTCCGGAGCTCCGTTTCGCGAGCCGTTTCCAGATTTGGAGAGTGCAGCCCGGTGTGGTCCTTTCCCTCCGTGTGAAATATTGGATCTATGGCTAAGAAGAACGCTTCTAGGGTAACGATTCTTCCTCCCGAACTTTGGACTTGTATTTGTCATTTCATTCCTCTTTCTATGCTTGCATGAGGAATCCCTTTCACCAAATGGGTGAAGTGTAGGATTTCCTCAAGTTCTTCAGAACTCCAGGTAGATTGTGTCCGTCCCCGGCATTATTGCATGTAGAAAATCCGGTAGTCGTGCGGATTTAGGCATTTTGTGTGAAGCTTATTCGTGGTCGTGAGCCCGAATCGGTGATGCTTGATTTGCAACGTTGCATTTAGGTTAGGCCTAGAATGCGTGCCGGAGAATGTCTCCGTGAAATCATCTATAGCAGTGCGGGAAATAAGTATAGGCGTCTTGTGAAGATGCTAACGAAAGCCCCATGCTTTGAGATTGGTTGAAGGCAAACCTTCACCACGAAATTGATACGGAGCGTATTGCACCTCCCTTGTTGAGTATTCGCGAAGCCTAGATCCTTGTGAAGGGGTTAGGTGCGTAGCGTATAATTAGTGTAGCACTTGAAAGTGCTAAACCCTTACGGGCCGAGGTGAAGTCGTACCCGCGTCGTGCGATAGATCGCGACGGTTAGAGCACGGGCAAAGCTAAACCGAACCCGTTTCCATGCAGATCGGTAAGAGGTCCCTTCCTCATGAAAGCCGTGTGATCATGGGAGAGATCGTGGAAGGTGTCATACCTAAACCGACCAAAAGCTCTTGTTCCCACCTAAGGCTGTGACCCTTAGGGTGGAGTGTTGTGGAATTGATATTATGATTAGCCTCATGCGATTGCTTAGGCGGTTGTGGGGAACCTTCGGGTGAACCCAACCAACATCATGTGCATACCTAGGTTCCCCTCTCTTTTGATGCTCAACCTAGAAGATTGATTGTGCTTGAAACCTCACCTTGTGTAGTTTGCACTTTCTTTTTATTAGTACTTGTTGCTAGTTTGGCTTGCTTGCAGGGTAGAGGCTCCGCCACCCCGGAAAAGGGGTGGGGTCGTTATAAGTTGGTCAGCTTTGCTGACCGTTACCTTGTTTGCCACCGCTTGGTGGAATGTTCTTATGCAGGTGCAGGTGAGCCTAGCGGAAAATAGCGGGCGGTGACCCTTTTGCTGAGTTGGCCCTCGAAGGCCAGCCTCTTTTCTGTTTTCCATGTATTGTCGGCCTGCGTGTCGATGTGTGTTTAAGGAGTTTTATTACATTTGGTTAAATGTAAGGCCTTAAGGCCGTAACTCTACTTTATGGTTTCATTCCTATGATAGTGGACAGTTCTAAATGTAATGTTTTTAATCAAATGCTCCCGCTTACGTTTTGTACTCTCGTGTAGTTGTATTCTTTTCTGTTTATCACCTTTTAACTCCTAGCTAGTGTGGTTTGTATGGCGTGGGGTCCCGGCCGGACCCGCTGTTATACTTTTCGTACTGGCAGGGTGTTACAATTTGGTATCAGAGCCTAAGGCGTCGATCCGTAGTTTAGCGAATTCGGGACGAATTCCTTTTAAGGGGTGGTGCGCACGGGCATTCACCTAAAACGACAAAAACTAATAAGAATGTCCACTTAGGAATGAAAAAACATACTTGTTTGCGGAACCTGAGCGTTCCATGATTGATGTTTGATATGTTTTGGGTCACTAAATTGTGCTTTGCATGATTATAGGTGACTAGAAGTGCTGCGGGGCAGTCTCGACCCCGTAACACCACTGAAAGTAGTGGGTCAGCTGAAGTGCCAGCGACCACTCCTTCTGCTGAAATGATCAAATTAGTCGCAGAGGCTGTCCTCGCGATGATCAACGCTCAACCCCAAAGGCTGGTCCAGCCTGCTACTCCTACTCCGGATGTGGCCCCTGAGGCTGTTGCTGCAGTGGAACCTGCCGCGGAACCAAGGGTGGAGGCCCCTGTGCCTTTAGCTGCAGTAGAACCTGCGGTAGCGCCGAGGGTAGAACGCCAAGTTGCGCAAGTAGTTGCGGGGCGAGCGCGTGACCAACAATTAAAGCATTTCCTGAGCTTTAATCCTCCTACCTTCTCGGGATCTGAGTCCCCAACGGAGGCAGAAGACTGGTTGTCAAGAGTTAGAAGAACTCTGAGGGCGACAGCGACGGACGAAGCCATGATTGTCACCTTAGCCACTTTCCTTCTTGATGGAGAGGCTGTGCTGTGGTGGGAAGAGCAGGAGCTGCATAAGTTCTGCGGTAGAGATATTACTGAAATCACAATGGCTGAGTTTTCAAAGTCGTTCCTCCAAAGGTTTATCCCCTCTGCCCAGCGCATTGCGTTACAAAACCAGTTCTTGAGGTTGACACAAGGTGATCGCTCCGTTGACGATTACTTGCATGAGTTTACCAAACCGAGTCGCTATGCGGGGTCCTTGGTGGAGGATGAGGAGACAAAGACAAATAAGTTCTATGAAGGGCTTCGGGACGAGTTGAGGTTGCTCCTTGCAGGCCCTATGACGTTTGGCTTCCAAGTGATGGTGCAAACTGCCAGATCTTTGGAGTTGGACATGAAGAGGGTACAAGCAAGGGGTGTTGTAAAGAAACCTGAGTTTCATGCGCCGGCCTCTCAGTCCAAGTCGGATTTCAGAAGGAACAAAAGGAAGTTCAAACAGGCGGAACCAGCTCCTTCAAATGTTTCGGGAGCCACGACCGCGCGGACTCCTATTACGTGTTTCACCTGCGGGAAGGTGGGACACAAAGCTGCGGTGTGTCGAAGTGGTCCCCCGAAGGCTGGTAATCGAGCGGTGGATTATGCTCGTGCTGCCGAAAAGGGTAAAGCTGCGGAGTCTTCGGCTTCCCAGCACATTCCGACTCAGCCGAGAGTCTATTCGCTTGGCCAACAAGAAGCTATACGACAAACTGATGTTGTCACAGGTACGAATTAGAAGTTAGCTTCTACAGCTATATATATAATTCATACTGTTGTACGACTATATGCTTTATTTGTGTGCAATTAGGTTTCGTCCTAATTTTCAACTATCCGGCGAGAGCTCTATTTGATACGGGTGCATCGCACTCTTTTCTGTCCGAGGACTTCGTTGTGCGAATCGGAGTGTCGTCTACCTTCGTAGAGGATAGATTGGAAGTAGTGCTACCCAATGGATCTCGAATGAGTGCGGATAGGAAGAGCCGTGTGAAGGTGCGGATCGGAAGTCAGGATTTCGACTTGGAAGCGTCGTTATTGCCGTTAGCTGAATTTGATGTGATCTTCGGCATGGACTGGCTCTCGGAGCAGCGGGCATGCATAGATTGCAATACAAAGGAGATCACTCTAGGAAGGAACACCAAAGGAGAAACCATGTTCGCCGGTATGCGAGGAGCGAGCAAGACGCTGATGTCTGCTCTCCAGGTGGTTAAGGCGGTGAGAAAAGGCGCCGAGTTGTTCTTCACCTTGTTGGAGGCTTCAGAGTCAATGCCCAGGTTATGTGATGTCCCAGTTGTAGCGGAGTACGCCGACGTGTTTCCTAACGAACTCCCTGGGGCTCCGTCTCAGCGAGAGATCGATTTCTGTATCGAGTTGGTGCCAGGTGTCAAACCTGTGGCCCGCTCACCGTACCGGATAGCGCCAAAGGAATTGGCAGAGCTGAAGGTTCAATTGCAAGAGCTGCTAGAGCAAGGCTACGTACGTCCAAGTTCATCGCCTTGGAGTGCACCGGTCCTCTTTGTGAAAAAGAAGGACGGGAGCTTGCGTCTATGTATTGATTATCGAGAGCTAAACAAGTTGACCGAGAAGAACCGATATCCGATTCCAAGAATCGATGATCTATTCGACCAACTGGTGGGGTCGACGGTTTACTCCAAGCTGGACCTAAGGTCCGGCTATTACCAACTGCGGATAAGGGAATGTGACATTCCAAAAACAGCGTTCAGTACCCGCTTTGGGCACTATGAGTTCACGGTGATGCCGTTCGGTCTGTCCAATGCACCGTCGGTATTCATGGACTTAATGAACAGGACGTTCCGAGAGTATTTGGATCAATTTGTGATCGTCTTCATCGACGACATTTTGGTATACTCTCAGTCGGAAGAGGAGCATGTAGGGCATCTGCACGCAGTTCTGAGCACCTTGAGGAGGAGTCAGCTATATGCCAAATTCTCCTGCGAGTTTTGGCTACCGTCAGTAGCATTCCTTGGTCATGTCGTTAGTGGAGAAGGAATTGCAGTTGATCCGTCGAAGATAGAAGCGATCCGAGCGTGGCCTTTGTTGAAAAACGTAGCGGAAGTCCGAAGTTTCTTAGGACTTGCCGGCTATTATAGGCGCTTTGTGGAAAACTTCTCGAGGATCGCACTTCCTCTCACAAAACTGACTAGGAAGGATCATAAGTTCGTTTGGTCGCCCGAGTGCGCACGAGCTTTTGAAGAGCTGAAGAGCCGTCTGACCACGGCGCCCATTCTATGCTCGCCACAAGGTACGGAAGGCTACGAAATTTATAGCGACGCCTCAGGAAGTGGTTTGGGTTGTGTCCTAGTGCAGTTCAGGAAGGTAATTGCCTACGGCTCCCGGCAACTGAAGGTTCATGAGAGGAATTACCCGGTCCATGATTTGGAGCTAGCGGCCGTGGTTTTCGCCCTCAAACTTTGGAGGCATTATTTATATGGCGTGAAGATCGATATCTTTACCGACCACAAGAGCCTCAAGTACTTGTTGGATCAAAGGGAGTTGAATATGCGTCAAAGGAGGTGGATGGAGTTCCTTGGGGACTACACCTTCGACATCAAATATACTCCCGGTAAGGGAAATGTAGTAGCGGACGCGCTGAGTCGTCGGGCTCCCGCTCAAGCAAATTGGATTTTGATGCACGATGAGCGTCTAATCCGCGAGCTGGAAGAAATGGAGATCATTTGCATTGATAGGAGAACGTCTACTTCAGCATGCTTGAACTGGACAGAGGTTCAATACGACCTTGCCGACCGAGTTCGACAAGCATTGAGCTGGACGAGAGCATGAAACGCTATAAGGCGGAAACCGTTGAGGGGTTAAACGCTGATTTCTCCTTCGAAGACGACCTTATGTGGAAACAGGAAAGGTTGTGCATCCCAAACGTTGGCACTCTACGGGCGGAGTTGATGTACGAGGCTCATCATACCAAGTACTCAATCCACCCGGGGAGCACTAAAATGTATATGGATATGAAGAAGCTTTTCTGGTGGCCGGGTATGAAGAAAGACATTGCCCTTTACGTGGCCAAGTGTCATACTTGCGCGTTAGTGAAAGCGGAATGTCAACGTCCCGGTGGGTTTCTGAAGTCCTTGCCGATTCCGGAATGGAAGTTTGATGATATTTCGATGGATTTCGTGCACGGATTGCCCAGATCGCAATATGGAAACGACGCCGTCTGGGTGATCGTGGACCATTTGACAAAGGTATCACACTTCATTCCGAACCGGAAGGATGATTCTGTAGAGAAGCTAGCAAAGCTCTATGTTGATAGTATTGTGAGACTGCACGGTGTCCCTCGTAGCATCGTCAGCGATCGTGACGGGCGTTTCACATCGAAAGATTGGAGGCTTATCCATGAACTGTTGGGCACGAAATTGAAGTTCAGCACGGCCTTCCACCCGCAAACGGATGGACAGACCGAGAGAACCAACAGGACTATGGAAGATATGCTCTGAATGTGCGCTCTAGATTTTGGAAAGAGGTGGGAAGATCATCTCTATATGATCGAGTTCGCCTACAATAATAGCTACCAAGCCAGTATAAAAATGGCTCCCTTCGAAGCCCTCTATGGTAAGAAGTGTCGTACGCCGTTGTCTTGGGCGGAAACGGGCGATACTAAGCTATTAAAGCGAAAGGATGTTGAGGAAGCAACTTCGACGATCCGGACTATACGTGAAAGGCTATTGGTTGCCTAGGATAGGCAAGCAAAATATTTCAACGCCAAGCATAGGAACCTAGAGTTTGCCGTCGGTGACCGGGTTTACTTGAAGATCAAACTGTTCAAAGGGGTATCAAGGATCCGACGCTTGAAAAAGCTCAGTCCAAGGTACTTAGGACCGTTTGAGATCGTGGAGCGTGTTGGTGATGCGGCTTATCGGCTTGCACTATCTGCAGAGCTGAGCGGTCTGCACGACGTGTTTCACATTTCAGTGTTGAGGAAGGCAGTGCAAGAGCCTACTCATATCGTTGCGGTCGGCAAAGTTCCGGTTGATAGTGGGTTGTCGACGAAAGTCAAGCCCTTACGCATCGAAGATACCGAAGTAAAGCAGATGAGGAACAAGTCCATTCAGATGGTAAAAGTCCGGTGGGTTAATTGCGGCCGAGAGGAGCTCTCTTGGGAGAGAGAGCAAACGATGCTTGCGGAGTACCCCGAGTTATTTCTCTCAGGTAATATATAGCTGTAATTCTTGCTATTTCTGTTTTATAAATTTCGGGACGAAATTCTTTTAAGGGGGGTGGAGTTGTAACACCCCAAAAATCGTAGTTCAGCGAAGTAGGCGGAGTGGTAGTGCTGCACTTGAAGCAGGCTAAATTTTCCCTTTCTGCTCTTAGCGCACGATCAGTGGCCTCATCGCGCACGACCGGTGATCGTGCGCCAGCGATCGTGCGTTAATTCAGAAGAGAATCGAGTTCTGTCCCGGACAGTGCGCACGACCATTTCCCTCTTCGCGCACGACCACTGACCGTGCGCCTGTGATCGTGCGCCCTGTTTATTCTGCTCCGCGATTTTGAGCGGAGAAGAAGATCGGTCCGTCCAAATCCTTTGGAATCCGATCCAATGGCTAGGATTAGATGCTGGAGGTCTTTAGGGCTGATGAGAGGAGTTGAATCCTCATAATCTCTAAGCCTTTCTCTCTCCAAACCTAGAGAAAGAAGAAGGAGGCAAGGAAGAAGAAGGAGAGATCCCGCCATTGACGGAGCTCCGGAGCTCCATTTCGCGAGCCGTTTCCAGATTTGGAGAGTGCAGCCCGGTGCGGTCCTTTCCCTCCGTGTGAAATCTTGGATCCATGGCTAAGAAGAACGCTTCTAGGGTAACGATTCTTCCTCCCGAACTTTGGACTTGTATTTGTCCTTTCATTCCTCTTTCTATACTTGCATGAGGAATCCCTTTCACCAAATGGGTGAAGTGTAGGATTTCCTCAAGTTCTTCGGAACTCCGGGTAGATTGTGTCCGTCCCCGGCATTATTGCATGTAGAAAATCCGGTAGTCGTGCGGATTTAGGCATTTTGTGTGAAGCCTATTCGTGGCCGTGAGCCCGAATCGGTGATGCTTGATTTGCAACGTTGCATTTAGGTTAGGCCTAAAATGCGTGCCGGAGAATGACTCCGTGAAATCATCTATAGCAGTGCGGGAAATAAGTATAGGCGTCTTGTGAAGATGCTAACGAAAGCCCCATGCTTTGAGATTGGTTGAAGGCAAACCTTCACCACGAAATTGATGCGGAGCGTATTGCACCTCCCTTGTTGAGTATTCGCGAAGCCTAGATCCTTGTGAAGGGGTTAGGTGCGTAGCGTATAATTAGTGTAGCACTTGAAAGTGCTAAACCCTTACGGGCCGAGGTGAAGCCGTACCCGCGTCGTGCGATAAATCGCGACGGTTAGAGCACGGGCAAAGCTAAACCGAACCCGTTTCCATGCAGATCGGTAAGAGGTCCCTTCCTCATGAAAGCCGTGTGATCATGGGAGAGGTCGTGGAAGGTGTCATACCTAAACCGACCAAAAGCTCTTGTTCCCACCTAAGGCTGTGACCCTTAGGGTGGAGTGTTGTGGAATTGATATTATGATTAGCCTCATGCGATTGCTTAGGCGGTTGTGGGGAACCTTCGGGTGAACCCAACCAACATCATGTGCATACCTAGGTTTCCCTCTCTTTTGATGCTCAACCTAGAAGATTGATTGTGCTTGAAACCTCACCTTGTGTAGTTTGCACTTTCTTTTTATTAGTACTTGTTGCTAGTTTGGCTTGCTTGCAGGGTAGAGGCTCCGCCACCCCGGAAAAGGGGTGGGGTCGTTATAATTTGGTCAGCTTTGCTGACCGTTACCTTGTCTGTCACCGCTTGGTGGAATGTTCTTATGCAGGTGCAGGTGAGCCTAGCGGAAAATAGCGGGCGGTGACCCTTTTGCTGAGTTGGCCCTCGAAGGCCAGCCTCTTTTCTGTTTTCCATGTATTGTCGGCCTGCGTGCCGATGTATGTTTAAGGAGTTTTATTACATTTGGTTAAATGTAAGGCCTTAAGGCCGTAACTCTACTTTATGGTTTCATTCCTATGATAGTAGACAGTTCTAAATGTAATGTTTTTAATCAAATGCTTCCGCTTACGTTTTGTACTCTCGTGTAGTTGTATTCTTTTCTGTTTATCACCTTTTAACTCCTAGCTAGTGTGGTTTGTATGGCGTGGGGTCCCGGCCGGACCCGCTGTTATACTTTTCGTACTGGCAGGGTGTTACAGGCCAAGTCCCGGAGTTCTTCCACCAGGTCCAAAGACAGCCTCTGCTCTGCATTGTTATCTTCTAACCACTCTTCATCCCCCTCGCTCGCAGCGATCACCCGGGGGGTCTTTACCTCAAACTCTATGGGGAGAACGGCCTCGGACCCGTGAGAGAGCTTGAATGGAGTCTCCCCAGTGGCGGTATTTGGAGTAGTCCTCATGGCCCAGAGGACGGAGGGTAGCTGTTCCACCCAGTTTCCCCGAAGGTTCTCCACTTTCTTTTTTAATAGGTTAACGATTATTTTGTTCGCCGCCTCCACCTGCCCATTGCTCCTCGGGTGGTCGACCGATGCGAACCTGAGGTCAATGCCGAGCTGGGTGCAGAAGTCAACAAACTCTTCACTGGCAAACTGCGGCCCATTGTCCGTCACTATAGTTAGAGGGAGCCCGTGCCTGCAAATTATCTCTCCCCACACAAAATTCCTTACAACCTGAGAGGTTACCTTAGCGAGTGCTTTCACTTCTACCCACTTGGAGAAGTAGTCGATCATGACCAGCAGGAACTTCCTCTGGCCGCTGGCTTGGGGGAAGGGACCGACCAGGTCCAGCCCCCATATGGCGAAGGGCCAGGGAGCCGTGATGGTCCGGAGCCTTTGAGCTGGGAGGAGTTGGAGCGGAGCATAGAGCTGGCACTTTGGACACTTCCTTGCGAACTCCGCCGCGTCCTTGCTGAGAGTGGGCCAGAAGTAGCCTTGCCTCAACACCCTTACCTCCAGGGTCCGACTCCCGGAGTGACTGCCGCACTCCCCAGAGTGGATTTCTTCCAAGACTCTCGAAACCTCCTCCTCGGAGACACAACGGGCCAGGAGTCCCGAGAGAGTTTTCCTATATAGCCCTCCTGCATGCAAGGAGTAATAAGCGGACTTATACCTGAAGCGTCTCTTGTCCATATCCTCCCCAGGGAACTGCCCGGAGGAGAGGAAGGTGATGAATGGGTCCATCCACGAGGCTTGTTGATCCACCTCCATCAATTCTCCTTCCTCGATGGAGGGCCGGAAGAGTTCTGAAGTCGTCCCTCCCGCTCGGGGACCGAACTTGGCTAAGAGGTCCGCCTGGGTGCTCTCCTCCCTCGGCACGTGCTTGATGGAGAAGGTGTGGAACTGCCCGATGACCCCCTTAACCTTCTCCAGGTATAGCAGGAGGGTCGGGTCCTTTGCTTCAAACTCTCCCTTGATCTGGCATGCTACCACCATGGAGTCCGTGGAGACCTCCACGTCCTGCACTCCCAGTTCCCGGGCTAGCCGAAGGCCCGCTATCACTGCCTCGTACTCAGCCTGGTTGTTGGTAATTGGGAAATGGATGTTTAAGGCTTGCTCAATCCGAGTCCCCTGAGGACTTACCAGGACCATTCCCCCTCCATAGGAGTATTTTCCCGACGCTCCGTCCACCAACATCTTCCATGCCTCTGGGGGAGGTGGCTCGTGCTCCCCCACTTCGGCCGCATAGTCGGCCATGAAGTCTTCCACCACCTAAGCCCTGATGGACGTCCTGGGCACGAACGTGATATTGAATTCACTTAACTCCACTGACCACTTTGCCAACCTTCCTGAGTGCTCCACCCCTTCCATGATTTCACGGAGCGGGTGGTCCGTCACTACCTTGATTGAATGAGATTGAAAGTAAAGCCGGAGCCTCCGGGCTGACACCACCAATGCGAAGGCCAACTTTTCCAAGATCGGGTACCGGAGCTCTGCCTTCTTCAGCACTCGGCTGACGTAGTAGATAGGGAACTGTTTCTTCCCCTCCTCCCGGATCAACACGGAACTTACTGCTTCAGACCCTACCCCCAGGTACAGGGATAGGTCTTCTCCTGGCCTTGGTCCCTGGAGCAGAGGGGTTTGGGTGAGCTGTTCTTTCAGAGCCTGGAAGGCTTCCTCGCACTCCCGGGTCCACTCAAACTTCTTGTTGCCCCGCAGCACCTTGAAAAAAGGTGCACACTTTTCCCTTGCCTTGGAGAGGAACCTGCTGAGCCCGGCCAACTTCCCTGTAAGGCTCTGAACCTCCTTTGGATTCTTCGGCGACCCCAACTCCATTACCGCCTTAACCTTGTCCGGGTTAGGCTCCACTCCTGCGGGGGTGAGTAAGTGGCCTAGGAACTTTCCTCGGCTTGCCCCGAAGACACAATTCAAGGGATTGAGCTTCATTTTGTAGCGTCGCAGGGTCCCGAACGTCTCCTCAAGGTCTCGGAGGTGAGACCCAAGGTCTCGGCTCTTTACCATGAGGTCGTCAACATAAACCTCCAAGTTTCTTCCCTTCTGCTCGCGGAAGACCTGTCCATCATCCTTTGGTATGTGGCACCTGCGTTCTTGAGCCTGAACGACATCATCCTATAACAGTAGCATTCATCCCCCGTGATGAAGGAGACATCCTTGATGTCCGGGGGGTGCATGCGGATTTGATGGTAACCTGAAAAAGCATCTAAGAAAGACATCACAGGAAAACCGACGGCTGAGTCAACCAGCGCGTCGATCCTAGGCAGGGGGTAACAATCCTTACCGCATGATTTATTAAGTAAAGAAAAGTCGATACACATCCTCCATTTACCTCCTCCCTTCTTTACCATAACGACGTTGGAGACCCAGCCTGAATACTGGATCTCCGTTACAAAGCCTGCCTGTAGGAGCTTGCTCACCTTCTCGTGGATGGGTCCTTCCAGCTTGTCGGCGGTGGCCCTTTTCTTCTGGCGGATGGGGCGAGTGCCAGGGTCGAGGTTGAGGCGATGGCAAGCCACGTCCGCGTCGATCCCGGGCATTTCCGCGGCGCTCCAAGCGAAGACGTTTATGTTCTTCTGCACGCACGCCAGGATCTCCGCTTGATCTTCCGGGTTGAGTCCTCCGCTGACCCGGACCTTCTCTACGACCCCTAGCCGGGTGGTGACCTCGAGCTCCACGACCTCGTTCATAGCCTCCAGCCGGGACTGCTCTCGCGAGGGCGGTGCTCGCCTGAACCACCCCGACCGTCGTCGCATCCTCTTGGCGCGGACTTGCCTGCGCCGCGCTCGCTGGGACGGAGTTCGTTAGCACTGAGCTCGCCGACACAGAACTCGCCGGCAAGGAGCTCGCCGGACTGGCGAACAACACTCGCCCTTCCCTGTCTTGTCCTGATCCAACGGCAACTTCCTTTCCAGCCCTTCCCCCTGGGGCATTCTCGCCCACCGTCGTTGGGGGAGGGGTCGCCTGAGGTGTTGGGGTCGCAAACTCGTTTCGCAGAGCTGTGACCGTAAACCCCAAGGTATCGAGCACTTCCTTTCTGAAATCTGCGAGCATCATAGCCATCGCCACTTGGGGTGTCTCGCCGAACTCCTCGCCTTGTTCTTCATCTCCCGCCATAACCTTTCTCTGGAACTTTCTTGAACCAGCCACGCTCCACGCTCACCACACCAAAATGTTGAAACCGATTTCTCTGTCTCTCGTAGAGCTCGGGGCCCTCACCGAAATGAGGGGCGGCTAGCCCTTACTGATCCCTCGAGGAGGGTAGACGGAAGATTAAGAAATTGACTAAGACCTTAGTCACAGCGAGGAGGTCCCTCCACTAACCCGGAAGATCGTTGAGCGCTTCCCCTCCCAAGCCAAAGTTGTGACTTGGGCACCTTGGAGAGCTCTGGAATTGCTAACAAAAGAAAGCCTAAGGAGAGGGAAGCTGAAGTGACCTCTCTCCAAAGGTGCCCTTAAGGTCCTATTTATAGATTTTCTGGTCTGGTCTGCAAATAACAGGATTCCGCCTTTTGATTTTACTATCCGCACCCCAAATGGGTCTGCTAACAGCCAAGCTCCGCTGTTTGGAGAGGCTAAGGGCAGACCACCAAGGGCAAAAGGGTAAGTTGACCCTAATGATTTATGGATAAAGGATTGCGAGAACCTTGCTGTCAGAGCTCTCGCATGTCTTCTCGCGGATCCTGCCCGTGGCGCCTCTTTTAGAGGGTCGCCTTGCGAGAACCCTGCTGACGGAGCTCTCGCAGGTCTTCTCGCAAATACTGCTCGCGGCGCCGGGACGGTGGTCTGCCGAGGTCTCATCGGCTGGGGGCCGATCTCGGCGAGGTCTGGATCTCGCAACTCCTGTCTCGCTCGGTTTCCTTGCCTGGCGAATATCGGGGTTGTACAAGCTTGTTGCACAAGTTCTCCAGTTCTATGATCTGGGAGGTGATCATCAGGTTCGCTTTGAGGCGGAAGTTGAAGAATTTCTCCCCAATGAGCGATTTGGACAACACCTCCTCCTTCTGGAAGTGCGCATTGAGGCGATCCCAGATCTCCTTTGCGGTCTTGTAGGCATGGTAGGTCAGTGCGAGATGAGGATTGAGGGAATTCAACAGGTAGTCCCTGCAGAAATCCTCATCCTTGTTCCACTGATATTCATCTACGCCCTCGCTAGAAGACGCAAAGTCGCTCTGGATAGTGTAGAAGATATCGCGTTCCATCATTCCAAGTTGGACTTGTATTTTCCAACTGAGGAAATCAGACGCGTCGAACAACTACGGCTTGGCGACGTCGAGCGCTTTTCTTCGACATCGCAGCAGAATTATAATTCAGAAAACTGAAATAAAGTCACCTGATTCGTGCGGTGCCGACCCGGTGTCTTCAGAACCAATCCAGCAAAATTATTGTATGTGTGCTCCTCCTCTCATGACGAGACACAATCATCAAAGACGGATTCTTGATGAAAAGTGTTTATTCTCGGATCTGAAGTTGAAATGCAAAGCTTCAACTCCTTCCAAATAGATCCACGGGAAAACTCCCACAAGCAGGAAAGAGAATCTCTGGATCTGCTCTGGAAAAATTTCTGGAACGAGATTCCTCCTTCTCGATTCAGAGCGGCGACAGGAAGAAGTCCAGAGAGAAGGCTAATCCAGAAGGTATTTCAGATCCAGACAAACAGGGCTGCAACAGCACCACCTTTTCGATCTGGAACTCCTCCTTCTCGATCAGAAGGCAACGACCCAGGAAAAACAGCAACACGCTTCCCTCTCCCGATCTAGATCTGCGAATCTGGAACGGGAAGAACAGGAACGACGGGAGATTGGCGCAGCCCCGAACAAAACGCGAGCGGCGGGAGATCTTCCTTCCCGATCTCGATCTCGGCGGCGACAGCAGCAAACGCGATCTAGGGCAGCGCCTCCTTTTCTCGATCTTGGACGGATGCGATCTTCCTTGCAGCGAACGCGATTCACGAAGAGGAATAGTAGCAGATCCTTCCAAAATGCGACAGAGAAACTGAAGAACGGCCGCAAACTCGCGATTTATTCACGATCGGCGACAGGAATCCCAGGCATCTTCTCCCTTCGTTTGCAGAAAACGCGACAGAGAGCGACGAGATCTCAAAACGAAACCAGCGATAGATCAGCGCTCCAGGCAGCGATCGGAGGAAGGAGAACATCCCTCCTTTGCGAGCGGCGGAAAAATGGGAGCACCGACGGGAACTGCAACTAGATCCGCGATTTCCTTCTTCAAACAGCTACACCTTTCCCTCTTTCGATCTCCAACAACAACAGCGAGCGGGGATTGCAAGAGAGCGGCAGTATACGAGAGTAGCGCAGGAAATCGCGAGAACGCAAGAGCGGGGAAACCCTAACTCTTATCTTAAGAATGTTGAGGCTCCGCTCAAGATAGTCCACTAAGGCTCATCAAATGTGGAATGTCCTTATATAGTATCTACAGCGTAGAGCCCTTAACCCTAGTGACACGGAACCCATTGGGTCGTTTCGAGTCGGTCCTGATACGCGCAGACATATTATAAATAATAAAACTAACATAATTTAGTGCATTATGCTTAAGTATATGATCCATATTTGCTTATTGCTTTCTACGATGAATTCAATTGTCATGTCTCACATAACTATTGATTTAAATGTTTTTGAAACGGGCATATGGGTGAGCTACAATATTATGCAGTGAATTCAGGAGGCTCCCATTATGATATTAGCGGGGAGTATTATTATGTACTTGCGCGTTATGTTTTTTGACTTATAAATTCGAAGAATTTCTAGTAAGTTTAGGGTTTGTGACTTGGAAAAGTCATACTGAATCCAAAGAATTTCACTCCAAATGAAAAATTATGTATTCATGATGTCTAGAGGAATATAGTTTTCAGTGCTGCATGAAACAGCTAAAATCACTGTAACAACTGAAATTTCTGTTTGGCTTCAGCCATCACCAGCTAAAATCACTGTAACAACTGAAATTTCTGTTTGGCTTCAGCCATCACCAGCTCAATTTTATTTGTTTGGTGTGACTTTTGAGGGATTAAAAAAGATACACACGTGTCGTATAAGTATTTTTTTGCCTTCTTATACGCCATGTGTCGAATTAAGGAGAGCCCGGGCTGAAATTTTCGAACAGACCTTGGATTGAAATTTTTCGCCTCAATTAGATGCGTTCTTAAAATTAATTGCAAATCTAATTTGAAGGGCAGTGTTTGTTTCGATGGTGTCATTTTGAAGGGTTGGAAAATAGAGCGGTGAGAATAGAGCCGTGAAAAAGAAGTTTTACCAAACAAATTTTTTCAGCCTCCGCGAATGAAGAGAAAACGGTAGGCCTGCAAGCGGTTCGATTTGGGTCGGTTTGTACCCAAATCGGAACCGAATCAACATGCTTCGGTTTTCGAAAGGTCCGAACCGAACCGAACCGAACCAAACCCGGGCGGTTCGGTTTGTTGTCGGTTCGATTTTTTATCGGTTTTTGGCGGTTCGGTATCGGTTTTTGTACTTCCCTAATTACACTTTTACACTCTTGTATATTAAGTGGAGGAAAAGTTACGATCGTTCATCATACAGTTACCAAAATATTTAAATTTGTATTAATATAATATACAAATGATAAATAAACATTCAACAATATTTAAAAATATTATAATCATCCCGTCAACATAAACATTATAACCAGAGAAATTATAAACATGCAACAATACCATAGTTGTCCTTCAACGCTTCACAAAAATGAGGCTTGCGTGAAATAATAGCTTTATATATATGTATATTTATTAAGTGACTAAGTGCAAATAGAAGATAGACTAGCTGACTTGTACATAATTTTAAAGTTAACTCATCTAGTCATTTGTCATTTTGGTTTGACCACATAAAATTATATATTTATATTAAGTCGAAATAAGACATATCTTATATCTATTAATCGGAAATGAGACGGCAAATTATTATAATATTAGTCGGTTCGGTTCAGTTTGATCGGTTTTTACAACTTGAAAACCGACCCGAGCCGAAATGACTTCGATTTTTACAATCCCAAACCGAACTAACACTGAACCGGGCGGCTCGGTTTCACTCAATTAGTGCGATTTGATCGGATCGATTTGATCGGTTCGGGCGGTTTTCAGTTTTTACTCCTCACCCTTAGAAAACGGGGAAACAGAGCCGAGGTCAGCAGCAACACGCAGCTAGCACGCGTCGATCAACGGACTTACATAGCAGCTGGAGCTGCAGAACGACTCCACCGCGACGAAGAATCGACAATAATAACACCACTCTGGCCGCCGGCGCCTCTACTTTGGATTCCCCAAACCGGAGCAAGCACGGACGCGTTGCGAGAGAGCGATAATCGGAGTCTATAATGGCGCTGCAGTGGTTGATTCTCGAATACGTGGTGGCGGCGGAGGTTGCCCTCGTTCTGCTGCTGACCCTGCCATGGCCCAAGCCTATAATTTCCCAGATCGTTTCCCTAACCTCCAAACTCCTGCAGCCGCTCTCCAGCCTTATTCCTTTCGCCGTTTTCAACCTTTTAGGTTTTCATAAATTCTCTCTCGTCTTCCTCTTTACTTCCTTTGTCCTTTCTCTCTGACTGGAATATTTATTGATGATTGAGTGTGCAGATCTTTACTGGAAGAGTGATCACCGGCTAACGTGCACGTCCGAGGTTTGTACCCAAGAGGAAAGAATTCGATCCGAAAGATCGGTCAGCACTTCTGCCCTCCCTCTCTTACTTTTCTTCTCATGCAGTCAATTGGGGCATCTTACCAAGTTGATTGTGAATTGGAGTACTTAACCTAGCTGGATTTGATAGGGTTGAGTCAGATTTTGTTTTATGGGAGGAAAACTAGCTAAACCCATCTTCTCTTTCCTTTGGCGTGAAATCTACTGTGATCTTAGTACTGATTGGAGGAGTAAATACTTAAATCTCACCAGATTCCAGAGATCTCAGCAATATCTAAATATGTTGGCAGTGACAACTCTAACACCATTGCTAAAATTACAGTAGATGGATATCGCTAGTCATGCTGTTGTCATGAATTCATAAATGGAAATCGCCAATCACGCTGATAGATCTCGTTGAATTTTCTCATTGAACAACTATCACACCGTTGCTTGTGTAATTATTATGTGGTATTGGTCCAAATAATTCCACTTCTTGATTATTGATTTTGCTTATTCAGCCCTAATTCCCTCTCAAATCTTCCTTTTTAAAGTGCTAGCATTTAATTATTTGTGGGGTAATTTGCTTATGAGGAACCATCTTTTTACTGATCAATCCTTAATCAGTATTTATGAGCTAGTGATTTTCATCTAATTCTTATTAACGGTGAATCATGGTTATTCAGATATAACCATAATCCAAACCACATTTTAGGTGGGTTGATTTAAGATAGATTAGTAGGGATTTTGAATGCATCTTAGATATTGCCTAGGATACCACAAAACACGTGTTATTGAAATTTTGCAGAACTAATATAATTTTAACTGTATTCCCACTCCAACACACTCTTACATTGATGAAAGTTGGTTAATGACTTAATGCAGTTAAAACACGGGAAGCGTAACCAATCCGATGATTTTTTTGCTTATTTTTTCTATCAATAGCGTGGTAGAACAAGAGCAATTTTTATGTGAGTTTATGTCAGATAAGAAAATCATATGTTTTTCATACGTGAGGCAGAGTAGGCCACGTGGGTGTGCAACTAACACTCGGTTTGGCTGGGTGTTTTTGCTCCGGTGAGTTCGGAAAGAAACACCACCATCGTAGAAAATATGTTTGGCATGACAACGGTTATGACCGGTACGAAGAAAAGAAAACTAGTATTGATCATAAAAGTGAATGAAGTTCTTTAGGCGAGGTTGGGCATTCACAAACGACGGTTGCCACCGCCGTGCCAAACGGAGCCTAAATGTAATCTTAATGTGAAGTACATGAATACAATTCTATTATCCTTGAATACTATATGTGACACATCTAAGGGCCGACGACGAAATCAAAACATAGCAATACATGATTAAATCACACACAAACATTTTAAACAAGACAAATAATTCTTTAAGTAAGTGGGTTTAGGTTTTCTTCTGCGTGGGGGGACAAAGCAAGAGTGGGCGACGAATAGTTCCTGCAAATCACGAAATAATCTAGAACGAAATTCCACAATTCTGTAGACTCCAAAAGAACATAAGTCTCATCACCATATTGTAATATTAAAAATAAAGATCCATACAACAATAAAACACTCACAGAATAAGGGTAGTCGTAGGCGTGGTAGATCCGATGGTAGGAGACGTTAGTGTGCTGTCCCGAGATAGCTTTAACGTCCATGGATGGTGTGTTTAGAATCCCATGCCTATGAGCACCGAAAAACTTTGGGAGGAGACATCCCCTCTCCTACATGATATTACTCGATACATGCGTTTATTCAGTAAAATCATCTATTTACCACGCCATGGCCGAGTTTGATGAAGTGTGGGAACCTTTCTAAAAGGAGACTGGTGGTTTGGGAGTTGTCGGCAGGGACTCAGGAAGGAGCGAGGATATGTGGGGAAGCAGGATGTCGATGATAATGACATGGAAAGGGAGAAATTGTAGGGGCGCGTGCTATACTTGGGATCTACTGTGGTATATCAAGGGAAGGTGTATGAATGATTGGGAACAATGAAACCGAAGTGGGGGAGGAGGAGAGGCTGTAGAGAGAGGAGGATTGTTTTCGAGAGTAAGGTGACTTCAGCAGAGACGTATTGATGTTTGGTGATAGGGTCGAAACAACGATATCCCTTATGAGTTGGAGAATACCCTACGAAGATACATTTGGTGGCGCGAGCAGTGAGTTTATCGTGACTAGACGTAGGAGTGTGAACACACACAGTACAACCAAACACACACAGAGTGAAGAGAAAATGTGTATTGGTTGTCGATAGAAGAGAGAAATGGGTCTTGTGTTGAAGGGTAAATAGTTAATGATGTAATAAGAAATGAGAACCGCATGATCCCAATAGGAGCGGAGAATATTCATCATGACATATGAGTGTCCGAGTAACATCGAGTAGATGATTTTTCCCTTTCGGCCACCTCATTTTGGTAGGATGTGCGCACACAACTTTTTTGATGAGTAATACCGTTGGAGGTATAGAAAGATGACAAATGTTCGCCCATCTATTCCTTCGCATTATCTGTTTGTAGAATTTTTAACGGCATACCAAACTGAGTACAAATTTCAATATAAAATTTTGAGCAGACATTAAAAAGTTCAGAATATTCCTTTGAAAGATACACTGAAGTACGTCTAGATAAATCATCAATAAAACTTACAAAGTACACACTACCGCCATCAACAGATTTGGTGGGAGTAGGACCCGAGATGTCTGAACGAACAAGGTTAAAAGGACAAACAGAACTTGTACATAGTTTAGCAGGAAAAGTAGTACGATGATGTTTTCCATACTGGCAAGCCTCACCTTCTAAAGTGGAATCGGTCTTGAAAGATGGCATGAGCTGGTGGAGAAGACGCAGTGACGGATGAACAAAGCGACGATTCCACTAGAGTAGAGAAATGAAGACGGGGAATGCAGAGAAAGTGGTAAGATTGTCGAGGTAGTAGAGACTTCCTTGTTCAATCTCAGTAGCATTTGTCATCTGCGTGTGAATGTCCAGAAAATATCAAGCAGTAGAAAAACATGAGATAGAGCATTGCAATTGTCGTGGGAGAGCATTGACAGTCAACAAATTGCAAAGAAAATTGAGGACGAATAAAGTGTCGTCCAAATGCAGAAGGGAGACAGTAGTCACAATTCCAGATCCACAAACTGGAGCAGGAGAGCCATTTGCCACAAAAACCGGAGGTAACAAGTTATGTTTCTCGAGGTCCGAGAAGACAAGAGGATTTCCAGTCATATGATTGGTGGCACCTGAGTCGATGAGCCACTTACCCTGAGTAGCAACATGCACGCTACTTGACGAAGTGGCAATTGAGGCAGATTGCTTGGAGGCATTGATGACAGCCTCAATATTTGCCGAAGAGAACCAACGACCGGACTCCAGTGGCAGGGTGGATGGTGAGATAGAAGGCTCAGCCGCAATAATGCTGACATGCTGACATGTGACTTAGGCCGGACTCCAGTGGCGGGGTGGAGGTGCGCTCTACTTGACGAAGATCTGTTGATGAATCATCTCATAGGAATTCAGAAGACGGAGAAAATATCAGACCTCCGGGAGTTCCTGAAAATGTTTATGCTAAGTGACAAGGTCAGCAGAAAAGGGGCGATTCTGGAGAAGTTTTGTGCTTAGAGATTGAACTTCCTGTTACGCAACATCGGGAGAAAGAGTTGGCCGTGCGAAGAGATCCGAATACAGTGTGTATGTGAGAAGTCTTGGCACCTTTGGAGTAAAGGACAACAATATGATCTCAGTCTGCCTTCACATTGTCGTCATGGAAGATGATAGGTAAACAATCATCAGAAAGATTGTACGCAAGCCACGTACGAACAAGAGCACCACTGACATCCCAATCAGCATAGGTAAGAGACGTGAGGTCAGGGGGGAGCGTCAGTGAGATGGTGGCGTTTGCGTTGAGAGCGCAAAAGAAAGGTGAAGGAGACACCCCAATCTGGATAATTTGGTCAAGTTAATTTAAACGTCGTGCCGAGATTTCCAGAGGCACTGTAAATGATTGTGGGAGGCGCATTATTGGCGGGAGTAGAAGGAAGTGATGGATTGTCCATAGCTCAGAACAAGTTTGGTGCGACGACACAAGAGTCAGCGACTTCACGGTGAGATCTCATAAATGCAAGCAGGACAAGACGGAGTGCTGGTGAACTCGCAGAGGGGCTAAGAAAAGCGGTGAGAAGGCGCAACAAGGGCTAGCGGTCTCGCAGAAGGTAGTGGAGGGGAGTAGGTCGACTAGGAGCCGCGAGAAGCGCGAGGGAGGGACTCCCAGAAGGCAGTGGTAGGAAGAACTCGCACGGTGGGCGGCTGCTGGGAGTCACTAGATCAACGAGTACGCCAAACAGGACCGACGAGCACTTCACGGGATCAGCGAGTACGCCGAACAGGATCAACGAGCTCTTCACGGGATCAACGAGTACGCCGAACTGGATCGACGAGCTCTGCTTAGGACAAATCGGCGAGCTCGAGTAGGTGTGAAACGGGATCAGCGAGCGCAAGAATCAGGGATTAGCGGGTCTGCAGGTTGGGAGCGGCGAGTTGGAGAGTGCAGTGTGGCGAGTTCTGAGTAGTGAGTGCGGCAACCAAAGTGTGAGAGTTACTTACGCGCAGGAAACAACGGATGTCACAGAGACTGCGAGTACAAGGAGCGGAGAGAGAGGTCAGACGAGTTCTTCGTCGTTCAACAAACTCTATAAAAACCCGTGGTGTGCCTCAGTTTTGGTCGTGGGGCTGGGAGAGCAAAGTGGCGAGCTCCTGATGCTTTTAGTGAGTACTGTTGTGAGAGATAGTGTGTGAGAACGGGAGAGTTCACACGAGACTTGGCAGGTCTCGTGCAAAGGCCGATAGTATTTACGTGAGAGGAGCATGAGAGTATGCCCTGCTTTGATATCATGTGAGAATTTAAAATATTGAATATTTTTTATTTCAAAAAATTCTAAATATTACAAGAGAGCTCCACTCTTTATATAGAGTAGAAGAAGAGGATGAATTTACATTTGAAGATGTGAGATTAAATACAAGAAGGAGAAAATATACAATGAGCCTCTTTTTATGCTTCTAACTTTGGTCTTTAACCCTCTCAAAAGTCAACTAATGTGCTAGTTCCGGTGCGATCGCTTATGCAGACGGTGAATCCTTAGACTACTGACCCAAAGGCAGGTGAGACTTAGGAGTGGATTGGGTGTTGTGCTGGGGATGTGGTGTAGGCTCCGGGAGGTCTCCCCAATACGGGTCCACATGAGGCTCGTAGTATGACGCTAGGTCCTCAATATCAAATACGGGATGGATATCCAAACTGTTGAAACCAGTTTCCCGGTTTCAGCGTTCGAAAGGGGGTTGCGACTAACCCTTACTTGACCTAAGCCTTGACCCGTGACCGGTTGCTAGGAACTAAGGGACTCGGACTTGATGACAACTAGAGTCTAGGGACAGACCCCTTAAGCTTCAGCGTGGAGGTCCCACCACACACCCGGAAGCCCACTCGGAACTTCCCCTCCCAAGCCAATGCTGAGCCTGGGCACCTTGGAGGGCACTAAGAACCACCTCACTGTCAGCTGAAGGATGACGAGGGAGGGGGGGGGGGGTGCTTGCTCACAAGACACACGCGAGGGGGGGGGGGGGGTAGTGACCAACCCTTCCCAAGGTGCCCATGGGGGTCTATTTATAGACTTTCCCAAAAATGGACTGCGGATAGCCAAAATTGGACTGCGAATAGCAAAAATCCGACTATCCGCAGTCCAACCATGACCATGAACAGTCAACGCAGGAGGAGGTCCTACCTGCTCCTCCCGAGGGTGCCGGGCGAGTGGGAAAGTCCCTCCCACTCGCCCAAAGGGGGCGACGAGTGGGAAGGTCCCTCCCACTCGCCCCCAAGGGAGGCCGGCGAGTGGGAGGGCCCCTCCCACTCGCCCGGGTGAGTGGGAGAGCCCCTCCCACTCGCCCAACATAGGGCCGGCGAGTGGGAGGGCCCCTCCCACTCGCTTGAAGAGGGCCGGCGAGTGGGAGATCTCCTCCCACTCGCCCAAAGAGGGCCGGGCGAGTGGGAGGGTTCCTACCACTCGCCCAAAGTGGGTCGGGGGAGCGGGCGCTCCCTCCGCTTCCCTCGCCGCCTCTTTTTGCCTTGATCGGTTTCGGTCGTTTTAGCGCGATCGTTTTGCCCGTCTCGGCCACCTTCACTGTCTTGGTCTCATCCGGGTCGGGTCACACCGACTCGGGAAATATGAGGGTTGTACACAATCCCCGCTCTTTGCGAGCTTGTCCTAAGCTCGGAAAGAAAGTCCAACCCACCTATTTGACGAGTAGGTGGGACCTTAGGGGAATCCACGAAGGGATCTGCCATCGGGGAACCTCTGTCAAGCCTTTTGGCTGAACCTGACTTGAGGCGGAAGACGAACCTTTTGTTGGATCGTATGACGCCCTTAGAGGGGGGGTGAATAAGGGTGTGTTTAAATTTGTATTTTTTTTTTAATAATTTTAGACAAATTTACTTTAATAAAAAGTTACTTAAAAATAATTTTAAACCAATGCAATTTTTGTATAACACCAAACACAAATTTCTAAGATAAAGATTTAAGCACACAAATTTGCAATTAGTGAAAGGATCATAATTTTATATATCATGAAATTTGCATACAAATAAAAATGATCTTAACAATGCTTAAGATCAAGACACAATTATGATAATAAAAATACAATAATTTTGGTTTACCAATCCTTCTCCCAAGGATCGGAAGGCTATCGCTTGTCTCTCCCAAGATCAAGCCCAAGCCTATCCTCTAGATCTTCCCAAGATCTAGACGTAGCACACAAGGCCACGATCTCCCACCAAGCCACGCAAGTACTTGGACGCTCCGCACAAGGAAGCGATTTCCCCTAAGCCGCGCAAGGACTTAGACGCCGCACGCAAGACGACGATTTCTTTCCCAATACAAAATGAAATATGAGTAAATGAAAATACAATATGAAAAAGACAACTCCCTAGAAATTCAGATCTCTGAATGGATTGTTGAAGCCTCGAGATGATCGTTGATGTAGAAGCGCGCCCGATCTCGTCTTCAATCTTCAATCCTTCTTTGCACAAATGGGAGTTGAGGAGGTTCTGGAGCTCTCTGGTTCGTATGCACTCAGGAAGGGACTGGAATTATCAAAAGCTTGGAATGCACGAACCAAAGGAACCATTTTATAGAATTTCACTGTCGCCTGGGCGACAGTGACTGTCGGAATTTTCCGACAGCGCTAAACTGCCGCTGTCGTGCGGGCAGTTGCTGGAATCGTGGAGCTGTCGCCTGGGCGACATCGATGTCGGATTTCCGACAGCGCAAAACCGCCGCTGTCGTGGGTGAAGTCGTGGGCAGTTGATGTAACCGCTGAGCTATCGCCTGGGCGACATCGCTGTCGGATTTCCGACAGCTCAAAACTGCCGATCGCTGTTGTAACCTCTCTGCTGTCGCCTGGGCGACAGTGGCTGTCGGAATTTTCCGACAGTGAAATTTTCCCACTATCAATTTTTGCTCCAAGAGAAATGTGAATATTGCATACCTGTTATCTGCACACCATTAGCAAAAATAGAATCAAATACAAACGGGATTTTGTTATTATCAAACCGGAGGAGTGCGAAACGCACGCTCCAACAATCTCCCACTTTTGATAATAGCAAATCCGTATAAAAAGAAATCATGTCTATTTAGATTGTTGATTTTAACCTTTGGTGTGTGCACCTACAAAATAACATGAGATATTTCTCTTAAAATAAATAATCTCCCTTTAAATGAAAGCTCCCCCTAAATGAATGCTCCCCCTAAATATATGCTCCCCCTAAATATATGCTCCCCCTAAATATATGCTCCCCCTAAATATATGATGTATTGTGTAGGTGGAATATTTAGGTGTGGAATATTTAGGTGGAATAGATTGTTGATTTTTCTTTTTATACTTGTTAATTCTCCCCCTTTTGGTATTAGCAAAAGTGAATATTAGATAAGAGAAATGATTCTAAAGGGAAGGTATATAGGATATAGAAAGAAAGATTAAGCGGAAGCACTGTTTTCTGGAAATGAGTGAAGGCCATGAAATAATAGGAATATGCCATAGTAAGAATAAACTCATGAAGTGACAGTATAGCCATATGAAGTAATGAAGGAAAATAACTGAAACATGAGTAAGATCATTTGAAAGTATCATAGAAAGACACAATAGTGTAAAGAAGTATGGAATCGTTTCGGTCCAATTCTCATGAGATGAATATTTATATAACATAATGATGTGTACATGTGATACTTAGAACAAACATATGAACTTATTTAATTTACATGATCATTGAAAAGTAGAACATAATAAAAGCATATAAAGGCAACTTTAACGTTGAAGATATAGCACAAGATGAATAGAAAACCATTTTCTTTTGCACAAGACACTTTACAATTCTTTCCAAGGTGCTTAACCTCACAATGCTCATTAAGACTTATCAGGTGGGTAAGTAGTGCTTGGTGGAGTGTCCTTGTTTTTATTTTGAAAAATTTTTTGATCACAGATGTGATATCGTATTTTTTTTTATATTGATAATGTTTTAATTGACCAAGGATCTCCGAATTCACTTGAACCGCAAAAGATGGTGTACTTTTGTTGTGCTAACAAATCAAGGGTGAAAGTTGTTTTTAAGAAGTGCTATTGTATTATGTTAAAGCAAATATGATCCATGTATATATTAAAGAAGTAGACATATGTATTGATCAAACGAGGTGAACGTGATAGCTCATTATGATAGATAAACAATTTCTCATACTTAGAGGCATGCGAAAACAATTTCCAATGGTCTAAACAGCTAAGTAGAAATGTCAATACGATGATAGCTTGAAAATGAAATCATATAAACATGTAAGTCATTTTATTTAAAATAAATATCACATGGTTTGTCATCAAGTCATGAGATGAAGCATTAATAATGACATATAACTATTGTAGATCATCAAAGGGGCCTAAAATTGGAGTTTTGGTAAAATAGGAGCTGTCGGAAATTTCCGACAGTCACTGTCGCCTGGGCGACAGTGAAAAATATAAATAGGGCTGAGGACCGAGTCAAAACACATTGTGCATCATTTTCTGGAGTGAAAAACGAGAGGAAGGCTGTCGGAAGTCGGCGACATCCCTAGATCTAAGGTATGGGTTTTTGATTTTTGTGTTTTTAACTCAAAAATGTTTAGGGCTTTGTGATTTTGATAGGATAGAAGAAGGAAAATCTAGGTTTCATGTTGATTTTTGAGGAATGATGTAGGTTTTGAATTTTTTTTTTATTTGAAAAAAAATGTAGATCTAGTTTTAAAACAAGAGGATCTTGGTGGATCTTTGCTTAAATTTTTTATCTTTGTTAAATTTCTCTTTGATTTGGTGAGGAAGGTTTCCATTCGTTCATTTTCTAAAGGAGGTTTGTAGATCTAGTTTAGAGAAGAAGGTGGAAGATGATGAATAGTAAGAAGATTTGTAGAATATGATGATTTGAAAAACATAGATCAAAATACTTGATGTTGAAATAATATTTATTGTGAGTAGATCTGGAAGGATATGTTAAAATTTTGAGAGAAAATCACATGGAGGGCTGTCGGAAATTTCCGACAGCCACTGTCGCCTGGGCGACAGTGTTCAAGTGCACAATGTGTTACCTTGTTTAATCAAAAAATTTTGTATTTTATTGCAGAATGGCTTCCAGCTCCAAAGCTCGAAAGAGTACGTCGGAAGATGCACATAGCTCATATCAAGTTTTTCCTGGAGTGGAGAAAGCTATTGTTGGGGTTGCCAAATATATTGAATTTGATTTGCCAAAGCATGATCATATTTATGATCGTCTTGCGAAAGCAGGTATTCTCTCAATAATCTCACCAGAGGGGTTTTCATCCTTTTTCATTCGTGAATTTTATAACCATTTGGAAGACCCAAATGTTACTGAATTGGATGGAGGAGTGAGATCAAGGATCCAAGGTCAACATGTGGAAATAACACATGTTGATCTACGAGAGGAATTTGGACTAGTGATGAGTGAGAATATGCCTGATATAGTGGAGACTTATCGAAAGGATAGAGATTGGACCCTAGTAAACATGAGTTTACATGGGAATCAAAAGAAAACTCTTACCACTGAAGTTACGTCAGTTACTCCGGATGCTTTCTTAGTCCAAGACATATTAAGGAATTCAGTGATGTTGAAGAGTGGAGACACAAGAAGCATTACCGCGCAGTTGACCCTCTTTACATACTATATTATGGAGGATGAGCCTTTTGATGTGGCAGACTTCATACTCTCCCAGATTAGGTATACGTACAGACTGAAACATCCAAAATGGGTGAAGGTTCATACGCTGCCAAAGGGGTTGGTAATTCAACGTGTACTCTATAAGAAGTATGGATGGATTGTGCAAGATTCTTATTTTGATGATTGTTATCCGGAGATTTATTTTACGGGTTCAATGAAGGGGAAGAAGCCGCAGAGAAAATCTCATCCGGGAATTGAGATTAGAGAGCCGACCATTTCCAGGGCAGGATCACTAAGGGAGTCCATTGATGATTTGCGTGATTCGTTAGAGGATCACAAGAAGGAAGTGAAAAAGGACCGTAGTCGAATGCAGAAGTTTATGAAGTTTCTCGTCAAAGGTCTGAAGTTGAAGCCAACGCCGGAGGAGGAGGCAGAATGGCAAGTTCCGGACGAAGAGCCGCCATGCCAATCGGTGAGGCGGACTCGCCGTGGCAAAGCTGTGAGACGAGGACTTCCAGAAGATTGTCCAGAGAGCAGCGGGGCTGGTTATGAAGATTCAAAGTAGTTTTATGTTGCTGCTGCTGCTGGGAGATGTCGGAAATTTCCGACATCCACTGTCGCCTGGGCGACAGTGAACTTCCTTAGATTTCTGTTTTGGTTTAAAGAACTTGATCCTTAAGTTTGTTCTACTGTTTTTATGTGAACAATATTGATGTAATGTTAATGATGTTGAATTTTGTTAAGGTTTTTTTTTTTTTTTGAAATTTAATGTTTTGATTTTTATAATTTTGGCTTTTTGTATTTACATTGTTTATGTTTTGGGATAATAATTTTTTATTTTATAGGCTTTAAATTGTGATATATTCATTGTGAAATGTCTAGAATGCCCAATTCTAGCCTAAGCATAGAAAAACGGGAATCCGGTAACGGCTTAGTGAATATATCCGCTAGTTGATTTTCCGTGCCTATAAAGTTAATTTTTATATTACCCTTCTTAATGTGATCCCTTATAAAATGATGTCGGACGTCTATGTGCTTAGATCTAGAATGTAATACGGGATTGTTTGTTAAGTCTATAGCACTTTTATTATCACACTTTAATTCTACACTACTTTGTTGTATGCCAAAATCTTCTAGCGTTTGGGACATCCAAAGTGCTTGGGCACAACAACTACCTAGTGCAATATATTCGGCCTCGGTAGTTGAGAGGGCAACAGAATTCTGTTTCCTACTCGACCATGAAATAAGGGAAGGGTCGATAAAGTGACAAGTGCCACTAGTGCTTTTCCTATCCAAGGAACATCCCGCATAATCAGAATCCGAAAAACCATGCAAAATAAAAGAATCATTTTGAGGATACCATAAACCTAATTTTGATGTTCCAATGAGATATCTAAAGATACGTTTCACCGCTTTTAAATGTGACTCTTTAGGATTAACTTGAAATCTAGCACATAAACAAACGGCAAACATAATATCAGGTCTAGATGCGGTTAAATACAATAAAGACCCTATCATACTTCTATAAAGGGTTTGTTCAATTGAAACACCACTTTCATCTTTTCCTAATTTTAGTGAAGTACTCGTAGGAGTGTTTGCATGCTTAAGGTTTTCAAATCCAAATCTTTTTAACATATCATGAATATACTTGGTTTGACATATAAAAATTCCATCATGTTTTTGTGTAATTTGAAAACCTAGAAAATATGAAAGTTCTCCAACCATACTCATTTCAAATTCATTTTTTATAATTTCAACTACTTCATTACTCAACTCTTCATTAGTGGCTCCAAAAATAATATCATCAACATAAATTTGCAAAATAACTAAATCATGATTAATTTGCTTAATGAAGAGTGTAGAATCAGCACTTCCTATTTTATAATCGTGCTTTAACAAATATTGAGTTAATCGATCATACCAAGCACGAGGCGCTTGTTTTAATCCATAAAGCGCTTTATCTAATTTATAAACATAATTTGGATATTTCTCATTTATAAAGCCAGGGGGTTGTTCTACATAAACTTCTTCTTTTATATACCCGTTTAAAAATGCGGTTTTGACATCCATTTGATATAATTTAAATCTTTTAAAACAAGCAAATGCAAGAAATATTCTAACCGCTTCTAATCTTGCTACAGGTGCAAAAGTTTCATCAAAATCTACCCCTTCAATTTGTGCATAACCTTTTGCAACTAATCTGACTTTATTTCTAACAATTCTAGATTCATTATCCATTTTATTTTTGAAAATCCACTTAACACCAACTACAGGACGATTTTTGGGTCGTTCTACAAGATTCCAAACCTTATTACGTTCAAATTGATTAAGTTCTTCATTCATAGCTAAAAACCAAAATTCATCATTTAAAGCGGTGGAAACATCTTTTGGTTCTATTTCAGAAACAAAACAAAGGTTTGAAAATAAAACATGTAGCGATGAACGAGTACTAACCCCTTTTTGCGGATCTCCAATGATAAGCTCCTTTGGATGATCCTTTGAGAATCTCAATTCACTTGGAGACACATATTCTTCTCTTTCTTCTTCTCTTTCTTCTTCTCCTCCTTCTTCTCTTTCTTCTTCTCTTTCTTCTTCTCTTTCTTCTTCTCTTTCTTCTTCTTTTTCTTCTTCTTTTTCTCCAAGTTCATCATCATTCTCCACCGATGGAAGGGGTTCATCTTCTTTTCCTGTAGTTTTCTTTTCTACACATGAAGCAAACTCATCAAACCTAACATGAATAGATTCTTCAACTATTTTTGTTCTCTTATTATAAACTCTATAGGCCTTGCTAGTTGAAGAATAACCAATGAAAATTCCTTCATCACATTTCTCATCAAATTTGCCTAAGTTATCTTTTGTATTCAAAATAAAGCATTTACAACCAAAAACTTTAAAGTAAGATACATTTGGTTTTCTTTGAAAATAAATTTCATAAGGAGTTAATTGTAATGTGGGACGAATCATGACACGATTAATAATATAGCATGCCGTACTGACTGCTTCGGCCCAAAAATATTTTGGCAATTTAAATTCACACAGCATAGTCCGTCCTAATTCTTGAAGTGTTCTATTTTTCCTCTCTACTACACCATTTTGCTGTGGTGTGCGTGGAGCGGAAAATTCATGTTTTATCCCAAATTCATTACAATATGAAATAAATTTTTCATTATCAAACTCTCCTCCATGATCGGATCTAATGCATTTTACTTTTAGATCAAGTTCATTTTGAATACGTGAAATTAGTTTTACAAATTCATCAAAAGCATCAGATTTTGAATTTAAAAACAAAGTCCAACAAAATCTAGAATAATCATCAATAATATCAAACGTATATTTTCTACCTCCTAGACTTTGTGTAGAAATTGGACCAAACAAGTCCATATGTAATAAATGTAAAGGTCTAGTGGTAGAAATGACATTTTTGCTTTTAAAAGATGATTTTGTAAACTTTCCCTTTTGGCATGGTGAACATAATGAGGATAGCTTTCCATTCAAATTTGGTAAACCTTTTATTATTTTATTTTTAGAAAGCTTTACTATGCGTTTAGCACTAGAATGTCCTAGTCTCCTATGCCATAATTCAAGTTCATCATTCTTTGAAATAAAACATTTAAGTGTAGAATGAGATAAATCATGAAAAGTGATCGTATAGACATTGTTTATTCTTGGTGCAGTAAGTACGATTTCGTTTGTTTTAGAATCAATAATCTTGCAAAGGTTTGAGCTAGAGTCAAATAAAACATTTAGATTTTTATCACATAGTTGACTAATAGAAATTAAATTATGTTTCAAACCTTTAACATATAAAACATTTGAAATTTTAAATTCTTTGTTACCTACTACTCCAATGCCCTTGACTTTACCCTTTCCATTATCTCCAAATGTCACTATTCCACCTTTCTTCATCTCCAGGCTAAGGAACTTTGATTTATCGCCCGTCATGTGTTTTGAACATCCAGAGTCCAAATACCACACGTCTTCCTTGTTCCTAGCCTGCACGCACACCTAAAAAGATGATGAGAGTAAAGATCTGGTTACCCAAGTGGTCAATCCCATTGTATAGGTGGACGCCTTAGGTACCCAGATTTGTTTAACATTAGCTTTTCCTTTCTTCCAACATGAGCCCGAGATGTGACCAAATCGATGACATTTAGCACACACAATGAATGGTGAGGAACCATTTTTCAATGGTTTCTCTGGACTCTTGCTGGTGGAAGCATCTTTATGTGTGGACTTAGAAAAATTTGTATTTTGAGAAATTGGTTTTCTGAACCTGGAGCTGTCGCCGGTTCCGACAGTAGCTGTCGGAAATTTCCGACAGCCTCCAGAGCTTCCAGAAATGTATCCTAGTCCAAATTTTGCTGTACCATGGCATTGGTTGGCTAAAAGCATATCCAGAGATTTTTTCCCAACACCAAATTTTCCAATTGCCATGTTCAACTCATTTACTTTGGATTTTAAAATTGAATTTTCTTTTACTATCATGCCACATTTATTTGCAAAAATTTTCTTATAATTCTCTAATTGAGAATGAGAGGTTTTAACAACTTTTTCTAAGTTCTTTTTTTCTTTTACAAGTAGATCAAATTTTTGATCGGACTTAGAAATAGTAGTTTCAAGTTCTTTTATCCTTGTCGAAGAATGATCACACTCTTGACAAAATACCTTCTCCTTCCCAATAGATTCCAACTCATTTGATAATTTTTTATTTGCTTTTAAAATACCTTTATTTTCAGATTTTAAAAAATCAATTTCCTTTAAGCTTTTATCCAAAACTTTGCATGTTTTCATAAATTCAGAATATAACTCATCATAAGATGGAGGCGTTACCTCAGTGTCGCTTTGGACACTGCAGTCGTCATCAGATGTAATGTTCCCTTTTGCCATCAAACATAGATTAGCCTCCTCTTCCTCCTGTGTTGAGGGATCACTTTCTTCACCAGACGAAGAATCATCCCAAGTCTCTGCCTTTAACACTTTCTTCTTGTAATTTTTATCGTGCCTCTTTGCTTTTTGCTCTTTCAGATATTTTGGGCACTTGCTTCTGATATGACCAATCTTCTTGCAATGGTAGCACTCCGGTGGCGGACGCTCCTCTTCATTCTCCATTTTTCCTTTGCCTTTTTGGTAGGCAAAATCCTTCTTTTTGAAAAACTTTTTAAATGAGTTTCTCCTCTCCGGATTTCTCATAAACTTCTTAAAATTTCTCACAAACATTCCTTCTTCATCTTCATCACTTTCTTCAGTCTCACTCTCAATTTCCTTTTTAGATTTCAACGCCAAGCTTTTCTTTTTGGGCTCCAAATTATAC
The DNA here is from genome assembly GCA_033032865.1 of Dactylorhiza incarnata. Taxonomy (NCBI): domain Eukaryota; kingdom Viridiplantae; phylum Streptophyta; class Magnoliopsida; order Asparagales; family Orchidaceae; genus Dactylorhiza; species Dactylorhiza incarnata. Next base: position 1,481,051 of record JAWHQI010000316.1, read on the forward strand.
TCTTGGCTTTGAATCTTCAACTCCACTTCATGGGTTTTTAGATTCCCAATGAGACTCTCCAATTGTAAGGTCTTAAGATCATGTGACTCAGAAATTGCAGTCACTTTTGGATTGAACTTCGGGGGAAGTGATCTTAAGATTTTTCTAACTAAATCTCCATTTGAAAAAACCTTACCCAACACCTTTGAATCGTTCACGATTTTAGTGAATCGTGTGTACATTGTGTCAATTTCTTCATCCACCTCCATTTTGAATCTTTCGAACTCTGACTCCAATTGAAATAGCTTTGAATCCTTTACCTGCGAAGTACCTTCATGAGTAATTTCTAAAAGATTCCAAATATCAAAAGCAGTATCACAAGCACAGACTCTATTAAACTCAGTGCGATCTAGTGCGCAAAATAAGGCATTCATGGCCTTTGCATTGTTCTTGCATTTTAATTTATCATTATCATCCCACTTGTCTTTGGGTTTTTCCATAGTTACATTTCCTACAACAAATGTTGGAGAAGTGTAACTAGTTTCTACCATATTCCAGACTTCTATATCTAAAGCAATTAGAAAACAACGCATACGTGTTTTCCAATAATTATAGTCCGTGCCCGTGAAAAGTGGTGGCCTACTAATTCCTTGCCCCTCAACGAACGCGTGATCGTTGTGCGCCATTACTCCCGGTGGTAAAACCGTTTTGGAGTAACCTTGCTCTGATACCACTTGTTGGATCGTATGACGCCCTTAGAGGGGGGTGAATAAGGGTGTGTTTAAATTTGTATTTTTTTTTTAATAATTTTAGACAAATTTACTTTAATAAAAAGTTACTTAAAAATAATTTTAAACCAATGCAATTTTTGTATAACACCAAACATAAATTTCTAAGATAAAGATTTAAGCACACAAATTTGCAATTAGTGAAAGGATCATAATTTTATATATCATGAAATTTGCATACAAATAAAAATGATCTTAACAATGCTTAAGATCAAAGCACAATTATGATAATAAAAATACAATAATTTTGGTTTACCAATCCTTCTCCCAAGGATCGGAAGGCTATCGCTTGTCTCTCCCAAGATCAAGCCCAAGCCTATCCTCTAGATCTTCCCAAGATCTAGACGTAGCACACAAGGCCACGATCTCCCACCAAGCCACGCAAGGACTTGGACGCTCCGCACAAGGAAGCGATTTCCCCTAAGCCGCGCAAGGACTTAGACGCCGCACGCAAGACGACGATTTCTTTCCCAATACAAAATGAAATATGAGTAAATGAAAATACAATATGAAAAAGACAACTCCCTAGAAATTCAGATCTCTGAATGGATTGTTGAAGCCTCGAGATGATCGTTGATGTAGAAGCGCGCCCGATCTCGTCTTCAATCTTCAATCCTTCTTTGCACAAATGGGAGTTGAGGAGGTTCTGGAGCTCTCTGGTTCGTATGCACTCAGGAAGGGACTGGAATTATCAAAAGCTTGGAATGCACGAACCAAAGGAACCATTTTATAGAATTTCACTGTCGCCTGGGCGACAGTGACTGTCGGAATTTTCCGACAGCGCTAAACTGCCGCTGTCGTGTCGTCGAGCCGTCGTGCGGGCAGTTGCTGGAATCGTGGAGCTGTCGCCTGGGCGACATCGATGTCGGATTTCCGACAGCGCAAAACCGCCGCTGTCGTGGGTGAAGTCGATGTAACCGCTGAGCTATCGCCTGGGCGACATCGCTGTCGGATTTCCGACAGCTCAAAACTGCCGATCGCTGTTGTAACCTCTCTGCTGTCGCCTGGGCGACAGTGGCTGTCGGAATTTTCCGACAGTGAAATTTTCCCACTATCAATTTTTGCTCCAAGAGAAATGTGAATATTGCATACCTGTTATCTGCACACCATTAGCAAAAATAGAATCAAATACAAACGAGATTTTGTTATTATCAAACCGGAGGAGTGCGAAACGCATGCTCCAACACCTTTCTCCACTAGACACCCCTCCTGTGAGCCGAGCTCAACAGGAGGTGGAGAAAGCTCAACACCTTTAGGTCGAATTGATCTTAACCTTGGGTGGAGAAAAACTCAACACCTCTAGTCGAGCTGAACTCGACCTGAGGTGGGAAACGGACCTTTCTCCACTACACACCCCTCCTGTGAACCGAGCTCAACAGGAGGTGGAGAAAGCTCAACACCTTTAGGTCGAATTGATCTTAACCTTGGGTGGAGAAAAACTCAACACCTCTAGTCGAGCTGAACTCGACCTGAGGTGGGAGGGGGGAACTCCATACCTACCGGGGAGCCGAGCTCACCTGGTGGGACTCAACACCTAACAGGGAGCCGAGCTCACCTGGAGGTGGAGGGACTCAACACCTAACAGGGAGCCGAGCTCACCTGGAGGTGGAGGGACTCAACACCTAACAGGGAGCCGAGCTCACCTGGAGGTGGAGGGACTCAACACCTAACAAGGGGGCGAGCTCACCTGGAGGTGGAGGGACTCAACACCTAACAGGGAGCCGAGCTCACCTGGAGGTGGAGGGACTCAACGCCCAACAGGGAGCCGAGCTCACCTGGAGGTGGAGGGACTCAACGCCCAACAGGGAGCCGAGCTCACCTGGAGGTGGAGGAACTCAACACCTGACAGGGAGCCGAGCTCACCTGGAGGTGGAGGGACTCAACACCTGACAGGGAGCCGAGCTCACCTGGAGGTGGAGGGACTCAACACCTGACAGGGAGCCGAGCTCACCTGGAGGTGGAGGAACTCAACGCCTAACAAGGAGCCGAGCTCACCTGGAGGTGGAGGAACTCAACGCCTAACAGGGAGCCGAGCTCACCTGGAGGTGGAGGAACTCAACGCCTAACAGGGAGCCGAGCTCACTTGGAGGTGGAGGAACTCAACGCCTAACAGGGAGCCGAGCTCACCTGGAGGTGGAGGAACTCAACGCCTAACAGGGAGCCGAGCTCACCTGGAGGTGGAGGGACTCAACACCTAACAGGGAGCCGAGCTCACCTGGAGGTGGAGGGACTCAACGCCTAACAGGGAGCCGAGCTCACCTGGAGGTGGAGGGACTCAACGCCCAACAGGGAGCCGAGCTCACCTGGAGGTGGAGGTGGAGGAACTCAACACCCAACAGGGAGCCGAGCTCACCTGGAGGTGGAGGGACTCAACACCTGACAGGGAGCCGAGCTCACCTGGAGGTGGAGGGACTCAACACCTGACAGGGAGCCGAGCTCACCTGGAGGTGGAGGGACTCAACACCTAACAGGGAGCCGAGCTCACCTCTAGGTGGAGGGACTCAACACCTAACAGGGAGCCGAGCTCACCTGGAGGTGGAGGAACTCAACGCCTAACAAGGAGCCGAGCTCACCTGGAGGTGGAGGAACTCAACGCCTAACAGGGAGCCGAGCTCACCTGGAGGTGGAGAGACTCAACCCTTAACAGGGAGCCGAGCTCACTTGGAGGTGGAGGAACTCAACGCCTAACAGGGAGCCGAGCTCACCTGGAGGTGGAGGAACTCAACGCCTAACAGGGAGCCGAGCTCACCTGGAGGTGGAGGAACTCAACGCCTAACAGGGAGCCGAGCTCACCTGGAGGTGGAGGAACTCAACGCCTAACAGGGAGCCGAGCTCACCTGGAGGTGGAGGGACTCAACACCTAACAGGGAGCCGAGCTCACCTGGAGGTGGAGGAACTCAACACCTAACAGGGAGCCGAGCTCACCTGGAGGTGGAGGAAACTCCATACCTATCAGGGAGTCGAGCTCACCTGGAGGTGGAGGAACTCAACACCTAACAGGGAGCCGAGCTCACCTGGAGGTGGAGGAACTCAACACCTAACAGGGAGCCGAGCTCACCTGGAGGTGGAGGAACTCGCACATCCTCAGACCGTCTTCTCTTCTTGGAGCCTTACCAACCCAAACGAATCCACCCGACGAGCCACCCAGCGACCGACATCAACAAGCCCGGGCGAGTGGTCTCCAGTCGAGGACTCGACTTAAAACGAATCTACCCGACGAGCCACCCAGCGACCGACATAAACAAGCCCGGGCGGGTGGTCTCCAATCGAGAACTCGACTTAAAACGAATCTACCCGACGAGCCACCCAGCGATCGACATCAACAAGCCCGGGCGAGTGGTCTCCAGTCGAGGACTCGACTTAAAACGAGTCTAGCCGACGAGCCACCCAGCGACCGGCATCAACAAGCCCGGGCGAGTGGTCTCCAGTCGAGGACTCGACTTAAAACGAGTCTACCCGACGAGCCACCCAGCGACCGACATCAACAAGCCCGGGTGAGTGGTCTCCAGTCGAGGACTCGACTTAAAACGAATCTACCCGACGAGCCACCCAGCGACCGACATCAACAAGCCCGGGCGAGTGGTCTCCAGTCGAGGACTCGACTTAAAACGAGTCTACCCGACGAGCCACCCAGCGACCGGCATCAACAAGCCTGGGCGAGTGGTCTCCAGTCGAGGACTCGACTTAAAACGAGTCTACCCGACGAGCCACCCAGCGACCGGCATCAACAAGCCCGGGCGAGTGGTCTCCAGTCGAGGACTCAACTTAAATGCTATCTTTAACTACTTTTGATATATTATAAATAAATTACATACCATTACAATGCGCTTCCTTGCGCTTACTCGACCACATGCACCTTGGCCTTCTCATTCATCACTTCCTCCATCTCCTCAGCTTCCTCCTGGTCCTTCCGGGTATAGCTGTCTCCTCTCTGTCGAGGTTCTTCTTCCTTTCCTTACCTCCAGAAACTCTGGGCATGTGGCTGTCGCGTGGCCCTCCTGCTGATGGAAGTCACAGTACGACAATGCCATCATCCTTGCTTCCTTCCCTGCGCGACCCCTCTTCTTATTTCCTCTTTTTCGGCCAATCGTCATGGTTTGCAGGGGGTGGGGTTGCAATGGCCTTGTGTCCGGCTGCCTCCCTGTTGGGTTGAACCGTCCCTCCTCCCCCTGAAATTTTTCTCTCCCTTGGAAATGGCCTCTTCCTTGGCCTCGAGGGGGTCCTCCTGGCGGCCTCCAGGTCGGTAGGGAGAGTGATGGTTGAAACTCCCAGCCTTGCTCCTGCCCAACGGGGGGTCCTTGGTGTCCCTGACTCCTCATCTCCTCCTTTCTTCTTCCTCCATGCTCTTTCCTTTCTTCCTCTGCTACCTGGGCTAACCTCGCCACGAACTCCTGGTTGGTGGCCTCACACTCGGTCTCACGATCAGCACGCTTCATCAGCTCTTCGAAAGACAGGGGAGGGTCCCGAGTCAGACTCATCCGAAACAGCCCAGGCTGCAGCCCAAGGGTGAAGGCTAGCTGCAGGGTGTGCCCGGGCACTTCGACGACACGAAGGACCTCCGCCTGGAACCTATCAATGTAGCTAGCCAGCGTCTCCCCTGGCTTTTGCCTGAATGCGAACAAGGCCTCCATGCTCTTCCTCCTCTTCTTCGAGGTAGAGAACCTTAGCAAGAAACTTCGACGCAGATCCTCGAAGCGGTAGATGGTTCCCGCCGGAAGCGAGTGGAACCAATCCCTCGCCTTTCCCTGGAATGTGACGGCAAAAAGCCTGCACATGAAGGCGTTCGACATTTGCCTGATCGAGGTCATGTCCTCGTACCACTGGAGATGCTGGAGAGGATCGCTATCCCCCTCGTAGTAGGACATGGCAGGATCGCGAAACCCATCCGGAACGGGGGCTGACATGACCAGCTCGCAGAAAGGGCTTCTCCATTCTTCTTGATTGGGGGGAGGCGTTCCTACCACTACCCCGCCGGGGCAACTGGTCCGGGGTGAACTGTTGAAAAGCACTCGTGCCTGGAGTCTCAAGCCCTCCTCCGAGGCTGGCTCCTTCCCTTGCTGACTGCTTCTTACTTCCACTAGGGGGAGTGAGGGGATCCTAGGTGCAGGTGGTGTTGAGCACTCGCCGCGAGCGGAGGATGCGGCCTGCATAAACTCCAGGATCCTCTTGCTGAATTCGTCGAAGTCGCTCTTCTTCACATACTCGCAAGGTGGAGGCGAGTCTCCCAACTCGTCGCTTCCAGCCATGAGACTTGGCTCAGAGTTTTTCGAACTAGTCGCTTCCACGCTCACCGCACCAGAATGTTGAAACCAGTTTCCCGGTTTCAGCGTTCGAAAGGGGGTTGCGACTAACCCTTACTTGACCTAAGCCTTGACCCGTGACCGGTTGCTAGGAATAAGGGACTCAGACTTGATGACAACTAGAGTCTAGGGACAGACCCCTTAAGCTTCAGCGTGGAGGTCCCACCACACACCCGGAAGCCCACTCGGAACTTCCCCTCCCAAGCCAATGCTGAGCCTGGGCACCTTGGAGGGCACTAAGAACCACCTCACTGTCAGCTGAAGGATGACGAGGGGGGGGGGGGGGGTGCTTGCTCACAAGACACACGCGAGGGGGGGGGGGGGCAGTGACCAACCCTTCCCAAGGTGCCCATGGGGGTCTATTTATAGACTTTCCCAAAAATGGACTGCGGATAGCTATAATTGGACTGCGAATAACAAAAATCCGGCTATCCGCAGTCCAACCATGACCATGAACAGTCAACGCAGGAGGAGGTCCTACCTGCTCCTCCCGAGGGTGCCGGGCGAGTGGGAAAGTCCCTCCCACTCGCCCAAAGGGGGCGACGAGTGGGAAGGTCCCTCCCACTCGCCCCCAAGGGAGGCCGGCGAGTGGGAGGGCCCCTCCCACTCGCCCGGGTGAGTGGGAGAGCCCCTCCCACTCGCCCAACATAGGGCCGGCGAGTGGGAGGGCCCCTCCCACTCGCCTGAAGAGGGCCGGCGAGTGGGAGATCTCCTCTCCTCCCACTCGCCTGAAGAGGGTCGGGCGAGTGGGAGGGTTCCTCCCACTCGCCCAAAGTGGGTCGGGGGAGCGGGCGCTCCCTCCGCGTCCCTCGCCGCCTCTTTTTGCCTTGATCGGTTTCGCCCGTTTCAGCGCGGTCGTTTTGCCCGTCTCGGCCACCTTCACTGTCTTGGCCTCATCCGGGTCGGGTCACACCGACTCGGGAAATCTGAGGGTTGTACACAAACTATTTGTGATATCAAGCTCGTAGGCATTTGCTTTGACCCTTCTCATGATTGTGTAGGAACCGATTCACTTGGTGCTCAATTTTTTAGCAGGCCCCGAGGGAGTCTCTTAGCGCGGATTCTCACCACCATCTGTTCGTCTTCATGAAATAACTGCTCCCGCCTGCGGTTATCTGCATGAGATTTATACGAGTCATTACCAGCATTGATCCTCCGTCATACCAACTCATGTAACCCATGCAAATGACGAATAAGCGACTTAATAGACTCATATAAATGATGCAAATGAATCATAACAAACACAACATGCTCTCTAGAGGGAAGTCCGACAACGAATTGAATGTCTCTTAAATGTGGTGGCCTATCAGGAGGCTTTTTGGGTGGAATGTAAAAATAATCATCGAGCATGTGATGAATATTGGAATGACAGCATGAGATACCGACACTAAAATACGAGCTCATAACGTGTCAAATGTCTCGAGGAATGTAACACGTTCATGTGCTCACTAGGAGGTATATATTAACATTTGTCGCGAGTGCGGCGATCACCCTAGAGAATTCAGAGATATTGCCAATAGGATACAACTCTAGAGTGTGGCGAGTGCCTTTATTAAGAAAGAACTCATTCGGTGGGTCAGCAGGCTGTGGGTCCAGGAACTCATAAAAAATGCGATGGGTATAGGGTAGACTCTCAGAACATCGCGATTTCTTCAAGTGTATTTAAAGAAAACTTTATGCAGTCGATGCTAAACTCCGGATCCACTCTCTAGGGCGAGATCGGGGACGTGATTTGAAGAGATGCCAATGATTCAATACTCGCAAACGAGTCGCTCATTTGAATTTCACCCTCATAAGAAAGTTGTGGTTCATCAGGAGGCTCATCGGGAGGTTCAACAATGAATTCATTAATAGTGAGATGACCCTCCATATGAGTATTATCGAGAGAGGTACTGTTTGTATAAACGAGTTAGGCAGTCACTACGAGGCCAATACTAGGCTTTCGGCTCTCGGTCGTGATGTGACTCAGGACAATGACAAGGGAAGAGTGGAAAGAACCCGTAGCCAAGTGTGGGTCTATAGGTAGAGTGTCAAGGAATGAGTTTATAGTCGAAGGAATAACTAGGTCTATATGAGGGTGTAAGGGATGGATATACCATCACTAGGCCGCTCGTCCTTACTCTCGTGACCATACTCACTAGTCATAATAATGTTGCTCTGCACCTGTAACACAAGGTCATGCTCAAACTTAATCTCATATCAAGCAGACATTGAACCTCATCAGGATGAGATGTATCAAAGTCAGGTGCCAGGCTCCTCGTGCCAGTGCAAGCACTATTAGACGCATTTGTGGCTTGACTTAAATCCCGAAGTTTTATCCCGCTGGTTCCTTTATAGACAGTTTTTAGGCGATCAAAGTGAGCATCACAACGATCAAATCGCTCAAGAAGCAATTGATGAAATTCGGCTCCCGAAATCTTTTTTTTTGAACACTAGGATGTTTATGCACATGAGGTTATCCTTATGATGACAACCTTTATAGGTCTCCTGATGATCATCTAAATGCTCGTCCCTAACATAATCGAATTGTGTCCGATGATAAACGTGATCCCTACGAACATGCGGCGGTGGACGGGGATGATCAACATAATAGTATGAGGATATCTCTGGATGAGCTCTATGGGTCGAGCATATACAGACTTTGATTTCTCAAATAGTGGAGAGGGATGACAACGATAATGTTATGAGACGTATTAGACATATTAGTCCCACACCTTGTACCATCACATCATATTCCTTCATGCTTAGTATAAATAAAGGGCGAGACCTCTATGTGAGGTACTCAGTTTTTCTCCCAAATCCCGTAACATGGTATCAGAGCACGGTTAGAGTTTTTTTTCCCGTTCGATTCTCTCGCCCGCTCCGTCCCCGCTTCGTCTCCCTTGCCGCTCTCGCCCGCTCTTTTCCTCCTTCTGCGCACCTCCAGTGACATCGACGGAGGGGGGCTTGTCATGATTCCGCCTGCCGTCAGCATCGACGACGCGTAAAGCCGCCGCCATCGACTGCCGTCTGCTCCAGCGATACCGAATGTTCTGCCTCGACGCCTCCTGCCGACCTTGATCCCGTGCTTTCTGCCTCGATGCCTCGACGCCTCCTGCTGCCCGACGACTCCTGTGCCATGCCTCGACACGTCCCGACGGTGCAGTCCTGCAGTCCTTTCTCGTCTGCGCCGCTAGAATAGCTGCCGACTGCCTCCTGAAGCAACCGATTCAGGACGTCCAGTCCACTCTTTTTTTCCCTTGCAGGTGACTCTACCGACTACTCCCACTCCTGTGCCATGGGCTCCTCTGTTACTCCTCCTCCGACTACTCCCACTCCTTCAACCGTTGCCCCCGCAGGGGACTCTACCAATACCTTTCCTCCCAACGCGAGGATTGCAACTACTATCCTTACCTCCAACTTTCAATTATGGAAGAAGGGGGTTACTATGTCTCTTGCAGGCATCCGACGTACTCACCACCTTACTCGTCTCCCAACTCATGACGTGGGGAGTACCGAATATGATGACTGGTATAGTGATGATTGTCGTATCTTTGCTCTTCTCCTCAGTTCCATGGATCCATCTGTCCAGCAAATGTGCAAAAACTGCGACAGTACCAAAGCACTATGGGACACTCTTCACATGATGTTCTCTCAGGCGAACAACCTCTCTCGACTTGGTGAACTCTTCCCCAAGATAGCTGACCTGCGACAAGGAGCGCGTCCGGTTACCGAGTAATTTGCCGAATGGAAGGTTCTGACTGATGAGATTTTAGACCTTTGGGAGATTCCCTCTACTAGGGAAGGCCATCAGGCTCAACGTGAACACCTGGTGCTTCTTTGGCTTTTGAATGGATTGGATCCACACTTCTCCACAACGAAGACGGAAATGCTAGCAAGTCCTACTACCCTTCAGACTGCTAGTGTGTACCATCGGCTTACTAAGGCTGGCTTCATCGGTACTTCCTCATCCGCTCTACATACATCCTCCGGCGAGTCGATGGCTCTTGCTTCACGTGGAGGAGGAAGGGGAAGTAGTCGGGGGGGCCACTTTGGTCGTGGTCGTGACACTGACACAAGGCATTGTGCCCATTGCGGGCGCCGGGGACATAAAAGGATACATGTTGACTGATTCATGGGAAGCCAGACTGGGCCACCAAACCTCCTCCACCTCGGTTGGCACACCTGGCTGACTCTACTTCTGTACCTCCGGGATCGAGAACTGTTGAAATATCCGAGGATGAGTGCCGGCGCCTGCAGGCTCTCCAGATTGACTCACCGCCTCAAAGTGCGGCTGTGGCTCAAACCATTCAGCCTGTTTGTACCTCCCAGAGGCCGGTCCAGCGGCTGGCTGATTCTGGTGCTTCTGATCACCTGACTAGTTCCTCAGGTATCTTACACTCATACAAACCTCATAGCGGAGCTTCAATTACTGTGGCTGATGGCTCCACGGTCCCTATTGTTGGGTTTGGTAGCTGCAATGTGACACCGGACATAATACTCTCCTCAGTGGCACATGTCCCTCAGTCTGCTTACAATCTATTGTCCATTAGTAAGCTTACAAATGATTTGAATTGTATTGCTATATTCACCTCTTCTGGTTGCATTTTTCAGGAACAGTCGACGAGCCGTATTATTGGTACAGGGAAGCTGCGTGGCGGCGTCTATGTCCTGGACGAAGTTTCCCACCTTGCCTGTACCGCGGCCTCCACCAAATTCCTGGATCTTCATTATCGTCATGGTCATCCATCTATGCAGGTCATGCGTCGTCTGTATCCGGAGCTTGGGAAAGTTTCCACTCTTAGTTGTGAGTCTTGTCTGTTTGCTAAACTCCACAGAGTTAGCTATAGTCCTCGTCCTGATGCTCGTGCTTCTGCACCTTTTGATTTACTTCATTCAGACGTTTGGGGACCGTGTCCTGTTCCTACGTTGTTAGGGCACAAGTATTATGTTACTTTTATTGATGATTTTTCTCGTATGACTTGAGTCTATTTAATGAAAAATCGTTCTGAGCTACCTTCTATTTTTCAAAACTTATGGAATGAAATATTTACTCAATTTTCTGTACGTGTTAAATGTCTTCGTACTGATAATGGCCGAGAATACCTATCTCAGTCCATGTCTACCTTTCTTTCTGACAAAGGCATAATCCACCAAACCTGTTGCCCGGATACCCCTCAACAAAATGGTGTTGCCGAACGCAAAAATCAGCATCTCCTTGAAGTCACCCGGGCAATCCTCCACCACAAACACGTACCCAAACACTTCTGGGGGGATGCCGTACTTACTGCTGCACACCTTATTAATCATTTTCCTACTCACATCCTTCAGGGGGAGACACCCTACCACACTGATGGGTTTCCATCGGATCGTGCACACGAAGGAGCGGGACCCACGTTCATTTACTCCCGCCGGAAGACTTGATCGGATCGCCGATCCGACTCCGCGGTTGCGTCCGGCACGTCGCCGCGAGTCAAAATCATATATTTATGTATTTGTTTCGGACATGTATTTATTTATTTAAGGGCTAAACCCACCGGCCAATCATAGCCGTTGATGATGATGACCTAATGTTAGTTTTCTCTTATAAATAGGTTTAGAGGGCTGGTTTAGAGGTCATTGTTGATTTTGGAGAAGTTCTTCCCGGAATCCAGCGATCAAGCCGCGGTGCCGACGCCGTGGAGCCCTAGGTGGTGACTCCTAGTGGTGGAAAATCCCCCCCAAGGTAACCTTAACCCTCGCCCCTTCGTTTTCCATCATTCCCCTTCCCCTTTCTTCCCCTTAGACCCGCCGGAACCCCCTCCCCAGCCCGCCGAACTGCTGCAGGCCAGCAGCCAACCCGCCGACCTGCTACAGTCCGCAGGCCGCCCCCTCCATTCCCGCACCCCGCCGGCCTCCTTGTGGCCGGCCGACCATTTGCCCCCTTCCCTCCCTCCGAACCACCAACTCCTCTCACTTTTCCCTCCCCCTACAACAACCCTACCCTTATTTTCGTGGATCCACCTTCCCAAACTCCCCAAATTTCAGATCCACTTAGATCTGAAATTTCCCCTTCCCGATCCACCATTCTCCCTACTATACACCCGCTCGTTACCCGGATCCGCTCCCCAACACCGGATCTACTACTCCCACGTCCAGATCTACCCTTATTGCCCGGATCTATCCGCTATCAGCCCTCCCACTCCGTTTTTCCACCGTGGACAGCCACCAACCACATCCCCGGACCCGGATCTACTCCTCCAAGCTCGCTGTTTCCATTGCTCCAAACCAGCCCCCAGTTGTGAGTTATTTCATCGTGATTTGGTTGTATTATTTCTTGATATTGTTATTGGATAATCTAGTATTATGCTTGGATTTTGCTTGTGGTGTTTTGTGTCGATCGAGTACTAACTTGCAGGAGGATCTATTCGCCGCGCGCTTTGCTTTGGCCCTCCGAGAGGAGGAAAACCAACTAAAATCGCTCAATATTAAATTATTCTCTCATTGCAATTATCTGTTTGTGGTGTTAAATTTTCATTGCTCAATTAATTGTTGACACGATTGACGGTTGTGTCGCATGTAGAGTCTAAGTGGTGCACCGCATAGCCTACCCTACATCAGTTGGTATCAGAGCCCAGGTTGGGCCATCTTGCATGCTCCGTAGTGGTAGGACATTTAGAAGCATGGTAGATCCGCAAGTCACCCACGAGCGAGCGGCCGGTTCGAATTCGAGCGCCGCCACCACGGATTTTGAGCGCCTTGTGTTAGACCGTTTTGAATCCTTGGGTACACAGTTCACCAACATGCGTCGTGACGTCGCCACAGTGAACCAACGTCTAGATCGGTTAGAAAATGTTAGGAATATTCCGACACCACGTAACGAGGAGATTGAGGACGACCCTGACAATCCTCCCCATCGAGATCAGAGGGATAGGGACGATCCACCACCGGAAGACCGTTATCGTCGTGATATCCCTTATTGAGTCCCACCCCCACTTGTGAGGAGATGCCCCGATCTTGCGGCTGAGCGTCGTCATGCCCCAGTTCGTGTCCGACCCCCATTTCAGCGAGATGAGTATCGTATGCCACGACAGCCTCGTTTTGACCCCAGGGACCGAGCACCCCCGCATGATCGCCGTGACCGTTACTGCGATGAGTACTATTCCCCGGGTCGAAGAGAGCGTGGTCCTCAGCCTGCTCGATACGACGCCTATGATGACTATCCCGAGGATTACCCTGATCCACGGAGAGGCGACCACCAGTTTGATATCACTCGTCGTATCCACATCGACGCCCCATCCTTCGACGGGCGCTTAGATCCGAAAGCCTTCAGCGATTGGCTTTTGGATATGGACCACTACTTCGAGTGGTACGAGATGAGTGACGAGCGCTGTGTCCGCTTTGCGAAGATGAAACTGATCGGGCAAGCAAAGGTGTTTTGGATCAGTGTTGAGAGGGCCCTAGAGCGAGACGGCTACTATCCTATTTCCAGTTGGGAGGAGATGAAGGATAGACTGAGAGAGAAGTACCTCCCCACCTCGTACCGTGACCAACTGTTCGAGCAGCTGCAGAATTTACAACAGGGGACGCTTACTGTTGCAGAGTACATGGCCCGCTTCGATGAGCTGATGGTTCAGAGCGATATTTCTGAGGAGCCTATTGCCACAGCATCCCGATTCAGGGCGGGCCTCCGCGCCGATATCCAGAGAGAGCTGATTCCCCACCATCCTGAGAGTGTCGATCAGATTTTCCAGCTTGCCCTCGAGTTTGAGCAGTACCTCCGATCGTCGAGCACGAAGCAGTTCCCCGCACGAGCTGATTCGTCAACCTTTAGGAAACCCGCTCCACCCCAGACCTCCGCGGCCGCACCTTCTCGCACCCCCACCGATGCGAAGGGCAAGGTCGTGACCACTGATGGCCAGCAGCCTGGCGGTATTGTGTGTTTTAGATGTTCCGGCAGAGGACACGTGGCGGCGCGGTGCCCCACGCGGAACCTGCTAGTTGAGGGCGAGGAGCAGGATTTAGACGAGGACGAGGATGCCCCTGAAGACGTCAGGGCCACTGTGGAGGATGGTTGGGAGAGTGACGCTGAGAGATCGTTAGAGGTGGGAGTGATTAGACGCCTACTACATATCCCACGTGTGGACGAAGACTGGCGTCGCACCACCATCTTTTACACATACTTCCCTAGCGCAGGCGGACCCTGCAAGCTAGCTATTGACAGTGGAAGCTGTGTGAACATCGTAGCGCAGAAGGGGCTTGACCGTATGCAGGTGAAGGCCGAGCCCCACCCCCATCCTTATAGAGTCGTCTGGGTAGATAAGACGGCCATCCAGGTTACCCAACGTTGTCTTGTCCCTATTACTATTGCATCGTTCCAGGACAAGGTGTGGTGTGATGTTATTCCCATGGATGTCGCCCATGTTCTTCTAGGCCGCCCCTGGCTGTTTGATCGCGACGTCACGTGCTTCGGCCGCTCGAACACGTGCATCTTTTATGATAAGGGCCAGAAGATTACGCTGACACCTACCCAGCCACGAGAGAGATCGAAGGGTGTCGTTGAGCCCTCGGTGAGCACGAGCGCCTCGAGACCGCTACACATCCTGAGACGGAGCGAGTTCTTGCATGATAGTATTGAGTCAGATATCATCTACGTTGTCGCTGCCACTCAGACCACTGAGGACACTCCGGTTGACCACCCGCTAGCGGTGCGTCCCCTTTTAGAGGAGTTTGCTGATATGATGCCGGAGGAGCTCCCCGATGAGCTGCCCCCACCACGGGACATTCAGCACGCCATTGACCTGATCCCGGGGGCCTCTCTCCCGAACCTGCCCCACTACCGCTTGCACCCGGATGAGCACGCTGAGCTCAAACGGCAGGTCGATGAGCTTCTTCGGAAGCAATTTATTCGAGAGAGTATGAGCCCGTGTGCTGTTCCCGCCCTTCTTACCCCTAAGAAGGACGACAGTTGGCGTATGTGCGTCGATAGCCGCGCCATAAACAAGATCACGGTCAAGTACCGCTTTCCCATTCCTCGATTAGATGATCTATTAGACACTATGTCCGGTGCCCAGATCTTTTCCAAGATCTATCTGCGTAGTGGGTACCACCAGATCAGAGTGCGTGAGGGAGACGAATGGAAGACCGCCTTCAAGACTAAGGACGGTCTCTATGAGTGTTAGTCATGCCATTCGGACTTTCGAACGCCCCTAGTACATTTATGAGAGTTATGACGCAGGTGTTGCAGCCCTACATGGGCAAGTTTCTGGTTGTGTACTTTGATGACATACTGATCTACAGCCAGACACAGGCCGCCCACCTCGATCATTTGAGGCTTCTCTTTGGCACTCTCCGCCGGGAGAAATTGTATGTGAATCTGAAGAAGTGCGCATTCCTTTCCGAGTCTGTCCACTTCCTTGGATTCATTATATCATCGACTAGAGTATCTGTTGACCCCAAAAAGGTCAAATCTATTCGAGACTGGCCTGTGCCTACGACTATTCACGAGGCTCGCAGCTTTCACGGGCTTGCCACCTTCTACAGGAGGTTTGTCCCGGGGTTCAGCACGATCATGACCCCCTTCACGAGCTGCCTCAAGAAGGGAGAGTTTCAGTGGACCCCCGCTGCCACTAGAGCCTTCGAGGAGATTAAGGAGAGGCTGACGACGGCCCCAGTTCTGAAGCTTCCTGATTTTAGCCGTGCTTTTGAGGTCGCTTGCGACGCGTCTGGAGTTGGTATTGGTGGCGTATTGAGCCAAGAGGGACACCCTGTCTCCTACTTTAGTGAGAAGTTAAACGAGGCGAAGCAGAAATACTCGAACTACGATCGAGAGTCTTATGCGATTGTCCAGTCCTTACGCTACTGGAGGCACTACCTCCTCCCTCGAGAGTTTGTGCTTTACTCCGACCACCAGGCGTTACGCTATTTAGATTCTCAGCGCAAGTTGGGGCATCGGCATGCCAAGTGGGTCGAATATCTGCAGGACTTCCACTATGTCCTCAAACACCGAGCTGGTGTTGAGAACAAACCTGCGGACGCCCTTAGTCGTCGTGTCTCCTTGCTTCAGACTATGACCGCACTTGTCGACGGGCTTGAGCACTTGATCATAGAGTATCCGACGTGCCCTGATTTTGGTGAGATTTACACCGCCCTATCCCGAGATTCCCCAGACCCTGTTGAGGGATATCAGATCTTCGAAGGATACTTGTACCATGGATCCCGCCTATGCATTCCCCGGACATCGTACCGTGATTTTCTGATTTGGGAGTTGCATGCGGGCGGAGCCGCCGGACATTTCGGGCGCGATAAGTCCATAGCCATTGTGGAGGACCGTCTCTACTGGCCCACGCTTAGGAGGGATGTGACTAGAGTCGTCCGCCACTGCCGTATCTGCCAGACGGCCAAGGGCACGAAGCAGAACGCAGGCCTATATACACCCTTACCGGTCCCACATCGACCTTGGGAGGACCTTAGCATGGATTTCGTTCTTGGACTTCCCCGCACTCTTCGGAAGCACGACTCCATCTTTGTGGTGGTCGATCGCTTTTCGAAGATGGCTCACTTTATTGCATGCCGCAAGACGGCGGATGCGACCCACGTTGCATCCATTTTCATGAGGGACGTCTTCCGATTACACGGCCTTCCCAAGTCCATCGTATCGGACCGCGACGTGAGATTTATGAGCTACTTCTGGAAGACCCTGTGGCTCAAGACCGGCACCACCCTTAAATTCTCTACTGCCTACCACCCACAGA
The DNA here is from genome assembly GCA_033032865.1 of Dactylorhiza incarnata. NCBI lineage: Eukaryota > Viridiplantae > Streptophyta > Magnoliopsida > Asparagales > Orchidaceae > Dactylorhiza > Dactylorhiza incarnata. Next base: position 1,497,830 of record JAWHQI010000316.1, read on the forward strand.
CGGATGGGCAGACGGAGGTAGTGAATAGGAGTTTAGGAAACTTGTTGAGGTGTCTGGTGGGAGAGCATGTGAGTAGCTGGGACTTAGACCTTCCGGTCGCAGAGTTTGCATATAATAGCTCGGTCAATAGAACCACTGGGTTGAGTCCATTCCACATAGTGTCAGGTTACGACCCCCGGAAACCCATTGACCTTATCCCGAGTCCGTTAGAGTCCCGGCCTAGTGAGTCTGCTGAGTCATTTGCACAGCATCTGCATGAGTTACATGAATCGGTCCGCCGACGTATTAATATGAGCAATGAAAGTTATAAAACCCACGCAGATAAAAGAAGGCGAGAGCGTATTTTTGATATTGGCGAACAGGTGATGGTACGAATCCGCCCGGAGAGACTCCCTTCGGGGCCAGCCAAGAAGTTAAGCGCTAGGCGAATGGGTCCTTTCTCGGTTATTAATCGGGTTGGGACAAACGCCTACAGGCTAGACATCCCGGCGAGTATGGGGATTCATCCAGTATTCAATGTCGAGGATCTAACACCTTATTACGAGCCTCATGACTATGGAGACCCGAGCAGTGGGAGCGACCCCTCTCTCCCCTTGCCATCCTTCACCACCTCCCCACCCACGCCAGATAGCCACCACCGCCCACCCATTGTCGATACCCTTCCACCTGGGAGTTCGTCACATATGGTTCCACAGCCGGCATCATCGCTCGCACCGGGTACCACCATGAGAGAGTCGAGAGATGAGAGCATCACGGAGGTCAGATCCCACCAGATTGTTCCCACCACGGACGGGCCGCGTCTTCGCTACTTGGTTCATTGGCGGGGCCGCGCCGACGCTGACGACGCTTGGATATTGCCGGCAGAGCTTGATCGACTTGCCCCCGGACTTCGACTCCAGTACGATCGTCTCCATTCCTCGGAGATGAATGCTTTTCAGTCGGGGGGAGTTGATGGGTTTCCATCGGATCGTGCACACGAAGGAGCGGGACCCACGTTCATTTACTCCCGCCGGAAGACTTGATCGGATCGCCGATCCGACTCCGCGGTTGCGTCCGGCACGTCGCCGCGAGTCAAAATCATATATTTATGTATTTGTTTCGGACATGTATTTATTTATTTAAGGGCTAAACCCACCGGCCAATCATAGCCGTTGATGGGGATGCCCTAATGTTAGTTTTCTCTTATAAATAGGTTTAGAGGGCTGGTTTAGAGGTCATTGTTGATTTTGGAGAAGTTCTTCCCGGAATCCAGCGATCAAGCCGCGGTGCCGACGCCGTGGAGCCCTAGGTGGTGACTCCTAGTGGTGGAAAATCCCCCCCAAGGTAACCCTAACCCTCCCCCCTTCGTTTTCCATCATTCCCCTTCCCCTTTCTTCCCCTTAGACCCGCCGGAACCCCCTCCCCATCCCGCCGAACTGCTGCAGGCCAGCAGCCAACCCGCCGACCTGCTACAGTCCGCAGGCCGCCCCCTCCATTCCCGCACCCCGCCGGCCTCCTTGTGGCCGGCCGACCATTTGCCCCCTTCCCTTCCTCCGAACCACCAACTCCTCTCACTTTTCCCTCCCCCTACAACAACCCTACCCTTATTTTCGTGGATCCACCTTCCCAAACTCCCCAAATTTCAGATCCACTTAGATCTGAAATTTCCCCTTCCCGATCCACCATTCTCCCTACTATACACCCGCTCGTTACCCGGATCCGCTCCCCAACACCGGATCTACTACTCCCACGTCCGGATCTACCCTTATTGCCCGGATCTATCCGCTATCAGCCCTCCCACTCCGTTTTTCCACCGTGGACAGCCACCAACCACATCCCCGGACCCGGATCTACTCCTCCAAGCTCGCTGTTTCCATTGCTCCAAACCAGCCCCTAGTTGTGAGTTATTTCATCGTGATTTGGTTGTATTATTTCTTGATATTGTTATTGGATGATCTAGTATTATGCTTGGATTTTGCTTGTGGTGTTTTGTGTCGATCGAGTACTAACTTGCAGGAGGATCTATTCGCCGCGCGCTTTGCTTCGGCCCTCCGAGAGGAGGAAAACCAACTAAAATCGCTCAATATTAAATTATTTTCTCATTGCAATTATCTGTTTGTGGTGTTAAATTTTCATTGCTCAATTAATTGTTGGCACGATTGACGGTTGTGTCGCATGTAGAGTCTAAGTGGTGCACCGCATAGCCTACCCTACATCACACACTCTCTATCCTGACCATCACGGTCCCCTCCTCCCTTTGAAGGTATTTGGGTGTGTCTGCTATGTTCGGGATGCTCGTCCCTCTGTCTCCAAACTTGATCCTCGTGCCTTGAAATGTATCTTCCTCGGCTACTCTCGGACCACTAAAGGATATCGGTGTTACTTTCCTGATCTCCACCGATACATCCTTTCTTCGGATGTCGTCTTCCGGGAGTCCGACCCTTATCCCTCTCTTGGATCCTCTCATCCTGATCCCTCTCTGGATGCTCTATTGGTCCCTAGGCATGAACCTGCTATCATTTCACCAACTGATCTGTTGTCCCCCCTATGGGGGCAAGTTTACTCCCGTCGCTCTTCTGATAGTTCAGTGATGCCACCACCTCAGCCTACCTCTGTTACCGATGATGCGACGACTGTTCCTCCGGAAGAACCTGCTAGTGTATCTACTACTATTCCGCCATCTAGCCCAGAGGTTCCTATTGCAATCCGGAAAGGAGTTCGGACCAGTCGGGAGCAACCGCTCTATGTTCACTCTTACCAGGGCTTGTCTGCTTCTCATAGAGCGCTGAACTCGACTCTTGATCGATATCATCTACCATCGACCGTGGCGGAGGCCAAAGCTCATCCTTGCTGGGCGGCAGCCATGCATGACGAATTGACTGCTCTCCAACAAAACAATACATGGGACCTGGTTCCCTTACCTCCCGGCAAGAAGGCAATTGGATGCAAATGGTTGTACTCTGTCAAAGTGAATGCAGATGGTTCTCTGGACCGCCTAAAAGCCCGCCTGGTTGCCAAAGGTTATGCTCAGACTTATGGCGTGGATTATGATGAAACATTTGCTCCTGTTGCGAAGATGTCCTCACTTCGAATACTTCTTTCACTTGCTTCTTCCGCCCGTGGGCCTTACACCAGTTGAACATTAAGAATGCTTTTCTCCACGGGCTCCTGGATGAGGAAGTTTATATGGAACAACCTCCTGGGTTCATTGCTGAGGGGGAGAGTAACAAGGTGTGCCGCCTCCTAGCGTCCTTATATGGATTGAAACAATCCCCTCGGGCTTGGTTTGCTCGGTTCAGAGTTGTTGTTACCCAGTTCGGGCTTACCAAGAGTACTAAAGACTCGTCCCTCTTTTATCAGAACTCCTCGGCTGGTACTATTCTGCTACTGGTATATGTTGATGATATTGTTATCACATGCAGCAACTCAGCAGGAATATCAAATCTCAAAGCATTCTTACACTCTAATTTTCAAACAAAAGATCTGGGCCCATTGCGGTATTTCCTTGGGATTGAGGTGATTCATGATGATCACTCTCTCTTTATTTGCCAACGAAAATATGCTCTTGATCTTCTATCTGACCTTGGGATGACTAACTGTGGCCATATGGATTCTCCGCTGGAACCAGGGGAAAAGAGTCTTCATGCCGAAAGCAAACCTTTTGAATCACCAGAAAAGTATCGTAGAATTGTTGGAAAATTAAACTACCTCACCATGACTCGCCCAGACATTGCTTGTGCAGTTCGTAAGGTCAGTCAGTTCATGGCGGCTCCAACTATGTCTCAGTGGGAGTCCATTCTCCGGATTATCAGATACGTGAAGAAGGATCCTGGTTTCAGAATATCATACAAAAGTCGAGGCCATTCCGATCTAGAGGCATACAATGACTCTGACTGGGCAGGATGCTTAGCCACTCGAAAAACAACCACGGGATTCACTATCTTTATGGGCGTCAACCTTATCTCCTGGAAGAGCAAGAAACAAACAACAGTTGCCAGATCTAGTGCTGAGGCAGAATATCGGGCTATGTCCCACACTGTTGCTGAGATCTGTGGGTGAGACAGATTCTCAGTGAAATTGGGTATCCCGTTCAAGATCCCACTCCTCTATGGTGTGACAATCAAGCTGCAATCCAGATAGCCACGAATCCCGTGTTCCATGAACGCACAAAGCACATAGAGGTAGACTGCCACTTTGTTAGAGAAAAGTATGAAGAAGGTCTTGTTTCACTAAAGCACGTGAAGACCGGAGATCAAGTTGCAGACATTCTTACGAAAGGGGTTACGGGGACTCGAATGAACTATATATGTAACAAGTTGGGTCTGGGAAGTTCCCATGATCCAACTTGAGCGGGAGTGTTATGAGACGTAATAGACATATTAGTCCCACACCTTGTACCACCACATCATATTCCTTCATGCTTAGTATAAATAAAGGGTGAGACCTCTATGTGAGGTACTCAGTTTTTCTCCCAAATCCCGTAACAGATAACAAGCCATAAATGAACCTATAGACTCTATATGATCTACCACTACGTAACATTAAAGTGGCCCAAACATAACTCTGATACCAATTGATGTAGGGTGGACTGTGACGGCCATCAGACCACCACAATTTTACAGTAAACATCATAAGCAATGTTTTCGAGAGCAACACAGTATATCACAAACACAATGAGTACTAACATGTACAAAATAAAAACTTTTCATTTCATTAAAAGTATATTTATACATAATCCCAGAACCAGATATACGACTACATAAGTACAACTACAGATGAATACATATATATAACTCGACGACAACATAACATTGCCACTATAATAATCTAAGCTAATCGGTCCTCCTGCATGCGGGACATTGTGGGTCCCGACACCACTTCTCATGTTGCTCGATCACCTCTGTGATCCCTACTAGCATTTTTACCCACGACTGGTACCGCTCCTCTCTTCTCTACCTCTTTTCTTCCTCAGCGATAAAATGATCGTCGTAAAACTTTCGTAAAAATTTCTAAAATCACTACACTGACTTTATTTTTCTCATCATAGGATAATTTACTTTAAATTTATTAAATATTATTTCGGGTGTTACATAAACTACATGGGTTCGCAACTAAATACAATCCTAATGTGTAGTGCGGGGAGACACTTATATTATCCTTGTATACTATATGTGACGCACATACAGGGACTGATGTCGAAATCAAAATGTAGCAATAAATGACTAAATCACACACATATATTTTAAACAAGACAAATAATTATTTAAGCAAACGGGTTTAGGTTTTCCTCCACATAGAGGGTCAAAGCAAGAGCGTGCGGCTAATAGTTTCTGCAAATCAGGAAAATGTCTAGAACGAAATTCCACAGTGCTATAGATCCTAGAAGAACATTAGTCACAACGCCATATTATAATATTAAAAATAAAGATCCATGCAACAATAAAAGACTCACAGAGTAAGGGGAGTAGCCGTAGGCGCGGTAGATTTTATGGTAGGTGATGTTTGTGTGCTGTCCCGGGATGGCAATGACAACAGGATGATGAATAGGGTTTATATGGAGAGAGGGAGAGAGAGAGAGGAAGGGGATGGGGCGGTTATGGGAAGGGTTTTGGGTTGTTGGATTGGATCAGAGGCTGGAATTGGGGAGTCGTGTGTGTCTGGTGGTTTCCTGGGAGGGAATAGTGGGTTCGGTGGAGGTTTTGCGTGGGGGAAAAATGCCGTGAAGTAGGGGGTCTTAGGCGGGTTGCTGGGTAGGGCTTGGTGGAGGCGGTGGGGTTTGGATTGCCAGGAGACGCAGGGCTTCAGGCGGGCTGCATTGCAGATAGATTCAGTGGAGGCAGTGTCGAGGTTTTTTTCTGGGAGAAACAGGGGATTTGGGCGAGGATGTTGGGGCTTTTGATGGAAGATCTATAGTAGTTTACGATATAGTTTTTTGGGAGACAGGATGAGTGGCGGTGAGAGGAGGTATGAGGGAGACAAAAACAAACCTACGAGTCGTCACCGTGAGTGGATCGCCAGATTCCGGGAATTTTGCTTCTCCAAAATCTGTAGTAGCCCCCATGGTAGCCTCCTTACATCCTATTTATAATAAAACTCTCTAGGGCATCCTTACATCGACGACTATGATTGACCGTTATGTAATGAATCCGATCTCATAAAATAATAACCGAAAAATACAATGTAATATATGAAAATGCGAGTAAGCGAAATTGCGGACGCTTCTGCTGAGTCTGATCGTCGATCCGGAGAGGCTAAATATGGCAGGTGGTCAATCAACCCCCAACTGCCCCAAAAATCGTGCTCCGCCCTGTCGTCGATCCACATCAATACATCTATGCACAAATATGGAATATTGGGAAAGAAGTGTTATATCACTCATGAAAGGTGGGGACCAGAAAATAAAAGATGCTAGAAAAATAAATTAGGAGATATTAGTTGAATATACCTTTATTTTATATTCGCGCATGTGTGTATCCACGTGATATGTTATTTTATATTCGCGCATGTGTGTATCCACGTGATATGTCACGTGTTATAGGTCTCTATATATATGTATGTCTAGCCCGGATTAGGACAACTGAGTAAAGAAGAGTTTTATTCCAGTTGGTATCAGAGCTCATGTGTCTCCCAATCTCGCTCGCCGCGCTCGCCTGTCTGCCCGCTAGACGCGCTCGATCACCAGTCCGTTCGCTTGTCGCTCCCGTCTCCCGATCCGCCATGGCCCAGGCTGCAGTGCTAACCCGCCGAGTGCCTCTACCGCTCGCCCGCCCGCCTCTTTCGCTCGCTAGCCGCCGAGCGCCTCTTCTCTCTTCGTCGGTGTTCTCCGCCCGGCTTCCACCCCCCCCCCCCCCCCCCCCCCCCCCGTGTCTCCGGCTGTTTTGTCCTCCATGAGGACTGCCGGAGACCTCAAACTCACATCCTCCGGTGTCTTCTCCGACGACATGATCTAAGTGACACCCGTAGGATGTGGTTTCGTCTGATTTGAGAGATCGTTGTCTCTACGATGGGGGATCCATCCAATACCTCCGCTAGTTCCTCAGCCGGTGTTCTTTTCGGTATCTCTGCCGATCCTCCTTAGAGTCATGGCCAGTCTGGCTCCGGTGTTCTCTCTGGTACCTCTGCCAATACTCCTCGGAGTCATGGCTAGTCTCGCTAGTTGAAGATTACTACTGTTCGCTTGCATGTCCTTCATCATGAGCCTCTACCCTCTCTTCGGGAGGCCTTCAACATGCTTCTCAGTGATGAGAATCAACGTCACACTCTTGATTCCGCTACTGATCACTCTGCGCTCGCTGGGATTTCTCGCGGTCCCCCCTCTTTGCAACCATTGTGGGAAGAAAGGTCATACCAAAGACTCTTGCTTTCGTCTCCACCCGCACCTTGCCCCTGCTGGTCGGGGTTCTAGTGCTCGTGGTAGAGGTAGGTACCGTGGTGGTGGCTGACCGTCAATCTGGTGATCGCACTCAGTATTCCGCGCACTCTACTGAGGTTGTGGAGGACATCTCTGGCGGCCTGTCTGTTGTCGAGTTAGAGGCTTTCCGCTGTATGTTGCGCTCCCAGACCGACTCTACTACTGTTGGATCTCACGCTGCTGTTGCTATTTCACGTCTGTCCAGTGCTCATGTTGTGTCTTCATCACCTTCCGAGTGGATTATCGACTCGGGTGCGACAGACCGCATGACTGGTTATGCCTCAGGTTTTACCTCCTATACTCCTCTTTCTGGTCGTGATAAAGTTATTGCTGCTAATGACTTTCTCTCTGCCATTGCTGGTAAAGGGACTGTTGCTTGTTCTCCTGATCTATCACTGTCCTCGGTTTTGCATGTCCCGTCATTTCCTCGCAATCTGCTTTCCATTAGTCACTTGACTACCTCGTTAAACTGCTATGTAACTTTTTTCCGGATGCTTGTGTGTTTCAGGATCTGGATTCGAGGCGGACGCTTGGCAGCGTTGGCGGACTATACTTGCTGGACCAGACCTCTCCCAGTGCTCTTTCATCCACCAGATCTCCGACTCTTCATGACATCCGACGCTGACATCAGCGCCTTGGCCACTCTTTTGCTTTATATCTTACTAAGTTGTTTCCTGTTTTTCGTCATTTAATTCATTCATTCTCATGTGACGCATGTGAACAATCTAAATATGTTCGTCAGAGTATTAGTTATCTGTCTGTTCCTAGTTTATTTCCATTTGGTATATTAATTCTGATGTATGAGGTCTTTCCCCGGTGTTATCTTTATCTGGCTATAAATGGTTTGTTACGTTTATCGATTGTCACTCTCGCACTACGTGACTTTATCTACTAAAAAAAAGTGACGTGCTTTTTTTTTAGTCCTTTCATAAAATGGTAGCCCAACAGTTTGACGGTACAATTTGTGTGCTTCGTAGTGATAATGGTGGGGAATATAATGACCGGGGCGCGTTTGGCGCCTATCTTGCCGATCGTGGCATTATACATCAAATTACATGTGTCCACACTTCCACTCAAAATGGTGCCGCCGAATGGAAAAACATGCACTTGCTGGAGGTGGCTCAGTGTTTACTCCTTGCTGTGCACCTTCCCAAATCCTACTGGGGTGATGTCGTTCTCACGACTGCTCATCTCATCAACCGTCTTCCGTCTCGCACCCTTTCCTATGATACGCCTCTCTCCCGTCTTGCCAAGAACCACATCGTCCACACCTCTTATCTTTCCCCTCGTATCTTTGGCTCTGTCTGTTTTGTCCACGTTCATACCTCGCATCGGGATAAACTAGATGTGCGTTCCCTCCGATGTGTTTTCGTTGGGTACTCTGCTACTATCAAAGGGTATCGATGTTATCACCCTCTGACTCGTTGCTACTATTGCACTGTTGATGTTACATTTCGTGAGGGGGAGTCGTACTTTGGTCCTCGCCAGGGGGAGACGAGTAGTGACTTGACCATCGCCTCTCCTTTCCCGATTGTTGTTACTCATATTTCTCCTTCCCATAGTCCGTCTACTGCTCCTGTTGCTCCCGTTCCTTCCATCTCCGCTCCTCCTACATTATACACATACTCCCGTCGTCCCAGGACTGTTGAGCAAGTGCAGACTATGGATGTTTCGCCAGTGCCGGTGACTGTTTCCGCTCCAGATTCAGATGATGACCTCCATGTTCCTCTTGCTCGTCTTATTGGTAAAAGGGGTGGCAACAAACACCCCATTGCCAACTACATCTGTTATACTAACCTCTCTCAGACCCATAAAGCCTTTATCTCATCTCTTTCATCTATTATGATTCCTAAGACATGGCAGGAGGCTGTTCAGATACCTGAGTGGAAACAGGCAATGGAGGAGGAACTGTGTGCCTTGGAATAAATGAAACATGGCGGCTGGCTAGTCTTCCTCCTGGAAAGCGAACGGTTGGGTCCCGGTGGATCTTCACGGTTAAACATAATCAAGATGGGGTGGTGGAGCGGTACAAAGCTCACTTGGTGGCTCAAGAGTATACCCAGGCTCAAGGCATTGACTACCAAAAGACTTTTGCCCCTGTTGCCAAGATGAACTCAATTCGTGTGCTTCTCTCTTGTGCTGCTAGTCGTGGATGGGAGGTACAGCAACTCGATGTCAAGAATGCGTTCTTACATGGTGATCTGGAAGAAGTGGTCTACATGAATATCCCCCCGGGCTTCGTTACCGAAGGATCTAATGGGAAGGTCTGTCGTCTGCAGAAATCCTTGTATGACCTGAAACAGTCTCCGAGAGCGTGGTTTGGATGTTTTAACAAGACCATGCTTCAACTTGGCTACACTCAAGGACACGCTGATCATACTCTCTTTATCAAGAGAAGAGGAGTGCATGTTTCTATTCTTATTGTATATGTGGATGACATCATCATTACTGGTGATGACCTGGAGGAGATTATTCACTTGAAGAAACAACTGGGTAAGGAATTTGAAGTCAAGGATCTGGGGAGGCTGAAATACTTCTTGGGAATTGAAGAAGTGAGGTCTCAACGAGGGATCTTCATCTCTCTGGATGAGACTGGGATGCTAGGGTGTGCTCCATTGGATACTCCAATTGAAGCTAATCACAAGATTGATGCGGATATGAGTGGGGAGAAAGTTGATGCTTCGAAATACCAATGTTTGGTTGACAGACTCATATATTTATCTCATACTCGCCCTGATATTACATACGTTGTAGGGGTCCTAAGCAGATTTATGCACTCTCCCTCAGTTCGCCATCAGCAGGCTGCAGTCAGAGTATTGCGATACCTCAAGAAGACACCAGGACGAGGAATTCTGTTCAAAGCTAACCAAACACTGGAGATTGACGTGTTTACAGATGCTGATTGGGCCGGTGGTCAAGATGATAAAAAGTCTACTACTGGATATTGCTCGTTTGTGGGAGGGAATCTGGTTTCATGGAAGAGCAAGAAGCAGAATGTTGTGCTCGCTCAAATGCTGAAGCAGAATATAAGGCTATGACACAAGGAGTGTGTGAGGGATTGTGGTTGAAGACTATTCTTCAAAATATGGGCCTCCAGGTGAACAAACCAGTTACTGTCTACTGCGACAACAAGGCAGCCATCAGTATTGCTCACAATCCTGTACAGCATGACAGAACAAAACATGTTGAAGTTGACAAACATTTCATTAAAGATCATCTTGATAAGGGGAACATCTGCACTCCTTTTGTGAGCTCATATGATCAACTAGCCGATGTTTTCACCAAAGGGTTAAGCAGTGACAACTTTCAGAACAATACTGACAAGTTGAGAATGATCAATATATATTCCCAACTTGAGGGGGAGAGTTGAATATACCTTTATTTTATATTCGCGCATGTGTGTATCCACGTGATATGTTATTTTATATTCGCGTATGTGTGTATCCACGTGATATGTCACGTGTTATAGGTCTCTATATATATGTATGTCTAGCCCGGATTAGGTCAACTGAGTAAAGAAGAGTTTTATTCCACTATATTTACGTGTTACATTGAGTATGTAGGATTACAAGTAGAATATTTCATAATCAAGTTCAAGTATTTGTTTGCTTTCTGTAAGCCCTCTATCCAATACGCACCCTTTGTTATTAGTGATAACTCTCTAAATCGCACTAAACACCGCATTTGAATCTTTAGTCGAATCCTTACACATAATTTTCAAAACTCACCTAAATTATTACGAAATCTCTTAATGGGCTTTGTCATCTATCTAACTTGAAAAAACAATTATTTTTTTATTTAGGGAATAGATCGAACAATTTAAATTTAGAATCAAATTCAAGAATGTTTCTGTCTGTAAAAAGTTACTTCTCAAGTCAACTTTTTTTTATAGGAAAAGAGTAAGAAAATTTTAGGTAAATGTAAAGAAAAATTTGAAAAAACTATCCTAAATGCATCTTTAGTCGCACAATTCCATTGTATTAATTTATTATCCAAATCACTATATAATATCCACCATAACTCTCAACATTTTAATATACATATCGTTGGATATAGTTTTATCTCTATGCATCTTGTCCTGACATAACTTTACTTTTTAAGGATGAATTTATAGTAATCTCATTATTTTGGTCTATTATTCTTCCTATATAATATTTTCTTAAACTCGCATTCAATAATTTCTAAAGAATAATATTTTTCATCTTTTTTATATATCTCAATTTTTGTCTTCATTTATACCCAAGCCTATTATATAAATTATAAAGAATTGTAGCTTTTGTTTTGCCTACTACGCACTTTTCAAGCCTTTAGTTTTTTTAATAATATTATATGATTGTTGGTATTCTTCACTATTCCCAAACCCAAAAAAATTATGCTCATCTTTAAATCCTAATTTTATTTCGCGACTTAATTTTTCTATTCGTAGTCCATAGGAGAACCCGACAAGTGGCATCATGATCTTCTTTTCCCTTTCCATCGTCGCTCCTCGAGCGTGCGTTCATGTGCTTCAATCCCATCAGCATTCGCTCTTCCAAGCTTATTCTTCTTCGCAAGACCCCTCTACGATCTTCTGTTATGGGTTGCGTGCTCATTTATCTAATTAATTATGATTATCTTTAGACATCATGTTATCATTATGTATGGGACCTCGAGCACCGGGCCTAGTAATATGTGTCATTATTGTTGTTTGTCTTTTAATATGTTGTAAATTTAGTAAAATGAAATGCCTTAGGTCTCCAAAGAGGAGTCCTAATATATATATACAATATCTCAAAGAGAGGGATAATTACAATTAAGCCCTATGACAATACATAAATATACAAATACACAGATAATAATAACTCCAATACTCCCCCTCAAGCTGGAGCAAAGATGTCAATCATGCCCAACTTGGAAATGGTCAAATCTGATCGAGTCGGACCAACAACTTTAGTGAAGGCGTCAGCAAGCTGGTCGGTAAAGGATACGTAAATTGGAAGAATAGTCCCGGTACGAACGCGATCACGCAGAAAATGAACATCCATCTCTATATGCTTGGTGCGCTCATGTAGCACTGAGTTCTGAGTAAGAAGGAAAGCGGATTTATTATCACAATAGAGGGTCGAGCCAGTAGTGAGGGATAGGCCGAGTTCAGTCAGCAGCGATCGGAGCCAAACCAACTCAGTAATGCCCTTGGCCATAGTTCGGTACTCTGATTCAGCTGACGAGCGAGATACAATAGGTTGTTTCTTACTCCGCCAGGAGACAAGATGATCATGGAAAACACAGAGACCGGATGTGGAGCGCCGATCGGTCAGAGAGCTAGCAAAATCAGCATCAGTGAAGCATGAGAGACTGGAGGTACTATCGGCCCGATAGAACAGCCCAAGACCAGGAGAGCGCTTAAGATAGCGAAGAACACGACGAGCAGCCTCTAGATGAGAGGTTCTGGGAGAATGCATAAACTGACTCAAAACACCGACTGAGAAGCTGATGTCCGGCCTAGTATTGGTCAAGTAGATCAAGCGACCAACCAGGCGCTGGTACTGAGAGGGGTCCGATAGAGGATCACCAGAGTCAGCATGAAGGCGATGGTTGGTATCCATAGGAGTATTCGCAGGACGACACCCTAGTAGACCCGTGTCCCGAAGAAGATCTAAGGTGTACTTGCGCTGCGATATGGAGATTCCCTTCCGGGAGCGAGCAACTTCAATCCCAAGGAAGTAACGGAGAGGTCCCAGGTCTTTCACCTCAAAGGCTGAGCGTAATGTAGCTTTCACCTCAGAGATGCCAGAAGAGTCATCCCCAGTGAGAATAATGTCGTCAACATAGACCAGGACAATGACACGACGGCCCTCTGGAGTGACACGAATGAAGCAAGTGTGATCTGCACGGCACTGAGTGAAGCCGGACTGGAGGATAACTGAGCTGAACCGTTCAAACCAGGCACGCGGAGACTGCTTTAAGCCGTACAAAGATTTGTGCAGTCGACATACTCTTCCTGAATACTCCCCCTTAAGGGCAAACCCTGGAGGAGGAGCCATATAAACCTCCTCCTGTAAATCATCGTGCAGGAAAGCATTTTTACATCGAGCTGGTGGAGCGGCCACGCCCGAGATGCAGCAAGTGAGAGAAGAAGGCGAACACTGGTCAACTTGGCCACGGGAGCAAACGTGGCACCAAACTCGTCGGGAGCCAGAGTAAAGCCCATGGCCACCAAACGAGCCTTATAGCGATCAATTGCTCCATCAACAGAGTACTTCACAGTATAGACCCATTTGCACTCAACTGCGCGTTTTCCGGCAGGAAGAGGAACCAGAGACTATGTCCCAGTACGATGGAGTGCAGACATCTCCTCCTCCATGGCCTGAACCCACCGCGGGTCAAGGAGAGCCTCAGCGGTCGAAGCAGGTGGGCGAACAGAATCAGCAGCAGGCACAAAAGCCTGGTAAGATGGTGAGAAACGCTGGTAGGAAACAACACTAGCAAACGGGTGCTCCGTAACAGGGGGAGAACAGAAACACGCTTACCCTTGCGCAGGGTAATAGGTAGGTCAACAGAAGAAGTAGTAGAGAGAGACTCAAGAGAGGTACCTGTGACCGGAAGAGGCTGCTGATCTGGGACTGGAGGAGAAGTGGGTGTACGCTGGCGGCGAGAGTAAGTCAGCAGGACATGCGGAGCAGCAGGTGGATCAGTGACGGGTGAAGGAGGAACAACCGGGAGAGGTTGCACAACGTTAGGAAGAATAGGTGAAGGCAAATGGGCTGAGAAGAAGGGAACCTCCTCATGAAATGTTACATCCATGGAGTAAATAACCCATCGCAACTGAGGGTCATAGCAGCGGTAACCCTTAGTGGTAGTGGAGTAGCCGATGAAAAGACAACGGATGGCCTTGTCGTCGAGTTTAGTCCGAGAAGGGCGACGGTCCTGGACAAAACACACACAACCGAAGACGCGGAGGGGAATGGGAAAGGCGGAGACGGATGGATGAGGCTGTAGGGGGTAACGCCACCAAGAGGACGAGAGGGAGTCCTATTGATAAGGAAAGTTGTAAGAAGGGCAGCGCTCCAATAGGACTTGGGAACATTCATTCCCCGAAGGAGATAACGAACAGAGTCCAAAAGGTGTCGGTTTTTGCGTTCAGCTACCCCATTCTGCTCGGGGGTACCAGGATACGAAAATTGGTGGAGAGTGCCTTCATTCCGGAGGAAGTGATCAAAAGAACGAGAAGAATATTCACCCCCATTGTAGGAGCGAAGAATGTGAACAAGTGTGCCATGCTGAGTCTGTATCATACGAGAAAACTGAGAATAAACAGATAAGACCTCAGATTTATTTTTTAGGAGATAAACCCAGAATAATCATCTATAAAAGTCACAAAATAGGAGAAACCATCAAATGATATAACAGGGGCAGGGCCCCACACATCAGAATGAACCAATTCAAAACAAGAAGTAGCACGACTAACAGAAGGAACATATGTGCTACATGCGTGTTTCGACAGTTCACATACATCACAGCGAAAAGGAAAAACAAAGGACACATCCGGACAGACAGACACCATCCGCTGAGGGCTAGCATGGACGAGACGTGCGTGCCAAAGCGAACTGGATGAAAAAACATGGGACGCTGCAGAAGAGGTAGGCGGACAGATGTCGGTGGTGGTGGTCGCAGCAGTGGGAGAAGGTAGCTCCAGGTAGTACATCCCACTCCTCTCATATCTCGTACCAATAGTCCTCCCGGATCTCAGGTCCTGAAAAACACAACGATCATAGAAGAAAGTTACTGAGCAGTTTAAAGACCAAGTAATACTACTAACGGAGATTAGATTGAGAGTCAACTGAGGTACAAGAAGAACAGAGTCAAGAGAGAAAGAGGAGAGAGGGACGGTGCCACGACTGAGGACAGGGGTAACTGAGCCATCAGCAAGGCGCACATCTCGGTGGGAACAGGGGACAACCTGAAGCAGACGGGAAGACGTACCAGTCATATGGTCAGTTGCCCCAGAATCAATCACCCAGGGTGACGAATCCTAGTCAACAGTGGCCACGGAGCAAGCAAACGAAGTACCTGAGGAAGAAGAGACAGTGGAAGCAGAGGCAGGAGTGGAAGGCTGAGACTGCTTGAACTGCTGGAACTGCTGAAACTGGGCCATCATCTGACTGAACTCGGAGGAGTTGGCACCCAAAGTGTGCTCAACTGGCTCGGAAGACCCAAATTGATCGCTATAAGGCTCGTTTGGTGGCCAAGGGCTTTACTCAAGCTCCCGACGAGTTTGGTGCCACGTTTGCTCCCGTGGCCAAGTTGACCAGTGTTCGCCTTCTTCTCTCGCTTGCTGCCTCTCGGGCGTGCCGCTCCACCAGCTCGATGTCAAAAATGCTTTCCTGCACGGTGATTTACAGGAGGAGGTTTATATGGCTCCTCCTCCAGGGTTTGCCCTTAAGGGGGAGTATTCAGGAAGAGAGTGGATGAGCGGCGGCAGCAAGTGCGGATGAGCGCCTACGGACGGGAACACGCACGCACGAAGGAACGACAGCAAGACGCGAACGAAGGCGCGAAGGTTGAACCCTAGACGGAGGCGCGGTTTCGCTTTGATACCATGTAGTAAAATGAAAAGCCTTAGGTCTCCAAAGAGGAGTCCTAATATATATATATATACAATATCTCAAAGAGAGAGATAATTACAATTAAGCTCTATGACAATACATAAACATACAAATACACAGATAATAATAACTCCAATAGTAAAACGTATATAAAGACATATGTATGGTTGTATGAAACAAGTGAGAAGAAGTTCTACTTCGTGTCTATCGTGTGGGATCATTGGTGTCTCACTCCTCTAACGAGCAACCCCGCTTAGGCAACCGCGGTTAGGGCTCCTCGGTAGCCTTTCTTCGCTCCTCCGGTCACTCCTTCGGCATCCTCGGAGTAGGCCCATAACAACTTTGGTATCAGAGCTAATCTTTCCTCGGCTCGACACTCCATTGTCGTCTACCCTTCCTCTTTCCCTGCACACATCACATCTGTTTCCTCCGCCGCTCGACCACAATCAAGCCGCACCTCTCCCTACAATGTTCAACCGCTGTTTCCGATCGCCCCAGCTCCATCATCGACGAATCTTCAACCTCCTTGTTGTCATGACTCGTCTCGACAAAAGTCAGAGTGCGCTTCGAGGCGGGCTGTGATGCCATAGACATGGGTGGAACGAGAATCCATGCCTGTTAGGCGGGAGCGGAGATACTGATATTTCATTTTAATATAATACTTTTGAGTAATAATATGTTGTTTTTATACGGAAGCTTTGGAGTTGAAATGATACAACTTTTCATGCAATGAAGATCTCAAGAAATGAACATGCAAATAATATCAAATTCCAGTACATACTATAGACTAGCAGTTGTCCATGATAACAGAGAAAATGACTGATTATAATTATTACATAAAAGAAATATCCGACAATAAAAGAAATGAAACATAAACATAGAACCTGAAGCTTGACACGGATCGACTCAGGAAGCAGGCGGCGCAGGCAAGAATGCTAAGACAAATTCCAAAACAAGAAGAAAAAGCCTCAGAACATTGAAATAAACAGGAGCAAAGCAAAATAAAATACGAGCAGGGGAAACATAATATTTGTGTACCGTTTGTTCATGAAGCAAAGCTAACAAGACAGACAAGCAAGTGAGACAAGCAAAAATATCTAGAATTATTATACTACTCCGGAGTAAAACATACATAAATGATCATGTAATAACATAAGTTGTGACAAGTAAAAGTGTAGGTGTTTTTGTTTGACGCACATGATTCATGATTCAGACATATTCAAATTCAGATGCGAGTCTTATCAGAGATTCATGATTTCTGCCCGTGATCTCTAAGGGGCGTCTCTTTCGAACCCTCACCCTTGAGCCATGAAGTTCATGCTAGCTATGACCGGTCCTTTGTTCCCGTTAAGGATTCAAGAGGGAACCCAAATCGAGGAGTTGCATCAATTAAACACCACCTTTCATTATTTGCTTATGTTATTAATAGAATTAAATGATTCATAGTTTGATGATTCAAACATGTACGAATTTATGTCATGGGGAAAGGTCAGATCATAAAACAAGTTTTACCCAAGACTAACAACTAGACAGGCATAAGAGATAAGACTCGATGACACCGAAAACTAGGAAGTGAGTTTGAACTTTGCGGGTTCGAGAGATTAAAATTCCAATAACAAGAAGATTTTTTAAGTAAAAGAACGCAGAAGCAAGTTTGACATGCATTGATTCTGGGATAACAAGTACTCATTTACATTAAGTCATTTTATGACACGATTAACTTCTAAATAAGATGTGTACGATACGAGCATGATAGAAAAACACCGATCATATATTTGCTAACCAGAATTCATTACTATTATTATCATGACGCTTAATACTCATGCTCAACAATCTATCATTTCTCGAATTATTCATCAAATAAGAAATTCATTCATCTAGGTCTATCCAAATAAAATCATTCATGTTCACAAATTCGTGTCATTTCAAATGCGTGAAACCTCAAACTACTAACAAGTCAATTCAGACATTCAAGATCTAAGCTTATATGACGAAACGTGCATTCAAAAATAAATCATAAAATTATAAGAATCAGACACATGAATTGAAGCTCGATGTTTGCAAGAGAAGAGGATCTCTACTTGCCTTAAGGTGGGGCTGAAACTGACGACAACGACTAAGCGGCGCAAGCAAAAATAGAAATCCTATTTCAAACATGCTCAAGAACGACGAAAGCAATATAGCATAATTCACAACGTTAACACATGCATTTTACGACGCGGAATTTAAACAAAGAGGGTTTAGCAGATTTACCTCCCCAAAGGTGAGGGGAGAGGAAATTACCACGCGGAAACGGAGACTTGACGACGCTTGGTTGGGGGAAACCCTAAATCGGAGAACACTTGGAGAGATTCCGCTGGGAGATTCGACGAACGACGCCGGAAATCACAAATAATTAGGAATTAGACGATCGCAAGGGGCAAAAATCTGAAATATAAGTTGAACGCAAAATTGGAGACAAAATTTCCAAGATAAAATTTGGGAAATCTGAATAGAGGAGGAATCTTACCCAAAGAAAGTCAAATCCGGGATCAAGGAGGAGAGGGGAGGAAATCCTAGGCGTTCCTCTCGCAAAACCCGGCCAAGACGAAGAAGAGGAGGAATTAGGGCTGTCGGACCTAAGA
This sequence comes from Dactylorhiza incarnata, assembly GCA_033032865.1. Taxonomy (NCBI): domain Eukaryota; kingdom Viridiplantae; phylum Streptophyta; class Magnoliopsida; order Asparagales; family Orchidaceae; genus Dactylorhiza; species Dactylorhiza incarnata. Next base: position 1,516,429 of record JAWHQI010000316.1, read on the forward strand.
GAGGAAGGAAGGCTGTTGTCGATGGCCTGAGGAAGAGGAGGAGGCGACGTCGGCCATGGCAGGAGGAGGAGGCGTCGGCTAGGGCGCAGAGGAGGCAATGAGAAAGCAAGAGGAGGCGCCGACGGGAGAGATGCCGGTGGGAGCAGGAGGAGGCGCCGGACATGGATTCGAGCGCTGGAGACGGGATCGGCAGCGGCAGCGCACTTGCGGGAGACGGGCGCGAGATGCGGGAAATAGGGGGTGTGGCTTGCGGGAAAAATAAGAGGGGGGGGGGGGCTGGCTCGATTTAGGCTTAATAGAAGAGAAAACCCTAAAATTCCAATTTACAAAAACGCCATTATTAACTTTGATTGATTTAATACCTTCATTTTTTTGTTTTTTTTAAATACAAGTTGTTACACTTGTTCCTGTCTCTGCGTCCTCGTCTTCTCATCGTCGATGAAACACCGCAAACCACTGTGCCTCGCCTTCTCCTGTGCGCCATCCCCGACCCGCCAGTCGCCTCTCTCACGCAAGCTCCAACAAGAACTCATCTAATCTCTCTGTTCCAAGACACGTCCCGGCATTCGCGTCCAAAATCGACGCTGCCTCTCGGCCCGGATTGACGATCGTCTGCTGCTTCTTCCTTCGTCCATGCCTCTTACAACTATCCGCGGTTTCCTCCATCGTCCATCCCGCAACTGCCCTCTCCCATCGAGCAGACAACCTTTTCTCGAGCTACGCACGCCAACGATTCCTCGAGCCTAGCGCACCGCAAATTCATCGAGCAGACAACTTTTGCATCCGGACCGTCTGTCTATTCTGCCTGCTGTCTTTTATTGAGCCTTGTGCAACAAGTAGCAACATATCCGCCCCATCTATTCTCAATTAATGCAATTATATTTTAATTGATTAATTAATTTTCGATTAATTAATTATTAATAATTCCATTTTTATACTTATTAATTCTCCATTGAATTAATTAAATAATCCAATTTGGTCGCCACCATTGGAAGACGACGTGGCTCTCATGGTCATTCCCAATCATCCGACTCGGCCCAACCAGACCGACCTGTCACCCGCTCTTTCTCTCGCTCCGCTCATCATTTGGAAGACTCCCACAATTTCTTGGAGGCCATGAACCGACTCCGCTTAGTTATATCCGCCATGGATGCACGCCTTCAGGAAGTAGAACCACGTCATCGGGACGACATGACAACCCTCACCACGAAGCTAATGAACTCACCGCCGCACCGCCCATTGTTACCACCCCACCCACGGATCACGCCAAAAGCAGTCAAGTCCCGCTTCCACCGCTCATCCGCCACGAGCCACCTCCACCGACCATTTTACGCTCTGATGCTGCTATTCTGTCGCGCTATACCCGACTGGAATTCCCCACCTATGATGAAAAAACTGATCCCTTGGGCTGGCTCACCAGGTGCGAGCAATTCTTTGGCCACCAACAAACTCCTACAGTTGATTGACTTCCTCTGGCCTTCTTCCATCTTCTCGACTCAGCTTTGCTTTGGGTCACTCGTCTCCCGACTGATCAGCCTGGCCTGACATGAGACGACTTCAAGCGACTCTGCAACCTGCGCTTTGGTCCCCCCATCCGCAGTAACCCCCTCGGTGCCCTCACAACACTACGCCAGACAGGCTCTGTAGACGATTATCTGGAGCAGTTTCAGCTTCTTCTAGCACTTGTCACACTTTCCCCAGAGATGCAGGTCGCCATCTTCACTGTCGGACTTCACGATCGCCTGCGACTGGATGTCGAATTTGAGGCCCCTCTAGACTTAGTAACTGCTATGAGTCTGTCACGGCTATGCGACCGTCGCCTCCAACTGGCGCAAGAGACCTACTTGCCCCCTGCCATCAGCACTCAGCAGGGCCGTACCGAGGGTCAGGTCGCTCCGCCGATCCGTCGCTTATCTCGGGCCGAGATGTTGGAACGTCGCGCTCATGGATTATATTTTAATTGCGACGAGCAATACACTCGCGACACAGGTGTAAAAAGCTTTTCTACCTGCACGTCGAGGACTCTGACGAGGAGGGCGTCGAATGAAGATCGCACAATTATCGATCCCCTTTGAGCTTGAGGTCAAGCTCGTTTTGGACGACGGGAGAGATTTTATGGGTTGCATGCCCATTTATCTAATTAATTATGATTATCTTTAGATGTTATCATTATGTATGAGACCTCGAGCACCGGGCCTAGTAATAGGTGTCATTATTGTTTTTTTTAATATGTTGTAAAGCCTATATAAAGGCATATGTATGGTTGTATGAAACAAGTAAGAAGAAGTTCTATTTCATCAAGGAGGTAAACAAGTGATGAGGGCAAGCGTTAAGTACTTCTCATGAAGGAGGTAAAGGGTTTGAGACCCGGCCTCAACAACCTGCCATGCTGAAAACACGTGCGGTGATGGGTTGGGGTGTGCGGTCTGCAACCCTATTGATGGGAATAACAAAGAGCCCACAACATCTTCATGGCGTGCATGAAGGAAGATTGATCTCTGATACTGTACTCGCGAAGGGGGTAGAGTTAGACATTGTCGATGTTGTACTCGCGAAGGGGGCAGAGTTAGACATTGCCGATGCTGTACTCGTGAAGGGGGCAGAGTTAGACATTGTCGATGCTGAACTCGCGAAGGGGGCAGAGTTAGACATTGGCAATGCTATCGTAGCCGATTGAAATCTCGAGTCCATAACGTCCACTTGCACGCCAGCGGATAGCCGCCTAGGATGTGTCAGATGAGCGGTGGGGCTTGGAGGAGAAGTCCGACGGACGCCCACGGGAAAAGCTAGCTTCCGCATCTTCCGCAGCATCCGCTGGTCATCAAGCTCTGGCTCGAGTTAACTATCTTGGAGCCTATGTCCCCATCAGAATCAGACAATAACTCAATCCTCGTCATACAGAAGTATAGAAGCTCCATGTTATAGAGCCTAGATTGCGGACGTTCATGGCGATTTCGCATCAAACACAAGGAGTATCTGAGAATTTGTGAGCTGAAAGGGGAAGAAGAAAAAGGTAGCGAGGAATAGGGCATGTGAGAAACTTTTTGAGATTTTTGTTTGCTTCACCGGTTCATGGATTCATGAATCTGACATGGAGAAGAAAGAAAGGAAAACTGTTGTGAATCTACTCGAAGATCTAGGAAAAAAGCAAGGAAAGAAGAAGAAGAAGAAGACGGCTAGGGTTTTAGAAAAGAAAAGGAATACCTGTAAATAGTTTTGCATGCCTCCAAAAGAGGGGGGGGGGGGGGGGTTGGGTATTTATATTAACCCAAACCCCCTAGGGGCCGGCCGGCCCCCATTGGGGCTGAACCCGTGTGGTTCAGCCCCCTTCCTCTTATTTATTAGTTGCGGGCTGAACCGGATGGTTCAGCACGGTCTTTTCTCGGTGCTCCTTTTGGCCTCCTGGCGTATTTGAACCCTCGGAACCGTAGATCGTCCGGGGGCATAACATTCCCCTCCCCATCAAGAGGCAGCTTGTCCTCAAGCTGAAAGTCGGGGAAGAGCTCCCGGAACTCCAGTAAGTCCACCCGTGTGTTGTGGGCCTCTGAGAGATCCTTCCATTTGACCAGAACCTCTGGACGGTATTTCGTGCTGCGTTTCTTCCATCTGGGCAGCAAAATAACCTCGGGACTGGGGCGTAGCTCGCCGGTCGTAGTGGCCGCGGGGAGGAAAGGAGTAACTGTGACTGCCGCCTCCAGCTTCTTCTTCAGCAAGGAGACATGAAAAGTTGGGTGAATACGGGACCCCTCGGGAAGAGCAAGAGTATAAGCGACTGGTTCCACCCGGTGAGTGATGCGAACCGGCCCATAATATCGGGGAGCTAATTTCTGATTGGCCCTGCGGGCAACGGAAAGCTGCTTGTACGGTTGGAGACGGAGAAAGACCTCATCCCCCACCTGAAATTCCGCTTTGTCCTGTGCTTGTCGGCCTGTATCTTCATCCGATCTTGGGCGGTACGGAGATTATCCCGAAGGAGAGCCAAGGTCTGATCCCGGTCCCGTAATGCCCGATCCACTGCAGGAAGAGCTGTGCTGCCCGGCTCGTAGGAACGCAGAGATGGTGGCGGCCGTCCGTAGACAATTTCAAAAGGTGTGATCTTACTGGCTGTGTGATACGAGGTATTGTAGCAATATTCCGCACAATGTAGCCACCGTGTCCAGGAACGGGGCTCATCCATAACAAAGCAGCGAAGGTATGTCTTCACCCCCCTATTCAGGACCTCCGTCTGGCCATCGGTCTGCGGATGGTTCGCGGTGCTCATGCGTAATCGGGTGCCTTGCAACCAGTTGCTGATGAAAACCGGATCACGGTTGGAGATAATCGAACGAGGGAGGCCGTGGAGGCGAACCACCTCACGGGCAAAGAGCTCGGCAACTGTCTCCGCGGAGTAGGGATGGCTGAGAGCTAGGAAATGGCCATACTTGGACAACTTGTCAACGATGACCAAGATCACCGACTTGCCTTGCGACCGGGGCAAGCCGTCAATGAAATCCATCAAAACCGTCTCCCAAACATGCTGAGGAATCTCTAAGGGCGTGAGCAGCCCCGCTGGTGAGGTCGTCTCATACTTCTGACGCTGACAGACCTCGCACTGTTGCACGAAGCGCTGAACGTCCTTGCGCAATCCTTTCCAAAAGACGTTGGCCCGGAGCCGTTGAAGAGTACGAAGCACGCCGGCATGGCCTCCGGACGGAGACGAGTGGAACTCGTGTAACATGACGTCCTTCCAAGTGGAAGGTGCCGGAATGACCACCCTCCCTTGGTAGTACAGATGACCCCCAATCAGTTGATAGCCCGGAAGAGTAGGTTGGCCTTGCAACAAGGCCTCAACAATGTGCTGGAGCTCCGGGTCCGAGGCGACTTCCTTCTGAATATCATCTAGGGACTCAATTAGCGGCCCAGAGATGTGGTGGATGGTGCTCTCAGGAAGGCGGGACAAGGCATCTGCAACCAAATTCTCCTTGCCCTGTTTGTACACAATTTCGTAATCGTACCCCAACAGCTTGGCCAGCCACTTCTGTTGGAGCGGGGATGCCAGCCGCTGATCCAAGAAGTGCTTCAGGCTTTGGTGATCGGTGCGAACCTTAAAGTGATGTTCCAACAGGTACGGTCGCCAAAGAGTCACCGCATGCAAGATCGCCAACATCTCCTTCTCATACGTGGAAAGGCCCAAGGTTCGAGGAGCCAAGGCCTTGCTGAAGTAAGCCAACGGCCGCCCCTCCTGCATCAACACCGCACCAATGCCGACTCCTGAGGCATTTGTCTCTAACACGAACTCCTTGCTGAAATCCGATAGGGCAAGCACCGGTGTAGTCGTCATAGCCTCCTTGAGAGCTGAGAAGACCTGCTCTGCTTTATCATGCCAAGTGAAGGACTCCTTGTGGAGGAGCTGAGTAAGCGGTCGTGCCAGTTTACCATAGTCCTTCACGAATCTACGATAGTACCCAGTAAGACCCAGGAAGCCACGCAGTGCCCGCACCGAAGTCGATCGCGGCCACGAAACCATGCTCTCTATCTTCTTCGGATCCGCCCTGACCCCCGAGCCGATACCAGATGGCCCAAGTACTCCACCTCTGGCTGCCCAAACGAACATTTCGACAACTTAGCGTAGAACTGATGCTGACGAAGGATGGTGAGGACCTGTGCCACGTGCTCGATGTGCTTCGCCCAACTGCGGCTGTATATCAGGATGTCATCAAAGAAAATGAGTACCGATCGCCGCAGGAGAGGCCGAAATGTCTCATTCATCACTGCCTGGAAGGTGGAGGGAGCATTGGAGAGCCCAAAGGCCATCACCAAGAACTCATAATGCTCATCATGCGTGTGAAACGCCGTCTTGTGGATGTCTTCAGTCTTCATCCGGATCTGGTGGTAGCCGGACCGTAGGTCCAGCTTGGTGAATAAGCTCGCCCCGTGGAGCTCGTCCAACAGCTCCTCGATCATAGAAATCGGGAACTTGTCCTTGATCGTCGAGTCATTCAGGTTGCGGTAGTCCAGGCAGAAACGCCACGACCCGTCTTTCTTCTTTACCAAGATAATAGGTGAGGAGAAAGCACTGGTACTCGGCCGTATGATGCCAGTCGCCAGCATCTCCCGCACGCTCTTCTCAATCTCCGCCTTCTGGATGTACGGGTAACGATAGGGCCTTATGTTTGGGGGTGGGGCCCCCTCTTTCATCTGAATGCCATGATCTCTGAACCTGGGCGGAGGGAGGCCCCGAGGTTCCTGGAACACATCATCGTACTGGGACAGAAGTGCCTGAATCTGCTCTGGTATGATTGGAGGATCGTGGACCAACGTCTCCACCCCCACCACCATGGCCATCAGAGAGCCCTGTTCCTCCAACCGCTGCAAGCTCCGCAAAGAGATTTCCTTCATAGGAGAAGACCGGATACCCTGTAGGCAGTAGTCCTTCCCCTGCTGGGTGAACTCCATAGTCAGTCGTACCCAGTCGGTGGTAACCCGCTGTAACTGTTGCAACCACTGGACCCCCAACACCATGTCCGATCCTCTGATAGGAAGTAAGTACATATCTGTGTGGCACATCCTCTTTCCTGGGGTTCCCTCATCTGGGAACTTGATATTGAAGTATAGGTCTCAAGTGAAACTCTGCATATGGATTTCCACCCCCTTCATAACCCCTTCACACTTCAACTTGCTCCCATCTGCTACCATGACCTGGAACGCTGCCTCCCTATCGATCGTCTGTCCCACCTTCAGAGCTACTGCTGGATTGATAAAGTTGTGGGTACTCCCACTGTCAATAAGCATGGTCATCCGCTCCTTGCCCACCAGTCCCATGAAGCGCAGTGTCACCGGGGCCGTAAACCCCTCCATGGCTTGCAAGGAGACCCCAAACTCCGCCAGATCGAGATCCTCTGTGTCGACACTCTCTAGAGTGTCCTCCTCCTCGTCCGCCTCCCTCAGTATAAACACCTAGGCTTTCTGGCAAGTATGCCCACGTGCGTATTTCTCATCACAATTAAAACACAAGCCCTTCTCCCTCCGGGCCTGCATCTCTGGCCATGTCAGCTTGGTCACAGTGGGACGTATGGCGGGAGGTGGATCTCTCCGTCCCGCTGTTGGAGACGCGGGTGGCTTTGTCGTCGTCCGACTCCGCTGCCTGTTGAAGCGCTCCTCATGTATCCGAGCGATGCTAATGGCATGGATCAGACTGCGTGGTAAGTAAGCATGGACCTCGTCACGCAGGTGGTCCTTCAGCCCTGAGATGAAACAACTCATCATAGTCTGCTCTCCCCACGAGACACGGTTTGCCAGCCTTTCAAACTCCGTCCTATACTCCGTGACTGTGCCCCTTTGACGCAGTTTTTGAAGAGTGGCCTCCACGTCCTCGTACTCCAAGGGCCCAAATCTAGCAGAAAAAGCCTCTATGAACTCGGTCCAAGGGGCATAGGTGCGCCCCCTCAGAAACCATTTCGTCCACTGGTACGCGTCCTCCTCCAAATGGAAGGCCGCCAATTGCACCCACTGAGCCTCGGGGATCTCCTGGTACTTGAAGAACAGCTCAGCCTTTTGGATCCACTCGAGCGCGTCGCCTCTTCTGAACTTCGAAAAATTCATTCGGGTCAGCTTGGGCTGCATGTACGGACGTTGATGTGCCCCGCCAACGCCGCCTCCCTCTTGGCCCATCGGCCATAGTTGCTCGTGGCCTCCTTGTTGCCCTCCATGATTCCAGCCCTGAGGCCTCACTGGCCCCATATTTGCATTCCCATGCCCCAAGTTAGGAGCGACCGCTGGTGGAGGAGGAAAAAGTCCCGCTGCGTTCCCGTTTGGTGGAGGAAAAACTCCCACCGCGCCCCCGAGTGGGACAACATTTGCTCCGGTTGGGCGAAACAACCCAAATCCTTGGTGTTGCGGTCTCCACGGTTGCCCCGATTGCTGTCCGTACCCGAACTGAGCAGCCACCCCTTGCCCGGCTCCCAACCCAGGCCGCAGAAGCCCTCCCGGACCCTGCAGAAGATGGTCGGGCCCCCAGGAAACAGCCGGCCCCAAGCCAGGCCCGCCTGTGGGCTGCAGCGTGCCGAGCGGCACTTGGAACCCCGATCCGCTCTCCGCCGTCCTGCTGGGTCCCGCACGATACACCTCCGGCGCCTCCCGGTGTCCTGGGAACCAGCCGGCGGTCCCCCAACCTTCAGGCATGCCGATGGTGAAGCCGCCTCCCCTGTTTAGGGTTCCCGACCCTCTCGCTACCTCTGGATCCTCTCCCACGCCATTTCCCGCTCCGAGACCCCCTCCGTGAGGGGTGTTTGATGCCTCAACGTCGGAACCATCGCCCGTGGATGCCTTCCCTTTCAGATTTTGCATAAGAAGGGATTTTAACTCCATCCTTGCCTCAAAGCGATCTTCTAAATTTTTGTGGGAGTTTTCCAGATTTTTTTGGGAGTTCTTCACGCTTTCCTCGAACGCCGCTACCGAATCCGTCAAGGCGACGTAGTTCTCCTCGATGGCGGCCAAGCGCGCCATCTCCGCCTCCGTACGCGTCACCATGATCGCAGGAAGGAAGCTCTGATACCAAATGTTGTGAATCTACTCGAAGATTTAGGAAAAAAACAAGGAAAGAAGAAGAAGAAGACGGCTAGGGTTTTAGAAAGAAAAGGAATACCTGTAAATAGTTTTGCATGCCTCCAAAAGAGGGGGGTTTGGGTATTTATATTAACCCAAACCCCCTAGGGGCCGGCCGGCCCCCATTGGGGCTGAACCCGTGTGGTTCAGCCCCCTTCCTCTTATTTATTAGTTGCGGGCTGAACCGGATGGTTCAGCCCGGTCTTTTCCCGGCGCTCCTTTTGGTCTCCTGGCGTATTTGAACCCTCGGAACCGTAGATCGTCCGGGGGCATAACAAAAACAAGCTAAACTGATTCAACCTTTTAAGGATGCTTGAAAATCAACCGTTTGGAAACAGAACTGGAAAAAAGTACTTTTAGTATAATCTTATTTCTCTAAACTTCTTATTCCAATCAATGGTCTGCAAATAACAAGATCTACAAATAAATTTTGTGTTCTATCGATATCAATGGTCTGCGAATAATCAAGAGTGAATTGCTTATAACTGTAGAATTGAGCGAAAGCTTGTGTATTTATTTCTTATATCCAAAATAGAGAGTGAGTATAAATATATAGGAGAGAAGAGGAGAGAGATATTCCTATACAAAATGTGGGACTAAAGAGGGGAAGAATACATGGGCCCAAATACGGGCCCTCTATATGGGCTATTCCTGTAATACCCCACCTTAGTTTTACCACAAATCAGCAGTCCGGTCGGGCCCCGTGATAAGAAGCTAACCAAGAAACGGTAATAATAATTGGTACATAGCTGGTAAAAATTAAAAGTGCTAAAGAGTACTTACAGCGGAAACGGTAAAAGAAACTAAGGGTTAAAAATGTATCTCAAACTTGATTTCACAGAGCCACTAAATATAAAAGTGTCCAAATACTTGAAATACTGAAATCTTAAACATATTCTGATACAAGAACCATTAGCGAGATTCCAATACATGTCCAAAACATAGAACATAATTATAAGGACAACTACAACATGAAAACGAACTAAAAGAAGGGCAAACTGCAGGCAGCTCATCCTAGGCGCAACACCCCACCTGTAACTCCTGTAATGAGAAGCCCAAAAATGGGTCAGCCCAACTGAAGAGTAAGAAAGACCATTCTTCTTAGTGACACTAAAAACATTTGTAAGGAACATGAGTGCATGCTTTTGTTTAAAAATAATATTTTCATACTAAAGAATATTTTCTGTTATACTATGCGTACTTTTCAAGAAAACATTTAACATAAATGTCTGTTCTGGTTTTAAAAAGTCTTATGTATAAATTTTCAAGCTCTAACAGGGAAAGGTTATCTATCTCACTATTTCTAACTTTTGTCGCATGCTCAGTTTCTATTTATCTAGTGATTATCCTTCATAATGTCTTATGCTGAGAATCTGTTTGTGCGCATTCTCTAGATCCGAGTCTCAACTAACGAACGCAGAGGTTCTACAGTCTCACGGACATAGACTCGCATCTTCTGAATTTCTAATGGAGAACACGTCTCCCTGCATTTGAGGCTCATATGGTCTACTACGCCCCATGAGTAAGATAGTGCGCCTCTATCTATCATGATGGAGGGTGCCTCAATCATGCCTCCTAATTAATTTAAATAATCGTTGGTTCTTTTATTTACTCAGTTGGAAGACGCGGTTCATATTTTACGCTAAAGAATTGTCCCGCATACATTTTCTGGAGTTCAATAAATTATCGCACGTCTAAAGAAATGCAATGGTTATGTGTACTATACAAATCCATATTTTTTGTACGAGTATATTCTCATTTCTCAATAATAAAACTTGTGCATACTACTATGCGATATATCTAGCCAAAAAGAATAGAATTTCTTACATTGGGATTACGACGTTCGTACACTAGGCGCGATGACATAGCTTCCTTTGAAGAATATTCTGAAATACGAGTTTGATCTCCGATTGCTAAGAAAACTTACCCCCTCAAGGAACCTAAAAGAGTATTCATCATACTTTTTATCCTCTCCAAAATTCTAGGTATATTATACTGAAATAAAAGAAGTCACTTACCACTTCTCTAACAGTGGAGGTCGTTAATTCCCATACGGAATCGTCCCCGCCTCCGCTTGGTGTTGCTGTAACAAACCCTACGAAAGATATCACCAATATCTGAGGGACTCTTGACGAGAGGAGAGTGAAACTTTAAGGATACAGGGCAAATCACGAGATTGGGGACACGATCATTTACCTCCCTCGGAAGGCTTCGTCGAAGGCCTCAGAGCAAAAGAGGAGGCTCCAGGCGACTGCTCACCGCACGGAAAAGGAACGGAAACCCCTTCCCAAGGTCGTCGGCGGCTGCTGGAGAGGGAGCAGTAGATCGACTGGTCTACACGAGCGTGAGGAGGAAGCGCTAGATCGACTGGTCTACACGAGCGTGAGGAGGAAGCATTCGATCGTTGGGAGAGGAGGCGTCTGCGAGAGAAACTGCAATCGGCGGTTCGATAATGCCCTGGGGAAAGTTTTCGTAACCTTTTTATCGGCGGACACGCGCGTGAACCCTAAGCGCCGGTTACAAAAAGAAAGGGGCGGGCCTGCGACTTTTCCTAACTTGAACCGTAAGTATGAAATGGAAAAAGGAGTAATGACTGAATTCCTTAATAGAGAATCTTAACACATTAAATCATAAGTCAAAATAGCCAGACCTTAATAACCGCTAAGTTTACGCGCTACGCCCTCGCATAACTATTAAGATGCGTCAAGTAGAGTATCAACAACCTCCATTCACAAATTTTAATAATGCGCATCCATTAATCTTTAACAAAATTATACCTCGACCCGACGTTGGCTTGGTCATTCCTGCTCGAGGTCGGGCCCTACGACCAAGTTTAGTATTGCGTGTTAAAATACGGGTGTTACAAATCTTCCCTCCTAATAAAATTTTCGACCCCGAAAATTAAAACCATACCTCAGTCAAATAGGAAAACATAATCTTCATTGCTCCGGAGATCCTCTTCTCTTTCCCAAGAATACTCAGGTCGACCACAGTTCATCCAAAGAACCTTAACAAAACGGATCTCTCTGTTTCTGAGCTTCTGAACCCTTGAGTCCACTATTCTGACTGGCTTAATTTTGATACTAAGATTTGATTCGATTGGTGCTTCCTTAGTACTGACTATCCGACTGAAATCTCTGACTGCTCTCCTCAGATAAGAGATGTGGAATACATCGTGTAGACCACTCATTTCCTCAGGCAAGGCCAATCTATATGCAACATCACCTACACGCTCCAGCACCTCAAAAGGACCAATGAACCTTGGACTCAGTTTCTTCATCCGCTTGACTCGAGAGACACCCTTTACTGGTCTGACCTTCAGATAAACATAGTCTCCTACACTGAATTCAACTGATCTATGCCTCTGATCATAGTACTTGGCCTGACGGTCCTGAGCCGTCTTCATGCGCTCCTGAATGAGTTTGATTCGAGCCGTGGTCTTATCAACCCATGATTCCTTGATGGAAGACCTCTCTTCACTTTCAGCCCAACATAACGGCGTACGACACCGTCTGCCATAGAGAGCCTCAAAAGGCGCCATTCCAATGCTTGCTTGAAAACTGTTGTTGTAGGAGAACTCTACTAAGGTGACATACTTCTCCCACTTGCCTCCAAAATCAAGAATGCACATACGGAGCATATCTTCCATGGTTCTATTCGTGCGTTCGGTCTGCCCATCCGTCTGAGGGTGGAAGGCCGTACTGAAGAGTAGTTTAGTCCCCAAACGTTCCTGAACATATTTCCATTCCTTGGAGGTAAATCTGTCATCCCTATCTGAAATAATAGTCTTCGGAACACCATGGAGTCGAACTATCTCATCCACATACAACTGAGCCAATTTTGGGCCTTGATCCGTTTTCCTATTGGGAATAAAATGGGCAACCTTGGAAAGACGATCGACTATAACCCATAATGAATCATTCCCATTCTGCGATCGGGGAAGGCCGTGAACGAAATCCATCGATATATCTTCAAAGTTCCACTCCGGAATAGGTAGGGGCTTCAACTTGCCCCCTGGTCTCTGGCACTCGGCTTTAATAAACTTGCATGTTTCACACCTTCCAACATATTCTGCTACATCACTCTTCAAACCTGACCACCAAACTGACTTTTTGAGATCTGCATACATCTTCGTGCTACCCGGATGTATCGAATATCTCGAATTATGAGCTTCAAACAGTATATCCTCTCGAAGGTGATCAACGTCTGGGATGCATACTCTATTATCGAAAAGGAGTAAGCCCTCCTGAATGCTGAACCTCTCCTTCTGACCAGCCTGCGTCAAATCCCAAACCTCTACCATCTTTGGATCTAGGGGTAAAGCTGTTCTGATCCTGTCTTTAATATCGCAAGTGACTTCCATCCAATTTAACCTTGCAGAACCAAGACTAGAGCGTGGTATGATACTGATCTCTAACCTCTCCAGGGCTCGCACAAGCTCTTCCTGCTGAGTAATGAGGGCATAATTCGCACCTCTTCTACTAAGCGCGTCAGCCACCACGTTTGCTTTCCCCGGGTGGTATTGAATACCAATATCATAATCCGAGAGGAATTCCACCCACCTTCGTTGTCTCATATTAAGTTGTTGCTGATCATATATATAACTGAGACTCTTATGATCCGTAAAGACCTCACAACGAACTCCGTAAAGGTAGTGTCTCCAAATCTTCAAGGCGTGGATGACCGCTGCAAGTTCCAAATCGTGCACAGGATAATTCCTCTCGTGAACCTTTAACTGCCTGGAGGCGTAAGCTATGACCTCACCATGCTGCGTAAGTACACAACCCAACCCTTGACCTGAGGCATCGCTATAAATCTGAAATCCTTCTGAGCCTGAAGGTAAGCTCAAAACCGGGGCGCTCATCAATCTAGATTTTAACTCCTCAAACGCAAGTTCACACTCCACTGTCCATGTGAAGGCTTTCCCCTTCCTGGTGAGTGTAGTTATCGGTAGCGCTATCTTCGAGAAGTCCTTAATGAATCTCCTGTAATAACCTGCCAGGCCAAGAAAACTGCGAACCTCAGTCACTGCCTTCGGCCTTGGCCAATCCTTTATTGCTTCTATATTTTTCGGATCCACCGCGAGACCCTTCTGACTAATGACGTGTCCTAAGAATGCAACCTCTGAGAGCCAAAACTCGCACTTTGAAAACTTGGCATACAACTGATTCTTTCTGAGAGTGCTCAACACTGCCCGAAGGTGCTCGGCGTGATCTTCTTGACTCTTTGAATAAACCAAAATGTCATCTATGAAAACGATAACGAAACGGTCTAGAAGTTTTCGGAACACCCTATTCATCAGATCCATAAAGGCGGACGGGGCATTAGTTAGCCCGAACGGCATGACCACGAACTCATAGTGCCCATATCTAGTGCTGAACGCCGTCTTCTGGATGTCCACATCTCGAATTCTCAACTGGTGGTAGCCCGACCTCAAATCTAGCTTGGAGAACGTGCTAGATCCCTCGAGCTGGTCAAACAAATCATCTATCCTGGGGATAGGGTACTTATTTTTAATTGTCAGCTTGTTAAGCTCACGGTAGTCGATGCACAATCTCATGCTACCATATTTCTTCTTAACAAAAAGAACAGGGGCACTCCAAGGTGAAGTGCTGGGGCGTATGAAACCCAAGTCGATCAATTCCTGCAATTGAATCTTCAACTCGGCAAGTTCTCTGGGAGCCATTCGGTATGGGCTCTTGGCTACTGACGCCGCTCCTGGAATAAGATCTACCTGGAAATCAATCTCTCGTGTAGGAGGGGCACCAGGTAATTCCTCTGGGAATACATCTGAAAAGTCCTTAACAACCGGCACTTCTAGTAGATTAACCTTGGCTTCAGCATTCATCAGTATCAAGAAGGTTGCACAACCCTTATTGATGCATCTTATAGCCTTGATTGAGGAGATTATTAACTTGGAGGCTCCCTTCATACCCTGGAAGGTAAATGCAGCTTGGTTGGGTCCTTCGAATTGTACCACCTTGTTCCTGCAGTCAATTCTTGCATTCATAGCTGAAAGCCAGTCCATACCCACAATCAGATCAAATCCTACTATAGGGAGGAGTGAGGCTTCTATTGAAATTTCAGTTTCTCCAAACCACACTGGAACTCTACACTTATTCCTGGTCTGCAAACAGGATCCATTAGGCATCATAACTTCTAGTGATGCAGACTCTGGAAGGACCTCTAAATCCAGTCTACGCACCAGAGATTCTGCTATGAACGAGTGTGAGGCACCCGTGTCAAAGAGAATCTTGGAGGGAAAGTTTCGTATCAAAAGTATTCCTACATGCATGAATGCAACAAAGGTATATTTTTTTTTTAAAATGTCACTAAGGAAAGAAATACTAAAATGTCTAGGACGTACACATACCTGTTACCACGTCCTCCTGATCCTTAGCTTCCTGCTGGCCTAGCCCATAAGCTCTGGGTTGCACCGGACCTCGTCCTGCAGTATTTTTCTCCTCGGTTCCAACATGAGCCTTTCCTCTGTCGGTTCTGCTAGGACCACCGACCTCAAACTTCGACTATAAAAGAATCATAATTAGGCCTATTGAGGGAAAGGTATAACTTAATAAGATTACTCAAATGAAATTTTGTACCTGAACCACGAGAGTTCCCTGGCAGTAACGGGCTATATGTCCCGGTTGATGGCATTTGTAACACACTCCTGCAGCAGCTAAACACTCACCCAGATGGTGGCGGTAGCATTTAGGACAGAGGGGGTAATCTTTGACCTTGAATTCGGTCTGACCACCCTTCTTATCATCAGTCCTCTGCTTCTTGTTCCAGTTCTTTCCTTGATTATTCCTGTTCTGATGTTGTGGTTGTTGCGGTGCATCCTGAGTCCGTTTCGAACGAAAATTATTTCGCTTTTGCACCTTCTGCTGATCAGCCTCCAATTTCCTAGCAGTGTCCACCAAGCTCCTATAATCAGCATTGACCATCGTCATCAGTGGTTGCCTGAGAGTCACGTAGTCCGTCCACGAACCGACTACATTTCTCGTTCTCATCCCCTTGCATATTGCCCGCATAACGAGATAAGTGAGTTAACTCCCGCTCGTAGGCTATTACAGTTCTGTCCCCCTGAATGAGCCCGAGGTATTTCTCCTGTAAACTGCGGCGCTCGGATGGGGGCACAAACCAACTGGCTAGCGCGGTCGAGAAATTGTTCCACGTGAACATATCTGCTGTACGACCTAAACAAACATGAAACTCAAATTACTATACGCTAAGAGGGCAAAGCATTCTAGGAAGGGAGTAATTAGAATATTGCTACTTACCAGCGGGATCGTCTGCAAGATGCCTAGTCCACCACAGGTTTGCCTCACCTTTCAGGAGAAAGACAGCTAGAGGAACCTTCTTGTTCTCTGGGCACTGCATCACTTCGAGCAGGTCGCGCGTCTTTATCAGCCAATCATCGGTCTCCATTGGTGTTTCTTCTCCATTGAAAATTGAGGGCTGAAGGTCCCGAAAATTCCTCAGATAACGATCCATTCCTAAGTCTCCGGCAAGTACAGGAACTGTTGCTGGATTTGCTGCAGGCAAACCATTTCTGAATTCCAGCAGAGCTATAGCCACTGCTCTGGCAATAATGACTGCTAAGTCGGTAGGTTCTGGTACTGCCGGTGCTGCTGGTGCTGCTGCTGGTGCACCACCGACATCCATGACTATGTCAGGAGTGGTATTCTGCCGCGAAGACTCGCCCGCTTCGTTGGTACGCGGTGCCCACACGTTGGAAGGAAATGATTATTGATGTACGGATCACCATAAAGGATCTACTAGAAAGATATTTCTATGCAACGCATAACTAAGCTAGATGATATTTGATGACTCTAACGTCGAAGGATTGATTCAGTTGAAATCCTAAGGCTCTGTGAACTTTCTGGGTCGTGGGATCCTAAACCTGGCTTTGATACCAATTGTAATACCCCACCTTAGTTTTACCACAAATCAGCAGTCCGGCCGGGCCCCGTGATAAGAAGCAAACCAAGAAACGGTAATAATAATTGGTACATAGCTGGTAAAAATTAAAAGTGCTAAAGAGTACTTACAGCGGAAACGGTAAAAGAAACTAAGAGTTAAAAATGTACCTCAAACTTGATTTCACAGAGCCACTAAATATAAAAGTGTCAAAATACTTGAAATACTGAAATCTTAAACATATTCTGATACAAGAACCATTAGCGAGATTCCAATACATGTCCAAAACACAGAACATAATTATAAGGACAACTACAACATGAAAACGAACTAAAAGAAGGGCAAACTGCAGGCAGCTCATCCTAGGCGCAACACCCCACCTGTAACTCCTGTAATGAGAAGCCCAAAAATGGGTCAGCCCAACTGAAGAGTAAGAAAGACCATTCTTCTTAGTGACATTAAAAACATTTGTAAGGAACATGAGTGCATGCTTTTGTTTAAAAATAATATTTTCATACTAAAGAATATTTTCTGTTATACTATGCGTACTTTTCAAGAAAACATTTAACATAAATGTCTGTTCTGGTTTTAAAAAGTCTTATGTATAAATTTTCAAGCTCTAACAGGGAAATGTTATTTATCTCACTATTTCTAACTTTTGTCGCATGCTCAGTTTCTATTTATCTAGTGATTATCCTTCATAATGTCTTTTGCTGAGAATCTGTTTGTGCGCATTCTACAGATCCGAGTCTCAACTAACGAACGCAGAGGTTCTAAAGTCTCGCGGACATAGACTCGCATCTTCTGAATTTCTAATGGAGAACACGTCTCCTTGCATTTAAGGCTCATAGGGTCTACTACGCCCCATGAGTAAGATAGTGTGCCTCTATCTATCATGATGGAGGGTGCCTCAATCATGCCTCCTAATTAATTTAAATAATCGTTGGTTCTTTTATTTACTCAGTTGGAAGACGCGGTTCATATTTTACGCTAAAGAATTGTCCTGCATACATTTTCTGGAGTTCAATAAATTATCGCACGTCTAAAGAAATGCAATGGTTATGTGTACTATACAAATCCATATTTTTTGTACGAGTATATTCTCATTTCTCAATAATAAAACTTGTACATACTACTATGCGATATATCTAGCAAAAAAGAATAGAATTTCTTACATTGGGATTACGACGTTCGTACACTAGGCGCGATGACATAGCTTCCTTTGAAGAATATTCTGAAATACGAGTTTGATCTCCGATTGCTAAGAAAACTTACCCCCTCAAGGAACCTAAAAGAGTATTCATCATACTTTTTATCCTCTCCAAAATTCTAGGTGTATTATACTGAAATAAAAGAAGTCACTTACCACTTCTCTAACAGTGGAGGTCGTTAATTCCCATACGGAATCGTCCCCGCCTCCGCTTGGTGTTGCTGTAACAAACCCTACGAAAGATATCACCAATATCTGAGGGACTCTTGACGAGAGGAGAGTGAAACTTTAAGGATACAGGGCAAATCACGAGATTGGGGACACGATCATTTACCTCCCTCGGAAGGCTTCGTCGAAGGCCTCAGAGCAAAAGAGGAGCTCCAGGCGACTGCTCACCGCACGGAAAAGGAACGGAAACCCCTTCCCAAGGTCGTCGGCGGCTGCTGGAGAGGGAGCAGTAGATCGACTGGTCTACACGAGCGTGAGGAGGAAGCGCTAGATCGACTGGTCTACACGAGCGTGAGGAGGAAGCATTCGATCGTTGGGAGAGGAGGCGTCTGCGAGAGAAACTGCAATCGGCGGTTTGATAATGCCCTGGGGAAAGTTTTCGTAACCTTTTTATCGGCAGACACGCGCGTGAACCCTAAGCGCCGGTTACAAAAAGAAAGGGGCGTGGCCTGCGACTTTTCCTAACTTGAACCGTAAGTATGAAATGGAAAAAGGAGTAATGACTGAATTCCTTAATAGAGAATCTTAACACATTAAATCATAAGTCAAAATAGCCAGACCTTAATAACCGCTAAGTTTACGCGCTACGCCCTCGCATAACTATTAAGATGCGTCAAGTAGAGTATCAACAACCTCCATTCACAAATTTTAATAATGCGCATCCATTAATCTTTAACAAAATTATACCTCGACCCGACGTTGGCTTAGTCATTCCTGCTCGAGGTCGGGCCCTGCGACCAAGTTTAGTATTGCGTGTTAAAATACGGGTGTTACAATTCTAACACTCCCCTGCAAGCTGGAGCGTACAAGTCGTAGGATCCAAGCTTGGACAGGCATTGATAGAAGAGAGTACTGGATAGGGCCTTTGTGAGGACATCCTCCACTTGTTTTGTACCCGGAACATGCTTTAACTCTAGCTTCTTCATTTGAACTTTCTCCCGGATGAAATGACAATCTACTTCAATGTGCTTTGTTCTTTCGTGGAAGACTGGGTTCTTGGCAATGTGTATAGCAGCTTGACTATCACACAAGAGGAGAGCTGGTGAAGGAAGTTTTACACCAAGGTCGGTCAGGAGGCTCTCAAGCCATGTGAGTTCAGAGACCACAGATGCCATTGCCCGGTATTCTGCTTCAGCTGATGATCTTGCAACAACAACTTGCTTCTTACTTCGCCAGGTAATCAGGTGTCTCCAAAGTATGTGCAGAACCCACTTGTTGACCGTCGATCGTCCAGGGACCCAGCATAGTCAGCATCAGAGTATGCCACCAATCTTGGAGTTGACGATGATGTTTTATAAACCAGTCCCTGACCAGGAGCTGTTTTGAGATACCGAAGAATCCTTTCGACGGCCTGAAGGTGAGATCTCCGAGGGGCATGCATATACCGACTGACAATACCAACAACGAAGGAGATGTCTGGTCTTGTTACCGTTAGGTAGATTAATTTTCCAACCAGGCGGCGATAGTATTCAGGATTTGGTAACAGGAGATCGGAGTCAGAGGACTGAGCACAGATTTTGTGATTTACATCCATTGGAGTGTTAATTGGTTTGCAGCCGGAGTAGCCCGCATCCTGAAGAAGATCGAGACAGTATTTGCGCTGAGAAAGGACAAGTCCATCCGGTCGTCTGGCAATCTCCAGACCTAGGAAGTAGTGAAGGTGCCCCAGATCTTTTGTTTGAAATACAAAGCTAAGATGTTGTTTGACCGTCTGTATTCCTTTTGAGTCATCTCCCGTGATTATGATGTCGTCCACGTAAACCAGCAGAAGAACAGTTCCCGTGGACCGATGGCGAGTGAACAACGAGAAGTCTGCCGAGCTCCGAGTAAAGCCAATTTCTTGAAGAGCCTTGCTGAACTTGTCAAACCAATTCCGAGGGGACTGTTTGAGACCATACAATGATTTTACAAGATGACAGACCATAGACTCCCCCGTGGTCTCAAACCCGGGAGGTTGCTCCATGTAAACAGTTTCGTTGAGATCGCCGTTCAGAAAGGCGTTTTTCACATCCAGTTGTAGTAAGGGTCATTGACGGTGTACAACTATAGAGATAAGCACACGAACCGTGTTTAGTTTGGCCACGGGAGAAAAAGTCTCGTCATAGTCAATGCATTGTTGTTGGGTGTAGCCACGAGCGACCAATCAAGCTTTTAGACGGTCAATCTTTCCATCAGGAGCATGTTTGATGACATAGACCCATTTGCACCCAACCGGTTTCTGACCCGGAGGGCGGGGTACCAGAGTCCATGTCTGGTTGGCCCAGAGAGCGGTCATTTCCTCCTCCATAGCGGCACGCCAGCCAGGATGTTGCAGAGCCTCCTGCACAGAGTTAGGAATAGAAACGGAGGATAATGAAGTAGCAAGAGTTTTAAGAGGAGGAGAGAGACGATGTAGGGAGACAATGTTCTCCATAGGATGAGCGGTGGAATCTGTTACCGGATTTGTCGGGCGCGGAGTACCCGAGGTAGAGGCCGACTGCGTAGGGGCATCGGGAGTTCGAGTGCGACGAGAGTGGACATGGATGAGAGGTGGCTTGGTGGGGGCAGGAGAAGAACTCAGGGAGGGAGGAGCCGGTGTGTGAACAGGAATGATAGGGCGGTGGACAGGCAGTGGGGTAGGTATTGGCGTAGGTGTGGGTACTAGAGCAGAGAAGAATGGCTGATCCTCCCGGAAGGTGACATCCGGCGATACAGAGACTTTGCGAGTAGTAGGAGAATAACAGACGTAACCCTTCTGTGTACGTGAGTAGCCAACGAAAATTTGCTTGGCCGCCCTGGGATCCAGCTTGTCCTTAGACGGTCCCAGAATATGAACGTAGCACGTACACCCGAAGATTCGAGGTGTGGGGGGAAAGGTCGGAGTAGAAGGAAAGAGGAGACTGAAAGGAGTGGCATTGTTGAGGACAGAGGATGGACGACGGTTAATAAGAAACCAGGCTGTGGAGACAACAAAGTTCCAATAGGCTTTGGGAACGTTCATGTGAAGCATGAGAGAGCGGGCAGCATCAAGTAAGTGTCGGTTCTTCCGTTCAGCTACACCATTTTGCTGTGGGGTGTAGGGACATGAAGTCTGATGGATAATTTCGAATTCAGAGCATAAATTTGCAAACTCGTTGCCTGTGTATTCACGAGCATTATCGGTTCGTAGAGTTTAGGGTTTAGGGTATATCTGGAAGAGCCTTTTGAAGGACAGGAAGAGACGCATGCCCAAGACGTTGATGCCACTCAACGGAGGAGACTGAAGACAGGATAGTGGGATAAACATCAAGAAGGTAGAGCCCGTTTTGCAGTCGTCCTTTACCAATTATACTCTGCGTCCGTCGATCCTGTATCAGAAAAGAAGAAGGGGTGAATGTGACTGAGCAGTCTAAATCGGCAGTGAGGCGACTAACGGAAAGTAAATTAAACGGGGAGCCCGGGACATGAAGAGCCGAGCCGAGAGAGATGGAGGAATTGAGGAGGATATCAGCAGAACCGGAGACAGAAACGGTGTCGCCATTGGCTACTGTGATATACTTAGGATGCGGAGAATCCAAGTATTGATGTGGTTTTAGCGAGGTGATATGGTGAGTAGCACCTGAATCCACTATCCAGCGTGGACTAGTGGAGAGACAAACAATATCTTCATTGGAGATGGAGGCAGCGGAGGCAACGGAGGCAGGTGGGCGGTTGAGCGTGTCGTAGAGTTGTTGGAGCTGAAGGCGGACTTCTTCAAGATCAGCATGAGTGGCGGGAGGACTGTCGATATCAATAGAATCAAGCGGACGAGAAGGCAGACCAGGTTTGCAATAGCAAGTCGTCGCAAGGTGTCCATCCCTACGACAGAAGGAACATTTAGGACGTGGCCGGCCACCTCGACCCATTCCCGGAGGCCCTGAATGTTCTCCACGAGTAGGAGCCATGCGGACTGCTGCAGAAGACAGGTCGCTGGAGATGAAGCCGCTAGATAGGAACTCGGCAGAGAGCAAATGACGTGCTGGGAGGAGACCGGCAGGGAGAGGCCGGGCGTGCTGCTGTGAGGAGACCGGCAGGGAGAGACCGGGCAAGCTGCTGGAGATCGCTTCTGCTGGGAGGAGACCGGTGAACAGGGAGAAGCCGCTGCGATCAGGAGAAGCTGCAGCGATCAGGAGGCCGGCAGGAAGTTCGGCAGGAAGAATCCGCTGGAGACGAGCTGCGAGTGGGAGACGAGCAGAGGGAAAGCTCACTGCGGGTAGAGGGAAGTTGCGGCAAGTTTGGAGACCTCGGCGACGAGCAGAGAAGAGGGAGGAGATCATTGCGGGTAGAGCTGCGGGTAGAAACTGCGGGTAAGAGTTGCGGCAAGGTTGGAGACCTCTGCGAAGAGACCGGTTGGGAGGAGACCGGTGGGAAGAGGCTGGCGGCGAGCTGAGGAGGTCGCACGGATAGAAGCAGACCAATGGAGGAAGCCGCACTCTTGAGGGGGCCGCACACTTGAGCAGGGAGAAGCAGGCCGCACGGGAGAGTGCGGAAGTTCTGGGCAGAGAGCCAGACCGCACGTAAAGATCGAGCGAGAAGGCCGCGCGAGCAGCAGAGGATATTGCTAGGATCGGCAGAGGAGATCGCAGCAGGGGATCGCAGCAGGAGATCGCAGCGGCCTGAGAGATCGGCAGCGGGAGGTCGCAGGAGGAGGCCGCGTGTCTGCTAATCGTTGGAGACCGCGCGAGCAGGGCGAGATCGCTGAGAAGAGGAGACCGCAGCGTGCTGCGAGCAGAAGGAGAGAACGCCGCAGATGGAGAGACCGCTGGAGATGCAGGTCGCAGATGGAGAGACCGCTGAGAAGGAGCTGGCTGCAAGAAGCGGGACCCACCTGACAGAGGGCTATAAGAGAGGGAGAACCACCGTCGTTGGAGAGAATGCAGGGCGGGGTGGGGGGTGCGGTCACAAAAAAAGAAGGCCGCACAGGGCGTGCGGTCAGGGAAAAAAAAAGGGGACCGTACAGGACGCGCAGTCACAAAAATAGGAGGCCGAAAATTCGGACCGATCGCTCTGATACCATGTAGAATTGAGCGAAAGCTTGTGTATTTATTTCTTATATCCAAAATAGAGAGTGAGTACAAATATATAGGAGAGAAGAGGAGAGAGATATTCCTATACAAGATGTGGGATTAAAGAGGGGAAGAATACATGGGCCCAAATACGGGCCCTCTATATGGGCTATTCCAACAATTACACAGCTGTATTATAAGCCTCAATAGTACTTGATTTTCAAAATTTTTTGAACAAAAACTTTTCCTTATGACGTCATCATTCTTGCATCAAATTTTCTTATTGGTGTACATGTTTTAGTAGTTTTTCCTTAAAACTTCTACAATATTTTTTTAATGAAACTTGCCATCTTATCCCGCATTATATTTGATTGACAAACTAATTCCATTTTGTGAAATAAAATGTGCACTACATAATCAAGTTTGTTTGAATATTAAGATATTTCAAGTTGTATGTTTTCATTTCGTTATGTCCTGTTCTGTTGTATTAGCTCTATAATATAAATATGAGTACATTAGCTCACATTAAGGTTAATGAGTGTTTTTTTTCACCATTTTAGGGTTTGACATCAGGGCCCCTAGGGTGCAATTACACATCAAGCCAACAATTCTTGCTGTAGAAAACTGGACCTGCAAGAACACCTTCTCAGACTGATGTGCGCTCGTGCCTGGTGTTTCTTGCTGAGGTTGCATAAGTCGTAGCACTCATCTACCCCAATTACTGAAGCTGGACCTCCCATTGTTGACTGAAACGCCACACCCCACACCTCTCGCGTGCGATGAATGACACAATTGGCGTCTTCTCCTTGGCCGTTCATCTGATTTTACTGGTGTACTCTTTCCACTCTCTCCGCAATCGACATCTCTATAGTCGGTTTGCTATTTCCACTACCCGCTGCTGGTTCTGATAGCCTGCTTCTTCCGCTACCCGCTGCAATCAATGTCTCTACAGTCGATCTACTACATGCTGCTAATTTCGTTGATTCTGTTGAATTCCTTCCCGAGCTGTAGCTGTATTTTGTTTTCTCCTTCCACGTCGGAAACAGTTTCCATGGCCTAAAAAACACTAACCCTACCTTCTATTGCATGTTTTAGCAGATTCAATTATCTTCCCTACCTTCTTCACATTTTACCTTCCCTACCTCTTCTTGTGATTTAATTTGTTCCTTATAAATGTCGAAAAACAGTCCTACTATCTCTTCCACGCCGCATGTCGGCTGTAATGACATGTTTCCTCCTAATGCCATAATTGCCACTACAAATTTGACCCTCTCAGATTTTCAACTGTGGAAGAAAGGTGTGAGTGTGACTAGGAGTGTTCACAAACCGAATCGAATGACACATCAATCGAATCCAAAATTGGGATAGAATGCAGAGATTCAAAATTTGACCCTCTCAGATTTTCAACTGTGGAAGAATTCTGTGAGCAGCGTCCATGTGTCGGGTCTTTGGAGCATGCATGTATTGACTCACAACACTCACCGCATAAGAGATATCCGGACGAGTATGAGACAGATAAATCAGCCTCCCCACTAACCTTTGGAACCCTGAGATATCTTCAATCTCCACTCCATCATCACGCCCCAATCAGTGATTTGCCTCAATCGGAGTGTCAGCCGGTCTGCATCCGCTCATCCCCATCTTCTCAAGAAGATCTAACGTGTATTTCTGCTGAGAGAGAAAGATCCCCTGCTTTGATCTAGCAACTTCAATTCCCAAGAAATACTTGAGTTTTCCCAGGTCCTTGACCTCAAACTCTCTGGCAAGCCCCTGTTTCAGATTCTGAATTTCTTCATGATCATCACCAGTTATGACAATGTCGTCAACATACACAATGAGAATAGTAATTTTCCCAAACCTACGTTTGATAAACAACGTATGGTCCGCATTGAGAATATCCAAATGTCACCATCGCCTTGTGGAACCGGCCAAACCATGCTCTTGGGGACTGCTTCAGTCCGTATAGAGCCCTTAACAATCTACAAACTTTCCCTGCAGCACCAGCCGGAGTGAAACCCGGAGGAATAGACATATAGACCTCCTCCTCCAAGTCACCATGGAGAAAGACATTCTTCACATCAAGCTGCAGAAGTTCCCAATTTTTGCAAACAGCAATAGATACCAATACCCTGATGGTATTCATCGTAGCAACTGGGGCAAACGTCTCCTGATAATCAATGCCATGAGTTTTGGTATAACCCCTTGCAACCAACCTTGCCTTGCACCTCTCAACAATCCCTTGTGGGTTTTGTTTCACCGAGAACACCCACTTGCACCCAACAGATTTTTTTCCATGGGGAAGAGGGACAAGATCTCATGTATGGTTCTTCTCCAGAGCCTTCATTTCCTCAACCTCTCGCCACATAGGGACCTCAAGAGTCTGTTGCCATGACACAGGTATGGACGATGTAGCAAGAGAGGAGATAAAAGCCTTGTAGGAGGTAGACAGAGAGTCATAAGATACATAATTAGCTAGAGGATGGCGGACACAAGACCGAATACCTTTTCGAAGGGCAATCGGGAGATCAGAAGGCCCTGAGTCAGGATCCACTGACTGTTCTGGTAACATAGCAGAATCTCGTGTGCTTGTCCCCTTTATACGCCGAGTATATACCTGCAAGGTCGGAAGTGAAGGAGGCATAAAGGAAGGTGGAGATATAGGGATGGAGCCCACCTCCACTGGAATAGGACTCACTTCCACGGGTAGAGTCTCCCCCTGAAGTGAGGGATATGGTGGAGGTATGGGCAACGAGACAGAGGGAACACCCGAGGGTGAGGAAGCAGACAGAGGATAATATGACTCAGATTCACGGAAGGTGACATTCATGCTGACAAACACCTTCTTGGTTGATAAGTGAAAACACTTGTACCCCTTTTGCGTAGGAGAGTAACCAATAAAGACACACTTGAGGGCACGAGGATCAAGTTTGGAGGGACGAGGGTGATGGATGTGAACAAAGCAAACACACCCAAACACCTTGGGAGGAAGGCGAGTAGGAGGCACACAAAGCGTATCCAGAGGAGTACGGTTCCCGAGGATACGTGTGGGCATACGATTGATGAGGTACGCGGCAGTGAGGACGATATCTCCCCAATAAAATTTTGGAAGATGCATGGTGGACAAAAGACAACGAGCAACCTCCAACAGATGGCGATTTTTCCGCTCAACGCAATCTTGAGCTGGGGAATATGCACAGGTAGTCTGGTGTATGATGTCGTGATCAGCAAGGTAGCGCTCAAACTGTGAATCAACATATTCACGGTCATTGTCACTGCGAAGAATTCGAATTTTGGACTGAAATTGGGTAGAGATCATGGCATGGAATTGTCGAAAAACAATCAATAAATGTAACAAACCACGTACAACCAGAAATAGAAGGGTGCAAGCATGGACCCCATATATCAATGTGAATAACAACAAATGGACTAGAATTAGGCAACGAGACATGCTTAAATGAAGTACGATGATGTTTGTTGACACTACAGACATCACACACAAAAGACTCAAAAATAGCAGTAGACAGAGTCGGAAATAACAACTTCATAACAGAAAGAGAGGGGTGTCCCAGGCGACAGTGCTAGGAGTACAACAGATGAACAGTGCTGGAATGAAGAGCAAGAGCAGGTGGAACGCCAGAGTCAAGTACATAGAGACCATTCACCATGCTACCAGAGCCAATCACCTTCCCCGTCGTCAGGTCCTGAAACACACAAGAAGACGGAAGAAAGGTCACAGAGCAGTGCATGGAGTTGGTCAAATGACTAACTGAAAGTAGATTACGAGTAAAGGCAGACACGTGATGAACAGAAGACAAGGTGAGAGATGAGCAGGGGATGGTACCCTTGCTAGCAATGGAGGAGAGGGAACCTTCGACAATGCTCACCTTATCCCGCCCAGAGAAGTATAGGAAACATAACCTGTAGAGGACCCATTCATATGATCCGTGGCCCCAGAGTCAATCACCCATTGGGTGCATGGAGAAGAAACAGCAGAATGGGCACCTGGCAGTCCTGTATGAGCGT
The DNA here is from genome assembly GCA_033032865.1 of Dactylorhiza incarnata. NCBI lineage: Eukaryota > Viridiplantae > Streptophyta > Magnoliopsida > Asparagales > Orchidaceae > Dactylorhiza > Dactylorhiza incarnata. Next base: position 1,543,399 of record JAWHQI010000316.1, read on the forward strand.
AGGAGGAAGAGGCAGAAGGCTCCGTAGAAACGTCGAAGAGCTTGCATCTCATCCGCAGTAAAACCACCAGGGGTGGCAGAGGCATCAAGACCAGAGTAGCCATAAGAAATATCGGCAGTAGCATGAGTAAGATGGGCCGCACATGGAGCAACATGACGACCCGAGGAGCGGCCAGAACCACGACCTCCCCGAGGCGGAGCACCTCCTCTTGGGGTAGGGAACCCATGAAGCCTGAAGCAGGTATCCCGAGTGTGCCTTCTCTTGCCACAATAATCACATAGGAGATGATCCTTATCAGAATTCCTGAACTTGGGATCACAGGATGGACGAGTGCCAAGAAGAGACGGGATGGTAGCAGCCAGAGCAGAGTTCTCTGGCACATGATCCGGAAGAAGGGTCAGACGACGATCGAACTCCTGCTGCACGATGCTGTAGACTTCAGAAAGTGAAGGGATCTGTGGTCGTCCGAGAATCTGAACACTGATCTGATCGAAGTCGCGATGCAGTCCATGAAGAAACTCAAATATGCGATTGCGGTCATCCCTGGCCCGAACCATCGCCTCATCAATAGGACTAACAAAGACAAGGGGATCCAAATGATCATACTCATAATAAAGCTGTGTGAACTCAAAGTAGTACGCTGAAGGAGAACGGTCACCCTGCCGGAGTAAGCTGATCCGGCGGCGCAACTGAAAGATTTGAGCAGCATTGCCACGCCGAGAGTAGGTAGACTCCGCACGACGCCAAATATCAGTAGCATTGTCGAGAAAGAGATAGTTGCGGGCAATGGACTCTTGCATCGAGTTGGTGAGCCAAGACATGACCAAGGAATTCTCGGACTCCCACTGCGGCCACTCAGGAGAAGTCCTATCCGGTTCCCTCATGTGGCCGGAGACATAGCCAAAGAGGCGCCGACTTTTGAGGGCCAGGGTGATAGAACGAGACCATGAGAGGTAATTGGATTCATCAAGCATGATAGTAGTGATCTGAGAGGTATTGTGATCAGTGGTTCCACGGTAGAAGACCGACGAAGGAGGACCACCAGAGATAGGAGATGGAGTAACACCGGTGGAGAGGGAGGCCATAGTAACGCCGGTGGAGAGAGAGGGAGAATCCGCTCCGCTAGACCCCATGGCTCAGGAAAAAAATCCTGAGAAGGAGAACAAACCGGAATAGAAATCAGGATAAGGGGAAAGCCCAAGAAATTAGGGCATCGAGAGGCAAAGAGATCCATCCATCCAAACATCACGAGGGCAGGTGGCGCCAGAAAAAACATCTCAAGAGCAATACTCCGACGCCATTAGAAGAGGGCGGAAGAGGAGGCGTTGGCGGGGGCGGGGGAGAGACGTTGGTGGGGGCGGAGTGGTCGCGCGGGAGCGGGCGAGAAGGCGGAGGCTAGAGCTGACGGGAGATCACGTTGGCAGGCGCGTGCGGAGACAGGCGAGCGGACGCCGACGGGACGCCGACGAGACGCTGGCGAGCACGGGCCGAAGACGAGCGAGCGACGGGAGGGTTAGGTCACGGGACCCTCTGATACCATGTTGAAATAATAATTGGGAGAAAAATTATCTTTCATTAGGAAGAGAACCCAATACATATAGATGAGAACAAATGTGCTTAGTAGTACACCAGGAGAAATAAAATATAACTATGCTAACAGATTCAAATTCAGATTCGGGCTTGTAGAAGTTTAATTTGTGTATAAAAACTATATTATGACTTATGAGAAGTTTAATTTGTTATATAAAGTTTATTAAATTGGATGTTCCAAAAGTATATTTCGACTTTATGAATGCTTGAATGAAATAGACACGAATTCAGTGACTATGCTTGCAGCAATGAACGTTGTAAATAATACGACACAATAATCACAATCTAGGCAAAGCTTCTGAAAAAAGGTAGCAAATATTGTAATAAAGTGCAAGAGCGCTAGAAAACTAATATTAGAACGAACAAAGCCTGACAAATCACGGGATAATATTGGCACAAAGATTACAAATTAATATTTTTCACAAATTAGTAAATTCTCGCAAGATTCGACACCAAAGAAAAGACTGCCAATTAATAAACTTACAATGCTTACGGGATGGAAAACTTGGTGAATGTCCAGTGAGTTGTCGGTGGCCGAAGGGTAGTGGAGGACTGAATTTGAACCGTCGGTGGGGACTCGGACAGCTGGGCTGAACTGTTGTGTGACTGGATCGGTGATAAGAACTGCTGGGAACAGTTGGAGTGTCTGTTTGGGCTGGGGGCTGCAGGAGGGCTGTCGGGGAACAATGCCAAGGCCTAGAGGAGGATTGCAGGGCTGTGCAAAAACTTCAGGGGGTCTGGAAAGGGCGGGGAAAGGTTGGGGATTGTTTGAGGGGCAGGGGATTGATGTTGGGCTGCAGGAAATTCAGAGGGGGAGAGGTATATGGGGATGAACACGGTGGTTCAAGTCAGGACTCCAGTCCTGGAGTGATTCTTGGGATCGAATGGGATGTTCAACAACTGGGAGGTGAGATGGGGAGGCAAAGAATGTCAGCCGTCTGTTGGGGTGAAGGGGAGGTTATCAGTGGGGTTCTAGGTGGGAGTGTTTGGGGTGAGGAGAGGGAAATAAAGTGGAGTGGGAGAGGTGGGGAGTCAACTGATTGTAGTGTTAGTGGTGAGGTGCCCGGCTGGAGTCAAAGGAGCTGTGGTGATTGGAGGAGAGGGAATTAAGGAGAAGTGGTGAATGGGGGGTTGTGAGGAATTTTAGGAGTGGGCCTAAATTTTAGGAAGTGATGATGGTGGGTAGTGCCGGAGTGGGTCAGTGGATTTGGATTTGGGATGATGGTGGGAGAGGGATGGCCGGCCTAGAATGTCTGTAGGTGATCGCCATAGGTGGTGGTGGTCATAGGTGGTAGCTAGAGGCCGCCGAAAAACTGAAATGAAGCGAATTGAGGTGGTGGAGGTGGAATTTCTTTTTCAGGAGGAAATGGGTTTGTATGGGGTGGCCGGCTACGAGATATGGATGTGAAGGGTGGGGAGGTGGCTTGCTAGTAGAGGTGGGGAGGAGAAGTGGCCGATTAGTGGAGAGGAGGGTAGTGATAATTTCCAAGCTTCGCACTTGGGCTCCAGCTTCGACACCGGGTGATCAAAAGGAGAACTTTTCACTCATCTTTCAATGTCTTCTAAATGAGCTTTCTATTCTTATTTATAGACTAAGGAGCTATAATGGTCTATCATGATTCTCTGATCATGACGACTCTCAAAATACATTATAATAAAAATAATTTTTTTACAAAAAATAACTAAAAATCATAGATCATCGATCCACACAAAATGGACTGCTCCGATCGTCGTGTAGGCCCTTGAAGCGTGATCCCCATCAGTTAGTTTATAACAACGCCGACCAATTCCCAGTGGGATGTTACTTTTCGTACTGTTTGATTTGTGAAGCAGGATTCTTGTTTTGGTCTTGTTTACAATAATCTTTGACACTAATATTGAGGCTTTATGTGATTCTTATTGGGCATGATGTCTGGTTATATGGAGATCTAATATTGGATTCACTGTCTTTATGAGTGGCAACCTGATTTTTTGATATAGTAAGAGCAGGCCACCATTGCTTGATCTAATGCAGTGGTTGAGTATCGAGCTGTGTCACACAACTGCAACAATTATGTGTGCCTGTCAAATTCTTTATGAGATAGACTATCATGTTCAAGGTCCTGCACAATTATGATGTGACGACCATGCGACTATTCAAATTGTTAGTAATCTTGTCTTCTATGAGTGCACCAAGCACATTGAAATGTATATGTCACTTTGTTAGAGAAAAGTACGAAGAATGTCTTATCTCACTTAGGCTCAGTTTGGTTGAGTTGCTGCTGATGGAAATCAACTGATAGAAAATGGAGTTTGAGAAAAGTGATGTTTCTTCAAAACTGAGTTTGGATAAAAAATTGTTTGGATGAAATGGAGTTTGCAGAGCTGTTAGAGATGGAGTTTTGAGAATTTATCAAAAAAAAAAATCTTAATTTGAAATTGGATATATGTAGTTCAAACAACTTAATGCACCTGAACTCCAAATCATTGCATATGTTAGTTACAGGAGAACAGAGATAACATCCACTAATTAACAGCAATAAGCCTAATTAACAGAGAGAACATCCATTAACAGAGCAACACAGGAGCTGGTTGTGATTTCACTGCCCACTACACACACGAGTGACGGCCACCAATGGATCAATCGGCGGCTAGGATACCTTCAATCGAACGGCAATACCATATTATTTGATGTAAAATCGAACGGCAATACCGGTAAAGGCATGTTTTGTTCGACCATCTGCTCAAGAACAGGATAAAGTTTCACAACAGGATAAAGTTTCACAGCATAAACTACTCCACTCCTCCCTGAACATTATCAATTTGCAATCCAATAAAACAACAATATTTTCAAACTCAATGCAAAAATTATTGAGAAACAACAAAGTGAAGCTTCAAAAATCAACACAGTGAAGCTTCAAAAATCAACATTCAATCTCAACCATTAAAACAATGCTTAAGAGGAGCAATCGGAAACAGGCTACGCCGGCTGATTGCATGGGGAGAGCGGGAGCACAAGAGGAGGAGAGATCTAAGGCTCCGTTTGGTTGGGCTTCGTTCATGGCCACAACCTCTCGGCAAACTGATCCGGCAACCAGTCGTTCTTCGTCGGCGACAACCTAGTCGTATGAAAGGTGAGAACCGACATGATAGAGAGCTCCGACATTCTCACTTGGGACCGACGTCTGTGGCTTTGGAGGAGACGGTCATGGAAGCGGGAGTAGGGCATGGTGTGAGTTGCGAAGGGAGCGAGGAAGGCTCACCGTACAGTTGCGAGGATGGGGGCAACGACAAACAACTGCTCAAGTGGAGAAGGCTCGCCGTACAGTCGAGCGGTGAGAAGGTGGAAAGGTCCGTGCGACTGAAAGGAAGAAGAGCGAGACGCGGTCGGACTGAAGCTATTTCTTGCGTTTGGGGGATGAACTATACGCGGCTTATTTCGGCGTTTATTGATAAACACTGTTTACCCTATCAGCCCAACCAATTGCAACTTATGCATCAAATGGCGTTTTGGCCCAGCCGCACCGGAGCCAATAAGCCCTACCAAACCGGGCCTTAGACACATCAAAATTGGAGATCAATTTGCCAATATCCTCACTAAAAGGGTTCTAATACGAAGAGTGAAAAACTTTGTAACAAGTTGTGCATGATTAACATTCATGGCCCAACTTGAGGGGGAGTGCTAGAATATTAAGATATTGCAAGTTGTATGTTTTTCATTTTGTTCTGTTTCATTCCGTTCTATGGTAATTAGCTCTATTAATTAATATAATTACTAGAACCTTACCTCACATTGAGGTTAATGAGTATTTTCTCTCCATTTTAGAGTTTCACAAAGTTCAAGCATGTGTTTGCTCTCCTGACAAAAAAGTAGAAGCACGGCAACATTTTGTAAAACAAAGTTGTAAAATAACTATCACATGAACCCTTGCTTTTAAAATTCCGTTAAAAAGATTTGTCTGCCTAATCATTACAACATCATTCGTAATTCTCTAATTCTCGATACGGGCTCATCTAAATAAAGTCGTGTCTTTATGCTTTTTCCCCAAGCTAATTCCGTTTTGGGGATCAATCAATAGTATATATTATTATTTTATTCTTTAGGATCTGAGGAATTTCTTCACTCATTTGCAATTTCTCAAAATAATACTTTTAGTTTACCTTTGTTGTTCTTATTTTTTATTAACATCCTATTATCTTTACTTCTAATGCATCTACCTGTTCAAAATTTACAACACTCATATCTTAGTTATTTTATCTCTCTCTTTTCTCTTTCCTTCACACCAAGCTTATTATATAAATCATAAAAATATAGCTTTTGTTTCACTCGCGCTCTTTGCAAGACTTCTAGTTTTATTATAATCATTAAAAGTTTCAATAATACTCAATTTTGACACACGACGGTCCTATCAGAGGAAGCTAATGGATGAACCTTAAATACAATAATATGAGCCTTATGAATTTTAAACTTGCGGCAATAATTTTCTTTTATAAATCGAATTATAAGATAGACATCATTAGTTAAAGCTTAATAATGGAAAACAAGAGTTGTATAGATGCTAGAGGGAACGTAATTAAATTACACAATTGAATAAGGAAATAAAAAGCCACAAAAGTTTGGAGTCAATGGTTACAAACAAATATCACTAGAGTAGTGTGAAAACACTAATTTCAATATAAAATAAGTGACCACAGTCTAAAAACTTACTCAACTAGGAAATAGAGGTCTCGGTGGATCTCCAACAAGTCTCTGGTGGCCGGGATGGAAGAATGGGACTGGATTTGGACTCCCGGGAATAAACTCAGTTTGTTGAATAGTGCTGCTGCAGGGCTGGATGAATAAGTTCAGCTGCTGGGAGGGGTCGGGAAGGCTGTTTGGAGGTGGCCGAAGGCTGGCTGGAAGTGGTGGGGGATGGAGGAGGCTGCCTGCAGTGTAGGAAACTCAGAATGGGTTCTGGATAGTATCTGGCAGCAGGGAGGAGTGGGGAATTTTAGGTGCAGGTCGGCTGTTTGTAGTTCCAGCAAGGACTGTATGATAACTAAGAATAGGGGCTGAGAGAGGACAGGGGACCGGCTGGAAGTGCAGTTCCAGGAGCTGGCTGCAGGGAAATGAGGTTGGACTGGACTTTCTTAGATCCATTTAGTTGCTTTTACTATTACTATTTTCAATTTCTAGATACTAATCTTACTTTTTCATCTCTTTTCTTTGTCTACCAGTTTTTTTTCCCGTTTTCCTAACTTAATTAGTGGCAAGAAATATTAGAACTTCTTCATGATGCAATGCCTTACATTATTATCCAATTGTAACAGCTACTAGTTGATTTTTGCTAGTTTATGAAATCAATTATTTTGCAGTGCTGTATAGTTGTAACAGTGCTAATGCATGCTTTGCAGATATTTAAAGCTCAAAGGAATGTCATTTTGTGTGTTTCGGTGTGTCTCCTTTATTGGTATAGTTTACATGCTCCTTACATAACTTTCTTTTTATGTCCATAAATATAATTAGCATTATGCTTATTGCTTCTGTTTTTCCACTCGGATAGGTTCACTTATAAGATCTGCAAGTATCACAAGGAAATCAAGGAACTAGAAGCAGTTGAAAAAAGAGCCAAGAACCTTTAATTTCCTCCATCGAGGTTACATCATGATGGTGAGTCCAGTATATTATGTGTTGCTTCTGAATTCTACTTTTGATTTGCGAATTTACGGATGGTTGTGCATTTCTGTACATCAAACCTGGAATAAACCAGACGAGTTATTCTATTATCCATAAAGCACTTCGGTTATAATGTATCTGCCATACTATTGTTTCTTCAGGCGTTTCTAATTACAACTTATTCACAGAACAAAAAACCGCATGTGTCCCCATGGATTGCATTTCTAATTACAATGGTTAGAATATATTGTTAACAGAAATGAGCTTTCCTCGTGTATCTGACTTTCTTCCTTTTTAATTCCTTCATTTACCTTATTTACTTGTTCTTAGCCACAACATGGCATTCTATGTTCATAATCTCATCATTTACGTAAACATAAACATCTAACTATCAAATACTTTATCATCAATTAAGTCTTCCTTTACTATCTACTTATTTTTTCTTTACTAGTTTAAGCTTTTGGTGAGGATAACGCACATTTTTAAGTACTTGGTTGAGATCCCACTTCCACCGTTTTAACTAGTCTATTCATTTTTTTTTCTTTTAACACTTGTAGATATACTAAGTCTTAGACGATTTGCCCCCCTTTAAATAGCTAGGTAATCTTACAAACTATAGCCTTAGAGTGTTTGACATTCTAGTAAACGAACAAGGTGACTTATGTTCAGTTTGGCACATTTTTGTTTTTACCCCGGTGAGTTTAGACAAGACACCACAGTCATAGAATGCATGTTTGGCATGACAGCGGTAATGACTGCCACCAAGAAAAGAGAACTAGTTTTGAACATGAAAGTGGATGAAGTTCCTTAGGTGAGGTTGGGCGTTCACGAACGACCGGTCATAACCGCCGCGTTCATGACCACCACGCTACCGCCGCGCCAAACGGAGCCTTAACCATTTGGCGACGGTTTTCCAAACATACAATCATTCACTTTAGTTATACCCATGGACTCATAAATTTCAAAATTTGAACATACAATCAACTTGTGAATGATGCATCATAGTGTTAGGAAACATGTCTTTGAAACCATGGCATTTCATTAAGTTGGCTAGGTGATAAACTTATTTATGAAGATTACTTCATACACAAAATAGCATGCATTGTGAACCAAAATATTTCTGTTTTTATATGCAGAAGCTATTTTATTTCAAAATATGGAAATAAGTAAAATATTAAATTACCAGATCTTATAATCAAATCATTTCACCAAGTGAGCATAAAATTATAGCATGTTTTGGGACATTTACACAAAAATTTCAAGTGTTAAAAGAAAGAAATGAATATAAATCAGCTCCACATTGGCATGGGAGGGAAAGATCTTGGATTGTATGTAATGGAAGGTTTCACATGATGAGGTGCCTTTTGGGGCAAAACAGTTAGGTTTAGTGGAACTATCACGAATAATACCTCGTCCTATTGAATCAAGTCATCGCAATTTGTTGGAAGGAAGGCGACTCGGATGATCTTTCCCGACTTTTCGCCTTCGTTCCACACGGCCTCCAGGTTTATGTCATGTGTCTCCCCATGTTTTCTTTTGATTGGTCGTGTGTTGAGGACGTGATTGATGTTGGTGTTATTATCTCAGCGGGTTGTGTCGTGTGGGACCGTGTCGTGTGGGACCGTGTCGTGTGGGACTGTGTCCCCGGCTTGATTCCCAGGTTTGGAATTTCCCCCGGTGGCTCGTCTGATGTTTTGTCACGCATCATCTACCTCCATTGCCGTTATTTGTGGTGTCCAAGCAGACTTGTCGCAATGTTGGTCTAGTTGTGTTGCTGATATTGGATTGAGTCTTTATGTGTGTATGTGGGTTTTGTCCCACATTTTAGTTTTAGGTTTGTGAGTCCTATTGTAATGTTATAAATAGCCCCTATGTGGATGAATGAATCAAGCACTTCTATTTCTAATTTCCCCTCTTCCAACACAATTGATATCAAAGTCAGATCTCCCAAGTCCACGTGTCGACGACGAACTCAATTGAAGATTAGTAGAGTATGTGATAAGAGTCCAGAAATAATGCAGCGTGAAATTGGAGTCTTGAAATTGATCGCATATCGGCAGGGGAGGGAAAGATGTAGGATTATGTAGTGGACTTGGGTTTCACACGGTGAGACGCCTTCTCGACTTGGGTTTGACATGGTGAGACGCCTTTTGGGGGACAAAACTGTCATGCTTAGTAAAACTAAAATGAACAATATCTTATCATAGTAAACCGGGCCATTGCAGTTGGAATTAGAGTGAGACTTCTCAAGTCCGGGTGTAGGCTAGGTTTGAGGATGAACCCAATTTGTAGGTTAGTATCTTTGTGGCCGAATCCGTGAATAACCCAACATGAAATTGTAGGGCTTTGGTATTAGTCCTACATCGACAAGGGAGGTAAAGATCTTGGACTATATGCAGCCGACTTGAGTTTCAGATGACGAGGCGACTTTGGGGTAAAAAACCATGAGGTTCAGTGAAACCGAAGTCGACCATTTTCACAATGGAGTACTAAGTCGTTACATAATCTTGTCAGTTGTACACCTATGGTATAAGGGATTGATAATCATGTTTTAGTAAACTTGGAAATTCCCAAAGAAGGCCGCTTGCCCGCCTCATGCCAATAACACTAGAGAGGGTTAGTGTAGTCTGAAATCCAACATATTTTGGAGAACAGGAGAAAGGACTTGATCATTCGAAAGAGGGCGACAAATGGAGGGATACATTGTTAATAATAATCTAGGCGTGATTGCGATGTTCTTTCATGAAGAAAAGTCCTTTTCAAGAGTTGATTCTCGAATCTATGGAATAATACATGATTAGGTCCAAAAATAATGCCATATGTATAGGGTTAATTGCCGGGGACCTCCCCTGGGAGTTTGCATAATTACAGGTTGCACCTCCCCTCTAAGTTTCCCCAGTTTACACAAATGCCCTTTCCATGGATGAAAATAAAATAAAATCAGCCAAATTATTTTATGATATTTCAATTTTATCCTTCTATGATGATTCTAGATTCATTACAAAGGGTAAAATATAATGCATTCTTTTCAATGCAGAGTTATTGCAATTGGTAAAATTGGAATATCATAAAATAATTTGGCATATTTGATCACTTTCCATCTATATTTCTGAAGGAAAAGGTCACACCTTTCAATGTAGAGTTTTTACAAAGGCTAAAATTGAATATCATAAAATAATTTGGCTGATTTTATCATTTTCCATTCATTACAAAGGGTAGAATTGGAAGCTTGGAAATGTTGATTTTATTATTAGTTCAAGGATTTAAATAGCATGGATAAACAATCAATTTGATTGTATATTTTTTCTAGGAACATAAATAAATATTGGTTGAATGTACATTTTTTTCCTTCAAATCGCATAGGGATAAAACTCTACAAAAAAAAGGGAGTTGAGCGAAGACGAGACTAAACTTAGCAAAATCTTTCATGTGTACGTATTCCTTATAGTAATCTAACGAGTTTCTTATATAAACTCGAGTGTTCTTTATATGCTCATCATGCCCTTGTCCCATGAACCACATCCGAATATTCGTAGACCGATGGTCATAGTTCTTCCGCATTTCAGTAGTTTTGGAATGTTGATGATTTCAATAAACGAGTCATTTGGGACGACGGAGGATTTTGCCGATGTGATGATTTGTTGCGCGAAATTGGATCGTAATGATTGGGATATGTGAGCATGATTAGTAGCGGGATTGAGTGACTGCAAATGTGAAAAAGGCCAGCATCATCAAATTCATCCTACTCGTTCAATAAATTTATATTTAGTAGTTTGGTGAAAAAGGATTTTACGGGTTGCATCGTGCGGTGGTCGGCATTTCATGGTCTGAGTTCCCCTCACATATTAACTTAATCTACGGTCGCCGTGTTGGCGGAGATATATGACGGGATCAGGGGTGCTTAACTTAATGTTACATTTATTATGATAATTTATTGGTTTAATCACCACAGTTTTTAGCATAGTTTATGTGCACCTAAAGCGACGAGAAATATTTAGGTACGTGTAACGCACAATGATCATAGTAAATCACTGTGCGGGAGCAAATACAACTGTATGATCCGGGATTTCAACGATGTAGATTGTTTGTGAAAATATATAGCCGTATTTATGTAATACGGTCGCCGTGTTGGCGGAAATATATGACGGGATCAGGGGTCGCACACGGTGATCTAAGGTGCAACATATTCAACACTGAATGTCGGTTGCAACTAAAAGGTGTATATTAATGATTATTTTTCCATCTACTTTTAATTAAACAGCAAATCTTTAACTATATAATATTAAATTAAATTTAAGTATGTATTGGGTATATCATATATTTAGCATGTATTGCAATTCAATACAGATTTTCAACCTTTGAATGGTCAGCATTTCATTCTTCGGGTCCACTCTCCAAATGCAGATTTGGCAAATTCCTGATTAGGACAGTCCATTAAAACTTTGGCGAGTTTGGCAGAAAATAAATGCTACATTATTTTCTTCTTTATATTATATTTTGAAATTTTAAATCAGATTTAAGCTGCGTTTAGCGCAAAGTTTTGGCTCGAGTGAGTTTGTACTATTGTGTTTAGAATTTATTGTGCGCCCCAATTTATAATTTTTTGAATCCGCCATTGGAAGAGGGATTGTGGGATCGACAAAACTATAGCAAGCGGTTGAATATAAGGCTTTGTTTTGCACGGTTCTGGCGGTTGTGAACACAGTGGTTATGAACCGTGGTTCGTGACCGCCCAACCGCACTAACAGAGCTTTGTTTTTATTTTTGTTAGTGTCATTCTAAGTTTTTGTCAAAACTCACCCGAGAAACACCAAATTAAATTACGCGCATATGTCTAAATATATTTGACAGTGTGAATACTGAATATTTGAATATTCCTCTTTAAAGATCCTTCAAATAAAAATAGAAAGTAGAAAACTTTAAATTCCTCAAAAGGAGAGCCACCGCAAAATATAAAAAGTAAACGGATAAAATAGGAATTTGTATATAAATTTAATCTCCTTTTTGTCACACTTTGCATAGAGTTTTAATTGTAAATAAATGAGAAGACCTCTATTAATTACTTTCTAAAGTTTAATTATATTTATTTCCAAATGTTGTATTACCGTATAAAAGTGTTATTCTCTTGTAGGAGGGTGCAACTCAGATTGATTCGAATTGGTTCCGCCAAAAATGAACAATCCGTCTCGGATCTAATTTTTCAAACCGAATTTTTTTTTGTTATAAAAAAAATTGTGACTAAAAAATGCACTATTTTTTTTTTAGAATACTTGTTTTCATGCATAGTTCTTAAAACATCTTAATTTTTTGTGTACAATAAATTTATAGAATATTACTATAACTTCGTCTTTCATATTATATGATAAACAAATCAAATTATCATTTACATATTTAATATTTATAAAATAATTATCAGACATTCGGCTCTCGGATCAACTCCAAGGGTCCCAATCCCAAAATTCGGGGCAATATCCAAACTGAGAATTGACCCGAATTGATCGGTTCGACACAACTCAAGTGTGGTTTCCCAATTGTTAGGTTCTTTTGCACACCAATATCCCCCTGTATAGTGTGGTTTCTCAATTTTGGTTAAATACAAATTTTTTTTTTCAAAAAGGCTTCAAATTAGTGGCTTCTTTTTGTAGAAGGCAAAAGCTGACAACCTTCTTCTTTATGTTACAATCATTAAGAAATTTAGTTGGAGTGAAATAGTCAGAGTATGAGAAATTTGACATCAACTTGTTCCATGATTTTCATTGTTGAATTGTAGCATAATTTGTTCCAAAGGAGATGGCACAATTAATATTCTATTTTCATTTTCTCGATCGCTCTCATTTTTTCGTGGAACCTTAAATGCCGTCGAAAGACGATGGATATGAAAGACCGAATAAAGTATCGAAGCGAAGAGATATAAAAGCATAGGTTGTTTATCATTTTTGAAATGCCCAACCAATTTTCCATGGTCTCGTGCATTATGCTAGTCATTATGCGCACAAAACTAATACGCCGAACATCTTTTGAGTGGTGACCTTGCGCACTCTCCGTGAGCCCTCCATCGCACGCGCAACTCATTATTTGCGCAAGCAACGCTTCGTACCCCCTAAGTACGCGCACTCCTAGCCCAAGAGCCCCACCCCCACTTGATGAGCATCAGTACTGATTGCAAAATGATGATTATTCATGAGCCCGGCTGATTAATTGCGCATTAAGCCAACTCTCATCTATACAATTATATAAGAGAAAACATCATTTTGTAAAACATTTATCTTTCTACTTTTATTTTTTTTTATTTTAAAATTTACAACTTTTTATAACTTAATTTAATTTATTTATTATTTTAAAAAATATGTCATTATCCCTTCAATTTTTATTATATTTTAATATAATAAATCAGTCATTAGTATTATACATTTCATGCATAAGCAAGCAACATTCCAAGCATTCACAACTTTTCTTCTTCTTCTTTTTCTTTTACTATCTTCAAAAGTTTTGGTATACTCAAACTTTTAATTCACTGAATCTTCAAAAAAAAAATATTGAAACTAAAACAGTAGGATCAAATATCTCGGATCGAAAAACTTGCGAAAATCTCATGAACCATGGGCACACTCAACTACATCGAGTCACCCGCACGAGAAACTTCCCCAACCACCGCAGAAAGACGCGCCGTATACAGATAAAAACAACAAACAAACCGCACGATCCTCTTAATCATGAGCCCACTTTGATCGCGGCAGCTAGCGCCGGGAAAGACCAAAAACTCCATCTTTAACTCTCATTCTCACCGCTTTCGTGCTCTTCAATCGCCCGATATTTTTACACCACCGCGTTCTTCGATCTTATATTATACCGCCTTCGAAGATTTAGCTCAAATTTCTGAGTTTGATGTATAATCAAAGCAAACTACTCATTAGAACAACAAAGATAACAGAGACAACCCCAATCCAGAAGCACACTTTCACTGAATTTAGGGTTTAGAACATTCAACCAAGCAGATGACAAACTACTCATTAGAACATCAAAGGTATATTTAAGAGGAAATTTACAAACTTCCTTCAATCTTTAACTGTATGGGATTAAAAATCTAAATGGGATATAACAGCAGATGGCAGAATCATCAGCGCCTCTTCAGCCCTTTGAAATCAACTGTATCAATGCAGTCCAGTTTTCCCCTGCATCCGCTCATCAATTTCAGCATCTCGGTCGCCTTCTCCTTCGATTTTCCGCCGCAATCCACCTGCAGCAGCAGCAGCAGCTTCTGAAACACCCCCACCTGCAGGCATTCAGCCAAGCATCCCCCTCCGCAGTTCCTGCTGAGCTTCCACATCGTCGAAACAGCAAGCTCCGTCGCCATGTCCGAAACACGAAACATCTTCTTCGCGAGCACGGGAATCGCGAGGGCGTTCCCGCATGCGGTCTCTCTTCCTGGATCGCATTCGCATAATCCGTCGAGAACCGCAAGCGCCTTCTCCGTCGTGCTCTTATCCGAGTCGACCAACATTTCGAGTATCAGGGGGATCAGACCCAGCTTAACGAACCTCGTCGCCATCTTTTCGTCTCCGGAAATGAGGAGGAATGCGGCGACCATGGAAGCCTTGGTGGCCTGCGCCGAGACCGGGTTTTTGATGAATTCTGCCAGAGCTTCTACGAGGCCATTCTTTTCCGATATAGCCTTCTTGAGGGCTTCGCCGGAGGATACCATCTTCTTCACCACCATCGCAGAATTAAGCTTGCCGCCGATATCTCCGTGCTTCATGATCTTCGTGATCAAATTGAGGGATTCCGGAGATCCTAAATCCGACAATTCGGTCCCATCGTCGAACGGCGAGAGGCCCACCAATGCTGCTAAGATCTCCATCGGGACCTCGAGTGATTCGGCCATGGATATTCTGAAAGAAGCGGCCAGTACGCGTGGCCCCGCATTCGACACGAAACATCGTCTATTTCGCTCGCTCTCCTTCGCCAGGAACCTCACTCGCCTGGCCAATTCCAGGCATCGATCGTCGTCTCGGCGTTGGCTGGCTGAGGAGATGTCGGATAGGATCGCGGCGGCGTCACACGAGCTGACGGGAATTCGGGGAGTCGGAATCCGCTCGATCCCGTGGGATCGATTCGCGACGCACCAATCCTGGATCATTCTTCGGATGGCATGGTTGGGGATGAGGTCTTCTCCGGCGAGAGCTCTGTTTGTAACCGGACAAGTGGACTTCCCCGTGTCGAGCCACCGCTCGATGCTCTGGCGATCGTAGGTGATTCCGGTCGGCGCGGTCACCGGATCCCGCATAAGATCGAGCGAAATCGGGCATCGAAAGTGGTCGGGGATTGCGAACTCCGCGACCAAGGGGAGGCTCCCTGGCTTGGTGGTTTTCAGCTTAGCTGTTTTCGACTTCCTTGAGAAGGAGAAGGCCATGGCGAGAACTCTAAATGGCTTTTCAATGAGGAAGGAGTTTAATAGAGGAGATAGAGAGAGAAAGTGGAGGGGAGAGACGGAAACGGAAGCTTTTAAATGAGATCGGATTTGAATGTTGACCGTTGAAGTTTGAATCTGAAAGCGCGGGGACGAACGGTAACAGTGTCGGAGTCGGTAAAGAAGAATGAACCGGTGAGCCGGTCCGCGCTTATCGTTTTCCGGTTTTTTCTCAAACATTCACATCCAATTTTATTTTATAAATAAATAAATAAATGCTCACTTAATATGTATATTATGATATTATCATCATATTGCCTTAATATTTATTATGGTAGTAGTACATTTCAGATAATCTACTTTCGACCGTTGATTTTAGATCCCACCGCAAGTGCCCTTATAGTAGATAAATAATTGAATTTGAATCTATTAATATTTTTAAAATAATAATAATATTATTATTGGGAGCAAATAATTAATAATCAAAGCTCAAAATAATGCGAGCGTGTGGACTTGAAATAATGAAGGGTCCGCTCCGTTATCCAAGTCGCATTATTAGATGTTTCCATCATTTGATTCATTGATTGGTTGAAATATTAAATTCCATGTTATTTTTAAACTCATATAAATGGAAAATTTGACCGTTGATGGGACAAAATAGTGCGATAACAATATTAATTTGTTCTTTTTTGATAATATTTTTCGATCATGTATGAACCCAAATTTTAGGAAGTAAATGAATAGATAAAATGTTGACTTGGTCATTTTTGGGTAGTTTGGATGAGAAACTATTTCGAAAGACATTTTTTTCAAGAAAAGGTTTTGGTCCGATATGGCTTTCTAAAAATTGTTTTCTACGCTTTCAGTTTTTTCTCTTTTATTCGAGAGTTTACGAAAGTCACGCACCGACTATTTACGATCTGTCTTTCTTCCTTCTCGCCGTTGCAAATATTTTCTTCGCGCACCCATTCGATATCTTTGTTTCTCGTCGCTCACCTTTTGTAGCTTGCTTATTTATGATTTATATAATATTTACTTATATAGACGATAAATAATCAGCATAAAATAATTTTTTGTTATTAAAAAGTTAACTAGAAATTGTTATAAAGTTTCTTCCAAAAAAGAAAACGCAAAACATGTTTGAAATTGACTTCCATTGAGTTTTTTCGAACATTCTACAAAATTTTCAAAACAGCTTTTTGGATGGCTCTAATGTCACCGCTTTTTTCCCACCACTATTTTTTTAATTGTTATTCGCATACCATAAATGACTATCCGCAGACCAACTTTTCTAATTTACAAATTGTTATCCGCAGAACAATTTTAGACTTAAGCATTCGATATCTTTGTTCTCCTGAGCAGGGTCCGACAACGAAGGAACATCTCTGACGGCCTTCTAAGCACTTCAATGTGTGCACGGATCGTGATTCATAAAATAAATACGCGGATAGAGACCGAGTTAAGCAGTGGCGGAACTAGAAATTTTTCCAAGCCCGGGCACAATTATTTTAAACTAAAAATTAATTAGCAAAAGTATTGCAATATTGATACATCAATAATGATAATGCAAAAGTTGACATAAATAACCAAGTTCTTAATCATTAAATACTACATTGTAAATAAAAAAACATAATTAAACTTACTGCTCAACAAGCCATTTTTCTTGGACACATATTCTGGAAGCAGGAGATAATTGTGTCATTTGTAATATCATCAGCAACATCTTTTTCAATATAAGCAATTAAACAATCATTCATTCATTCATCACTCATTCGGTTTCGCAAACGACTCTTTATTATCTTCATTGCAGAAAACATCCTTTCAACACTAGCTGTTGCAACTGGAAGGAGACATGCTAAATTCAATAATCTGAAAACTAACTGAAAATATTTATCCTTTTTCAATTCCACTAAAAGCTGAAGAAGTCCATTTATGCCTTTAACTTAAGATATTATATCAACTGAAATTGTGCGCATGTCACAAATGTATGTGTCAAGCTGGCCTTCAAGTAGTTGCAATTCTATTGGAGTGAAATCGTATGTATAAAATTCTGCAAGCTGAATTAACTTTTGTTTGTCATAAGAACCAAAATTATCATTTGGATCAAGACAAGAAACACATAATAGCAACTCAGTGTTAACTTCATCAAAGCGATCGTTTAGCTCATTTAGCATCCAATCTAGTACTGTATTAAAAATTTCAACTCTGAAGTGATGGTTATTTGTAATCTCATTTGCTCGGCGCCTTGATCTCCCTGGCTGCACATACTTTTCATTCATATTTGGGACTTCTATAACATGCTTACTGCAAAAAGAGGAGACTTCCATCATGAAGGATTGACATTCAATATCATCATTTCTCATTTTGAAGAGTAGATGTTTTGATACCTTCACAAAATTCATTGCATTTACAATATCTTGATCTTTTTTTTGCAAAGCTTGGGACAATACATGTGTTTTTGCAAGAATATTTTTCATCAAATGCAGAAGAAATATGATATCAAATGTCAAGATACGAATTAAAAGAGTATTTGCCATTCCCCTTTGGTTTCCATCTACTCCATCAACTGTAATAATCTCAAGAACATCAATAATAGATGAAAACATACGAATAAAATTCAGTACATGCAGTGCCATAATGTGAAATCCATCTTGTTTCTCCAGCTCTTTTAAGTTCCAAAGGTTGATTCAATTTTGACCACTTTCTAACTCACCACAACCAAGCTCTCGAGCAACTCGATCAACTTTCAACGCTCTAAGTGAATCACGACGCTTACAAGAGCCTCCAACCACATTCAAAACTGTGTTAATAAGTGAGAACAATTCAACTATTTCAAAGTGCCCTTCTGCTACAGCTACTAGTACTAGTTGAAGTTGATGAGCAAAACAATGAACATAGAAAGCACATTTATTTTCTCTCATGATTAGAGTTTTTAAACCTTTGAACTCACCTTTCATATTGCTAGCACCATCATAGTCTTGTCCACGTACTTTAGAAATACTAAGTTCGTATTTCATAAACAAATTATCAATAGCAATTTTAAGAGATAAAGTTGTAGTGTCAGACACATGAACAAAACCCAAAAGACGTTCCATAATCCTGCCCTTCATGTCCACATATCATAAAACAGTAGTCATTTGCTCTTTGGATGAAATATCACGAGATTCATCAATTAATAATGCAAAGCATCCATCTCCAATGTCATTGATAATTTCTTTTGTTGTCTCACTTGCAATTGCAGAAACAACTTCTCTTTGAATTTTTGGGGATGTCAATTGACAATTAATATGAGCATTTCCTAACACAACTAATTTTATATCATTATTGTGAGCTGCCAAAAATTCCACAAGTTCAAGAAAATTCCCTCGATTCAGCGATTCTTTTGTCTCATTGTGCCCACGAAATGATAATCCTCGGCGTAAGAGAAATCGAATGCAATCTATCGATGCACATAAACGAGCACGATATTGCAAACTTTGTGTTTCATCTTGTTTAGCAAATGCAATCTGAATACCTTGTTTCTGATTCATCAAAGCCTCACACATCCTTCTTGAAGCATTATGCGCAGTCGTATGATTTTCCACGTGTTTTTCAAGTATCGTTCTATCTTTCCAATACCTAAACCCACGAGAAACAAAAGTTGAATCGCATCCTCTTTGAGGGAAAATATAGCAATATAGGCAATACGCTGCATCTTTTTCTGCGCTGTACTCTAACCAACCCTTGAATTCATTATACCAATTCTTATTGAATCGCCGTGCTTTTTGACCGATAATACTTTGAGGAAAATTATCTAAACGAGGTTGACAAGGCCCATTCTGCAAATAATATCTTCTTATTGAATCCTAGCGGTTGACATCGTAGGAGCTAATAGGTTGTCTCATACCCGGATCTGATGGTAAATCCCCCAAATTAATATCTACACAATGTCTTTTACCTCTTTGATTGTTCTCTTCTAAATCAACATAATTAGTTAGACTTGACCCGCCTTTAAAAAAAATTTCTCCATCCAAAAAATAGCGTATAAAAGACCTAGATTGCAAACAGGCACATGTAAGAACTAAAAAGAACAATACATTAACAAATAACAACTAACAATGCATTCTTTTTAGTTACTAAGTACCTGCCACTTGACTACTTGAGTACTCCCAAGTTCAAAGTCCCAAGTCCTAAGCGCAGCCTAGTCAATCCAAATCCAAAGCTGAGGAAACTCCTCCATGACAATAAAGAGTTTTCACTTTTCAATATTCTGTACAATAAAGAGTTTTCTTTCTCAATCCATAATTGAAAATTTGAAATGCAAGCAGCTAAATAACGGATTACCTAAGATTTGAAATGCAAGCAGCCTAGTGCATCAGGATTGAAATGCAAGCATACTGCATAACTGCATAAGGCCATAAGTGCATCAGGATTGAGAAAATGAGAACTGAGAAGGTAAAAATTCAACCTAAACTCAAAAATCAACCCAGCATAACTGCATAAGTCTGAAGATCCGGCCATGGATAATGCCATAATGGATTACCTGAGAATGAGATGCAGCCTTGTGGAGTTGCGGCCTTGCAGAGTTGCGGCCTTGCGGAGAACGGCAGAGGGGGAGCGGGAGTCGGCACTCGGCAGTCGGCACTCGGCAGTCGGGACGGTGAGGAAACAAGCCCGGCACTCGGCCGACGAGAGTCGGAGCGGCGGAGGCTTCCGATTTGCTGCACTCGGTCCGCCCAGCACTCGGCCGACGGGAGTCGGAGCGGCAGAGACTAGCGATTTGCGGCTGCGAGCGAGATGGGGAGAGGGATGAGAGGCAAGGCCGCAGGGAGATTTAGCGTAAAACTATGGCACGGGGCGCGGCTGAAGAGGAAATGGCGAGCTCCAGGCGGGATTTAGCGATAAAGACACCCGGGCACGTGCCCGGGTGTGTCCCCACATAGGTCCGCCTATGGAGTTGAGGAAGAGCGATGATTTCTTCATCGTTCATGCAATTTCGGTTGTTTGTGTTAGAATTGAAGTGAGCTAGTGCTGGCGCCAACGGTAGCTCAACTTCTAGAAGATCTTCTCCCTTGCCTATAAATAGGAGGGGTAGACCCCATCTAAGTCATATGCATTCAGATGGTGGCGAGTATCATCAACTTTGAGCGAGTTTGAGATACCAGAGTGCCACCTAGCGAGCAGCGAACCCGGAGTCAGTTCGGCTAGCGACCTAGAGAGAATTCCTTACTCGCGAGATAGCGTCGGCGTTAGTGGTTAGCGCCCGCGGTAGCGAAAAGAGGAGGAAGCGAAGAGTAGCGAGCTTGCGAGTAGCGAGATTGCGAGTAGCGAGCATGAGAGCTAGCGCCAGCGCTAGTGGCTAGCGCACGCGATAGCGAGTATCACCTGTGTGGTGTGTTCCGGAGGAGAAGCGGACACTGTCCGTGACCAGTTTTCTTTACTACTATTGGTTGTTGTGAATCAAGTTGGATGCAACTTATTTTCAGCCCTGCTCATTTGTAACTAGCTGTCAAGCTTTATTAATTGTGAAACTTTATGTTCATCTCTTGGTGTCCTTATTCCCTTGTTGGTTGACGTGTTCTTCCGACCACGAGTAAAATATTTCACATGGTATCAGAGGGATAGTGGGAGCAAGGACTGAGAAACCTAGATGGACGGCGAAGGAGGGTATGCTAGAGGACTTGGCATTGAGCTGCTTACTCAGACCAACTACAAGAAGTAGAAGTCTTGTATTGAGAGCTACCTTCTTGGAGATGACCTCTGAGAGGTTGTTGGTGGAGATGAACAGGAGGAGGTTCTAGCGACCGAAGAAAATGGTCCAGCGGTGAGGACTTGAGGAAGACTAATGCCAAGGCGGAGTTCACTCTGAAGAGAGATATTTCACCTGACTTGTTCGACCACATCATAGGTTGCAAGTCAGCGTCTGACATCTGGAAAGCCCTCGACGGGCTATTCAACAAAAAGAATGTAGCGCGTCTACAATTCCTGGAGAATGAGTTGGCACAGTCCACTCAAAGAGAGATGGCGATATCCACCTTCTTCCTGAAGGTGAAGAACTTGTGTGGGGAGATCTCGACCTTAGACATTGAAGAGCCGATCTCAGAGGCGAAGTTGAAGCGCCACATACTCCGAGGCTTGAGAAAAGAGTGCCCCCTTCGTTACGTCGTTGCCGAGCACGCGGTACACTGTGCTTGACTCCTCTTATTCAACTAATCAAATATTATATATTGTAGATCATCAACAAATCAACTGCTTCAATTAAAAAAAAAATGCATAGATGCTCGATCGACGGTTGCCGAGCTGCTTGCTTGATGATCATCAAGAGGGCGATCACCGCGCAGATTTAAGCGCGCGCATGACCAATGATCATTGAACTCGAGTTCCCCTCGACGATCTTCGGTTGATTTTAGCCCGAGCTAGCAGGAGGTTGAAGTTAATTACAAAGATTCCCATCTACATGAATATTTCAATTGTTCTCTCCTTAACTAGTTAACTACCATATTAATTATTAATATCTAATAATAATATATTTGCCCATACACTTTAAATAAATAAGTTTGAAATAAATTTTATTATTTTCATTTTTTAATAGAAATTTAAATTGATGGTAAAATGCTTCGGTGTAACTCCAGATCTATAGACTGATAATTCATTTAATAAACTATTTGTATTAAATATTATTAAATAGTTGAAAGTCGAAGCGGCCTATGAAAAAGTTTGACGTCGTTAATAAGTCTTCGTAAGTCTAGGCAAACGTTTCATAAAATATAAAGATTAAACGTTTCATAAAATATTAAAAATGAATTTGCTCAAATATTAGAAATAGAAATAAATATAATATGATTATTATAGGTCGCTGCTATTAGCACTGCAGTTTTGGCTATCCGCACTCAATTTGTATGAGTTATTACGCG
This sequence comes from Dactylorhiza incarnata, assembly GCA_033032865.1. NCBI lineage: Eukaryota > Viridiplantae > Streptophyta > Magnoliopsida > Asparagales > Orchidaceae > Dactylorhiza > Dactylorhiza incarnata. The sequence goes on from JAWHQI010000316.1 coordinate 1,565,924, forward strand.
TCTTTTTGAAATACGACTTATACATTTATTTTTAGGAAAAGTGTTCAACACGAAAGTTGTAGATCTCGTCGAGATCTACAACTTTGGTGTTGGACACTTTTCCTAAAAATACACACACAAAACGTATTGCCGCTCTGAATGAAATATGGGCATAACTATAGCGAATTTTTGAAAATACGACTTGTACATACATTTTTAGGAAAAGTGTTCAACACGAAAGTTGTAGATCTCTACGAGATATACAACTTTCTTGTTGAACGTTTTTCCTAAAAATGCATGTACAAGACGTATTTCCAAAAGGCGCGTAATAACTTGTGCAAATTGAGTCCGAATAGCCAAAATTATACTGGACTAAATATTAATTATTTTGCATGAAAGTGCGCTGTTTAGGAGCCCACATGCACCTACATTGTTTAGCTGTGTGTCCGGCAAAGCTATACGACGCGTACTGAAGCGGCACATGTATTGTGGAGGCACACTAGTGCATGTGCATGCCCGGGTTTAAATTTTCGCGAAAACGAACTGAAGTCGCTCGTTTCGTCATTTTTGCAACCAGCTCCACCACAGTGCCCTAATATCCTCGACTGGCAGTTCCTCCCGGCGGGCGGCTGCCTTTCTTTCTCAGTTTCTAGCAACAAGGCGGTAGGTGGTCTGCTTCTCTGGCAAATAATGGCAGGATGCCATCATCTTCTCCCTCAAAAATTCGATCAGACAGATCCTCTTTCTCCAACACAACACTGACCAGACGTGCTTCTCCATAGGTTTCCATTTGATAATTAACCATTTTAGTTTTACAAATTTTACATTCTTATACAATTCATTTAAGTTGATTGGTGGCTTCTGAATATAAACTATGTGCTTTTCAGGCCCCTGCCAGAGCTGTCCCAAACAGACTCCCGCCAGAGCTTTTCCATCCATCTATTTTTTACAGCGATGAGAAATCTCTTTTCCAACTGCAATAGTTGTTTTTTACCTGTTTGAGGGCTCAGCTTTTTCAAAATCAATTTTTTAAATACCCCGCTTTAGGGTCTATTCAAGGAGCGGCTGACTCCCCGCGTCTCACTCTCCCAAAATCGTACCTGGAAATCCCGCGTCTCGCTCCCCCCTCCCCGGCGGCGCAGCGATCCAGCGATTCTTCGTTGTCGTAGTCATCATCCTCGACGTCATGATCAAGGAGGCAGTGGAGTTGATCTGCAAGATGCAAGATATACGTGTTGGAAAAAAACTTATACCACTTTGCTTTGAATCATATCAAGGACAAAAACAACGGAGAGATTTTCTTGAACATTCCAGAGAATGATGGAATATGGTGGATTAAAAGTGATTTTGAGAACATGCAACTGTGATTGTTATGTTATGTTATGAATATTTTTTTATGATGTGCATTGTTTGATTTGTATTATATTATTCATGTTATGTTAGTGAACAATTTATATTTTGATTGTTATGTTTAAATGTCATTTTGAAAAAAAATAACTCTCAAAAAATTATTCTACCAAACTGTTGTTAATGAAAAGGTCTGTTACATCAATACTTACACAAACTATCTAAACAGTCTGTAGTTTTCAAAACAGCTTCTCAAATAGCTCTGTTCAATCAGCTCTTTTCGATCAGCAGTTTTTTAATCCGTAACGGCTCTCCCAAACAAACCCTGGGAGCTCCAACTTATGTGAGCATTGTATAGAAATTTAGTTTGAAAATTCTCGGATCAAGTCACTTATAATAATCGTTGAAAGCTCTTAAAGAAGAGTGTAAAGCCCCATAGAGGGCTTCAAACACCTTAAGGAGGCCTTCGGCGGCCTCCAGGGCAAAGGTCGGCTGGCGGTTTGTCATTACAGGGGCGGGGAGGGTAACAACTACCGTACGACTTAAGAGGCAGCGCCATAGGAAGTTGGCTCTTGTGCAGAGGTGTGATGGACCGATCCAATACACAACTAGATAGGCGTTGGTTGGGGCCATTTAATTTGTGAGTGGTTCATTTGGATGAAACAGACTCAAAATCATATGTTTTATGAAATTTTGTAATCATCTCAACAAGGCTGTCATGGCCGTGATGGGGGGGTTCCAAATAGGTCAAATAGGTTCGGTTCAGGTCTGGTTCCAAATAGGTTCTGTTCTGTTTTGGTTCTCATAATATCAGAACCAACAATTTAATTATGTTACCGGTTCCACAGGTCAGGTAATCAGAACCGTCCCAAAAACAAAAAATTAATGCTAAGAAAAAAATCGAGACAATGGTTAATAGTCGTATGTCTTAATACGTGAAAATGATTGATTACGTAATAATTGACGATTTTTTTATGCATAGTGTGATTTTTAGAAAAACATACCAGTTTTATATTTTTGTTTATGCATGTAGGGAAAATGTTTGATACCATGTTTGATTACGTAGTAATTAACGATTCTTAATTCGTAAGACGAGTCCATATATTTTTGTATATATATATGATAGAGGCTCGTATAATGGACTCTTATTTATAAGCCGCAATGACAGCAAATATTTCCAAAAGCGCTTCCCCCACCAGTTTGGCAGAGAATCCAGGGAAATAAAGCTAGAGTTGCCATCCGGAGCCACGCCAAGAATGGCAACGGGACCGCCTCCCATCTTGAAACCGACCCGCGCAACCGCGCCACCTCACGGGGCGCGGCCGAGCCGCACACCCGCAAGGGGTGCGGCCAACCCCGGGGTGCGGCCTTGCCGCCACACCCCCATGGGGTGCGGCCTTGTCGCACCCCCCCTGGGGGCGGGGTGCGGCCTTGCCGCACCCCCCCTGGGGGCGGGGTGCGGCCTTGCCGCACCCCCTTGGGGCGGGGTGCGGCCTTGCCGCACCCCCCTCGGGTAGGGTGCGGCTTGGCCGCACCCCCCCCCCCCCCCCCCCTTGGGTAGGCCGCGTCTCCCGGGAGCGCGTCCCGTCCGCTTCCCTCTCTGCGGGGGAGGGTGACCGTTTCCTCCCCCTCCTTCCCCCCTTTTCTGACAGGGGAACTCACGGGGCACCTTTTCGGGCGAGCTCCTCGCCAGGAACGACGGACCCCGTTTTCCTTCTTGGATCGCGACCAACCGCCTCTCCGAATGCTCCCGCGCTCATTGCGCGCTCAGAACGCCTCTCCGTTCGCTCAGAACGCTCACGTGTTCATTACGCGCTCAGAGCACCCCCTCGCTCGTTGCGCGCTCAGAACGCTTCTGAGCGCGCACTTCTCACTTTCCGTCTTCCTGACTTCTCACTTTTTGTCTTTCAGGCGTCTCACTTTTTGTCTTTCCGGCTTCTCACTTTTTGGGTTTCCGGCTTCTCACTTTTTGTCTCTCAGGCTTCTCACTTTTTGTCTTTCAGGCTTCTCACTTTTCAGGAACAGTCGGTCGCCTTTTTCGCCTCCAACAGAACTGCCCGAACTGCCCGAGCCGCCCAAGCTGCCCGAAGGGCGAGGTGGTCATTTACGAAAAATGGCGATCCGTGTGCCCAAAACCGGAAAATATGATTCGTCCACCGAGCATTTATGGAAACTGCCAACGACAAAATTACCGGACTACCCCCGGCCAAAGCTATAAAAAGGGGCCTGGGGGTTCATTTGAGGGGACCTGGACTTCTGGACCCGGGAGAGCTCCTTGCAGACTTTTGCGGAATTCTCCTTCGGCGCTTGAAGATCTCCTTCGTGGACTTGAAGATCTTCATCATCCCGAAAGGCGACTAGCCTTCTCACTTCCGAAAGGCGACAAGCATTCTCAGAAGGAAAAGGTGACTAGCCTTCTCACTTCCGAAAGGCGACCAGCATTCTCAGAAGGAAAAGGCGACTAGCCGTCTCACTTCCGAAAGGCGACTAGCATTCTCAGAAGAGAAAAAGACTTAGTTTTTCCGAGAGATGGCCTGTCACCCTCGGAGCTCGTTCTCTCTCTCTCCAAATATTGTAACGAGCAGCGGTCTGTCGCGCTCAAGTTCTAGTTTCCAAGTTGTAACCCCCAGAAGATAGTGAAGTTTGGTCGGCACAGCTCCGGCCGCGTGGTTTTTTATCCTTTCCGGGTTTTCCACGTTAAAAACTCCCTGTGTACTCAGCAAATCTCTAATTGACTGTTTGCGCGCTTAGTTCGCTCACGAGCTAAGGTGGTTCAAGTGGACCGGTCTACCAAGAGCCCAAAGCGTTCCGCAACAATATATATATATATACGAGCATCATCGCACGGGCTACGCCCGTGCTCGATGCTCTCGGGCGGCCTTCGGCCGCAGCAATGCGGGCTTCGCCCGCAACCAAGCGGGCTTCGCCCGCTTGTCATTCAAGGCGGGCTTCGCCCGCCCCCTCGGCGTCGGCGGGCTTCGCCCGCCCCTCGCCGGTCTTCGCCCCCTTCACCTATTTAAAATTTTAAATCATTTCACATTCATTAAATATTAAAATACAAAATAAATTAAAAAGTATCAAACATGTAACCCCCTAAAATCCCGCGGTAGTGCCCAGCTGCTTGCGGCGGGCCGACATTTGTTTTTTTATTCAAACTGAAAGAAGAAGTTTAAAAGAAAATGTGTTTTTTTGGAGTGCCGATAACAATCGCCTAATTTTAACAATTTAGAAGTTTGGAGACAATTTCAAAACATTTTTACAGTTCAAGCACTGATTTTAAGAAGGTCTTATAATTCAAGAAATGATTTAGCAATTTTGTGTATTTAGAAGTTTAGAGACCATTGTAAACCATTTTTCAGTTCAAGCACTGATTTTAAGGTCTTATAATTCAAGAAATGATTTAGCAATTCTGTGAAAGGTAAATAGACGGTCATAAATAATTCAAGAATCTGCAACGATAAGAAGATAAGAGCGTGAAATTTCTGCAAAAAGGTCAGAACAATAATAAAAAGGAATAACATAGAAGGCGGGCCCCGTCCGCTTTAACAACAAATCGCCGGCGGGGATCGGGTGCGGCATGGCGCCGACGGGTTCGGTGCGCCCGGCGAGGGCGGGTACGCTCAACATGTTCGACATTGATGCGGGGCTTCACTATATGAAGCGCGGCGCTCCGCTCTATTGCGCGATGTGGGACTAATGAAGTCCCACATCGCGCGGGCGCGGCCTTTGGATCAAACCAGTGGCCGATCCAACGGCTGCGCCCGAGCGATGTGGGACTTCATTAGTCCCACATCGCGAAACAACGTGGAGCTCCGCTCTTCATATAGCAGAGCCCCGCTTTACATTCGAAAAGGGCGCGTGAGCTCGCCCGCTCCCGCGTACGCACGCCTTGCTCCCCCTGTCCTGACCCGCGTGAGCCCGCCCGCCGCCGCCTCATCACGCCTTACATTCGAAAATGTGACAGTACCTCCGCCGAACTCGCCATCTCTACGCCGCTCAACCAATTGACAGTGCATAGGTAGCCCCCGTGCTCCACGCGACAGTACCCCTGGCCCGACATTGTGCCGGCGCGGTGCTACAAAAATTATGAAACAACTTCCAATAATTCATAATAAAAATAAAAATGATTTGAAGTTGTTAAAGAAGCTCTCCCGTTAAATCTTTGATGCCACAATGTGAAGTAATCTCCATTATGAAAATGATTTCACTCAAAATGAGAAAAACAAAATCACCAACAACATTGGAACAAATTCTATTTCAATAATAACATAATTAATTCATAGTAGCACAAATTTCATTCAAAATGATTTCATATAATCTCACATTTGTTTCAGTCAAATAAAATATAGCTCCCAAAACAATTAAGACAATCAACAATTTTGATGGCAGCTTGCCAACCTTAGTTTCAAATCGTCAGGTTTGGAGAAAGGTGAGAAGTTAGCACCATCATACGATTTCTGTCCTATATGCACATAGTGGAATTCTCTTTCATAAGCTAGTTTGGATTTTCAGATTCCAAGCATGATTTTCTTGGATTGGCCATTTGGTACATATATATACACACATACATACATACATACATATATATACATACGAACAATAAACAACTTTTCACACGCACGGAAGTTTACAATCATACAACAAATTTGCAGACAAAGCAATGCCTGTCGTCCACTGCAACATAGAGAGCACAACCACACCGTATAGCAATCTTCTTACCCCATTCGATGAACGCCTAAAATAGTAATAATGTACAGCTTTGGAGAAATCAGAACCGTCCATCAAGAAATATGATCATAAAAAGAGATCCCAGGCTTTTCAAACCACCGTAGCATGCATAATTTCTGGTAGAGCGCCGGCCGCACATCCTTCTCCAGAGACGGATGCTTCAGAAGCGGAAGAACCACCTTCAGGAGCTGAAGAAGAACCATGTTCAAATGAATAAAAAAACAAAACACAAATATAACCATTGACATATATAATATATCTAATAGCCACACAATTCATACATCATTTATGAAACAGTCGCTCGCACGGACATATTGGGGGCGGGCTGCAACATCTCTGATCTACTCCCATGCTCCGGTGCCATGTTCAACGGCGCGACGCCGATTTCTGCGTGGTGCGCAAAGTTGACGCAGCAGCAACCGTGCATCTAGCAGCATCTGAGCAACCCCAACCTGAGGGGCTACATAAACTGTCATGTTGAGCCTTTGCAGCTGCAGTTTATACCAACTGCAGCATTGCAACTGTATTTTTGTGCACCTGCAACATTGCAGCTGCAGCAAAATGATATGTTGCGGCATTGTGCAACTTCATATCTAAATAAGTTTCATCATTTTTACTGACGGTAGCTTATGAGGGGCCTAAAATTTATAGCATCAATTAATTATTTAGCAAAAGTTACAGTAGACAGGTTAGTAGGTTAATGAGATTAAAAAAAGGGAGAAGGGGTTCAAGGAAGGAGTGGGTTGTTTTTGCGGGTGAATATGCTGAAGTCAAGTTGCTACAAAAGAAATGAAACGTAAAGAGTGTCCTAGATATTGTCTGAGAAGAAGTATCTGACCGCAGCAATGGAAGACCATGAGTTCCTCAAAAACACAATTTTTTGAAGCCTATTTGTGCAGAGGAAGGTGGCTGATACAGATAAGATATGAATGAGACTGTAAATAGTGTATGTTATAAGAGGGAGATATGAAAAAGTAAATGAATTAAATATATGTACATGGAGCTCGTTCAGAAAAATTTCATTTAACGAATATGCGTATTCATTTAAAAAACTTAGAAGTGGTTCATTTTCATAGTAGATCATATAATATACGGAGTACATAATATAGTAATTGTATATATTATATATGTAATAGTATAGCATGCATTGTTGAGCTATCGTGTTGTCGATTTGTCTGTTTCTCTTCAGAATGCATCGAATGTAAAAAGTGCGTGCATATGTTTAGCATGTGCACAGACAAAAGCTCAGGGACGGACCATCAGTATGAAGTGGACGACATTTTATTATAAAAACTGACGTAGTATGTGTACATACGTTGAGCAGAGGCATAGGTACAGAAGCAATCGAAAAGAACCCAGAGGAGAGAAATATTAACAAATGTCGCAAGAGAAGCGATGAGCTATACCAGAAATGAAGCAGCAAACAGATGAGTAGCAAAACACGTTAACTGTACAGACAGCAAACAGTAGATTAAACGACGGCGTACTACATTTTACCGTACGATAGAAATGTAGCACGCGTACAGACATGCGAAGTTACGTAACTAAAAGCAGTGGAAGCTTGTGACGCAATGTCGTGTCAGTTGCATTCTCGTTGAGAGTACTCTGGCTTAACATCGAACAATGCAAGTTCACGGGTAGCTATCCTACTTCCATCAATGATACTGCCGTCCATTTGAGTTGCAGCAGCCATCATTGTCACCCTATCTGTGAAGATAACTTCCCCCGTACGCAGTGGCTCCCCATCCACAGTTACGTCGATCTGCGTAAAGAAATTTAGGGAGACAACGAATCAGGTACGAAACAGGTGAAGATACTGTACTGAATGAGCATGAGTCATCGTGCTTACAGCAGCATGAAGGAATCCCGGAAGCGATCCACATACGGCTTTCAAATGCTCTGTACTTGTAGTAAGGCTAAGTCCGTTCAGTAAGACGGAGAAATAATAGTAGTCGCACATCTCTGGCGGCACATCGTGGTTGCAAGCCAAGTGGTCGCGTTGCGCGAGCGTCATCTCCGAGAAAGAGGTAGAAGTGGACATAAAAGCTGCCAAAAACAATAGAGTGAGGAACCTGCATGGCGATGGTAATGGCAAACGTAGAGATGAATGACGGCGTAAGGCAAAGGGAAGAACTGGTAAGCAAGGATGCTGATGTAGAGGAAATTGATACCGATGATATAGGGAAGCAGGAGAAAACAGTATCAATGACATGACAGTTATTTTCACATGTATGACGAAAGTTAATAGTAATAACAGAAGCAGTAACATAAATAGAAGCAAGAACCTTAGGTAATGGTAGAGAAGTTGGAAAATGTAGATGTACTGTTGGGACGGACGAATTTCGAGCCGATCGATTCGTGTGCACCTGTATCTGCAGCGGAATATGAATTTTTTTAGCACTTCCATGTATGTGCAGGTAATAAAGATCTGTAAGGTTATACAGCATTGGTACGATAAATATTTTGAACATAATATATTCACGGCACATAAACATATGTTGCTGAATAGCTGTTGCAGCAGTTAATCATGTAATAGTACGTAGTGTACGAAAAAATTGTAGTGAAGACAGTATAGTACCTCAGGACATGTCACTGAATCAGTCAATGTTAGTTTGAGTGTAGTACGAAGTTACAGTACAGCAGCTCAATTAATGGAAGGGAAGTTGAATGAGGGTGTTGAGACTGTGCAGGTAAGAAACAGCTGAACAATTCAGAGCAGTAATAATATACATGTGGAAGTTGAGAAAAGTAGAAAGGGCGAACATCAAGTGCACCTGAAGTACAAAATTGGAAAGAAACTCTTTCAATACAGCAGTTGCAGTGTAAGTGTCGCGACATTAAGTGAGGGCACCATTTTTCAGTACAGTCTTTGTATTTCATCAAGGTACTGATAGCGGTAAAGTGAGAGAAAGTTGGTCAGTAGCGAGAGAAGCGCATGGTAATTACATAGGGAAGGAATTTATTGGCTGACCTTGAGGTATATGTCTGCTTAAAGCGAAGCATAAACGGAGTGGGTGTTGCCTCAGAAATTGTAGATACATTGCCGGGAAGCACAGAGATCGAGTTGATTGAGCAGTAGTTATTTGGTAATGACACTCGGAGTTAACCAGCTGTTTCTCCGTAAGTATGATGAGACTGAGCAGTAGGTGGAGGTATCGTAATGATTGGAAACAGTACAGTTGCCGAACTTATATATGAAACAGCAATGTAACAAATGAGGACAGAATGTACCTGCACGATAACCCTTGAGAGCAACTCTTTGAAAACTATATTTTTTGTGTAAGCGCCAGGACGTTTAGGTAAAGTGCCATTTTTTATTAGCACTTTTGTGTTGGAAGCATTCACACCTCTTGATAGAGCAACGTAAAGCTGACCATGAGTAAAAACTGGAGAAGGTAGGTACAGGCCAATCTGTCTGATGGTTTGCCCTTGTGATTTGTTTATTGTTAACGCGAAGCTTAAACGAACTGGAAACTGCTTTCGTGTGAGTTCGAAAGGCAAATTCTGATCTCCAGCATTCTTCAGGGGTATGCGCGGAAGGAAGACTTGTCTGCCTTTATGCTGGCCAGTAAGAATTTCAGCCCCAACAACATTCGCTGAGAAATGACGGCATATGAGGCGTGAACCGTTGCAAAGGCCAATGCGAGGGTTTAAATTTCGCAGAAGAATGATAGGCGCACCAATTTTCAAAGTCAATTTGTGCGGAGGAAGAGTTCCCGGAGAGATACTATTCAGAAACTCCTGCGGGTATAAGTTATACTTGTCGTCATCAACAGAATCGAAGGAGTAGTATGTCATTTCAGCATCAGGTAAAATAGTGAGACATTTCTCATTTAACTGAGTGACATCTTCATTTAGTGGAGTTAGTAAAGCCCGACCTTCCCAGTAGTCAGAGTTACTAATATTGTAGGACATGTTACAAAATACAATGTTGATAAGTGCACTGATCGAATGTTCTCCTTCCCATGGAATGATCATCGAATCTGGAATACGTATCATATCATCCTCACATGTAGGTTCATCTCCATTTCCAACACGAAGTAGAAACTCTGAGAAATGTTGGTCGTTCACTGCACGCATATTTTCAGACAGTGAAAGTAAGTGGACAGCTGACCATAAATGTGATGCAACTATGCTTGCATTTATGATTTGTGACTTTGTGCCATTAATTACAACAGGCGGCACCTGACGAAAATCTCCCCCCATAATTATAACTTTTCCACCAAAAGGTTGATTTGAGTCAAGAACATCGCGCAACGAACGATCAACGGCCTCGAAAACAAATTTATGAGACATTGGCGCCTCATCCCATATAATCGCAGAACAATGGTGAAGTAGCTGTTGTATCTCAGAGAGTTTGCCAAATTTACAGAATGAGGATGCTTCAATAGGAATTGGAATTTTGAATTTTAGATGTGCTGTAGTACCACCTGGCAAAAGAGTTGCAGCGATTCCTGATGATGCAGTGGCGAGTACAATATGACCAGCCTGGCGTAGATGTGCGAGAAGTGCTTTGTACAGAAATGTTTTGCCGGTGCCTCCTGGACCATCAATGAAGAAAAGACCACCTCTTCTCGCGTGAATTGTTTCAGTAATAGTGTAGAATACCGAAGATTGGCTTTGATTCAAAGATGAAATCGAATTTACATCCGCGCATGAAATTGGTATTGAAAGCTCATCTTCAATTAAGCTGCTGAAGGTATCCATATTTTGGAAGATCAAAGACATTTGAGGAATATCAAACTGGGAGATACTTTTACTATGTTGTTGGAGAATATTATCTACTTCTCGAAGCAGCTTGTTAAGGTTGACTACATCACTGGCAGACTGTGTTGTAACATAATCTTCGGTCATAGCGGCGTAGTTGTCATTCCATAGTTCGCGAACTTCAGTAGGGTTGCAGTATAACAAAATTGTAGTAAATAATGTTCGTAGTGCTGAGGGCATATGATATTCTGTAGCCTCGCGCATACATGTATGTAGACCGGTATCTCGTTCCAGTAGGCCGTAATGTTCAGCCGCCTCTTTAAATGTTGGATGAGTCGTAGTACCAACCGTCATCAAATGTTCGAAAGACCGAGGGCCTCGAATATGATTGAGAAGCATTCGCAAATAAAATCGTTCTCCTTCAGATGGATGTACAGAGTACATTCTAGAAATAACCTTTTGTCGACGCCTTCGCTTATGCCACGTTCTTGAAGACGAATTCCACGTATAGTGCTTTGGAAATTCAGTGTATAAGTATCTGCGGGATCCACGCTCAGACTCGTTTACTCCAAAAAATTCAGTCAGCATTGTTCGAGAGTTGCGCTCATTTGAAAGGATGTTATTGAGTGAATCAGTAGTGCGGAACTGGACTTGTTGTTTGTCAGGTAAATGAATTTGTAAACGAATAACTGATGGATACGTCTGGTACATAGTGAATTTAAAAATTTTCCAAAATGCTTCTTGTGGACATATCCATCGACCGTTTATATACTGAGATACCTCATCGCGAGAATCGGTAGGCTGAACCCCAAATGTGATACGGTCAGGTCCTTTGTGAATGTATTTGTATAAGTATTTTATACTTTTGATGCTACTACAAATCTCAACATTAATATGACAGTCATATTTCAGTAGAAGCCATGGATTATACGGAACAACCCAGCGATTATCAATATTAAAATCCTGTCTATGCTGCAACGTGAACGCCCGCCCATCAGCACGTCGACGATATCTTGGGTATGAGTCAGCTCCCTGCACGGTATGTTCAGCGAAGTGTTTAGGGTATCCTTTTCTGCAGCTACCATGCTTCATGCACGGGGCCTGCGGATTGACATGGGCACATGGGCCATGGATCATATGACGCACCACAGCATTGTAAAGTTCAGGCTCATGTTCGACATGAGGGAGCTCAGCTCGAACAATCTCGTCGTAATCGTCTGGAGTGTTCATTTTATCACGTGTGTCGAAAATAATAAGCATATGAACGTGCGGCAAGCCTCTTTTTTGAAATTCAATTACGTGGACGTGACTAATTGTTTTCCCTAGAACACATTTGTGGAAAATGTCTTTCTTTAACTTCTCATATTTAGCGTGAAATATTCGAGCAACAACATCCGGACGATCCTGTGCTGTTTGTCCAGGATAGAGGGAGTCTGTGATTTCATGCCATGAGGAGTTACAGGTCATTGTCAAGAAAATATCTGGTCTACCATATCGCTGGACAACAGCCATTGCATCTTGATAACGTTGGTACATGTCGCGAGGACTGCCAATGAAAGACGATGGTAGAATAAATCGTCGACCAATATTTGCTGCAGTAGCAAAAGATGACATAGTAAGATGGAGCATCGAGCATGCAGAAATTGAAGTGAATGTTGTAGGTAGAAACAGTAGAAGTACCTGCATTATTTTCTCCTGCATTAAGGCAGTCCTGCAAGCCACTATACAGTTCAGCACGAATATTATTTTGATTTTTTTTTATCCAACGTAATTTCTGAGTTTCTATCTTAATGTAGTTGTCAACAACGTATTGTTGTAGCAGACGACAGCCGTGTAGTGGTAACGATAAAGTTGGGTGCCGGTCCTGTAGTTGAATGTATATGAGTTATAATATGATGTAAGCAGTTGTGTGGACAGCATAATCTTAGCAAGTATAAGTAAGAAACCTGAAGTATGTAGGAGTAGTAGTCACAACAGCTAACACGTAGATTATTCAGTCCTTTGTACTCAGCTAACCAACCATATGTGCCGTACGGCAGAAGAAGTGGATACTGAAGTGGATCATAGTAACCATTGTACTCTTTAACAGTAAATACGTCGCCTTCAGTTGTGTTCACAATGATATTACGTTCATTAGACTCAAGATATTCTTCAGCACCAACAATTATAGCAGCAACCTGTGATGAAGCTGGTAATGTATATTGTTGTTCAAATGCAGGCCGTTCCTTGATAAGAAATCTGCACCTCTCGATATCTTCTCGTTGCGCTAAGCGCCTAAACATCAGAACAAAAGGGTTGTGTGTATCAAGAATTAATGTTATCTTCTGAAGCAGATCACGATCTAATTCTGAGCTTTCTTGCAACCGATGATCAAGCTCATGCTCTGTATCGTATATGTACAGTTGTAAGTAGCGAGGTCTGGTATTTGCAGCAGGCAGAAGAGATCCAATCTTGTGGTATATTGCTCCATGAGCGCGAAAAGTGTAGATGGCGTGCTGATCAGTGGACAAACTTGCGTCTAATGTAACACCCATAGAAGTGAAGGAGAACACATGATTGTATGAACGGATATATCTTCTGAAGTGACGGTTTTCAGCGGAATCACCAGCGAATAAATTGTAAAGTTCATTTGGGAAAGGAATGGCTGGAATCTGAACGCGGCCATTGTTGCAACACATTGTTGATGTTTCCCCATCGAATAATTTAGCACGGCAGTACATACAGAAATGTGGGGACTGAAGGTGCAAGTGCGTAAAATGCGCAGTTGCAGTGGAGGTGCGAGCACTGTTAAGGCTCCGTGGTCGACGATTCGCGGAGGGAGCAGTATCATCAGAGGAGTCGTCACTGTTGGGGAGAGGTTGTTGAGCAGGATGTGCTGAGTTCGCTATGAAGGCAGATTTTTAAGAATGAGTTATGAGCAGAAGGTGTGCATGGACGCGAAAATTTATAATAGTAAATAACAGTGGCAGTGCGTACGATATGGAGTGTTCTCATGCCGCTGTTGAAGTACTGGGATAACAGACAGAACTGGAGAGGCACATTGAGGCATTGGGGGACTACGGGGTTGCAATGTGGACGATTGTCCAGCTTGAAGCAGACGATTAGCGTGAGAGAACGATGTAGACGGTAAAGCAGATAGGCTGTATCGGTGGACAACACCGTTATCTGCATTTGTGGCTTAGAGATGCAAGAACATATGGGTGTTGTGTTATGTAATAGTATTTCGAAGGAGGAATATGCGGGAAAATAAATGTAGAATATTACCCCATGTCATGTTGTCGCGGACGGGGGGATCCTGCGGTACAGACTCATGTGGATGTGGTTGGTCCAGAGGCACAGAAATGCGTGTGAGCGCGCTGTTGTCAATTTGATGTTGGTCACGCTGATGGGGTACATGCTGACGCCGTCTTTGAGCAGCAGCACGCCTAATTTGACGTTGGTGATCACGCTGGGCATCGGTCATTTGTGCATTCCTCAGTGTTTGGTACTGTCGAGTGTAAGCTCGTCGAGCAGCACGTTGGGCATTGGGCATTCTTGTGACAGTACGTTGTGCAAGCTGGTGAGAAAGACGTCGTCGAGCAGGACACTCTGATGCTGGAATGTTTGTTGCAAGTGTACTTCCGGGGGGTACGGGTTCAGCAGTGGGGTCAGGCTCAGAGGTTTGGTGTTGAAAGTGGCTGTTATTTGGGGGTAATTGGTTGCGACGGGCAAGAGAAGCGGCACGCCGAACTTCTCGTTCGTGTGCCTGTTGTCCTGCAGACATATGAGCACGCCTCTCACGTTGGTACAATCGATTATATGCTCTTTGAGCCTCACGTTGTTCGTCGGACATATGCGTTCTTCTTCTTTGTGACCGCTCGCGATTAGAAGCCTGCTGGGCAACATGTGATGTTGACGGCGCATATGCAGTTGTTGGCGAAGTATTATGCTGATCATGTAAGGCACATGCTGAACGCATTTCATGTAGTACAGGTACTTGTCGTGCTCTTTTTCGAGCATGAACATGCAGTTGACCTGTGTCTGCTATGGAGTCTAACGTACGATCACGATCCATTACGGGTGAATCACTTTGAAGACAGCTACAAATAATATACACCAACGTAAGCAGTGTATTGCAAGACGTCGCGCAATGACGGAAGTGGCAGTACATTTAAAAATGGCACTGTAAATATGTAGTAGCAGCGGGTACGAACACGTGCTTACGAAATCAAGAGTCGCAGCAAAGCAAATTTTGTACAGAAGCATTGATAAACAGTTATTTTGGTACTCGCTTACTGGACGCACAGCTATGGATGACAACGACGGCTCACACAGGATAGAAAATGTAGAGCATTTGATTGTAAGAGTGCAGCATTGTAGTTTATATGAGTGGGTACATAATAATTTATGTGGTCATAATCTCACTAATGCCTACATCATGTCTTTCATAGCAAATAAATAAAACAATTTAAGAAATAATGCAATACAAAATGAAGAAAGATGCTATATCAGGTGATAATTATCGTACAGCTTATGTCCCCTGTTATTTCTGACGGCCCTCCTATATTTGCATTTCTTTATCCATTATGACTCTAAATATCTGCATAGCCCAAGTCCCCTTGGCGATTTTTTTTTTGTCATGTGTACTTATATCAACCTAGCTGATAAGTAGCCCTCTCTTAAGTGACCATGTTAATGTACAGCCTAATAAAAGCATTTACTAACAATTTCACGTCTGTGTAAACTTCTGTAGTTATAGATAAGGTGCTGTATCAATTGCTATGTATTAATTTATACAGAGCATGTGAAAAATAGTGAAGGCAGCTCGCATGTAGAAAGGAAGCATGAGCATAAAAACTGCAGAGGAGGTGAAGTAAAACAAATCAAAAACTGCCAACTATGAGGTTGAACTATTATAATCTAAGTGAGTTTAAGAGTTGAAGAAATTTGTTTATATTGTTACGAATCAAAGGTAGAGTAAGAGAATGCAAAAAAAAGATAAATAATCAGTAATAACTGGCATAATAACATGAAGTTTAGGTAGCAACCGAGTACTTTCAGTAGAGAATTGGGAACACAGAAGGAAGCATATCTATAAAACAATTTAAGAAATAATGCAATACAAAATGAAGAAAGATGCTATATCAGGTGATAATTATCGTACCCCCTATGTCCCCTGTTATTTCTGACGGCCCTCCTCTATTTGCATTTCTTTATCCATTATGACTCTCAATATCTGCATAGCCCAAGTCCCCAGCAAATAAAAAACAGTAGCTATCATGCTTTATTTCATTTTGTCACTGTTGATATCAGTATCTTTGGCGTTCTCAATATTTTCCTTCATTTTCTGGGCAACTCTCCCCCTCTCTATCCCAGGAGGTGAAATTCAGTGCATAGGGCATGACAGAAGGTAATTGGCAGAATGTGTATTTAGTTGTTCTAAGGTACATTCCCTGAAGTAGGGCATGTGTGAAATTTTGATAACTATCACAGTGGAAGGCATTTCTAAATTGGCTGAGTTTAGGGCAAGTTTATTGAGAGAGTGGCGAAGAAGGATATTTTGATGCAAGTTTATAGTTGATGTGTTTGCACGAAAATGTAAACCTTTTGGATCCCCATGAAGCCTAAGAATGTTCCATAAATTACCCTGTAGGGTAGTTACCATCAATTGAGGCCCGATGATGTGTACGGCGCTTTGACCCTTTCAGCAACGCGCGTCAGAGTGTCCCCTGTAAACGCAGGGCTCATGATTATAGGTGGTAGAGGAAGAACAATTGAGTGAGAGTAAGAATAGGGGAAGAACAATTGAATGACTGTAAATTTGATGCAAGGTTATAGTTGATGTGTTCTTACTAAACTGTGAAGCCTTTGGATTCGTACGAAGCGTAAGAATGTTCCGTAAATTAAACTGGATGGTAGTTTCCATCAATTGGGGCCTAATAATTTACCAAAGAACATGCTAGCAGATGCTGAAATAATCAGCAAAAAAATCATGTATAAGGGTATCATACATTAAGGAATTAAATGTAACTGCTCTCATATTTATTTGTAAAAATGAATGTTAAATCATTTGCTCTGAGGCCCCCCATTGTACAAAAGATAAGGTAAATAGAAAACAGTTCACATTGCTGAAATTAAAGTAAGTCGGAGAACTTGAAGTTCAATCGGACATCAGCGGTCCGATCATCGCTTCCTTCCATTTTATCTCAGTAAATGATATAAAATAGGTCTCAAATGAATTGTACAGCAAAATCATGTTTCTCAAGAGGGTACAACAATTATTGGTCCTTGCTACAGAGATTAAAGAATTTGCCTGATATTTTTGACATTATTCCAAAATAATTTAGCACCCAATCAAATATTTATTATTAGAATAGCATACATATTTGATTCTTCTTATGAATCTTCTTATAAATCTAAAAAAAACCTCCTCAATTGTTTTTAAACAAACACGTCCTTAACTTCTTTTAAATAGTATTTTCTCGATATTAACAGGTTGTAAGTTGTTTCTGAAAGTTGTAGTACTTTATCTTTGTCTAAAGAGTTAGGCAGCTTAAATGCTTATTGTGGATTGAAGTGCCTCAAAAATCCTATCCACATGCTATATCCAATGCTGCAAAAGTGGATCAAGTAACAGAATAATGGGAAGTAGCAAGATTGAAAACAATTCTCAAATATGTGGTAGTAGTTCTAGAGTAATGCCCATGACTGAAATAAGGATTGATTTCATTGAGAATGCAGGAGAAATGAACAACTGACCAAAGCAAGCAGAGAAGCTGCTGGCTGCAGATCTTCACGGAATATTTAGGAGAGCAGAGCTGCAGGTAAACGGGGAAAAATCAGGCATGAAGAGGCAAAATAGGAAGACAAAATCAAACAGGTAGAAATCGAGAACGTACAGAGCTGGCGTTTTGGGAAGGCGCGCGAGAGAGCGAGAGAGAGGGGGCTGTATGTGAGAAATTACCTGAAAAGTTACAGCCGAAATATGATTTAGTGTCAGGCATTATAAATCATGTTTCAACCCATCCAAAGAAACAGAGCAGAAAGCAACGGGTAGAAAGTTTCCTCTCCTTCTTTCTAGTTTTTTTCAAGGGATATTACCAGAGGAGACTCTGAAGCGCGATCTGTAATCGTCGGCCTTGAAATCCAAATATTGGTCGCAGGGGCTGCCTGAGAAACACGCAAATCGAACCTATTTCTGACGGAGCAGCAACATTCCCGAGTGGTCTGTAGAGAAGGATAACCCGATAAGGCAAGAATCGAGAGCCGGCTGATGGGGAGCGACGAAGAAGCTACGACTTTCAAATGTCAGATGGAGATAAGCGAGTGGAAGCGGCGTGAAGAAGAGCGGCATGAGCGGCGGAACCTGTGCGCACGCGGCGAGCGAGGAGCTCCGCGAGGCGGGCCACGCGGCGGAAGAAGCGGGGATAAGGCAAGAATCGAGAGCCGGCTGATGCGGCGAGGAGCTGCGCGAGGCGGGCCACGCGGCGGAAGAAGCGGGTGGCGCCATGTCGCCGTGGCAGCGGACGGCGCGAGGGCAGAAAGGGGAATTCCTGTGACCGACGGTCTTGAGACGGACGCGGATAGCGGCGGAAGGCGGAATCGCGGAGAAGGGCGAATTCGTCAAACCATGTGACCGACGACGGCGACTAAACACCGCAGAATATCTTTATTAATAGAGATATATATATATATACCGACGACGGCGACTAAACACCGCAGAATATCTTTATTAATAGAGATATATATATATATATATATATATCTCTATTAATAAAGATATTCTGCGGTGTTTAGTCGCCGTCGTCGGTCACATGGTTTGACGAATTCGCCCTTCTCCGCGATTCCGCCTTCCGCCGCTATCCGCGTCCGTCTCAAGACCGTCGGTCACAGGAATTCCCCTTTCTGCCCTCGCGCCGTCCGCTGCCACGGCGACATGGCGCCACCCGCTTCTTCCGCCGCGTGGCCCGCCTCGCGCAGCTCCTCGCCGCATCAGCCGGCTCTCGATTCTTGCCTTATCCCCGCTTCTTCCGCCGCGTGGCCCGCCCCGCGGAGCTCCTCGCTCGCCGCGTGCGCACAGGTTCCGCCGCTCATGCCGCTCTTCTTCACGCCGCTTCCACTCGCTTATCTCCATCTGACATTTGAAAGTCGTAGCTTCTTCGTCGCTCCCCATCAGCCGGCTCTCGATTCTTGCCTTATCGGGTTATCCTTCTCTACAGACCACTCGGGAATGTTGCTGCTCCGTCAGAAATAGGTTCGATTTGCGTGTTTCTCAGGCAGCCCCTGCGACCAATATTTGGATTTCAAGGCCGACGATTACAGATCGCGCTTCAGAGTCTCCTCTGGTAATATCCCTTGAAAAAAACTAGAAAGAAGGAGAGGAAACTTTCTACCCGTTGCTTTCTGCTCTGTTTCTTTGGATGGGTTGAAACATGATTTATAATGCCTGACACTAAATCATATTTCGGCTGTAACTTTTCAGGTAATTTCTCACATACAGCCCCCTCTCTCTCGCTCTCTCGCGCGCCTTCCCAAAACGCCAGCTCTGTACGTTCTCGATTTCTACCTGTTTGATTTTGTCTTCCTATTTTGCCTCTTCATGCCTGATTTTTCCCCGTTTACCTGCAGCTCTGCTCTCCTAAATATTCCGTGAAGATCTGCAGCCAGCAGCTTCTCTGCTTGCTTTGGTCAGTTGTTCATTTCTCCTGCATTCTCAATGAAATCAATCCTTATTTCAGTCATGGGCATTACTCTAGAACTACTACCACATATTTGAGAATTGTTTTCAATCTTGCTACTTCCCATTATTCTGTTACTTGATCCACTTTTGCAGCATTGGATATAGCATGTGGATAGGATTTTTGAGGCACTTCAATCCACAATAAGCATTTAAGCTGCCTAACTCTTTAGACAAAGATAAAGTACTACAACTTTCAGAAACAACTTACAACCTGTTAATATCGAGAAAATACTATTTAAAAGAAGTTAAGGACGTGTTTGTTTAAAAACAATTGAGGAGGTTTTTTTTAGATTTATAAGAAGATTCATAAGAAGAATCAAATATGTATGCTATTCTAATAATAAATATTTGATTGGGTGCTAAATTATTTTGGAATAATGTCAAAAATATCAGGCAAATTCTTTAATCTCTGTAGCAAGGACCAATAATTGTTGTACCCTCTTGAGAAACATGATTTTGCTGTACAATTCATTTGAGACCTATTTTATATCATTTACTGAGATAAAATGGAAGGAAGCGATGATCGGACCGCTGATGTCCGATTGAACTTCAAGTTCTCCGACTTACTTTAATTTCAGCAATGTGAACTGTTTTCTATTTACCTTATCTTTTGTACAATGGGGGGCCTCAGAGCAAATGATTTAACATTCATTTTTACAAATAAATATGAGAGCAGTTACATTTAATTCCTTAATGTATGATACCCTTATACATGATTTTTTTGCTGATTATTTCAGCATCTGCTAGCATGTTCTTTGGTAAATTATTAGGCCCCAATTGATGGAAACTACCATCCAGTTTAATTTACGGAACATTCTTACGCTTCGTACGAATCCAAAGGCTTCACAGTTTAGTAAGAACACATCAACTATAACCTTGCATCAAATTTACAGTCATTCAATTGTTCTTCCCCTATTCTTACTCTCACTCAATTGTTCTTCCTCTACCACCTATAATCATGAGCCCTGCGTTTACAGGGGACACTCTGACGCGCGTTGCTGAAAGGGTCAAAGCGCCGTACACATCATCGGGCCTCAATTGATGGTAACTACCCTACAGGGTAATTTATGGAACATTCTTAGGCTTCATGGGGATCCAAAAGGTTTACATTTTCGTGCAAACACATCAACTATAAACTTGCATCAAAATATCCTTCTTCGCCACTCTCTCAATAAACTTGCCCTAAACTCAGCCAATTTAGAAATGCCTTCCACTGTGATAGTTATCAAAATTTCACACATGCCCTACTTCAGGGAATGTACCTTAGAACAACTAAATACACATTCTGCCAATTACCTTCTGTCATGCCCTATGCACTGAATTTCACCTCCTGGGATAGAGAGGGGGAGAGTTGCCCAGAAAATGAAGGAAAATATTGAGAACGCCAAAGATACTGATATCAACAGTGACAAAATGAAATAAAGCATGATAGCTACTGTTTTTTATTTGCTGGGGACTTGGGCTATGCAGATATTGAGAGTCATAATGGATAAAGAAATGCAAATAGAGGAGGGCCGTCAGAAATAACAGGGGACATAGGGGGTACGATAATTATCACCTGATATAGCATCTTTCTTCATTTTGTATTGCATTATTTCTTAAATTGTTTTATAGATATGCTTCCTTCTGTGTTCCCAATTCTCTACTGAAAGTACTCGGTTGCTACCTAAACTTCATGTTATTATGCCAGTTATTACTGATTATTTATCTTTTTTTTGCATTCTCTTACTCTACCTTTGATTCGTAACAATATAAACAAATTTCTTCAACTCTTAAACTCACTTAGATTATAATAGTTCAACCTCATAGTTGGCAGTTTTTGATTTGTTTTACTTCACCTCCTCTGCAGTTTTTATGCTCATGCTTCCTTTCTACATGCGAGCTGCCTTCACTATTTTTCACATGCTCTGTATAAATTAATACATAGCAATTGATACAGCACCTTATCTATAACTACAGAAGTTTACACAGACGTGAAATTGTTAGTAAATGCTTTTATTAGGCTGTACATTAACATGGTCACTTAAGAGAGGGCTACTTATCAGCTAGGTTGATATAAGTACACATGACAAAAAA
The DNA here is from genome assembly GCA_033032865.1 of Dactylorhiza incarnata. Classification (NCBI taxonomy): domain Eukaryota; kingdom Viridiplantae; phylum Streptophyta; class Magnoliopsida; order Asparagales; family Orchidaceae; genus Dactylorhiza; species Dactylorhiza incarnata. The sequence goes on from JAWHQI010000316.1 coordinate 1,587,480, forward strand.
AAAATCGCCAAGGGGACTTGGGCTATGCAGATATTTAGAGTCATAATGGATAAAGAAATGCAAATATAGGAGGGCCGTCAGAAATAACAGGGGACATAAGCTGTACGATAATTATCACCTGATATAGCATCTTTCTTCATTTTGTATTGCATTATTTCTTAAATTGTTTTATTTATTTGCTATGAAAGACATGATGTAGGCATTAGTGAGATTATGACCACATAAATTATTATGTACCCACTCATATAAACTACAATGCTGCACTCTTACAATCAAATGCTCTACATTTTCTATCCTGTGTGAGCCGTCGTTGTCATCCATAGCTGTGCGTCCAGTAAGCGAGTACCAAAATAACTGTTTATCAATGCTTCTGTACAAAATTTGCTTTGCTGCGACTCTTGATTTCGTAAGCACGTGTTCGTACCCGCTGCTACTACATATTTACAGTGCCATTTTTAAATGTACTGCCACTTCCGTCATTGCGCGACGTCTTGCAATACACTGCTTACGTTGGTGTATATTATTTGTAGCTGTCTTCAAAGTGATTCACCCGTAATGGATCGTGATCGTACGTTAGACTCCATAGCAGACACAGGTCAACTGCATGTTCATGCTCGAAAAAGAGCACGACAAGTACCTGTACTACATGAAATGCGTTCAGCATGTGCCTTACATGATCAGCATAATACTTCGCCAACAACTGCATATGCGCCGTCAACATCACATGTTGCCCAGCAGGCTTCTAATCGCGAGCGGTCACAAAGAAGAAGAACGCATATGTCCGACGAACAACGTGAGGCTCAAAGAGCATATAATCGATTGTACCAACGTGAGAGGCGTGCTCATATGTCTGCAGGACAACAGGCACACGAACGAGAAGTTCGGCGTGCCGCTTCTCTTGCCCGTCGCAACCAATTACCCCCAAATAACAGCCACTTTCAACACCAAACCTCTGAGCCTGACCCCACTGCTGAACCCGTACCCCCCGGAAGTACACTTGCAACAAACATTCCAGCATCAGAGTGTCCTGCTCGACGACGTCTTTCTCACCAGCTTGCACAACGTACTGTCACAAGAATGCCCAATGCCCAACGTGCTGCTCGACGAGCTTACACTCGACAGTACCAAACACTGAGGAATGCACAAATGACCGATGCCCAGCGTGATCACCAACGTCAAATTAGGCGTGCTGCTGCTCAAAGACGGCGTCAGCATGTACCCCATCAGCGTGACCAACATCAAATTGACAACAGCGCGCTCACACGCATTTCTGTGCCTCTGGACCAACCACATCCACATGAGTCTGTACCGCAGGATCCCCCCGTCCGCGACAACATGACATGGGGTAATATTCTACATTTATTTTCCCGCATATTCCTCCTTCGAAATACTATTACATAACACAACACCCATATGTTCTTGCATCTCTAAGCCACAAATGCAGATAACGGTGTTGTCCACCGATACAGCCTATCTGCTTTACCGTCTACATCGTTCTCTCACGCTAATCGTCTGCTTCAAGCTGGACAATCGTCCACATTGCAACCCCGTAGTCCCCCAATGCCTCAATGTGCCTCTCCAGTTCTGTCTGTTATCCCAGTACTTCAACAGCGGCATGAGAACACTCCATATCGTACGCACTGCCACTGTTATTTACTATTATAAATTTTCGCGTCCATGCACACCTTCTGCTCATAACTCATTCTTAAAAATCTGCCTTCATAGCGAACTCAGCACATCCTGCTCAACAACCTCTCCCCAACAGTGACGACTCCTCTGATGATACTGCTCCCTCCGCGAATCGTCGACCACGGAGCCTTAACAGTGCTCGCACCTCCACTGCAACTGCGCATTTTACGCACTTGCACCTTCAGTCCCCACATTTCTGTATGTACTGCCGTGCTAAATTATTCGATGGGGAAACATCAACAATGTGTTGCAACAATGGCCGCGTTCAGATTCCAGCCATTCCTTTCCCAAATGAACTTTACAATTTATTCGCTGGTGATTCCGCTGAAAACCGTCACTTCAGAAGATATATCCGTTCATACAATCATGTGTTCTCCTTCACTTCTATGGGTGTTACATTAGACGCAAGTTTGTCCACTGATCAGCACGCCATCTACACTTTTCGCGCTCATGGAGCAATATACCACAAGATTGGATCTCTTCTGCCTGCTGCAAATACCAGACCTCGCTACTTACAACTGTACATATACGATACAGAGCATGAGCTTGATCATCGGTTGCAAGAAAGCTCAGAATTAGATCGTGATCTGCTTCAGAAGATAACATTAATTCTTGATACACACAACCCTTTTGCTCTGATGTTTAGGCGCTTAGCGCAACGAGAAGATATCGAGAGGTGCAGATTTCTTATCAAGGAACGGCCTGCATTTGAACAACAATATACATTACCAGCTTCATCACAGGTTGCTGCTATAATTGTTGGTGCTGAAGAATATCTTGAGTCTAATGAACGTAATATCATTGTGAACACAACTGAAGGCGACGTATTTACTGTTAAAGAGTACAATGGTTACTATGATCCACTTCAGTATCCACTTCTTCTGCCGTACGGCACATATGGTTGGTTAGCTGAGTACAAAGGACTGAATAATCTACGTGTTAGCTGTTGTGACTACTACTCCTACATACTTCAGGTTTCTTACTTATACTTGCTAAGATTATGCTGTCCACACAACTGCTTACATCATATTATAACTCATATACATTCAACTACAGGACCGGCACCCAACTTTATCGTTACCACTACACGGCTGTCGTCTGCTACAACAATACGTTGTTGACAACTACATTAAGATAGAAACTCAGAAATTACGTTGGATAAAAAAAAATCAAAATAATATTCGTGCTGAACTGTATAGTGGCTTGCAGGACTGCCTTAATGCAGGAGAAAATAATGCAGGTACTTCTACTGTTTCTACCTACAACATTCACTTCAATTTCTGCATGCTCGATGCTCCATCTTACTATGTCATCTTTTGCTACTGCAGCAAATATTGGTCGACGATTTATTCTACCATCGTCTTTCATTGGCAGTCCTCGCGACATGTACCAACGTTATCAAGATGCAATGGCTGTTGTCCAGCGATATGGTAGACCAGATATTTTCTTGACAATGACCTGTAACTCCTCATGGCATGAAATCACAGACTCCCTCTATCCTGGACAAACAGCACAGGATCGTCCGGATGTTGTTGCTCGAATATTTCACGCTAAATATGAGAAGTTAAAGAAAGACATTTTCCACAAATGTGTTCTAGGGAAAACAATTAGTCACGTCCACGTAATTGAATTTCAAAAAAGAGGCTTGCCGCACGTTCATATGCTTATTATTTTCGACACACGTGATAAAATGAACACTCCAGACGATTACGACGAGATTGTTCGAGCTGAGCTCCCTCATGTCGAACATGAGCCTGAACTTTACAATGCTGTGGTGCGTCATATGATCCATGGCCCATGTGCCCATGTCAATCCGCAGGCCCCGTGCATGAAGCATGGTAGCTGCAGAAAAGGATACCCTAAACACTTCGCTGAACATACCGTGCAGGGAGCTGACTCATACCCAAGATATCGTCGACGTGCTGATGGGCGGGCGTTCACGTTGCAGCATAGACAGGATTTTAATATTGATAATCGCTGGGTTGTTCCGTATAATCCATGGCTTCTACTGAAATATGACTGTCATATTAATGTTGAGATTTGTAGTAGCATCAAAAGTATAAAATACTTATACAAATACATTCACAAAGGACCTGACCGTATCACATTTGGGGTTCAGCCTACCGATTCTCGCGATGAGGTATCTCAGTATATAAACGGTCGATGGATATGTCCACAAGAAGCATTTTGGAAAATTTTTAAATTCACTATGTACCAGACGTATCCATCAGTTATTCGTTTACAAATTCATTTACCTGACAAACAACAAGTCCAGTTCCGCACTACTGATTCACTCAATAACATCCTTTCAAATGAGCGCAACTCTCGAACAATGCTGACTGAATTTTTTGGAGTAAACGAGTCTGAGCGTGGATCCCGCAGATACTTATACACTGAATTTCCAAAGCACTATACGTGGAATTCGTCTTCAAGAACGTGGCATAAGCGAAGGCGTCGACAAAAGGTTATTTCTAGAATGTACTCTGTACATCCATCTGAAGGAGAACGATTTTATTTGCGAATGCTTCTCAATCATATTCGAGGCCCTCGGTCTTTCGAACATTTGATGACGGTTGGTACTACGACTCATCCAACATTTAAAGAGGCGGCTGAACATTACGGCCTACTGGAACGAGATACCGGTCTACATACATGTATGCGCGAGGCTACAGAATATCATATGCCCTCAGCACTACGAACATTATTTACTACAATTTTGTTATACTGCAACCCTACTGAAGTTCGCGAACTATGGAATGACAACTACGCCGCTATGACCGAAGATTATGTTACAACACAGTCTGCCAGTGATGTAGTCAACCTTAACAAGCTGCTTCGAGAAGTAGATAATATTCTCCAACAACATAGTAAAAGTATCTCCCAGTTTGATATTCCTCAAATGTCTTTGATCTTCCAAAATATGGATACCTTCAGCAGCTTAATTGAAGATGAGCTTTCAATACCAATTTCATGCGCGGATGTAAATTCGATTTCATCTTTGAATCAAAGCCAATCTTCGGTATTCTACACTATTACTGAAACAATTCACGCGAGAAGAGGTGGTCTTTTCTTCATTGATGGTCCAGGAGGCACCGGCAAAACATTTCTGTACAAAGCACTTCTCGCACATCTACGCCAGGCTGGTCATATTGTACTCGCCACTGCATCATCAGGAATCGCTGCAACTCTTTTGCCAGGTGGTACTACAGCACATCTAAAATTCAAAATTCCAATTCCTATTGAAGCATCCTCATTCTGTAAATTTGGCAAACTCTCTGAGATACAACAGCTACTTCACCATTGTTCTGCGATTATATGGGATGAGGCGCCAATGTCTCATAAATTTGTTTTCGAGGCCGTTGATCGTTCGTTGCGCGATGTTCTTGACTCAAATCAACCTTTTGGTGGAAAAGTTATAATTATGGGGGGAGATTTTCGTCAGGTGCCGCCTGTTGTAATTAATGGCACAAAGTCACAAATCATAAATGCAAGCATAGTTGCATCACATTTATGGTCAGCTGTCCACTTACTTTCACTGTCTGAAAATATGCGTGCAGTGAACGACCAACATTTCTCAGAGTTTCTACTTCGTGTTGGAAATGGAGATGAACCTACATGTGAGGATGATATGATACGTATTCCAGATTCGATGATCATTCCATGGGAAGGAGAACATTCGATCAGTGCACTTATCAACATTGTATTTTGTAACATGTCCTACAATATTAGTAACTCTGACTACTGGGAAGGTCGGGCTTTACTAACTCCACTAAATGAAGATGTCACTCAGTTAAATGAGAAATGTCTCACTATTTTACCTGATGCTGAAATGACATACTACTCCTTCGATTCTGTTGATGACGACAAGTATAACTTATACCCGCAGGAGTTTCTGAATAGTATCTCTCCGGGAACTCTTCCTCCGCACAAATTGACTTTGAAAATTGGTGCGCCTATCATTCTTCTGCGAAATTTAAACCCTCGCATTGGCCTTTGCAACGGTTCACGCCTCATATGCCGTCATTTCTCAGCGAATGTTGTTGGGGCTGAAATTCTTACTGGCCAGCATAAAGGCAGACAAGTCTTCCTTCCGCGCATACCCCTGAAGAATGCTGGAGATCAGAATTTGCCTTTCGAACTCACACGAAAGCAGTTTCCAGTTCGTTTAAGCTTCGCGTTAACAATAAACAAATCACAAGGGCAAACCATCAGACAGATTGGCCTGTACCTACCTTCTCCAGTTTTTACTCATGGTCAGCTTTACGTTGCTCTATCAAGAGGTGTGAATGCTTCCAACACAAAAGTGCTAATAAAAAATGGCACTTTACCTAAACGTCCTGGCGCTTACACAAAAAATATAGTTTTCAAAGAGTTGCTCTCAAGGGTTATCGTGCAGGTACATTCTGTCCTCATTTGTTACATTGCTGTTTCATATATAAGTTCGGCAACTGTACTGTTTCCAATCATTACGATACCTCCACCTACTGCTCAGTCTCATCATACTTACGGAGAAACAGCTGGTTAACTCCGAGTGTCATTACCAAATAACTACTGCTCAATCAACTCGATCTCTGTGCTTCCCGGCAATGTATCTACAATTTCTGAGGCAACACCCACTCCGTTTATGCTTCGCTTTAAGCAGACATATACCTCAAGGTCAGCCAATAAATTCCTTCCCTATGTAATTACCATGCGCTTCTCTCGCTACTGACCAACTTTCTCTCACTTTACCGCTATCAGTACCTTGATGAAATACAAAGACTGTACTGAAAAATGGTGCCCTCACTTAATGTCGCGACACTTACACTGCAACTGCTGTATTGAAAGAGTTTCTTTCCAATTTTGTACTTCAGGTGCACTTGATGTTCGCCCTTTCTACTTTTCTCAACTTCCACATGTATATTATTACTGCTCTGAATTGTTCAGCTGTTTCTTACCTGCACAGTCTCAACACCCTCATTCAACTTCCCTTCCATTAATTGAGCTGCTGTACTGTAACTTCGTACTACACTCAAACTAACATTGACTGATTCAGTGACATGTCCTGAGGTACTATACTGTCTTCACTACAATTTTTTCGTACACTACGTACTATTACATGATTAACTGCTGCAACAGCTATTCAGCAACATATGTTTATGTGCCGTGAATATATTATGTTCAAAATATTTATCGTACCAATGCTGTATAACCTTACAGATCTTTATTACCTGCACATACATGGAAGTGCTAAAAAAATTCATATTCCGCTGCAGATACAGGTGCACACGAATCGATCGGCTCGAAATTCGTCCGTCCCAACAGTACATCTACATTTTCCAACTTCTCTACCATTACCTAAGGTTCTTGCTTCTATTTATGTTACTGCTTCTGTTATTACTATTAACTTTCGTCATACATGTGAAAATAACTGTCATGTCATTGATACTGTTTTCTCCTGCTTCCCTATATCATCGGTATCAATTTCCTCTACATCAGCATCCTTGCTTACCAGTTCTTCCCTTTGCCTTACGCCGTCATTCATCTCTACGTTTGCCATTACCATCGCCATGCAGGTTCCTCACTCTATTGTTTTTGGCAGCTTTTATGTCCACTTCTACCTCTTTCTCGGAGATGACGCTCGCGCAACGCGACCACTTGGCTTGCAACCACGATGTGCCGCCAGAGATGTGCGACTACTATTATTTCTCCGTCTTACTGAACGGACTTAGCCTTACTACAAGTACAGAGCATTTGAAAGCCGTATGTGGATCGCTTCCGGGATTCCTTCATGCTGCTGTAAGCACGATGACTCATGCTCATTCAGTACAGTATCTTCACCTGTTTCGTACCTGATTCGTTGTCTCCCTAAATTTCTTTACGCAGATCGACGTAACTGTGGATGGGGAGCCACTGCGTACGGGGGAAGTTATCTTCACAGATAGGGTGACAATGATGGCTGCTGCAACTCAAATGGACGGCAGTATCATTGATGGAAGTAGGATAGCTACCCGTGAACTTGCATTGTTCGATGTTAAGCCAGAGTACTCTCAACGAGAATGCAACTGACACGACATTGCGTCACAAGCTTCCACTGCTTTTAGTTACGTAACTTCGCATGTCTGTACGCGTGCTACATTTCTATCGTACGGTAAAATGTAGTACGCCGTCGTTTAATCTACTGTTTGCTGTCTGTACAGTTAACGTGTTTTGCTACTCATCTGTTTGCTGCTTCATTTCTGGTATAGCTCATCGCTTCTCTTGCGACATTTGTTAATATTTCTCTCCTCTGGGTTCTTTTCGATTGCTTCTGTACCTATGCCTCTGCTCAACGTATGTACACATACTACGTCAGTTTTTATAATAAAATGTCGTCCACTTCATACTGATGGTCCGTCCCTGAGCTTTTGTCTGTGCACATGCTAAACATATGCACGCACTTTTTACATTCGATGCATTCTGAAGAGAAACAGACAAATCGACAACACGATAGCTCAACAATGCATGCTATACTATTACATATATAATATATACAATTACTATATTATGTACTTCGTATATTATATGATCTACTATGAAAATGAACCACTTCTAAGTTTTTTAAATGAATACGCATATTCGTTAAATGAAATTTTTCTGAACGAGCTCCATGTACATATATTTAATTCATTTACTTTTTCATATCTCCCTCTTATAACATACACTATTTACAGTCTCATTCATATCTTATCTGTATCAGCCACCTTCCTCTGCACAAATAGGCTTCAAAAAATTGTGTTTTTGAGGAACTCATGGTCTTCCATTGCTGCGGTCAGATACTTCTTCTCAGACAATATCTAGGACACTCTTTACGTTTCATTTCTTTTGTAGCAACTTGACTTCAGCATATTCACCCGCAAAAACAACCCACTCCTTCCTTGAACCCCTTCTCCCTTTTTTTAATCTCATTAACCTACTAACCTGTCTACTGTAACTTTTGCTAAATAATTAATTGATGCTATAAATTTTAGGCCCCTCATAAGCTACCGTCAGTAAAAATGATGAAACTTATTTAGATATGAAGTTGCACAATGCCGCAACATATCATTTTGCTGCAGCTGCAATGTTGCAGGTGCACAAAAATACAGTTGCAATGCTGCAGTTGGTATAAACTGCAGCTGCAAAGGCTCAACATGACAGTTTATGTAGCCCCTCAGGTTGGGGTTGCTCAGATGCTGCTAGATGCACGGTTGCTGCTGCGTCAACTTTGCGCACCACGCAGAAATCGGCGTCGCGCCGTTGAACATGGCACCGGAGCATGGGAGTAGATCAGAGATGTTGCAGCCCGCCCCCAATATGTCCGTGCGAGCGACTGTTTCATAAATGATGTATGAATTGTGTGGCTATTAGATATATTATATATGTCAATGGTTATATTTGTGTTTTGTTTTTTTATTCATTTGAACATGGTTCTTCTTCAGCTCCTGAAGGTGGTTCTTCCGCTTCTGAAGCATCCGTCTCTGGAGAAGGATGTGCGGCCGGCGCTCTACCAGAAATTATGCATGCTACGGTGGTTTGAAAAGCCTGGGATCTCTTTTTATGATCATATTTCTTGATGGACGGTTCTGATTTCTCCAAAGCTGTACATTATTACTATTTTAGGCGTTCATCGAATGGGGTAAGAAGATTGCTATACGGTGTGGTTGTGCTCTCTATGTTGCAGTGGACGACAGGCATTGCTTTGTCTGCAAATTTGTTGTATGATTGTAAACTTCCGTGCGTGTGAAAAGTTGTTTATTGTTCGTATGTATATATATGTATGTATGTATGTATGTGTGTATATATATGTACCAAATGGCCAATCCAAGAAAATCATGCTTGGAATCTGAAAATCCAAACTAGCTTATGAAAGAGAATTCCACTATGTGCATATAGGACAGAAATCGTATGATGGTGCTAACTTCTCACCTTTCTCCAAACCTGACGATTTGAAACTAAGGTTGGCAAGCTGCCATCAAAATTGTTGATTGTCTTAATTGTTTTGGGAGCTATATTTTATTTGACTGAAACAAATGTGAGATTATATGAAATCATTTTGAATGAAATTTGTGCTACTATGAATTAATTATGTTATTATTGAAATAGAATTTGTTCCAATGTTGTTGGTGATTTTGTTTTTCTCATTTTGAGTGAAATCATTTTCATAATGGAGATTACTTCACATTGTGGCATCAAAGATTTAACGGGAGAGCTTCTTTAACAACTTCAAATCATTTTTATTTTTATTATGAATTATTGGAAGTTGTTTCATAATTTTTGTAGCACCGCGCCGGCACAATGTCGGGCCAGGGGTACTGTCGCGTGGAGCACGGGGGCTACCTATGCACTGTCAATTGGTTGAGCGGCGTAGAGATGGCGAGTTCGGCGGAGGTACTGTCACATTTTCGAATGTAAGGCGTGATGAGGCGGCGGCGGGCGGGCTCACGCGGGTCAGGACAGGGGGAGCAAGGCGTGCGTACGCGGGAGCGGGCGAGCTCACGCGCCCTTTTCGAATGTAAAGCGGGGCTCTGCTATATGAAGAGCGGAGCTCCACGTTGTTTCGCGATGTGGGACTAATGAAGTCCCACATCGCTCGGGCGCAGCCGTTGGATCGGCCACTGGTTTGATCCAAAGGCCGCGCCCGCGCGATGTGGGACTTCATTAGTCCCACATCGCGCAATAGAGCGGAGCGCCGCGCTTCATATAGTGAAGCCCCGCATCAATGTCGAACATGTTGAGCGTACCCGCCCTCGCCGGGCGCACCGAACCCGTCGGCGCCATGCCGCACCCGATCCCCGCCGGCGATTTGTTGTTAAAGCGGACGGGGCCCGCCTTCTATGTTATTCCTTTTTATTATTGTTCTGACCTTTTTGCAGAAATTTCACGCTCTTATCTTCTTATCGTTGCAGATTCTTGAATTATTTATGACCGTCTATTTACCTTTCACAGAATTGCTAAATCATTTCTTGAATTATAAGACCTTAAAATCAGTGCTTGAACTGAAAAATGGTTTACAATGGTCTCTAAACTTCTAAATACACAAAATTGCTAAATCATTTCTTGAATTATAAGACCTTCTTAAAATCAGTGCTTGAACTGTAAAAATGTTTTGAAATTGTCTCCAAACTTCTAAATTGTTAAAATTAGGCGATTGTTATCGGCACTCCAAAAAAACACATTTTCTTTTAAACTTCTTCTTTCAGTTTGAATAAAAAAACAAATGTCGGCCCGCCGCAAGCAGCTGGGCACTACCGCGGGATTTTAGGGGGTTACATGTTTGATACTTTTTAATTTATTTTGTATTTTAATATTTAATGAATGTGAAATGATTTAAAATTTTAAATAGGTGAAGGGGGCGAAGACCGGCGAGGGGCGGGCGAAGCCCGCCGACGCCGAGGGGGCGGGCGAAGCCCGCCTTGAATGACAAGCGGGCGAAGCCCGCTTGGTTGCGGGCGAAGCCCGCATTGCTGCGGCCGAAGGCCGCCCGAGAGCATCGAGCACGGGCGTAGCCCGTGCGATGATGCTCGTGTATATATATATATATATATACCTAACCCATGGGAGAAGTCATGTTCTAGTTCAAATATAATGATATGTTGAATCGGTAGTGTAAAGTTTAAACCTAAATATATTCCACAATTAGTAATTAATAAATAAGTCAAGGGAAGACACACCTATACCATAAAGCCGGTCTAGCTCACTTACCTAACGGCTAACGTTCAGGGTCCGGCGGAGTTATATTTTTGAATAACTTATATTAAATAGTTCTCTTCATATTCCACTTATAAAATATTTTAAATAAATTTGCATTTTTTTTTAAATGTATTTAAGCGTCTCTGTCCTAAAAATGTCCGTAACATTGCCGTCGGAACGAAAATAACAATCAATTATATTTATTTTTTTAAATTAATAGAATTAAATCATTAATAACGCTCCCATCCCAATAATCTCTAATTATTTTTTCTAATTATGTTAACATCTTATTCTCCGTGCAATTGACGGAAGCATGAGAATTTAATGCACTTTCTAGTTTTTTAGTGTAACAGTTAAAATTTATTTAAATGCATCAAAATAAATTGTTTAAATATAATAACAACAAGTCAACAACACAAGCCTTCATCCCACTATATGGATCATTTGTCGTTATTGCGCTCTATCTTTAATCATAGTCTCACTAATGCCTAAGTAATCATATCCTTCCTTATAGTTTCATTCCAAGTCTTTTTTTTTGTCTACCCCTCTCCCGTTTAACATGCCTACTGACTAAACTTTCACAACGCCTAACTTGTGCCTCTAATGGTCTCCTATGTACATGTTTGAACCATCTTAAACGAGCTTCTCACATCTTCTCTACAATTGGCGTCACTCATGTCTTATCCCTGATACCTCCATTCCTAATTTTATCCAGTCTTGTGTGACCACACATCCACCTAAGCATTCTCATCTCCGCAACTCTTATTTTTTGCTCATGTACACCATTCACTGCCCTACACTTAAAATCGTAGAGTATTGCTGGCCTAATTGCAGTACGGTAAAACTTGCCTTTAAGTTTTAATGATACTTTATGATCACACAAGAACCAGACGCGTCTCTAAACTTCAACCAACCTGCTTGGATTCTATGTATCACATCTTTATCTATGCATCCATCGTTTTGAATTATCGATCACAGATATTTAAAACACTCACCGTGGAAAATATCTTAGACATGGGGACCAACTTTAGTTACAAGGTTATACCAACAATTCTTGATTTCACTGCCTTCATCATCACATAATTTTATCTCTTGTTTGATCTTCAATGCATTAATAATTTTTAGGGGGATTTCAACCTTACTCTTGTTCTAGTTGTGTGCAGTTTATCTATCTTATCTGTTGCGGATCGTTCAAATCTCTCTTAGACCGATTAAGCTGAACCGCCTTAGCTCGATAGAGAGCCGAACGCGCAAACAGACAAAAGTGTGAAACAACAGGGAACAACAGGATTTTTACGTGGAAAAATTCAAAAATGGAAAAAAACACAGGGCTTAGCTCAGTTTTGAACGATCCACTAGCTCTGTGTGTTACAAAGAGAATTATTTTCCGAGGGTGACAGACCACCGCTCGTTACAAAGATTCTGCTAAGTCCTTTCCATGCTTAGGAGTCGTTCCTGGTGAAGCGAGCTCATGGATCCCTTTTAGCGCGGAACTTGGTGATACTATCCCCGACTGAGCGCTGCGGAGCAGCTGAGATGAAGAGCCGTAGGAAGCAACTTGGAGCTGAACGTTCTGGAGCAACCTCGTTCCTTCCCACTGAGGTCTTCCCCAAGCTCTTGAAGTAAGTTGGGATCTTGAGGGAAATCTCTAAGGGGAGCTTGAAGGTCGATGAAGATTCTCTGAAAATCCTCGCCGGAAAACTCAAGAGCTCCTCCTTCTCCTCATGCCAAAAGGTCCCATCAAATGAAGGTCTGACACTCCTTTTATAGTTTTTGAGGAGGGCATTCTGGTAACTGCGTCATGCTGATTCTTGGAAGAGCGAATGGGGATGTCTGATTCGGGGCACGTGGATTGTCAACTTTGTGATTATGACAAATTTGCCCCCCCCCCCCCCCCCCCGGTCATGCTGGGCAGCTCGGGCAGCCCGGACAGCCTCTCTGGTGGTGATGGTGGCCGGCGATCGCCATCGGCGATGGACGATAGCTGCGCGCTCCACAGAACAAGCATAAGCGAGAGTGCTTCTTGAGAACCACAAGAGAGCGGGAGCGCTTTCCGTGGAGCAGGAACGAGCAGGAGCAGAAGAGTGCCCTCTGTGGAGCAGGAGCGAGCAGAAGCACCCTTGCGGAGCAGGCAAGAGCGGAAGCGATCTCTGCGGAGCTGGAGCACTTTCTGCAGAACAGGAGTGAGTGGGAGCACAAGAGCGCCTCCCGCGGAGCAGGAGCGAGCAGAAGCACTCTTGCAGAAAGTGGGGAACGGAAGCGCTCACAGCGGAGCGGGAGCACCTTCTGCGGAACAGGAGCGAGCGGGAGCACAGGAGCGCCTCCCGCAGAGCAGGAGAGAGCAGAAGCACTCTTGCGGAGCAAGCGAGAGCGGAAGCGCTCTCTGCGGAGCTGGAGCACTTTCTGCGGAACATGAGCGAGCGGGAGCACAGGAGCGCATCTCGCATAGCAGGAGCGAGCAGAAGCACTCTTGCAGAGCAGGCGAGAGAGGAAGCGCTCTATGCGTACATGGAGCACTTTCTGCAGAACAGGAGCGAGCGGGAGCACAGGAGCGCCTCCTGCAGAGCAGGAGCGAGCAGAAGCACTCATGCGGAGCAGGCGAGCGAAAGCGATAACTCGAAGTTGCTTAGCTGCAGGATTTAAACCGGGCACCAGAGCTAGAGCCGCCTTATGGGTTCGGGCGAGGCTGCGATGAGAAACATTCGGTCCGACTCAACCCGAGCCCTTGAAGGGGAAACCCATCACTACCTTTACAAGATTTTGATTTAGGTTTTTGCAGCGAAAAAAGTGCAGCACCGACGATGCGGCCAAACAATTTCACTATCCTCTTTTCTGGGAATTCGATCTAGGGTTTGACGGCTCAAAGCTCTATGTGTGCAGAGACGCTGCTGCCGCATTCCACGGTGTTTCAATGATGAGAGCTTAAATATTTGGACCACTTCATTCTCCCCGGTACATCATGTTAATGTATATTTGGATACATAACGGTTCGGAGGCCTAACGGGTTTGGTTCGGATATCGGGATATCTGACGCACATTCTAACCCTAGGGTTTTCCTATAAAACTCAAGTTAGGGAAACGTAGGTAGTTCCACCTTGACCACCACCCGGGATGCTTTGAGCAACCATATCAAGGAGGTTCTGATATATCACAAATATATGAGGAGATTGTTAATGTATATTTGGATACATAACGGTTTCGGAGGCCTAATGGGTTTGGTTCGGATACCGGGATATCTAACACTCGTTCTAACCCTAGGGTTTTCCTATAAAACCCAAGCTAGGGGCAACGGGTAGGTAATTCCTGTTAGAATTGAAGTGAGCTAGCGCCAGCGCTAGCTCATACTCGCCACCCCCTTGTTTTTGCCTATAAATAGAGGGGTACCCCCCTCTAAAGAGAGAGATCCTGTATCTGGCGAGTATCATCAACTTTGAGCGAGTTAGAGATACCAGAGTGCCACCAGGCGAGCATCGGACTTGGAGTAAGTTCGGCAGGCGAGCATCGGACTTGGAGTAAGTTCGGCCAGCTCCCTTGAGCGAGTAGCGAGTAGTGGAGATACCGTCGGCGCTAGTGCTAGCGCACGCGGTAGCGACAAGAGGCGAAGAGGCGAGCAGCGAGCTTGCGAGTAGCTGGGAGTGCGAGTACCTACTTAGGAGATAGCGCCCGGCGCTAGTGATAGCGCTCGCGCTAGCGAGTATTGGAGGAAGCGACGCGTGGCGAGTATGCGAGAAGCTTGGAGTGCGAGCAGCGAGCTTGCGAGTAGCAGAGCTAACGGCTGGCGCTAGCGATACCGCCGGCGGTAGCGAGGAGCGAGCTTCTGTAGCGAGGAGCGAGTATTGGAGCGAGTATCACCTGCGTGGTGTGCTCCGGAGGAGAAGCGGACCTTGTCCGTGACCAAGTTCTTAACTTCGATTGGCTGTTGTGATTCAAGTTGGATGCAACTTGTATTCAGCCGTGTTCAGTTATAACTAGCTACCAAAATTAGTATTGTGAAAGCTTGTGTTCATCTTTGGTGTCCTTATTCTCCGGTTGGTTGACGTGTTCTTCCGACTTCAAAATATTTCACATGGTATCAGAGGGATAGTGGGAACAAGGACGTAGCAACCAAGATGGACGGCGGAGGAGGGTATGCTAGGGGACTTGGCATTGAGCTGCTTACTTAAACCAACTACAAGAAGTGGATGTCTTGTATGGAGAGCTACCTTCTTGGAGAGGATCTCTGGGAGGTTGTTGGTGGTGGGGAGCAAGAGGAAGTAGTAGCTGTCGGTGATAATGGTCCAGCTGTGAGAGCTTGGAGGAAGACCAACGCCAAGGCGGAGTTCACCTTGAAGAGAGTCATATCACCTGACTTGTTCGACCACATCATAGGTTGCAAGTCAGCGTCTGCGATCTGGATAGCCCTCGATGGGTTATTCAACAAGAAGAATGTGGCGCGGCTATAATTACTGGAGAATGAGTTGGCGAAGTCGACTCAAGGCGAGATGGCGATATCCACCTTCTTCCTGAAGGTGAAGAACCTATGTGGGGAGATCTCGGCCTTGGATCCTGAAGAGCCAATCTCAGAGGCGAAGTTGAAGTGGCACATACTCCGAGGCTTGAGGAGGGAGTATGTCCCCTTCGTTACTTCCGTGCAAGGATGGGCTACTCAGCCCTCCCTTCTGGAGCTAGAGAACCTGCTATCGTCACAGGAGAGCTTGGCGAAGCAGATGGCGGGAGTATCCATCTCAGGAGGAGATGGCGAGGCCTTGTTCTCAGGAAAGAGGAGATCCTGGGACAAGAGAAAGAAGAACTCCGGAGATGGACCTTCAACGTCCTCTCAGGGAGATGGGAGGAAGTTCCTCCCTGCGCGCGATGAGAAGGGGAGAACCCTTTGCTTTGCCTATAAGAAGTAGGGGCATATGGCAAAGGACTGCCGGTCTAATCTGAAGGCCGGTCATGCTGCTAACAAGGAGGGAGATCACCAGAGAGGTGGAGGAAGAGGTGGAGGTCACCAGGGCGGTGAGAGGGGGGACAATTGTTTCCTGGCAGAGATGACGGCAACGTCAGTCAATGTCTTAGCCTCCATCAACCTCGAGAACGACTGGATAGTGGATTCTGGTTGCGGGCATCATCTCACAGGAGATATGTCCAAGTTCGACTCCTTGGAAGCGTATGAAGGGACGGATGCTATCATCACTGCGGATGATACGGTACATCATGTGGAGCGAGAAGGGAAGGTGTCCCTTGGGAGTAGAGAGAAGTCAGTGACACTGAAGAGTGTGTATCACGTGCCTGGCATGAAGAAGAACCTCTTCTCAGTGGCGAACGTCGTGGATGCTGGATACCACGTGCTGTTTGGACCAAAGGAGATGAAGTTCTTGAAGAACCTTTCGTCTGTCGATGCTGACGTCGCGCTCACCGGGAGAAGGGTGAAGGATTTGTATGTTCTGTCTACAAATGCCTACGTGGACAAGCTGAAGATAAACGACAGCGCTGTGATCTGGCATGAGAGGCTGGGTCATGTGGGGATGGACAATCTGAAGATGATGGCGGCAAAGGGGCTAGTGAGTGGCCTGCCTCATCTCTCTTCCTACGGCGACGTCCATGTGTGCGACGGATGCCAATATGGAAAGTCACATCGACTTCCATTTGACAAGTCGGAGACCAGGTGTAAGGCACCTCTTGAGTGCGTACATGCTGACGTGATGGGGCCGTGCGTCACCCGTACTTATGGAGGCAATAAGTATGCGCTGGTTCTGGTGGATGACTACACCCGCTATACGTGGGTATACTTTTTGAGAGAGAAATCAGAAGTATTCAGCAAGTTCCTCGAGTGGAAGGAGCTTGTGGAGGGGAGGCTGAACTGCAGAGTAAAGAAGCTGAGAAGCGACAATGGAGGGGAGTTTACCTCCAATGAGTTTGCTTCTTTCTGCAGGAGGTTCGGCATTCGGCGGGAGCTCTCCTGCGCTCACACCCCGCAGCAGAATGGGGTGGCAGAGAGGAAGATCCGCCATCTGGTGGAGACTACCAGGAGTTGGCTACATGCCAAGAGCATTCCCAAGGCCTTATGGGCGGAGGGAATGGCGTGCGCTACTCATGTGATTAGCAGGCTACCTCTGAGTCCTAACAGGATGGTGTCTCCACACCAGCTCATGTTCGGGGAGAAGCCCAATGTGGGTCACATGAAGGTGTTTGGTTCTACCTGCTTCGTGCACGTCCCGGACGCTCAGAGAACAAAGTTGGAGCCGAAAGCGAGGAAGTGTATCTTCATCGGCTACGATGAGCGGAAGAAAGGGTGGAAGTGCATGGATCCGCAGACCCACAAGTTCGTCGTCTCGCGCGACATAGTGTTTGACGAACTGGTCTCATACCAGGGAGTCTCTTCAGTGGAGCTGCCGGAGAGTGGAGAAGCTAGCAGGGAAGAGGAGTGGGTCATTGAGGACCCTACTGTGGAGTTGGAGTTATCTCCAAGTGCTCCATCGCAATCTAGCTCAGGAGGAGCTTCTGGCTCAGGAGGAGCTTCTAGCTCAGGGGGAGCTACGAACTCAAGAAGCAGGGAGAGCACCGCTTCAAGAGGAGTTCAGAGAGGAGCTCAGAGAGGAGCTCAACCAGAGGAGTCTACCGGAGTGGTAGATAGTGGCCAAGCCATGAGGAGGTCGAAGAGGACGATCGTCCCGCCTGCTCGCTATAAGGAGGGGAACTTCGTGAGTTTAGTTTCCTGCTTCTTCGCAGGACCACTCGATGAGAGGGAACCTGCCTGCTTTGAGGATGCTGCTGGCATCAAGGAGTGGGACGCGGCCATGATCGAGGAGATGGAGGCCCTAGAGAAGGACGAGACATGGGACCTGGTTCCCATGGTGGAGGGCATCAAACCTGTCAGCCGTAAATGGGTGTACAAGGTTAAGAAGAGGGCTGATGGAGAAGTGGAGCGGTACAAGGCGAGGCTTGTCGCTCGAGGCTTCTCACAGACCTACGGAGAGGACTACGAGGAGACCTTCAGTCCTGTAGCGAAGATGACGTCGGTGAGGACGATCATCGCTTTGGCGGCGTGCCGAGGTTGGAAGCTATGACAGCTGGATGTGAAGAACGCGTTCTTATACGGAGAGATCGACAAAGACATATTCATGGTGCAACCACCTGGATACGTGTCCAAGTCCCAGCCGCGTCACGTCTGCAAGCTGAAGAAGGCCCTCTATGGTCTGAAACAGGCGCCGAGAGCCTGGTATGGGAAGATTGCGGAGTACTTGCAGTTCTGCGGCTACGATGCCTCAGACTCGGACTCCAGCATGTTCGTGAAGAAGAGTGGAGGTCTTCACGTGCTGGTGCTGCTATACGTCGACGACATGATCGTGACAAGGAACAACCCTGAGGAGGTCGCGGCGCTGAGGCAGCAGCTTTCCATACGCTTCGAGATGAAGGATCTTGGTGAACTGCATCATTTCCTTGGCCTCCAAGTAGAGAAGAGAAGAGGCGGACTGGATGTTTCCCAGAGGGCGTATGCCGAGAGAATCGTCGAAAGATTCGGCATGAAGGAGGGGAAGAGCAGTTCCGTTCCTCTGGAGGCGGGGCTGAAGCTTCGGAAGGAATAAGGGAGGATTCTTCCTGATCCGAAGATCTTTCGGGCACTGGTGGGGAGTCTTATATACTTGACTATCACAAGGCCGGACATCGCCTTTGCTGTCGGCCGAGTTAGTCGGTATATGCAGGAGCCACAGAAGCCTCATCTGGAGGCAGCCAAAGGGATACTAAAGTACGTGAAGGGCACCCTTGAGATGGGGTTGTCCTATGATGAGAAGTTTGACTTCAAGCTGCACGGGTACACGGATGCAGATTACGGAGGTGACGCTGATGATCGCAAGTCGACATCAGGTTACATGTTCTTGTGTGGAGCAGCTGCTATCTCGTGGTGTAGCAAGAAGCAGGACTCTATTTCCCTTTCTACCACGGAGGCCGAGTACAAGACGTCGTCCTTAGCAGCTCAGGAGTGTGTCTGGCTAAGGAGACTAGTGGAGGATGTGGACGAGGAGGCCAGCGGACCTACTGTGCTACGTGGGGACAACGAGAGTGCATTGAAACTGGTAACCAATCCAGTTTGTCATGCAAAGACCAAGCACATAGAGATCGAGCATCACTTCATCGGAGAGAAGGTGCTAGGTGGCTTGATCGCTGTGAAGCATGTGCGGAGTGAAGAGAACCTTGCAGATATATTCACGAAGCCCCTATCTGCGGGGCCGTTCCGGAGGCTTCGTACATTGCTTGGAGTTGTTCCTGGAGCTCACTTCAAGAGGGAGTGTTAGAATTGAAGTGAGCTAGCGTCAGCGCTGGCGCTAGCGCCAGCGCTCGCTCATACTCGCCACCCCCTTGTTTTTGCCTATAAATAGAGGGGTACCCCCCTCTAAAGAGAGAGATCCTGGATCTGGCGAGTTTCATCAACTTTGAGCGAGTTAGAGATACCAGAGCGCCACCATGCGAGCATCGGACTTGGAGTAAGTTCGGCAGGCGAGCATCGGACTTGGAGTAAGTTCGGCCAGCTCCCTTGAGCGAGTAGCGAGTAGTGGAGATACCGTCGGCGCTAGTGCTAGCGCGCGCGGTAGCGACAAGAGGCGAAGAGGCGAGCAGCGAGCTTGCGAGTAGCTGGGAGTGCGAGTACCTACTCAGGAGATAGCGCCCGGCGCTAGCGATAGCGCCCGGCGCTAGCGATAGCGCTCGCGCTAGCGAGTATTGGAGGAAGCGACGCGTGAGAAGCTTGGAGTGCGAGCAGCGAGCTTGCGAGTAGCAGAGCTAACGCCTGGCGTTAGCGATACCGCCGGCAGTAGCGAGGAGCGAGCTTCTGTAGCGAGGAGCGAGTATTGGAGCGAGTATCACCTGCGCGGTGTGCTCCGGAGGAGAAGCGGACCTTGTCCGTGACCAAGTTCTTAACTTCGATTGGCTGTTGTGATTCAAGTTGGATGCAACTTGTATTCAGCCGTGTTCAGTTGTAACTAGCTACCAAAATTAGTATTGTGAAAGCTTGTGTTCATCTTTGGTGTCCTTATTCTCCGGTTGGTTGACGTGTTCTTCCGACTTCAAAATATTTCACAATTCCACCTTCATATAGTAACTCCCTGCTGAAAGTGGGTTCGTCGGCAAAATCAACTTCGCCGGCCAGAGTAAGGCTTTGCTGCTGCTCCCTCACTAAAATCTCAAAGTCCGGAAACCGAGGAATTTTATAACGGGTTAGACCCGGTAAAAACTTGTACCTAGGAGCTTTGGGCACAATCGGCAGTCACTCGAAATATATACTCAGGCATGTGCCCGTGTGCGTCTATCTATGGTTTCTCCTATGCCCACATACCAGAAATGTTTTGAGGAGAATAGATTTTGGACACATCACACATGCAATCTCTCCTTCAATTATGATGTCGCCCAAACGCAGAGCCCACTGAGCAGCCAGGCGAGCGGCAAAAAAAACTCAGAAGATTCAACATTTCATGATGAGCACGAATACTTACCTGACCGCCGGGCAATGGAAGCTACATTGGAATCTCTAGCAATCATATCGAAAAATTGTTAATCGAGTAGACGTGCGCGGTGTATCCATCAAGATAAGCGCATGAGAGAAGTCCAACAAGACTAGAGCGAATAAAGGGGAAAACAGAGCTTATCGAGTAATTCTTTGGTAATATTACGCTCGCAATTGTTAATCGTAAGCGAAGAAATAGTTAGTTAATTTAGGCAATTCGCAAACCCATTTTAGTTATCCTCAATTCTTTGTTAATAGTAAATCTTGGATTTTGAAAGTCATATCCTCGGACCAAATTGTTATCCGCAACCCAAATAATAATAATTATTTAATCAATTTACAAGTTCTTAAAGACAACAAAAATTTCCTTCCACTCCAAGTTAACTTCATGTAATCCAAAAATCTTTATGCTCATTTGTAAACTCCTGCCTGCATGATGTAAAAATCTAATTAATAACGAAGCACAAATAAATTACACAACTATATAACTACTTAATTATAAACATATAATAAAATATAATATTAATCAAGCAAAGTTGATATCTAAAATTAAAATTCGAGAATACACAAATATTCTACGGTGGTGTGGATAGCCAAGACCTAGAGAGATTTTAAGTTATTTTTTTGGTGTAGATATCCAAATTATGGCTGCGGATAACAATCATCTAACTTTACTCATGATAAAATAACTAAGGCCACCATCATAGAATGTATGTTTGGCATGAGAGCGGTTATAACCGCTACGAAGAAAAGAAAACTAGTTTTGCACGTAAAAATTAATGAAGATCTTTGTGCGGTTAGGCGTTCACGAATAACGGTTTATAATCATCACGTTCATGACCGCTACAATCGCGCCAAATGGGGCCTAAATGCCTTTACAAGTGATGTTTTTGTTAGAATATTTATACTTTATTAAATGCATTATGATAGTGACTTTTAAATGATCGACAAAACAACTTAATTAGACGCAGAATTAAGTTGATAGTTTTTGAGGGCATTACAATATACGTAATAAAAAAAATTTGTGGTGCGTAAAAATATTAAAATTATTAGATTATATAAAAAAAATGCCAAATAGAAAATGAGGCGTATTTGAATACAAGCTCAATGGAAAAATTCACAACCATTAGCTAGATCACTCAATTAGAGGTGGAGATAGAGTTTAAAACGTGTAGGAGAGAGAGAGAGAGAGAGAGAGAGAGAGAGAGAGAGAGAGAGAGAGAGAGAGAGAAAGAGAGAGAGAGAGAGAGAGGTTGTAAGACTCCTAGATTAGTTAAAAAGATGATTGTAGAAGAAGTAAAAGCAAATTTTCATTATAGGAGAAAGAGATTGACATTAAATAGGGGGATAGCTAGAGAGAAGTTGATGAGAAAGGACACGCGAGTGAGGCGGACGCAAGAAATATCCGGGCACGCCCGTGCGCTTCTACAAAGTAGCTACTGTACAACAAATATTCTCCGAGGGTGGGACTCAGTTCAAGCCAAATAAGCAGATGGTCAAAGTCAAAGGTCAACACAGAGGACAAGAAAGTCAAAGATTGAAGACAACCCAACAAGCAGAGACAGCAGAAGGCCTGTGCGAGCAAGCCCCTCATACTCGCCAAGGTGGGCGACCATAGAGAGATACTCGCCGAGCCGGGCAAGGTTAGGGCTATAAATAGCCCCCCTCCCCTTTGGTTTTCATATAAATAGGACCCCAGAGGTACTTGGATTGGCATCTTTGACTGAGCTTTCGGAATCCCATTTTCGAAGACTTGACCCACTGAGTTTTGGACCGTCACCCTCGACCTTCATCCTAGATACTCGTCAAGTTGGTGCATTCCTTCTACCCTGCTCGACCATCTTTGGTTGTGGAGAAGAAGTCTCTTCTGAGCTTCTGGGTACGTGGTGGGACCTCCCTGCGCTGTAGCACCTGGGATCCTGTTGTTGATCTTCCAGTCCTTTCGTTGTTGGCAGTCAAGCAGTCTAGTCAGACCGCTGGGCGAGTAGCCTCCGGCTGCATTGATCCGAATTTTGAAGCATAGAATTTTCCTGACTTCAACAGCTACGAACAGGCAGAACTCGTTCACACTAAAGAGCAATAGTTCACAAACATAGCCCCATAAATAGTCTTTAGTAGAAAGGTCAAAAAAGAAGCAAATTTATGAAAGATTTTTAAGGCTAGCTTGTGTTATAAAAGACCTCTCACCCTATGCATGAAAAAATGGCAAGGAGAAGTGGGAGTGTGGGACCACCTAAATTAAGTTGCATGCTGTAATGATGATGATGCATGATAGCTTGCAAGCATAAACTACTTGACTTCTTATATAAGGAAAGATTAATGATGAACTATTTTAGGATAAAATAATGGCTTCTTGTCTACAAAAATTACTCCCTATATATATATACACACTATATTAAAAAGAAATATTAGATGGCTACAAAGTATGCATGCATAGCTGTCAACAGCTCTCATTTTAAGTGATGCTACAAAGTAAAGTCATTAATTCTCCATAATTGGAGAAGACTTTTAACAATAAAAAATAAAGAACAGACAACCAACTCACATTATCATCAAAATGGGCTCTGAATAGTCTCTGAATAGTAGTAGTAGTAGTAAATGTGTACATTTATGTCATAAGTCTCCCTAAGCTTCAGCGAGCATAAATACGATTGTATAAGTACCCTTATAAGGGTACTGCATCATTCTTCATCGCGCTCAAATAGTAGGGACCTTCCTAAGAGATGTATACGAAACCGTGAATATTTATGAGCGATGTTTAAGGCAGCTCAGCTTTCGCTAGTTAATTGTAGTTTGTGAATATCTTCTTGCAGCCCAAATTGCTTTTGGCAGCAAAAACAAAACAAAACAAAACCTCTTCTTCGGCGCCTATCTCCTCCCTCTGCTCTCTTGAAGCGCTTCTCCTCTTCGGTGAATGTTGACATAACTGGAGCTAAAACTCCAGAGACGATTCTTATCATCCCTGCGCAGACGTACGCCGATTCTTAACGAGATCAAAACACCAGAGACGATTCTTATCATCCATGCACGGCTTTGGCATCCAGCTCTTCGATTCCTATCTCGCCGGATTTCTTGAAGCGACCACATGCTGCGGTAATCGTCCACGTCGTAGGTGCGCGACGGTGTAAGGACGATATCCACCGCTTTGGCCTCACCGCCCACGATCCACCGGAAGTCTCTTCGCCCGCAAGGATGATTGAGGGGCAGGGTGGGGGGACGTTGAGAAACTTCCCCGCAACCCCTTTAAAATAGGGTTTTCCTGGAAGAGTCGTCTGCGAGATTGGGCTGCCAATAAGTGGAAGATAGGAAAAATAAAGGAAGTTTTTTAGATTTGAATGGGCTGCCACTAGCAAAAGCTGGGTTGCTACTCATATTTATTCTATCATAATTTCAATCATATAACTATAATAACTTTGATAGCGTCACACTCAAATATAATTCTTCATATATATAATATTTCGTGTTTATGTTTTCTGCACAAAACTAAAAAAAAAAACTAAATATTACATCATAATTTGGCGGTGTTACTCAATGAATTATTTAATACATATATAAAAAGAAAATGAGATTAATTTAATCGTCGATTAATATACTTTTAAAGCTCACCCGCCACAGCAATTACACTGCAAGACAAAATCCTCCCTTATCTCCCGTCAACGGACGTGAACGACTCGGCGAAGTCCGGCGGCCTCGTCGGAATACTAGTATACGTGGTGTCAATTCCGGCGAGAAACGAGGACGTCTCCCCGCCCCCGCAGTCCTCAAAAGCCTGCCACCTCTTCAGCGCCTGCGGCAATGACATGTTGAGGTCGACGCCGTAGCTCTCCTCCGTGTCGGTATCCGACGGCTTCCAGAGCTCGGTGAGGGTGGAGAGGACGTTGACCGCGTGACCCATGTCCGGCCGCTGGCCGGGCTCCCGGTTGCAGCAGTGTCCGGCGAGGCCGGCCACAGCGGTGATGCCGGCGAGGGCCTCCTCGTCGCCGGCGTCGATTGCCGAGGGGTCGACGAAGTTCTTGAGAAAACTGCCATCTTTGTTGGCGATCTGCATGCGGCGGAACCAAGTGACGAGATGGGCGCTTTCCTCCGGCAGGCTCTCGTCCAGCGCCTTTCTTCCGGTGATCATCTCCATTAGTATGACGCCGAAGCTGAAGACGTCTGCTTTGGTGGTCACCTGACCAATCGCTGCCGCATAAATTCAAATTCAATGATAATAATCAAAGGAGAATATTATTCACTAAAATACATACATTCTACTTGATTCAATTTTGTTACTAATTTGATCTTATGTGGTGTTTATTTACGCTCTGTTTGGCGCGGTGTTTTCACCATTGTAGAATGGTCATGACCGCCACCAAGAAAAAAAAATTAGTTTTGAACATAAAAATGGATGAAGCTCCTTAGGTGCGGTCGGGGGGTCACAAATGACGCCGCATTCACGACCACGACCACCGCGCCAAACAGAGCCTTAGTCACAGATGATGGATTGAGTTCTTCTTTGCTTAATTGTTTTTTAGTGCGTTCCAGTCAAGTTAAAATCCTACTTCCAGACCAAAAGCTTACATTTTGGAACATAAATTGTGGTCATGTTTTATGGAAAGTAGTATTTTGGGGACTCAAATAGAAGGAAACGATATTTCACATGATCCTAGTACAAAAATGTATTAATTTAATATTTTATACCCTATGCGAGCATATTCCATGCAAAAAGATGAGAATTGTTAAAAGTACTGCATTTTTCGCTAGTCGCACCGTATTGTTAAAGACAGCACGCACTTTCTCATGTTTTGTTAAAGACACCTGAAATTGTCAATTGCACCGCAATAGTGTTAAAGGCACCCCACTTGAATTTCACTAAAAAGTAAACTGGGAGGAGTGGCAATCATCCGCCGGACACATTAGGATAACCAGTAGCATTTCGAACTCGTTTGGTCTGCCTCTATACATGCTCTTCCACTGTAGTCCCGCCTCCGCCATGCTTCAAAGCAAGATTCTCACAACTACCTCCTTACCGCACTCCCCCGCATTTCTCCTATGTTCTAAACAACCGCCGCTCATTGAAGCTCCGTCGGCAGCCCCATGGGTGCCTAGGAGCAACACTTCGGACGAATCGTTCAAGGGCTTTGCCGAGAACCTAAGACTGTCCCATTCCCACATCTTCGGGTTCCAACTATTTGCATTACTATTCTCTGTTCGTAAGAAGCCGAGAAGCCGTGCGAAAGAAGTGGCCCTGCTGATGCTGCTGATAATGAACATGATGGAAGCCAGGATTCCCCCATGGCCTGTTAGAAGGGGAGTGCGGCGGTTCAACCAACCTCGCAAGGTATCCAGGTTGCCTTCCTTAAACCCCCTGTTAAATTTTCGTATGCCCATCCTTGCACAGATGTGATAAACGGAACATACTCCTTCCGCAGACCTTGAAGTATGTGCCTCTTCAGCTTCGCCTCAGAGATCGGCTCGTCAGGATCCAAGGCAGAGATCTCTGCACATAAGTTCTTCACCTTCAAGAAGAATGTGGATATCGACAACTCTCCCTGAGTGGACCGCGCCAACTCATTCTCCAGGAACTGTAGCCGCGCTACGTTCTTCTTGTTGAATAGCCCATCAAGGGCACTCCAGATCTCTGACGCTGACTTGCACCCCATGATGTGGTCGAACAAGTCAGGAGAGAAAGCTCTCTTCAAGGTGAACTCCGCCTTGGCGTTGGTCTTCCTCCACGCCCTCACTTCTGGACCATTGTCATTGATTGGAAAAACTTCTGTCTGCTCTTCTCCTCCAACGACCTCCCATAGGTCCTCTCCAAGCAGGTAACTTTCAATGCATGACTTCCACTTCTTGTAGTTGGTCTGGGTGAGCAACTCAATGCCTAGTCCTCTCGCATAACCTCCTCCGCCGTCCATCTTGGATGACAACCTTGAACCTATATAGCACACTACGCTTCACGAACCTCCCTCTGATAACATGTTAAATTTTCGTATGCTGCTACCAAGTACAAGAAACCAACGATGAACAAAACGAAGTAAACACTTTATACTAGGCAGATGATTACAAGTAAACAAGCTGAATACAAGGTGCATACACCTTGATTCACAACAGCTGAAATATATGAAAAATAATAACTTGTCGCGGACAAGGTCCGCTTCTCCACTAGGTGTCGTTGAGCTTGTCAACGCACTCTCCACTATGCAACACACTCAACCCTGCACTCTCCACCTCTCACAGTGCACTCTCCACCTCTCGCTGAGGTGCGGGTTGGGGTTGGACCTCTTGGGGTGTAGGCACACTCCCACTCTCACTCACTTGAAGTTTCTCTCTCTTCAAGTTCTCTCTCTCTCTTGAATCTCTATCTCATTAACACTTACACTTGGGGGGGGGGGGGGGGGGGGGGGGGGGGGGTATTTATAGGAAAAACAACAATGAGGGTAGGGGGGATGGGGGGGGGGGGGGGGGGGGCACATACCCAACATAACACATGCACTCAACCCCCCACTCTTCTCTACTCGCCAGCACACACTCCACTCGCCCCCCTCACTTGGACTCGCCCCCCCTGCTTGCACTCGCCGACTACACAGCCCCCTACTCGCAAGGCACATGTCCACTCGCCTGGCACCATGCACTCGCCAATCATCACACTCGGCAGCCCCCCAACAAGCAGCCCCCAACACGCAGCCCACATCCACTCGCCTGGGACAAGGCTCCTACTCGGCAACTCTTCATTCCTCCACTCGCACATGCACAAGGCTCCACTCGCACAGCACTTCACATGGGCTCCACTCGGCAAGCTTCATTCACTCACTCGCCATTCACCTCCTCCATCACCTGCATGCACTTACTCCCACTCGGCAAGGACCAGCAGCCCCCCTCTTGCACTCGCCCAAGCATGGCCTCCACTCGCCCAGGCCTACTCGCCCCCCTCCACTCTCACTTCAATTTCAACACTCCCCCCTTGAAGTGAGCTTCAGGGACAACTCCAAGGCAAGCGCGAAGTTTCTTGAACGGCCCCGCAGATGGGCCTTTGTGAAGATGTCTGCCAGATTCTCTTCACTCCGCACATGCTCCACCGCAAGCGAGTCACCCAACACCTTCTCTCGGATGAAGTGGTGCTCGATCTCTATGTGCTTTGTCCTTGCGTGACACACTGGGTTGGTTGCCAGCTTCAGAGCACTCTCATTGTCGCCACGCAACACAGTAGGTCCTCTGACCTTCTCATCCACATCTTCCACCAGCCTCCTCAGCCAGACACACTCCTGAGCTGCTAAGGACGACGCCTTGTACTCTGCCTTAGTGGTGGAGAGGGAAATGGAGACCTGCTTCTTGCTGCACCAGGAAATGGCAGTGGCTCCACACATGAACACGTAACCTGATGTCGACTTGCGATCATCAGCGTCACCTGCGTAATCTGCATCTGTGTAGCCATGCAGCTTGAAGTCGGTCCTCCCTCCATAGAACAACCCCATCTCCAGGGTCCCCTTCACATACTTCAGTATTCCCTTGGCTGCCTCCAGATGAGGCTTCCGCAGCTCCTGCATGTACCGACTCACTCGGCCGACAGCAAAGGCGATGTCCGGTCTTGTGATGTTCAGATAGATAAGGCTCCCCACCAGTGCCCGGAAGATCTTCGGATCAGTAAGAATCCTCCCTTCTTCCTTCCGAAGCTTCAGCCCAACCTCCGGTGGAACGGAGCTGCTCTTCCCTTCCTTCATGCCGAATCTCTCGACGATCTTCTCGGCATACGCCTTCTGGGTCACGAGCAGCCCGCCACTTCTCTTCTCCACTTAAAGTCCAAGGAAATGGTGCAGTTCACCAAGATCCTTCATCTCAAACCGGATGGCTAGCTGCTGTCTCAGCGCCGCGACCTCTTCACCGTTGTTCCCAGTCACGATCATGTCGTCGACGTACAGCAGCACCAGCACGTGAAGATCTCCACTCTTCTTCACAAACATGCTAGAGTCTGAGTCTGAGGCATCGTAACCACAGAACTGCAGATACTCTGCAATCTTCCCATACCAGGCTCTCGGTGCCTGTTTCAACCCATAGAGGGCCTTCTTCAGCTTGCAGACATGACGTGGTTGAGACTTGGACACTTATCCAGGTGGTTGCATCATGAATATGTCCTTGTCTATCTCTCCGTATAGGAATGCGTTCTTCACGTCCAGCTGCCACAACTTCCACCCTCTGCACGCTGCTAGGGCAATGACCGTCCTCACCGACGTCATCTTCGCTACAGAACTGAAGGTCTCCTCAAGTCCTCTCCATAGGTTTGTGAGAAACCTCGAGCGACAAGCCTAGCCTTGTACCGCTCCACTTCTCCATCAGCTCTCTTCTTCACCTTATACACCCACTTGCAGGTGACAGGCTTGATGCCCTCTACCATGGGAACAAGGTCCCCTGTCTTGTTCTTCTTCAGGGCCTCCATCTCCTCATCCATGGCCACGTCTCACTCTTTGGTGCCAACAACATCTTCAAAGCGGGCAGGTTCCCTCTCATCGAGTGGTCCTACGAAGAAGCAAAAGACCAAACTCACGAAGTTCCCCTCCTTATAGCGAGCAGGCGGGACGATGGTCCGCTTCGACCTCCTCAAGGCTTGGCCACTTTCTACCGCTCCGGTAAACTCCTCCTCTCCAGCACCTCCTTCAACTTCTCTTGAAGCAGCGCTCCCCCTGCTTCTAGAGCTTGAAGCTCCACCTGAGCCAGAAGCTCCCATTGAGCCAGATGGCGATGGGGCACTTGGAGATACCTCCAACTCCACCATAGAGTCCTCAGTGACTCTCTCTTCTCCTTCCCTGCTTGATTCTCCACTCTCCGGCAGCACCACAGAAGAGACTCCCTGATACGAGATCAGTTCGTCAAACACAACGTCACGCGAGACGACAAACTTGTGGGTCTGCGGGTTCATGCACTTCCATCCCTTCTTCCTCTCGTCGTAGCCGATGAAGACACACTTCCTCGCTTTCGGCTCCAACTTGGTTCTCTCAGCCTATGGAACGTGCACGAAGCAGGTAGAGCCAAACACCCTCATGTGACTCACATCTGGCTTCTCCCCGAACATGAGTTGGTGTGGAGACACCATCCTGTTGGGACTCAGAGGTAACCGGTTGATCACATGGGTGGCACGTGCCATTCCCTCCGCCCATAAGGCTTTGGGGATCCCCTTGGCATGCAGCCAACTCCTGGTAGTCTCCACCAGATGGCGGATCTTCCCCTCTGCCACCCCATTTTGCTGAGGGGTGTGGGCGCAGGAGAGCTCTCGCCGGATGCCGAACTTCCTGCAGAAAGAGTTAAAAGCGTTAGAGGTAAACTCACCCTCATTATCACTTCTCAACTTCTTCACCCTCAAGTTCAGCCTCTCCTCCACTAGTTCCTTCCACTCCTGGAACTTCTCAAACACCTCCGCCTTCTCCATCATGAAGTAAACCCACGTGTAGCGGGTGTAGTCATCCACCAAGACCAGCACATACTTGTTTCCTCCATACGTCAGGGTGGCGCACGGCCCCATCACATCAGTGTGTACGCACTCAAGAGGTGCCCTACACCTGGTCTCCGACTTGTCAAATGGAAGTCGATGTGACTTTCCAAACTGACAGCCCTCACACACATGGTCGTCGCCGCAAGAGGAGAGATTGGGCAGGCCAGACACCAGACTCTTCGCCGCTATCATCTTCAACTTGTCCATCCCCACGTGACCTAGCCTCTCATGCCAGATCGCTGCGCTGTCGTTTGTCTTCAGCTTGTCCACGTAGGCACTTGCAGAAAGAACGTACAAGTCCTTCACCCTTCTCCCGGTGAGCGTGACATCAACATCAACTGAAGACAGGTTCTTCAGGAACCTCACCTCCTTCGGTCCGAACAGCACGTGGTAACCTGCATCCACTGCATTCGCAATCGAGAAGAGGTTCTTCTTCATGCCCGGCACGTGATACACACTCTTCAGTGTCACGGGCTTCTCTTCACTTCCCAGGGATACCATCCCTTCCTTCTCAACTGGATGCACCGTATCATCCGCCGTGATGATAGCATCAGTTCCACCATATGCCTTCAAGGAGGCAAACTTAGACACATCTCCAGTGAGATGGTGCCCATAACCGGAGTCCACTATCCAGTCGTTCTCAAAGCTGACGGAAGCTAAGGCATCGACCGACGTTGTCGTCATCTCAGCCAAGAAGCAGTTGTCTCCGCCTTCACCACCCTGGTGACCTCCACCTCTTCGATGGTCTCCACCTCTCTGATGGTCTCCACCTCTCTCAACAACATGACCGGCCTTGAGATTAGACCGACGCTCTTTTGTCATGTGCCCGTACTTCTTGCAGGCAAAGCAAAGAGGTCTCTCCCTCTGGTCATATGGGGGGAGGAAGTTCTCCCTAACTCCCTGAGAGGACGTTGAAGGTCCATCTCTGGAGTTCTTCTTCTTCTTGTCCCAAGGCTTCCTCTTGCCTGAGAACAACGCCTCGATATCTCCCCCTGAGATAGATACACCTGCCATCTGTTTCGCCAAGCTCTCTTGTGACGACAGCAGGTTCTCTAGCTCCAGTAAGGTGGGCTGAGTAGCCCATCCTTGCACAGATGTGATAAATGGAACATACTCCTTCCGCAGACCTCGAATTATGTGCCTCTTCAGCTTCGCCTCAGAGATCGGCTCGTCAGGATCCAAGGCGATCTCTGCACATAAATTCTTCACCTTCAAGAAGAAGGTGGATATCGACAACTCTCCCTAAGTGGACCGCACCAACTCATTCTCCAGAAACTGTAGCCGCGCTACGTTCTTCTTGTTGAATAGCCCATCAAGGGCACTTCAGATCTCTGACGCTGACTTGCACCCCATGATGTGGTCGAACAAGTCAGGAGAGATAGCTCTCTTCAAGGTGAACTTCGCCTTGGCGTTGGTCTTCCTCCACGCCCTCACTTCTGGACCATTGTCATTGATTGGAAAAACTTCTGCCTGCTCTTCTCCTCCAACGACCTCCCATAGGTCCTCTCCAAGCAGGTAACTTTTCATGCATGACTTCCACTTCTTGTAGTTGGTGTGAGTGAGCAACTCAATGCCTAGTCCTCTCGCATAACCTCCTCCGCCGTCCATCTTGGATGACAACCTTGAACCTAGATAGCACACTACGCTTCACGAACCTCCCTCTGATACCATGTTAAATTTTTGTATGCTGCTACCAAGTACAAGAAACCAACGATGAACAAAACGAAGTAAACACTTTATACTAGGCAAATGATTACAAGTAAACAAGCTGAATACAAGGTGCATATACCTTGATTCACAACAGCTGAAATATATGAAAAATAATAACTTGTCGCGGACAAGGTCCGCTTCTCCACTAGGTGTCGTTGAGCTTGTCAACGCACTCTCCACTATGCAACACACTCAACCCTGCACTCTCCACCTCTCGCTGAGGTGCGGGTTGGGGTTGGACCTCTTGGGGTGTAGGCACACTCCCACTCTCACTCACTTGAAGTTTCTCTCTCTTCAAGTTCTCTCTCTCTCTTGAATCTCTATCTGATTAACACTTACACTTGGGGGGGGGGGTGCACATACCCAACATAACACATGCATTCAACCCCCCACTCTTCTCTACTCGCCAGCACACACTCCACTCGCCCCCCTCACTTGGACTCGCCCCCCCTGCTTGCACTCGCCGACTACACAGCCCCCCTACTCGCAAGGCACATGTCCACTCGCCTGGCACCATGCACTCGCCAATCATCACACTCGGCAGCCCCCCAACAAGCAACCCCCAACACGCAGCCCACATCCACTCGCCTGGGACAAGGCTCCTACTCGGCAACTCTTCATTCCTCCACTCGCACATGCACAAGGCTCCACTCGCACAACACTTCACATGGGCTCCACTCGGCAAGCTTCATTCACCCACTCGCCATTCACCTCCTCCATCACCTGCATGCACTTACTCCCACTCGGCAAGGACCAGCAGCCCCCCTCTTGCACTCGCCCAAGCATGGCCTCCACTCGCCCAGGCCTACTCGCCCCCCTCCACTCTCACTTCAATTTCAACACCCCCAACTAGGGCTGCAGCCCAACACAGCCCAACCCCTCTCCATCACTGTTCTCATGATGGCGGGTTGTTGTCAGAGAGCCTCGAGCTCACGACCTCGATTTTTGTTAGAAGGGGAGTGCGGCGGTTCAACCAACCTCGCAAGGTATCCAGGCTGCCTTCATTAAACCCCCAGCTAGGGCTGCAGCCCAACACGGCCCAACCCCTCTCCATCACTATTCTCATGATGGCGGGGTGTTGTCGGAGAGCCTCGAGCTCACGACCTCGATAAGAAGCTCTCCTAGCAGCCCTCACCACCCATCAGCGCTGATGGGTGGTGAGGGCTGCTAGGAGAGCTTCTTATCGAGGTCGTGAGCTCAAGGCTCTCCGACAACAACCCGCCATCATGAGAACAGTGATGGAGAGGGGTTGGGCCGTGTTGGGCTGCAGCCCTAGCTGGTGTTTAAGGAAGGCAGCCGGATACCTTGCGAGGTTGGTTGAACCGCCGCACTCCCCTTCTAACATGGCCAATCCCGCTTCCTCGCCATGGGCCGGGCGTCAGAGAACAGACCGGGGAGTGACTGATTGTAGAAGAAAATAGGAGGACCGGAATAAAAACTCCTTCAAGAAACAAAATTTTAGCAAAAGAAGCTCTTCTCCAAGATCCCAGCCAGTAAATCGAGAGGAACTTTACTACCGCACCCACAGATCACGCAGCCCTAACGGTTCAGCAATAAGATGACAATCGCAAACACGGAAAAAAGGAATCCATTCGCAGCAAATCCTAAAAAGCAGCATCTCTTACAACCCCTCTTATCAAAACTCAAAATCCTCCAGACCTACATGGGTGGAAGTAAAACATAGCTTGCGGCGAATGCCACGGCGAGCCGCCACGAATCTGAGAAGCGATATATGAAAACGGCAAAGCTGATCTGAGAAGAAGACGCCGGCTCGGCGGAATCAAACAGGAGCAAAAGGGGAAGTATCTCAGAAGCAGTATATGAAAACGGCGAAGCTGATCTGAGAAGAAGACAATGCCGGCTCGGAGGAACCAAGCAGGAGCAAAAGGGGAAGTTCCCGGGAGGGTGATTGTAAAGGAGGGTTCAACCGCTACCGCAATCGCCGTACCAAGGAGGGGGAGAGAAACAGCCAGAAAGAAACGTTCTGAGGCTGGCGAAACTGGGAGGCGCGGTGCGCAACTTGGAGGCGCAGCGGGAGGAGTTACTTTATGGCTCAATTAAACAAAATTGTGGTGCGAATAGCCATTTTAGGGGTGCCTTAACAATTCCCAAAAAGCGTGGTGTTAAAATATCACATTTAATGACTAGTAGCACGTCAATAAAATATTGAATAAAGTTCAAAATCCTAAGCCTCCAAATACACATCTCCTTTAAACGCACTCCACCCAACGGCTCTCTCCCTCACGCAAAACTTTTGCCTGCTACCGACGACGCCCGGAGCCGCTGGAAGGAGGAAGGCCGCCGGTTGCGAGATTTCTTCTCCCATTTCGGCCACCATTTGAAAGGAGGAACGGCCTGAGTTCTGCTCCCATTTCGCCGACCGGCTAGAAGGAGGATGGCCGCGGGTTAACAAATTCTCCTCTCATTTTGCCGCCGCCTGCTGGAAGGACGAATGGCCCGGATTTCTGCTCCTATTTCGTCGCAGTTGGCTCATAGGAGGAAGGCCGCCGGCGGGAAGGAGGAAGATCGGAAGATTCCAGGTAATCGTAGGGGAATTTTACACTGATTCAGCAACTGATTTAAATATAAGTTTACAATGAAATATTCCTAGTTTTTTTGTTAGATTTTCTTAGTAAAGGGTTAGGGATAAACCTTCTTTGATTTCAATATGACTATAAAAGGGTCAGGGAGTACATGAAAGAGAATTTTTATGTTGTTGTGGATGATTGTGATATTTGCGAC
Organism: Dactylorhiza incarnata; assembly: GCA_033032865.1. Lineage (NCBI taxonomy): Eukaryota > Viridiplantae > Streptophyta > Magnoliopsida > Asparagales > Orchidaceae > Dactylorhiza > Dactylorhiza incarnata. The sequence continues at coordinate 1,622,255 of JAWHQI010000316.1, forward strand.
ATGTTCTCCTATCACTAATAGATTGTTTCTCTTCTAACAATAATCACTATGTTATTTTAGGTGTTTGTGTTGAGATTTCTCACCGGTTCATCTCATCGCAATTTAAGTGCATTTCGAGAAACTTTTCAAGCATTAAGCTAGGTAATATATATACATATATATGTGGTATTGAATCGTTAAGTGCCTGTGTAGTTTTAAGTGGTGTTTGGAATTAATCTTGAGTTTCTTAGTTTTTAATTTATGGTTTAGTCTAATGCATATTTTTTTCATGTGATTTCTTTCCTTATAGGATGGATGTAATTCAAAAGTCGTTGTTAAATGATGAGCCCTCCAAAATCAGTGAAGTAGACGTAGGAATGCATTTTGTTATTGATACAATTTTCCTAATAAAGAGAGATTAGTTCAATGGGCTCGCAATGTTGCTAAAGGGTTGGGATTCATTGTTACAATTCAAAGAGCAGATAAGATTGATAGCATACCAAAGCAAAGGTTTTTTATGATGTGATATAGGTGGTTTCCCTGAAGAAAATCAACAAATAAAGGGCTATGTTAAGAAAAACTAGCTCGCAACGATGTGGATAATATGCTTGTGCAGATGAATGAAAAATTGAAATAAATGTGGAATGCATAATCATAGTTTTGTTCATCTTGAGGCACACAGTTATACAGGTAGATTAGATGTTGAGGAATAAAAAATTGTCAAAGAAATGTATACATCTAGTGTAAAACCTAGGAAAATATTATCGGCCTTAAAAAAACTTTTCAACCCTTCAATCATGAGAATAATTTACAATGAAAAAATTAAGTTATATGAGTTGGATGGAGGGAATCCTATTCAGTTTCTTTACAAGTGCATAAAGGATGTAGAGTACACTGGTTACAATTTTGTGAACCCCGCTGGTACCAATTTAGAAAGCATATTTTTTGCTCAACCAACATCTGTCCAATAAGCAATAAGTTCCTTGATGTTCTTATCATGGATTGCACGTACCGATACTCGGCACGGATACCAGAGTGCTACCTGGCGAGCATCGGACTTGGAGTAAGTTCGGGTAGCTCCCTTGAGCGGGTAGCGAGTATTGGAGGTCGTGACGAGTATCGTCGTGACGAGTATCTGCGTGACGAGTATCTGCGTGACGAGTATCTGCGTGACGAGTATCTGCGTGACGAGTATCGTCGTGACGAGCATCGGTGACGAGTATCGGTGACGAGTATCGGTGACGAGTATCGGTGACGAGTATCGGTGACGAGCATCGGTGACGAGTATCGAGCATCGGTGACGAGTATCGTCGTGACGAGTATCCGTGACGAGTATCCGTGACGAGTATCCGTGACGAGTATCCGTGACGAGTATCCGTGACGAGTATCGAAGCGACGAGTATCACCAGCGCGGTGTTCTCGGGAGGAGAAGCGGACCTTGTCCGTGACCAAGTTCTTTACTACTATTGGCTGTTGTGATTCAAGTTGGATGCAACTTGTATTCAGCCGTGTTCTGTTGTAATCTTGTTGCCAAGTATATATTACAACTGTGTTTGTTCTGTTTTGGTATCCTTGATTGGTAGCACACAAAAATTTCAACATGGATAGTCATTGATTGTTAGATTTGTGAAGTGAGTATATGCTGGGATAGTGGCGACTATCCAGGTGGCGACTATCCAGGTGACGAGTATCCGTGCCGAGTATCGGTGACGAGTATCCGTGCCGAGTATCCGTGACGAGTATCCGTGCCGAGTATCCGTGACGAGTATCCGTGCCGAGTATCCGTGACGAGTATCGGTGCCGAGTATCCGTGCCGAGTATAGGCATACTCGCCCCCCTTGAGTTGCCTATAAATAGAGGGGTACCCCCCCCCCCTAAAGAAAAACGAATCCAGACCTTCTGACAGTGCCGAGTATATACTCTGAGAATGACGAGTATAGCCATCAGAAGTGGCGAGTATCATCAAATCTGAGCGAGTTAGAGATACCAGAGCATCACCGTGACGAGCATCACCGTGACGAGCATCACCGTGACGAGCATCACCGTGACGAGCATCGGCGTGACGAGCATCGGCGTGACGAGCATCGGCGTGACGAGCATCGGCGTGACGAGCATCGGGGTGACGAGCATCGGGGTGACGAGCATCGGGGTGACGACCATCAGAAGTGGCGAGTATCATCAACTCTGAGCGAGTTAGAGATACCAGAGCATCGGCGTGACGAGCATCGGGGTGACGAGCATCGGGGTGACGAGCATCGGGGTGACGAGCATCGGGGTGACGAGCATCGGGGTGACGAGTATCGGTGACGAGTATCGGTGACGAGTATCGGTGACGAGCATCGGTGACGAGTATCGTCGTGCCGAGTATCACCGTGCCGAGTATCCGTGACGAGTATCGAGGCGACGAGTATCACCAGCGCGGTGTGCTCGGGAGGAGAAGCGGACCTTGTCCGTGACCAAGTTCTTTACTACTATTGGCTGTTGTGATTCAAGTTGGATGCAACTTGTATTCAGCCGTGTTCTGTTGTAATCTTGTTGCCAAGTATATATTACAGCTGTGTTTGTTCTGTTTTGGTATCCTTGATTGGTAGCACACAAAAATTTCAACATGGTATCAAAGCGAGGTTGCTGAAGCAGCGCGTGCTATCAAGGTTCAAGGTTGAGAATCCAAAATGGACGGCGGAGGAGGGTATGCTAGGGGACTTGGTATTGAGTTGCTCACCCAGACCAACTACAAGAAGTGGATGTCTTGTATGGAGAGCTACCTTCTTGGAGAGGATCTCTGGGAGGTTGTTGGTGGTGGGGAGCAAGAGGAAGTTGTAGCTGCCGGCGATAATGGTCCAGCTGTGAGAGCTTGGAGGAAGACCAACGCCAAGGCGGAGTTCACCTTGAAGAGAGCCATATCACCTGACTTGTTCGACCACATCATTGGTTGCAAGTCAGCGTCTGCGATCTGGATAGCCCTCGATGGGTTATTCAACAAGAAGAATGTGGCGCGGCTACAATTCCTGGAGAATGAGTTGGCGAAGTCGACTCAAGGCGAGATGACGATATCCACCTTCTTCCTGAAGGTGAAGAACCTATGTGGGGAGATCTCGGCCTTGGATCCTGAAGAGCCAATCTCAGAGGCGAAGTTGAAGCGGCACATACTCCGAGGCTTGAGGAGGGAGTATGTCCCCTTCGTTACTTCCGTGCAAGGATGGGCTATTCAGCCCTCCCTTCTGGAGCTAGAGAACTTGTTATCGTCACAGGAGAGCTTGGCGAAGCAGATGGCGGGAGTATCCATCTCAGGAGGAGATGGCGAGGCCTTGTTCTCAGGAAAGAGGAGATCCTGGGACAAGAGAAAGAAGAACTCCGGGGAGGGACCTTCAACGTCCTCTCAGGGAGATGGGGGGAAGTTCCTTCCTGCCCGTGACGAGAAGGGGAGATACCTTTGCTTTGCCTGTAAGAAGTACGGGCATATGGCAAAGGATTGTCGGTCTAATCTCCAGGCCGGCCATGTTGCTGAGAAAGGTGGAGACCATCAGAGAGGTGGAGACCATCGAAGAGGTGGAGGAAGAGGTGGAGGTCACCAGGGCGGTGAGAGGGGGGACAATTGTTTCCTGGCAGAGATGACGGCAACGTCAGTCGATGTCTTAGCCTCCATCAACCTCGAGGACGACTGGATAGTGGATTCCGGTTGCAGGCATCATCTCACTGGAGATATGTCGAAGTTTGCCTCCTCGGCAGCATATGAAGGATCGAATGCTATCATCACTGCGGATGATACGGTGCATCCAGTGGAGCGAGAAGGGAAGGTGTCCCTTGGGAGTAGAGAGAAGCCAGTGACACTGAAGAGTGTCTATCACGTGCCTGGCATGAAGAAGAACCTCTTCTCAGTGGCGAACGCCGTGGATGCTGGATACCACGTGCTGTTTGGACCAAAGGAGGTGAAGTTCTTGAAGAACCTATCGTCTGTCGATGCTGACGTCACGCTCACCGGGAGAAGGGTGAAGGACTTGTATGTTCTGTCTGCAAGTGCCTACGTGGACAAGCTGAAGACAAACGACAGCGCTGTGATCTGGCATGAGAGGCTGGGTCATGTGGGGATGGACAAGCTGAAGATGATGGCGGCAAAGGGCCTAGTGAATGGCCTGCCTCATCTCACTTCCTACGACGACGACCATGTGTGCGACAGATGCCAATATGGAAAGTCACATCGACTTCCATTTGACAAGTCGGAGACCAGGTGTAAGGCACCTCTTGAGTGCGTACATGCTGACGTGATGGGGCCGTTGGCCACCCGTACTTATGGAGGCAATAAGTATGCGCTGGTTCTGGTGGATGACTATACCCGCTATACGTGGGTATACTTTCTGAGAGAGAAATCAGAAGTGTTCAGCAAGTTCCTCGAGTGGAAGGAGCTTGTGGAGGGGAGGCTGAACCGCAGAGTCAAGAAGCTGAGGAGCGACAATGGAGGGGAGTTTACCTCCAATAAGTTTGCTTCTTTCTGCAGGAGGTTCGGCATTCGGCGGGAGCTCTCCTGCGCTCACACCCCTCAGCAGAATGGGGTGGCAGAGAGGAAGATCTGCCATCTGGTGGAGACTACCAGGAGTTGGCTACATGCCAAGAGCATTCCCAAGGCCTTATGGGCAGAGGGAATGGCGTGTGCCACTCATGTGATCAACCGGCTACCATTAAGTCCTAACAGGATGGTGTCTCCACACCAGCTCATGTTCGGGGAGAAGCCCAATGTGGGTCACATGAAGGTGTTCGGTTCTACCTGCTTCGTGCACGTCCCGGACGCTCAGAGAACAAAGTTGGAGCCGAAGGCGAGGAAGTGTATCTTCATCGGCTACGATGAGCGGAAGAAGGGGTGGAAGTGCATGGATCCACAGACTCACAGGTTCGTCGTCTCGCGCGACGTTGTGTTTGACGAACTGGTCTCATACCAGGGAGTCTCTTCTGTGGAGCTGCCGAAGAGTGGAGAAGCTAGCAGGGAAGAGGAGTGGGTCACTGAGGACCCTACTGTGGAGTTGGAGTTATCTCCAAGTGCTCCATTGCCATCTGGCTCAGGAGGAGCTTCTGGCTCAGGGGGAGCTACGAACTCAAGTAGCAGGGAGAGCACCGCTACAGGAGGAGTTCTGAGAGGAGCTCAGAGAGGAGCTCAAGCAGAGGAGTCTACCGGAGTGGTAGATAGTGGCCAAGCCTTGAGGAGGTCGAAGAGGACCATCGTCCCGCCTGCTCGCTATAAGGAGGGGAACTTCGTGAGTCTGGTTTCCTGCTTCTTCGCAGGACCACTCGATGAGAGGGAACCTGCCTGCTTTGAGGATGCAGCTGGCATCAAGGAGTGGGACGAGGCCATGATCGAGGAGATGGAGGCCCTAAAGAAGAACGAGACATGGGACCTGGTTCCCATGGTGGAGGGCATCAAACCTGTCACCTGCAAGTGGGTGTACAAGGTGAAGAAGAGGGCTGATGGAGAAGTGGAGCGGTACAAGGCGAGGCTTGTCGCTCGAGGCTTCTCACAGACCTATGGAGAGGACTACGAGGAGACCTTCAGTCCCGTAGCGAAGATGACGTCGGTGAGGACGGTCATCGCTCTGGCGGCGTGCCGAGGGTGGAAGCTATGGCAGCTGGACATGAAGAACGCATTCCTATATGGGGAGATCGACAAGGACATATTCATGGTGCAACCACCTGGATACGTGTCCAAGTCTCAGTCGCGCCACGTCTGCAAGCTGAAGAAGGCCCTCTATGGGTTTGAAGCAGGCGCCGAGAGCCTGGTATGGGAAGATCGCGGAGTATCTGCAGTTCTGCGGCTACGATGCCTCAGACTCAGATTCCAGCATGTTCGTGAAGAAGAGTGAAGGTCTTCACGTGCTGGTGCTGCTATACGTCGACGACATGATCGTGACAGGGAACAACCCTGAGGAGGTCGCGGCGCTGAGACAGCAGCTCTCCATACGCTTCGAGATGAAGGATCTTGGTGAACTGCACCATTTCCTTGGCCTCCAAGTAGAGAAGAGAAGAGGCGGACTGGATGTTTCCCAGAGGGCGTATGCCGAGAGGATCGTCGAAAGATTCGGCATGAAAGAAGGGAAGAGCAGTTCCGTTCCTCTGGAGGCGGGGCTGAAGCTTCGGAAGGAAGAAGGGAGGATTCTTCCTGATCCCAAGATCTTTCGGGCACTGGTGGGGAGTCTTATATACTTGACTATCATAAGGCCGGACATCGCCTTTGCTGTCGGCCGAGTTAGTCGGTATATGCAGGAGCCGCGGAAGCCTCATCTGGAGGCAGCCAAGGGGATTCTGAAGTACGTGAAGGGCACCCTTGAGATGAGGTTGTCCTATGAAGAGAAGTCTGACTTCAAGCTGCACGGGTACACGGATGCAGACTACGGAGGTGACGCTGATGATCGCAAGTCGACATCAGGTTACGTGTTCTTGTGTGGAGCTGCTGCTATCTCGTGGTGTAGCAAGAAGCAGCACTCTATTTCCCTTTTCTACCACGGAGGCCGAGTATAAGGCGTCGTCCTTAGCAGCTCAGGAGTGTGTCTGGCTAAGGAGACTAGTGGAGGATGTGGATGAGGAGGTCAGCGGACCTACTGTGCTTCGCGGGGACAATGAGAGTGCATTGAAACTGGTAACCAATCCAGTGTGCCATGCGAGGACCAAGCACATTGAGATCGAGCATCACTTCATCAGAGAGAAGGTGTTGGGTGGCTTGATCGCTGTGGAGCATGTGCGGAGTGAAGAGAACCTGGCGGATATATTCACGAAGCCCCTATCTGCGGGGCCGTTCCGGAGGCTTCGCTCGTTGCTTGGAGTTGTTCCCGGAGTTCACTTCAAGGGGGAGTGTTAGATTTGTGAAGTGAGTATATGCTGGGATAGTGGCGACTATCCAGGTGGCGACTATCCAGGTGACGAGTATCCGTGCCGAGTATCGGTGACGAGTATCCGGGCCGAGTATCCGTGACGAGTATCCGTGCCGAGTATCCGTGACGAGTATCGGTGCTGAGTATCTGTGCCGAGTATAGGCATACTCGCCCCCCTTGAGTTGTCTATAAATAGAGGGGTACCCCCCCCCTAAAGAAAAACAAATCCAGACCTTCTGACAGTGCCGAGTATATACTCTGAGAGTGACGAGTATAGCCATCAGAAGTGGCGAGTATCATCAACTCTGAGCGAGTTAGAGATACCAGAGCATCACCGTGACGAGCATCACCGTGACGAGCATCGGCGTGACGAGCATCGGCGTGACGAGCATCGGCGTGACGAGCATCGGCGTGACGAGCATCGGCGTGACGAGCATCGGGGTGACGAGCATCGGGGGTGACGACCATCAGAAGTGGCGAGTATCATCAACTCTGAGCGAGTTAGAGATACCAGAGCATCACCGTGACGAGCATCGGCGTGACGAGCATCGGCGTGACGAGCATCGGCGTGACGAGCATCGGGGTGACGAGCATCGGGGTGACGAGCATCGGGGTGACGAGCATCGGGGTGACGAGTATCGGTGACGAGTATCGGTGACGAGTATCGGTGACGAGTATCGGTGACGAGCATCGGTGACGAGTATCGTCGTGCCGAGTATCACCGTGCCGAGTATCCGTGACGAGTATCGAGGCGACGAGTATCACCAGCGCGGTGTGCTCGGGAGGAGAAGCGGACCTTGTCCGTGACCAAGTTCTTTACTACTATTGGCTGTTGTGATTCAAGTTGGATGCAACTTGTATTCAGCCGTGTTCTGTTGTAATCTTGTTGCCAAGTATATATTACAGCTGTGTTTGTTCTGTTTTGGTATCCTTGATTGGTAGCACACAAAAATTTCAACAAAATCGTTATAGATTGTCGTTGCTTTCTATAGTTAGGATGACGTCTACAAATATGACATTCTATGATGCATTTACATTTATCTCTAATAAAACGGAAGGTAGTTAATTGTGCCTTGAATTATATTAAAAGCATGTTAGATCTAACATCTTTGTATAATGTACTGATAGTAGGCAAAGAGATAACATTGATGAATACCATAAAATTAGCTTTCCCTTAATCAAGAATCATCAAGTTCACTACTTTTGGTTTACTCACCTACCGTTCATGTTACAATATGTGATTGAACTCAACGTTAATGAACTACAAGGGAGAACTTTGTTTGTACATGTAGAGAGCAGTTGGAACTTTCTATTTGTAATTTGGCCGGTATATGGAAAACATTTCATCAAAAATCATGATTACAACATAAAAATGTACAACATAAAAATGTACAACATAAAAATGTACAACAATTGATTTTTATTAAGTTTGTTAAACTTGTATAATATTTCTATGTTTTCGTAGTTTCATATTTATGCAGGTTTATGAGATTGAAGGACATTCTGAGATTTGGATGAAGTCTTGAAACAAAGGCAATTGACTTAACAAAATTATTTTCAAACTTATGGGATTGACCTTTTATTTTGACGAACACATTTTGTCTTTTATAATGATTGATATTATTTTACAATATTCAAATCTACTCCTCAATTGTATTACTAGACTATATATTTAATTATCAAATGCAAAATAGAGAGCCCAAAATTTAAGAAAATAATGAAATCGTTTTTTTTTTTGTCAATAACAAGTTGGTGTGTATAAGAAATTTCAATATCCGAAATAGATGTACTTTTAACATTACTAAAAAAAGCAAGAATCCCTCTCTTAGGTGGGCCAATTTTCTAATATTCTCCTTAATCAAATACTCTATTTTCCTTGAGAGCTGAGTGGATGACATACAATTGAACTAAATGACTATTGGAACAAGCATTCATAGTTTCATACTAATCAGTGTAAAACTGAAGAAAATCTGAGAAAAATTAAGGGATTGAGAAACTACCAGCATACTCGGGAGCGAGATATCCAAAAGTCCCCGCCAGTTTAGTCTCTGCGGCGCATCCTTTGCCGTCGGCAAGCCTGACGAGACCGAAATCAGCCACCTTGGCCTTCATATCATCTCCGAGAAGAATATTCGAAGGCTTCAAATCTCTGTGTATGAAGCTCTGATGGGCAAGACTGTGCAAATATTCTACTCCCCTGGCCACATCCAGAGCAATGGCCAACCTCTTCTTCCACTCTAATGGCTTCAACCCTTCCTCCTTCCAGTCAAAAAGATGGCGGCTCAGCGTCCCTTGCGGCATGTATTCATACACCAACAGTCGCTCGCGGCCGTCGAGGCAGTAGCCGAGGAGTGAAACCAGGTTTCGATGTCTGACTTTGGTGAGGACCGCGATCTCCGACTTGAATTCATTCAAACCCTTCGATCCGACTGCACCGCACTCCATTCTTTTCACTGCAATCTTAGTGCCGTCGTGGAGATCTCCCCTGTAAACTGTACCGAATCCTCCCCGACCGATGATGTTCTCCTCGCTGAAGTTATTGGTGACATTCCTCAATACTTGGATCGAAATCACCATGTTTCCAGCTTCTACCACTTGGATATCGCTGAAGTTATAGTCAGCGCTCGCCCCCTCTGTATTCTCATTCGGCGCAGCCACTGTAATCTTGATATTGTCCTGGTCGGAGCCAGAGTGGCGGGGATGGATTATGGTGGTGTTAGGACTCTGAACTCGGTGAAAATGTTGCTTCTTTCTCTTATAATAGCATGTGCCCGCGTAGGCCAAGAGGGAGACTGCGCATACCACGGCGATAATGGAGCCGACGATAACTCCCACTGAAGGAGAAGAAACCTTCCGTTCATCGTGGCCGCCGTCTCCTTCAGATCCGGCATGGCCGGAGGTAGAGGAAGGAGCGGGTGAGTCTTTATCAATGTTTGGGTTCCCTTCGGTTTTCAGTAGAACATTTTTTGAAAAGGTTGGGACTTTACCGACGAGTGAGTTGTCGGAGACGTCCAGCTCCATGAGAGAAGCCAGGCTAGTGAGGGAGGAGGGAATCGTGCCGGCTAGATTGTTGTTGGAAAGGAGAAGCCGTTGAAGTGCCGCCAGTTTCCCGAACTCCGGGGATATGGTGCCGTTTAACCCCATCTTCTGGAAATTGATTACGGTGATGTTTCCGTCGTCATCACAGCTTATTCCAAGCCATGATCCGTCGCAGGGGTTATTTCCCTTCCAGTTCTCTGCAAAATGGACGGGGTAACCGAATGAAGCAGCTACTGAAAGCAGAGTATCGGCGCGTGAATCGCATGGAACTCCCTGCTTGAGCAAACAAAATCTCTCTGACATGGGGTCTAAGTCCAACTCGTTGACAGAGACTGGGAACTCTGGAAACGGACCTTGGAGAAGATTGTTGGTTAGAGTAAGTTTGGAGAGCAATTTCAGTGAGGTGAGGGAAGTAGGAATGGGACCGGTGAGCTGGTTGTCCCGTAGCTGGAGATCTCGGAGGTTGATTAGGCTGGAGAAATCCGGGAGTGGCCCGGAGAAGGAATTGGAGTGGAGCCAGAGCTCTTCCAAACCCGTCATGTTCTGTACGAACGTGATGCCTCCGGATAGGGAGGCGCCGCCTCGCTGGTTGTTGAGCCAGAGTGAGCGAATGCTGGAGCCGGCGAAAGCAGGGGGAATGGTGCCGGAGAGTAGATTAAAGGCGAGGGCTAGGTGGTTGAGGCTGGGGAAGCCGGTGGCGATGAAATCAGGTATTTGGCCGGAAACATTGGCGGAGTTGGCGGAGAAGTTAACGAGGCTAGCAGCGTTCCGTAGCGAGTCCGGAATCTTCCAGGGCTGGAAAGGATTGTTGTCTAGGAAAACAGCGGTAAGAGAAGTCAGGCCGGAGAAGAAGGAAGCGGGGATGGAGGAGAAGAGGTTGTCGTGGAGGAGGAGTGTTTGTAGGGAAGACAGACTGGCGACTGGAAGCAGATCGCCGGAGATTCGATTCGACTGGAGCTCGAGACGAGTGACCGCAGTAAGTTTAGCGATGTCGGAGGGGATGGTTCCTGAAAGGCTCTGGTTTCCGATCTGGATGGAGTCGACGCGGCCGCCGGTGCAGGTGACCATGCGCCAGCTGCATGGAGCGGTCGACGATGACCAGCCGAGGGCTCGGTCGGCCCCGAGGCTCCGCGACAGTGCGTGCATTGCGACGACATCGCCGGCGTCGGTTTGCGCCGCGGAGCACCGGATGAGCGCCGCTGAGAGCAAGATGGAGAGGAGAAGTCCAGCGAAATCCATATCGGACAGCAGTGGGTGATGAGGTGGCTAGGGTTTCCGTTCAAGGCATTGCGGAGGAGCCTACTGAGAATCGGTACAGGGAGTGCGGCTGAAGCAGAACTGATGAGGGGTATGATGGGAATAGAAGAAGAAAAATGAGAACATGGACGTGCACATGGCTGTGGGCCCCGCGACAGTGGAATTGAGCCGGCCCGGTTGATCTGGACACAGCTTTCCCGCGCCCATTTTATTTGGGCCGTTGATATTTTAGTTTCGGCTATCAGCACTCTATTTGTACCGGTATATATATACGTGTCTTGTAGATCTTGTTCAACACGAAAGTTGTAGATCTCGTACGTACAAGACGTATTTTCAAAAATTTCGATATAGTTATGTCAGGTTTCAATCGGGCGGCAATACGTCTTCTGAGTGCATTTTTAGAAAAAATGTTCAACACGAAGGTTGTAGAGCTCGTCGAGATATACAATTTTTGTGTTGAACATTTTTACTAAAAATATACGTACAAGACATATTTTTAAAAAACACATATACAACTCATACAAATAGAGAGCGCCCTCCGGTTTTTAAAAATTATTATGACAATAATATCCCCTTGACGTGGCCCAATGCGAGGCTGGAATAGAATATTTTGCGGGGCGAAGGTCCAGCTCAGATTCGGACGGGCCCAGTGGACAGAAAGGAGAAATTGTCAGCTGATTAAGATGCCACGTGGATGGGGAACCCTTAGAATATTGGCTGGGCCCAAATCTACGAACAAATAGTTACATGTCTACTTCAGGCATTTTGCTTGTAAATTTGTAGCCAAACATAAATTCCAGCTACCTGGAATAATCTTATGCCTGTTTCGCTTCCGATGTCTCGACCGTAGTTGGACCACTGAACGCTTGATCGCCGACCACAGCCAAAGTTGTGTTTTGGCGCAAGTGGTTCGTTTGGGACGGATGCGGCGGTAGGAAAAGTTGCAATGAGAATTCTGTTGTGTTTAGAGCTGTCAAAAAAATAGTGATAGAGAAAGTAGGATAAAAAGTAGAGCCTAAGTGAAAAATATCTTCTAACACAAACACTTTCTCCACCGCTGAAAAATCAAACTCCTCAAAAACAACACCATTTCAAGCAGAGCCTAAGTGAAAAAATATCAAATTTGTACTAATAGAGAGTACTTGAGACCAAGGAGAAACTAATAATAATTGAGAGAGTATTAATTTCTTATACTTGTTCATTTTTGTTGATTTCCTTAGGTGGGGGTGGTAAGGGAAGAACCCATGTTGACTTTGACTATACATATATATAGTTCCACTATGATTAACTAATCATATAATTTTACCCTCCATGATGAACAATTTACCTTTTTAGGTATTAGAGAATTATTTGGATAAATATTTATGCTGATTATGCAAATCCTATTGAATGCAATTTTATTCGTTAAATTTCTTTTTAGTTAAAATTTTTTGCATGAAATAGAAACAAAGAGATAAGAGAAAGATATGAGAGATGAAATTATAGCTTGTTTTGTCCCTTATATGAGACATTGTATTTCTGATAATTATAGTTTGTTTTGTCCCTTATATTTTACCTTTCTCAAACGCATAAAAGGGTTATTGACACTTTTTAGGATAGAAGTGGGAGAGTAGCGTTGGTTGTGGATATAGTCATGAAATATCAAGGTAGCATTTTGGTATATACAATGAGAAACGAGAGAGGAGGTTTGGAGGGAAAGGGAACATATATGACTTTTGAACTAGACCTTGGGGGAGGTTGCTAGCTAGAATTAACCCTTGCATCCATAAATGGAAGTCAAATCAAACTAATCTTAATAGAAAACAAATAAAAACAAGTAAAAAAATTGATAACTTTGATCCCTATTGCATGAGTATTGATGGGTTGTCATATATTATGTAGAGAAATTTGGGTTGCGGTTAGACAAAAACACAACTCTCCCACTAAGATGGTGGAGGCATGGGCAAGAGGGAAGAGAAAAACCGCCCCCACTAAGAACTCCTTCGCGGTAGCGCACGACCGCGCACGCGGAACCGCACGGCAAGCGCGGAACCGCGCGGCACGCTCGGAACCGCGCGGCACGCTCGGAACCGCGCGGCACGCTCGGTGCATAAAAAAGTCAGAGCTATCTAACATTATTATTCTTAGTTTGGAAATTTATTTATCGGATTAAATGATGTATAAGGTAGTAACTCTAAAAGATCATCAAAGTTGTTGTAGTATAGTGGTGAGTATTCCCGCCTGTCACGCGGGTGACCCGGGTTCGATCCCCGGCAACGGCGGATTTTTTTTTATCTTATAATTTTAATTAAATAAAAAACATTTAATTTCTCTCAAATTTTGTCTATATGTATAAGCCTCGTCTTTATACGTTAAACAAAATAGACCAAGTGTATCTAACCTAACTCAGGCCCGTTTTGCCGGTGATTAAAATCCCACCGGAGCCATCCGCGTGGAGGCGGTTCGCGGCCGCGCAACCGCTATGGATCCGCCGCCACCAAACGAGCCCTTGGACGTCAGCATTTGGTGAAAAGTCGTCAAATTATATTACAAAAGTAATAAAACAAATTTATTAGCATGAATAAAATGATGTCATTCATGAACATTATTTTCTATTTACTATAAATAGAAATAATTCAGTATGTCTTTATTTACATTATTTTACATGAATATCTTCGTGTTCACGGGTCTTTAATTCTTTATTAGAATTGTTGTGGATTGCTCGGATGCTTTGATAGACCGGTCGAATTGAACCACCTTAGCTCGGAAGCGAACCGAGCGAGCAAACAATCAATGAATGAATTAGCAAGTGGCGCAAGGACTTTTAACGTGGAAAACCCGGAAATGGTGAAAAATCATGTGGTCGGAGCTGTGTCGGCCAACTTCCACCATCTTCTGGGGGTTATAGTTAGAGATTGAGAACTCAAGCGCGGCAGGCCGCTGCTCGTTACAATGATAGAGAGAGAGAGAACTCCGAGGGTGACATGACATCTCTCGAAAAACTAAGTACTTCTTCTGAGAACAGTTGTGAGAACAAAAGTGAGAATGCTGAGTCGTCTTTCGTAACCTTCGAAGACTCGAAGGAGATCTTCGAAGATTCGAGGGAGATCTTCGAGAGCCGAAGAAGATCTTCAAGCGGCGTAGGAGAATTCCAAGGAAATCTTCAAAAGAGCTCTCTCGGGCGTAGAAGGCAAGGTGTCTTGAAATAAAGGCTCTATGCTTTTTTATAGCTTTGGTCGGGGGTAGCCCGGTAATTTTGCCATCGTAACCACCTGACGGGCGAATCACGCTGGTTGATTCGGAGCACACGGATCGTCATTTTTCATGAATGACCGTTTCACCCTTCGGGCAATTCAGGAAGTTCGGGCAGCTTCGTTGAAGGTGATGAACGGGTCATGCAATCTGAGAAATTAGGAAATGTTAACTGCGTGTGTCGGGAACGTGGAAACGTTCTGAGCCCGCGAGGAAGTGTTCTGAGCGCACCACGAACACGGAGCGTTCTGGGCGCGCAACGGATGCGAAAGCGTTCTGGGCACGCAACGGACGCAGAATTATTCTGAGCGCGTAGTGAACGCGGGAGTGTTCTGAGTGCGTAGTGAACACGGAAGTGTTCTGAGCGTGCGAGGAGGCATTCTGGGCGCGCAACGAACATGTGAGTGTTTTGAGCACGCGATGAACGGGGAAATGAGAAGTCGCGCCCCCAAAGAGGAATTGGGCTCCGGCCGCACCCGACGATGGGTGCGATTTCGGCCAGATCTTCTGCGACACCCCCTACGGAAGTGGGGAGGTTTGGTCGCACCACACGGGGGTGCGGCGTGGCCTCACCCCACACGGGGTGCGGCATGGCCGCACCCCAAGGGGGTGCGGCTTGGCGGCACCCTCTATGGAGTGGGGCTTGGCCGCATCCCAAGGGGTGGGGCTTGTCCGCACCCCAAGGGGGTGGGGCTTGGCCGCACCCGCGATGGGGGGTGTGGTTAGGCCGCACCCCCCATCATGGGGGTGCGGTTAGGCCGCGCTCCGCCGAGGTGGGGGTGCGGTCTTAGTCGCACCTGGCGCCGCCGGAGTGTGAACTGTTCGTGGCAGATTTTTCCACTCTCGCGATCATGGGTTGGACTTTGACCCCACCAACTCCACTTCCCATAGTAGAGCTTTCTCTAAATGCATCTCATGACACTTATAAATCCATGGATGAACGTCATCTCTATGGATGCACGTCATAAGCCTCTCAAACCTTCGGAGTCCGAATTACTACGTGGAGGAGTTCGGAGGTTTGACGTTCTTCCTTGTGGTGGCTTGGATTGGAGTCGATGTTGAGGGATAAGTGCGAGGTTGTTTTCACTTCGTCTTCCGCAGTCTCTTCTTGATTCGTACATCCTTGTATCAGCGCTTTTTGGCGTCTTGGGACTCTGTTGCTCTAGTCATTGTTGAAGCTTCAATCGGGGGGACAGGCCTCAGGATGGCCGGTGAAGAGCATATGTATTCAAACCGTGGACGAACGTAAGAGGGGCATGCCCTTACGGCGTCGGGACTTTACTGCGGTGGAGAAGGGTGAACCTTCAATCGACGACAGTGCGAGGTCCCCGGGGCAATGCCCCAAAGTGTCCGGTGAAGAGCATATGTATTCAAACCGGGGACGAACGTAAGAGGGGCCTTACGACATCGGGACCTTACTGCGGTGAAGAAGGGTGAACCTTCAATCGACGGCAATATGAAGTCCCCGGGGCAAGGCCCCAAAGTTAATGATAAAAAGTGTTTGTGACGGTGAGGAAGATGTATGTTATTTTTACTCAAACATAGGTGTCGGTGTTAAAACATATTTTTCATAAATATAGAGTTGGTTTGCGTGAGTTCGAGCTCGCAGCTTTTTACATAATATAAGATAAGTTTGCGCGAGGCCGAGCTCTCGGATTTTAACATAATTTAAGATAAGTTTGCGCGAGTCTGAGCTCGCGGCTTCGTACATAATGTAAAATAAGTTGTGCGAGTCTGAGCTCGCGGCTTTGTACATAATATAAGATAAGTTTGCGTGAGTCTGAGCTCGCGGCTTTGTACATAATATAAGATAAGTTTGCGTGAGTCTGAGCTCGTGGATTTTGGCGTGACAGAAGATTCAAATTACTGATAAAAGCGGCGCAGGTTCTGGGCGTTCCAAGTGCGTGGAAGTCTTTCCTTCCGCCGTTCTGAGCATGTATGTTCCGGGCTTTACGACGGTAGTGACAACGTACGGACCTTCCCAAGTTGGCGAAAGTTTATCTCCTTGCGGGCCTTTATCGGCCGCCTCGATGTTGTGTAGGACCAGATCCCCTACGTTGATTGGCCTAGGTTTCACCCTTTGATTGTAAAGTCGGGTCACACGTGTTTGGTAGTGAGCTATGCGCTGGGCAGCCGTATCCCTGACTTCTGTAATTATGTCTAGGTTTTCTCGGAGCAGCTCATCGTTCTTTTCGGGATCGAAGGTTTTTTGCGCGGCTGCTGGGGACGCCGATGTCTACGGGGATGATCGCCTTTGTGCCGTAGCAGAGATTGTACGGGGTTTCCCCTGTGGGAGTCCTTTCCATTGTATGATATGCCCACAATACATTTGGAAGTGCGCTCACCCACTGCCCTCCTTCCTCCTAAAGGTGGGTTTTGAGTCCTTTGAGGATGGTGCGATTTGTTACTTCAATTTGGCCATTTGTTTGTGGGTGAGCTACGGTCGTATGGCGAAGGTTAATCTTCAAGTCTTCGCATATCTTGGTGAGCGACTTTCACGTGAACTGAGTGCCGTTGTCGGCGACGATTATTGTCGGAATTCCAAAGAGGCAGACGATGTTCTTCCGCATGAACTGTTTGGCGTTCTCCTCTTGACAGTGTGTGGATTGACATGTGGCGCAAGTGCTTAGGATTGCCCTCGGATATTGAGGTGAAAGTTCCTCGGGCGGAAGAGCGTGCCCAGAATCCTCCTACCAGCTTTATGACTCTCTCGGAGAGTTGCTTGAAGTCTGGGTTTCGCTTTCCTCCCTCGGAGGAGGCTATTGGGGTGTTTCGGTTCCGCGGTGTTCCGATTGCCTAGTTTACCCCAGCCAGGATGGCGAGGATAATGGGGATGATAGTGTTCTTCCGAGAGCACAGCGCGCGGTTTTCTCTAGAGGTGTTCAAAGACTAGTGTGAAGTTTGTACTGACTCAGGCGGCCGTATTGAAGTCCGAAGTAACAAGAGTTGGTTTCATTTCGGGGAGAAGAACGATTACCGACACGGGAACACCCTCTATGGGTATGTCCGGAACCATTGGGATTTGCCGGAGCTATGGAGAACACTCCCCAGACGATGTCGTCGGCAGACAGGGCGGGAGGATGAGTTTCTTCCTATCCCTGACTTTCCTGGTCGAGAGGGGCTGTCGAAGGCCCTATATTGCATTTCCAGTTGTGTGGAGGAGAGCAGACTGCTCTCAGTGGGGCTTTCCTGGGATGCCTAGCGTGCGACCATCGTTCCCCTAGTTCGTGGGATGAAGAGGAAGGTTGTCTTCAAGAACGGAGGTTCCAGTCCAGGGCTTATTCCGCCAGTGCTTAAGAGCCATGATCACGAGGCTGGTCCGAGCAGCCGCAGGGTGGAGCCGATTCCAGCCGATCCAGATATTGAGATTTTGGCATCTCCTATCGCTGGTCAGGTCCCGCAGGGAGACTTGCCGCCGCCTCCTCCTTTGCCACAAGCGAGACGAGTTTCCTTTTCTCATCAGGTGATGACTTCCGTGGTGAGTGAAATTCTTCTTTCCTAGTTTTGGCCCCTCTTTTCCATTGTTGTTTATGTATGCTAACTATTTACTTTTTCCACAGACCGTCGTTTTGACCAACGTTGCCCTCACGTGGAATGATTGTAATGTGGGCCTCAAGGACAGTTACTTCACTCTTCAGGAGGAGCTGCGCGTGGCGAGAAGGGATTTATCCGTCTTGAAGAAGAAGAGCTAGAGATCGTGATCTTGCCCATATTAGACAGCTGGAGGCCGACATCTCATTTTCCCGATCGGAGGTTGAGAAGCTAAGAGCGGAGTGCGGTGGTGATAAGGCGCTTGCTCAGGATGCCCTTCGTTAGTTGTCGGAGGCTCAGGGGGAGATGTTCCGCCAGGAGGGAGAGTTGGGCTTCCTGAGGAGCGAGGTGGACCAGTTGTCATCCGGCATTCTGAACGCACAACGAACACGGAAGCGTTCTGAGCGCACAACGAACACGGGAGCGTTCTGAGCGTGCAATGAACACGAGAGCATTTTGAGCGCACAACGAACACGAGAGCATTCTGAGCGTGCAATGAACACGAGAGCGTTCTGAGCGTGCAACGAACACGAGAGCGTTCTGAGCGTGCAACGAACACGAGAGCGTTCTGAGCGTGCAACGAACATGAGAGTGTTCTTAGCGCGCAACGAACACGAGAGTGTTCTTAGCGCGCAACGAACACTGGAGCGTTCTGAGTGCGCTTAGCTCGTTTTGCGGGTGGAAGGCCAAAAATGATATCGCACGTGCCTACTTAAGCTCGCGCCTCACAAGGCGAGAACGTGCGCCCTCCTAAAAAGGAGGGGTGCCTGCAGCCCGATCGCCCCCCGAGAGGGGCACGGTGCCGGCCGCACCACCAAGGGGGTGCGGGGACGACCGCACACTAAAGGGGGGTGCGGCGCCGGCCGCACCCCATAGGGTTGCGGCATCGGCCGCACCTTACAGGGTTGCTGCGCCGGGCGCACCTCACGCGGGCTGCGCTGCACCCCCGCCCCCCCCCTCCCCCCCCCCCCCCCCCCCCCCCCCCCCCCCCCGTCGGTTGCGGCGTCGATCACCATGTGGGGTGCGGCTTTCGGCCGATAGTGGTGGGGCGTGGCCTCGCCGCCGCATGAGCGGGCTTCGATCGTTGTGGCGGTTCATCCCCCACTCTCATTTCATGGGAGTTAACACTCCCTCTGTAACGGCCCAAATCGTGAAGTGACCCAAAATGATAAGAAAAGAAATAAAAATTTGTCCCCTATGATGAAAATACAAATTAGTGTCAAATCGGAGTCCCTTCGAAAGTTAAGTATGAGTTGCATTGACGCTTGCGGCATTCGAGAATTTTATTGATTTACGACAAAATAAAGGTTGCCCGGTTGCAAGTGGTGTACTATTAAGGATTTCCTTATAGCTGAAATTTTTGGGGTGCTAATAGAGGTTTGTTATATGAGCTGCATGTGGGCTTATTTATTTTATATGGGGTGCTAATATTGGTTTAAGCGGTGGATTTTGGGTTTTCCGCGCCTCTTAACCGATCAGATATCGCTCGACCCCTTTCATTTTTCCTCCCTCTCCCTCGACGGTGTCGCGTTAGGGCACGGCGCCGATCTCCTCCCTTCTCCTCTTCTTCTCTTAATCTCACGGAAAAAATTGTAAATTTTGGGCCTGTTCAAGGATCGTGGGCAAGGATTTGTAGATTTCAACTTTTGTTGAGCTGAAGCTTTGGCGGATTGTGGATTTTGGTCAAGGCCTTGGTTTTTCTCCTAAAAAGCACTGTGAGCTTTCTTGGTCCCTCTTCTCCTCTTACGAATCTATAATTATGTTGGATTTCTGAAGAGCTTTAGGGCAGGCAAAAGTAAATTAATCATTGTTATGGTTTGGGGGTTTTTGTTGGCTTCTTGTCGGACGACTGTGGTCGATTTTCTGGTTAACCGTGAGCTGCTGTTAAGGGATTCCTTATTGTTAACTGCTGTCTCTTTGTGATGTTTTATGATTTGGGGAAGGGACTTTCTTGTTGGTCGACTACTGCAGTTCCAGTTAATGGTTTTGCTCAATTCTTGTTGGTCGGCTGCTTGTTCTCTTGTCCTACTGGCTATTTTGACTAAATCAGCACTTTAGTTGTTGCTGTTTAATTGAAATTCTGCAGTCCTTTGAGGGAGGGCTGTTTGGTTGTCCTTATACAGACCACTAAATGTTGTTTTCTTTTTATGAGTGTGTGTGTGTGTGGGGGGGGGGGGGGGGGGGGGGCTCTCTCTTCTTACGTTGCCCAAACAGGACCGGCTATGTTACTTTGATTTTGGGCTTTGCCCTGCCTTCTGGTGAACTAGTTTTGAAGTGGGGTTTTGGCCGGATGTTTTAGTACTGTACCAACGAAGTTTTGTCTTACTCTGCATTGTGCCGTTATGGCCGGTCAGCATGATAAATTCGCATGGAGTTTAGTCATACTATTGCATTATGATTATGCCAAACAATGATTAAGTACGTAGCTGCCAAATGATGTCATCATATACTAAATGTTGTAACTATAGCGAGGTGCAACCCCGATATAAACGACCCTAAATGATATGATACTATACAGATACCGCGAAGGATGGCACCTCAAAATAGACATGACAAGGACTTGAATTACTGATGGTGAGAGCTACCTGTTTCATATATGTTGGATTTCTTACTTTGATTTACATTTTCAAGAAGCTTCATTACATAGTTCTGTGCATATGATATCACTAATTCATTGTACATCACTGATAATTATTGTTGTTATATTGTATGGCCTTGACAAAGGCAAACATGCGACTCACTTCTGAGGGGATTATAAAATGAATAACTCATAATTATGATGTAAACGTGTTGACACGAGGTTATATTACGGGCGACTTGAACTGCATGCACATAAAGGACCATTCGGGGTAAAGGACCCTTCGGGGTAAAGGACCCTTCGGGGTAAAGGACCCTTCGGGGTAAAGGTGTAACATACCCCAAACTTCTAGACCCCTAAGTTAGTTTTGTCATGACTAGGTCATGACAAAACCATAGGAAGAACCCAAGACCTTGTGAGCTTAGGTAAGAAAGAGAAAACTACCTTGGACTGCAAATAGCAATTTCCAATTACCAAGCTTAGGGTTGGACTTTAGGGCCTCAACTTGACCATTTGACCCCACCATAGTATCCCTAACCCTTTAGGGGTCCCCTTAGGACACCAAGGGCCCATTTGGGGTCAACCAAAGAGGCCAAATTGACCAAAGTCAACCTAAACCCCAAATTGGTCAAAGTAGCCTATTTAGAGCCAATTAACCTTCACCATGTCAAATTGATCACACATCTAGGCCTAGAATACCATAAGAGATCTAGTATACCTAAAATCCCCATCATGGGACCCCCAGGGGTGCAAATTGACCAAAATGCCCTTTTTAGGTCAAAATGGCAATTCTTCACAAAGTGCCCTAATTGACCATCACCATATTAAATTGACATTACCCATAGTGTTATAATGTCATAGGGGACCCAGTGGACCAAAAAGCCCCATGACTGGGTCAACCCTAGGGCTCAATTTGACCAAAGTCAATTTAGCCTGTATTGGTCAAATCAGCTTAAATTGGGTCAACTAAGGCTCAAATGACCAAATTGACCCCACCAGTAGTTTCTAAACCTAATTTGGAACCCAATGGACCCAAAAGCCCCATCCTAGGGTCCCCCAATTGGTCAATTTGACCAAAAGTCAAACTTGCCCAATTTAGGTCAAATCTCTTAAACCTAGCCCAATCCCTTTGGGCTAACTCAATTGGGTGGTCAAACAGCCTAGTAGACTAGCATTAAACACTGAGGGGAGTGTAAATTCGGCCATGGTGAGTAGGAGAGAGAAAATGGGGGGTTTCCCCAATTTTGAGGTGAGAGAAAGAAGCCATTCATGGCCATTAAGGAGTTACACCCCTTGGCCTCCCCCATCAACACACCCATTCATCTTCTCTGCCGATTGTGAGGAGTTTCCAGCAGTTTCTAGGAGTAATTAAGGCAGGGGGGATGTATTAGGATCGGTTATGAGAGGAATTCGAAGAGGCCATTAATGGCATTGGGGGTTAAAGCCACCACCACCTCCAATCGACCCCCCTATCACCTTCAGAGGCCGGAGAGGAGAGAAACCCCCAAGTTTTCAGAGGAATTCGTGTTCTGGAGGCTTGAATCGGCATGGCACCACAACCACCCTGAGCTCCCATGGTGTACACGAGGACAACGCGACGGCAAGCTCCACAACAGGTCCATTTCCCTTCCCTGACCTCTAAGGAATAGATCCCAATCGTCGGCGACTCGATTCGTGGCCAATCGGCCGTGAATCGATCCAGCCAAGCCTCCCGTTGATCGGGTTGGGCTTCTCCCTCCAGAACGCGATTCCGGCCACCTCCGGCCGATCAAACACCGCTCATCGCCGGCCACCACCTCAACGGAGGTGGTGGTGGCGTTGGTCGGTCGGGGCGGCGCTCAGGTGGCCGGGAAATCCAGGTTTAATATGGCCCAGGCGCGGCAGATCCTAGCCGCTGATTCCTTGGGGACGATAATCAGGCGCTGTTAGATTTGCTTTAAGATTCGTGCGCCTCCCTTAGTGTTATTTCCTGATTCTGTGATTAAACCTGCAGCACTTAATTAATTCTTTTAAAAATACTTAGAGGCTCCTAGGGAAGATTTGTCCAACATCAAAGTTGGGGCCCCTGATGTCTAGTTTAATCCAAAATTGAGTTCACTCGATTTGGATCCCTGGTTAGGGCACATCACTCATTTTGGTGAGGTCTGTCCATAGGGCTAACCAGAGCTTGTTTTGGATGCTCCCACCAATCTAGAACTCCAAATGACTTGAAATTTGGGGTGTAGGCTAGTCTTATACATATGAAGGACATATCCAAAAATCAGAATTTTTGGAGAACATTTTTCTATAGTTTTTGGAAAAATTTAATAATCCATGTTTGATTCAATTAGGTGTCTTAAACACCTCAAAACCACTCCAAACTTGGATGTGTGGTCCTAGGGATCATACTAAGCCTCTGGTTAATATCTCATAATTTTTGGAGTTGATTTTGTAGATAAATTATCAAAGTCAATCCTAGGCTCCCTAGGTTAGGGAAAAACTTTGGGTGAGTGCCCCCACTCTTCCACAAAGCCAATTGGCTTCAAATTTGGGGTGCCCATCACCCTCACCCATGCCAACCCTTGGTTCAAATTTGGTGACCATTGGAGGTGTTTTACCCTAGTAATTTGCAAAGGGGCTAATTGCTATTTGCACCCCATTTAGGCATCCTAAAGAACCCCACCCCTCACCAAATGTTGGTAGGACCTTGGGTGACCATTCACTGACCTCTGGCCAAAGTAGTGAGTAGATTGGGCTTGGACAAGGTATGGAATTTTCCTTGGACATTTGTTTGCTTAAGGGTTGATTTGGGGTAAAAGTGGACTTAGGCAAATTTTGGAGTGTGGAGGGGTTTCCTCCCACTGATTGAAGATGTGGCTTTGGTCACTGACTTGGGGTGTATGGGTCACCCCAAGGAGCCAATCTTGGAAGAGTTGGGCTTGGTATGCCCTTAAACCCTAGTGGCTAACCCTAGGGTGCCCTTTAGGGCTTTGTGAAGGACATAGGAAGGTTTGTCCTTGGAGAGGTGTGTGATGGGCTCCTCTGAGTTCTTTGAGTGTTATAATACCCTCACAAGAAGTTTGGGTGGATTTGGGGAAGTATGGACCATAATCCTAGGGTAAACCCTAAGGGGTGCATTTAGAGGCCAATGAAGGAAGAGGGGTCAAACCTTAATGGTTTGACTTGAAATTTTGGGGTAGTGGTCATGGTGACCAGAGAGTACTACTGTGAGAAATTGTTGGGGTTTGGAGTTGCCAACCCTAGGGAATAAATCCTTGGGTAGATTTGTAAATATTTAGGTTTTTGGGATTTAGGAAGAATTAGTACTTAGTGATTAACCATCTTCTGTCACCAACTTAGTTTTGATGTTATTAATCCCTGGAGATTCTATTAGAACCATTGGAAAACTTTTGGAGGTCCAAATTGTAATTATTCATATTGTTGACAACTTTTGGGATGAACAATTTTAGGGTGTTAGTTTTTTGTAATTGCATGAAACTTTGCTGGATGACATTTCATACCATTATGAACCCACAGTATGTTTCTCATAATTTATGGATTAATATTTTTGGTACCTCTAGTTCAATTTGGAATTAATTGTAAATATATCCTTTATGGAAATTACAAATGTAACCTCTATGGAATATAGTCAAATTTTGTAGGGCTGAATATTTTAGTATTAATCACCTCTGTATAAATTTACATAAGGTTTGGAGTTCATGTGAGGGTACCTCCTTTGGAAATAATTAGAAATAAATGGGTTTTGGAATTTTTACAAATAGTAAATCTTGCTGGAATTTCCTAAAATTTCATATTTACTGATTACTTGGTACCCTTGATTTATGTAAAAATTGTGGTAGGCATTGTAAGTCAGAAAAGTACACTTGTAGTTCAAACCTTAGGAAGTTGCATTTTGGAAAAAATTGTTTTAAATATTAATAATATTGAGAAAAATATGATTCTCTGGAATTTGCCTTAAAATATCATGCTAGACCTCCAATAAATAGCTTGCGTCAGTTGGATGAATATTTGGAGTACCTATAGTTGTAAGCTTCATGTAGTCGGTTTGGACTGCGTATAGTAAAACTGTGAAACTTAGGAATTTAGTGGCATACTAGGTGGAGATGGGGTGCAGGTGGTGTTCATGGGCTGTTTAGTTAGTAGTGAGTCCTCCCAAGGAAGTGTATGTAAGGAAAGTGTGCTTGGTGGGTCGAGGGTAAGGTCGTCATGGGGATTGACGAAAGATCGTCTTTTCCCTTTAGTGTCTTAAAGCCCTTAGGACTAATCCAGGTGAAGTTCTATGTGGGCTCTTGTGGGTAGTAACTAGTAACATCAGGTGTCTTGGGAAAGGAGTCTTGGGGAGTCTTCCCAGTATAACTCTTATCACCGTAGTGAGCCCCTTACAGGGTAACCCTCGGGAAGTCCAAGACTAACGTATAGGAGTAAGTCATTGTACAAGGTTAGCTAATAGCACACTCACCCACACCCCGTGGTATGGGAGTCTTGTCGGTTTAGTCCGGTGAGCTTGTGATTCTGAGTTGTTTGTTGGTGACGGGCGGGTTAGCCCGGGGAGCTTGTGGCTCGTAGATTGTTGGAAAACATGTTGCATGTGCATAAGGTGGTGGGTCCTTTGTGTCGGCGATCGTTGCACCGACGTTGATACTTGGGCTCGGCAAGTGTGGTACTTACACTTAGCCTAAAAGTCTGGCGGTCCAGTCAGTAAGAGTACGCAGGCGCTCCGCGGGTTTGCGTTGAGGCGTACGATAGGTCTAGGTTAGGTAGTGCATATACCAACCTAGAGGTGGGCGAGGCCCAACCCACCACTTCCGTTTGCCACTACGGGAGTATCCTGGGAGTCTTGCATGCTCCAAAAAGGGGGAACTAAAGGTCTATGCGCATAGAGTCGTAGTGAGTGAGTTGCACATGTATGAACATAACGTAACAGCATACCTTGCATGTCATAGCATAAAACATTGCATTTCAACCTACCCCTAACGTATAAGTCGGTTATGGGGCTTCTTATACGATAGGACTTGCTAAACGACCCCTTGGTCTATAGGTTTGTGTGGGCATTCCTATAAATCAATGGTTACTTTTCTATTTGATATTGTATTTACTTACTGCACTTTACTTATTCTTTACCTGCTCTTTCTATACTCTATTAACTGCTTCGATTATGTTTATATACATGTGTAGCGTAGAAACATTTCCTGTACCTCTGTCACGTGCTCTTTGATTTACCCCTTGAATGTCCTCCGCTTCCTCCTCCTCATTCGGTGCCTAGGAGCCTTTGGGGGAGGGGGGGGGGGGGGGAATTGGCTGAGTCATGTTTGACTGACGGTCGGTGGACCTTATCATTTTAGGTGACCGCGGCGACGGAGCAGCACCAGAGGCCGGTGCAGATGGAGGCGGGGCAGTCTAGCACAGGAGCACAGACGACAGGATCCGTGAGTGTTAGTTTTAGTTGATTTGCTTCCGCGAGAGATCTTTGTAGTGAGGCTATTATGTATCGGGCAGGAGCCCTTGTTATCTTATCTCATTTATTACAGTTATGTATGTGGACATCTCTTTGATGGTTTATTTAAATGTGATGTGGACTTGGCCTGTTTAGTCTCTTAAACTCTACTTTTCTTTGTGATCGAATTGGCCGGCAAGATCGGCGTATTGTAGTGGCGACCATCCCGAGTGAGGGTGTCACCGCAAAACGGCGGTTCTGGACCTAAGACCCGGTGGTTTTTACAAAAAAAAAATGGGGTCTTACAAAAGGACCCTTCGGGGTAGATAAAAAGGAAAAAGATTTGAATCGCCCCTAATATATCCTAAGAAATGAAATATTCATAGAAATATTGATTTAAAGGATTACAAGGGGTACATGGATAAATGCTTATAATCACCAAGATGATACACGAATATCGATTTACTGCATACAATGATATACTGATACACTGATATAGAAATACTGATATATTGATTTACTGCTATATTGATACATTAATCTATTGCTACATTGCTACAACATGAATATGATAACTGGTTCAAAGGTTGCTTACTTGTACTGGTATATGGAGATAAATGTTGCATAGCTTTCTTTCTTACACTGCCACGATGATATAGATACTGATATAATCCTATAACTGCCCATACTATTTTACTGGTACTAACATGTTCATATAGTTATATGCTACATAAGTTTATTGATGAGACAGAGAAATGGTTAGTATGGGAAATGTAATTTTAACTGCATAAATTTTTCTAATTGTATATAGAAATGAAAGAGGTATATCCTCACTTAGTCATATTTATATGACTAAGCTCGTCGTCAAATTTTGTAGGTAACGGACATGACATTGGATACGCAAAACAAAAGAACTGATTATGATAAGACAGAAAAGATTCAACAAGTAAGCAAGGTATGCAAGTAAATTTCTTATTATGTGTTTTTATTTGGTATTCACTAGTCTTACTTCAACCTGGGACACATGTATGAACATAGCTTAGATACAGATGTATGTGGGGTCTAAATGGGGGCCTCACACCCTCCCCCCTAACTCCTCTCTCAAGGTGGGGATGCGGCTAAACGCACCTCCATATGATTATATAAACGGGTGCATGTCACGTATATATATATATATATATATATTGATTAAGCTTTGCATAATACAGAGATGTTGTTCAACAAACCCATGTGTTGAAACCAGTAACCCGGTTTCGACGTTCGCAAGGGGGATGCAGCTAACCCTTACTTAACCTGAGCGAGACCCTTGACCAGCCACTAAGAACTAGGAGAACTTGCCCTTGAAGAGCACGTGAGTCTAGAAACGAACCCCTTAAGCTTCAGCGAGGAGGTCCCACCACATACCCGGAAGATCTTAGAGCGCTTCCCCTCCCAAGCCAATGCTGAGCCTGGGCACCTTGGAGGGCACTAAGGAACACCTCACCGACCACCTTCAACGTCAAGGGGAGGGGAGGGGTAGTGCTTGCTCACACGCGAGGGAGGGGGTAGGAACCAACCCTTCCCAAGGTGCCCATGGGGGTCTATTTATAGACTTTCCCAAAAATGGACTGCGGATAGCCAAGATCCTGCTATCCGCAGTCCAAACATGACCACGAACGATCAACGCATGAGGGGGAGCGAGTGGGACCCGAGATGCCCACTTCCCCCCTCACGAGAGGCCATGCCAGTCTCCCCCCAATGTGCCGGGCGAGTGGGGGAATCCCTCCCACTCGCCCAAAAGGGGGGTGGCGAGTGGGAGGGCCCCTCCCACTCGCCCCCAAGGTGGCCGGCGAGTGGGAGGGCTCCTCCCACTCGCCCGGCGAGTGGGAGGGCCCCTCCCACTCGCCCGGGTGAGTGGGAGGGTCTCTCCCACTCGCCTAAGGGTGATTGGCGAGTGGGAGGCCCCTCCCACTCGCCCGAAGAGAGTCGGGGGAGCGGGTGCACCCCCCGCCTTCCCCGCGGCCTCTCTTTGCCTTGGTCGGTTTCGACCGCCCCATGTGGTCGTTTTGTCCGTCCTGGCCACCCTTGTTATCTTGGCTTCATATGGGTCAGGTCGCACTGACTCGGGAAATATGAGGGTTGTACACAATCCCCGCTCTTTGCGAGCTTGCCCCAAGCTCGGAAAGAAAGTTCAACCCACCTATTTGACGAGTAGGTGGGACCTTAGGGGAATCCACGAAAGGATCCGTCATCGGGGAACCTCTGCCAAGCTTTTCTGCTGAAATTACTTTGAGACGAAGGGAAAACCCTTCTCCTATACACACCCCTCCTGCGAGCCGAGCTCAACAGGAGGTGGAGAAAGCTCAACACCCGAGGTCGGACTAAGCTCGACTGAAGGTGGAGGGAGACTCGACACCTCTAGTCGAGCTGAACTCGACCCGAGGTGGGGAACGAACCTTTCTCCACTAAACACCCCTCCGGTGAGCCGAGCTCAACAAGAGGTGGAGAAAGCTCAACACCTGAGGTCGGACTAAGCTCGACCGAAAGTGGAGGGAAACTCAACACCTCTAGTCGAGTTGAACTCGACCCGAGGTGGGGAACGAACCTTTCTCCACTAAACACCCCTCCAGCGAGCCGAGCTCAACAGGAGGTGGAGAAAGCTCAACACCTAAGGTCGGACTAAGCTCGACCGAAAGTGGAGGGAAACTCAACACCTCTAGTCGAGTTGAACTCGACCCGAGGTGGGGAACGAACCTTTCTCCACTAAACACCCCTCCAGCGAGCCGAGCTCAACAGGAGGTGGAGAAAGCTCAACACCCGAGGTCGGACTAAGCTCGACCGAAGGTGGAGGGAGACTCGACACCTCTAGTCGAGCTGAACTCGACCCGAGGTGGGGAACAAACCTTTCTCCACTAAACACCCCTCCGGTGAGCCGAGCTCAACAGGAGGTGGAGAAAGCTCAACACCTGAGGTCGGACTAAGCTCGACCGAAAGTAGAGGGAAACTCAACACCTCTAGTCGAGTTGAACTCGACCCGAGGTGGGGAACGAACCTTTCTCCACTAAACACCCCTCCGGCGAGCCGAGCTCAACAGGAGGTGGAGAAAGCTCAACACCCGAGGTCGGGCTAAGCTCGACCGAAGGTGGAGGGAGACTCGACACCTCTAGTCGAGCTGAACTCAACCCGAGGTGGGGAACGAACCTTTCTCCACTAAACACCCCTCCGGCGAGCCGAGCTCAACAGGAGGTGGAGAAAGCTCAACACCTGAGGTCGGACTAAGCTCGACCGAAAGTGGAGGGAAACTCAACACCTCTAGTCGAGCTGAACTCGGCCTGAGGTGGAAGGTGGGAAGTCCACACCTACCAGGGAGCCGAGCTCACCTGGAAGGGGAGGGGACTCCACACCTACCAGGGAGCCGAGCTCACCTGGAGGGGGAGGAAACTCCACACCTACCAGGGAGCCGAGCTCACCTGGAGGGGGAGAGAACTCCATACCTACCAGGGATCCGAGCTCACCTGGAGGGGGAGGAAACTCCACACCTACCAGGGAGCCGAGCTCACCTGGAAGGGGAGGAAACTCCACACCTACCAGGGAGCCGAGCTCACCTGGAGGGGGAGAGAACTCCACACCTACCAGGGAGCCGAGCTCACCTGGAAGGGGAGGGGACTCCACACCTACCAGGGAGCCGAGCTCACCTGGAGGGGGAGAGAACTCCACACCTACCAGGGAGCCGAGCTCACCTGGAGGGGGAGGAAACTCCACACCTACCAGGGAGCCGAGCTCACCTGGAGGGGGAGGAAACTCCACACCTACCAGGGAGCCGAGCTCACCTGGAGGGGGAGAGAACTCCACACCTACCAGGGAGCCGAGCTCACCTGGAGGGGGAGGAAACTCCACACCTACCAGGGAGCCGAGCTCACCTGGAGGGGGAGGAAACTCCACACCTACCAGGGAGCCGAGCTCACCTGGAGGGGGAGGAAACTCCACACCTACCAGGGAGCCGAGCTCACCTGGAGGGGGAGAGAACTCCACACCTACCAGGGAGCCGAGCTCACCTGGAGGGGGAGGAAACTCCACACCTACCAGGGAGCCGAGCTCACCTGGAGGGGGAGGAAACTCCACACCTACCAGGGAGCCGAGCTCACCTGGAGGGGGAGAGAACTCCACACCTACCAGGGAGCCGAGCTCACCTAGAAGGGGAGGAAACTCCACACCTACCAGGGAGCCGAGCTCACCTGGAGGGGGAGGAAACTCCACACCTACCAGGGAGCCGAGCTCACCTGGAGGGGGAGAGAACTCCACACCTACCAGGGAGCCGAGCTCACCTGGAGGGGGAGGGAAATCAACACTTTCTCGAACTACCGGGGGCGGAGGACCAGTTCACATCCCAGGTGCTTACCTTCACTGAGGGGCGGAGGGATTCAACCATCTTACCGAACCGATCGTCCTTCTTGAAATCTCACCTGCCGCGAGTCAACCTGATGAACCTCCCATCTGTCGGCATGACTGAGCCTGGAGAATGGTCAATAGTCAGGGATCTTACCGATTGGAGGCGGAAGTACCCGTCCGCGTCCTAGGTGCTTACCTTCACCTGGAGGCAGAGGAACTCAACGCCTTCCCAACCTGACTGGAGGTGGAAGTACCCATCCACGTCCCAGGGGCTTAGCTCACCTGGATGCAGAGGAACTCAACGCCTTCCCAATTCAATTGGAGGCGGAAGTACCCATCCACGTCCTAGGGGCCCAGCTTACCTGGAGGTAGAGGAACTCAACGCCTTCCCAGTCCGATTGGAGGTGGAAGTACCCATCCACGTCCTAGGGGCTTAGCTCACCTGGATGCAGAGGAACTCAACGCCTTCCCAATCCAATTGGAGGCGGAAGTACCCATCCACGTCCTAGGGGCCTAGCCTACCTGGAGGTAGAGGAACTCAACGCCTTCCCAGCCCAGCTACCAAGTAGCGAGTCGACCCGATGAGCCTCCCATCTGCCGGCATGACTGAGCCCGGAGAATGGTCTCTAGTCGGGGATACTACCGATTGGAGGCGGAAGTACCCGTCCGCGTCCTAGGTGCTTACCTTCACCTGGAGGCAGAGGAACTCAACGCCTTCCCAACCTGACTGGAGGTGGAAGTACCCATCCACGTCCTAGGGGCTTAGCTCACCTAGATGCAGAGGAACTCAACGCCTTCCCAATTCAATTGGAGGCGGAAGTACCCATCCACGTCCTAGGGGCCCAGCTTACCTGGAGGTAGAGGAACTCAACGCCTTCCCAGTCCGACTGGAGGTGGAAGTACCCATCCACGTCCTAGGGGCTTAGCTAACCTGGATGCAGAGGAACTCAACGCCTTCCCAATCCAATTGGAGGCGGAAGTACCCATCCACGTCCTAGGGGCCTAGCCTACCTGGAGGTAGAGGAACTCAACGCCTTCCCAGCCCAGCTACCAAGTAGCGAGTCGACCCGATGAGCCTCCCATCTGCCGGCATGACTGAGCCCGGAGAATGGTCTCTAGTCGGGGATACTACCGATTGGAGGCGGAAGTACCCGTCCGCGTCCTAGGTGCTTACCTTCACGTGGAGGCAGAGGAACTCAACGCCTTCCCAACCTGACTGGAGGTGGAAGTACCCATCCACGTCCTAGGGGCTTAGCTCACCTGGATGCAGAGGAACTCAACGCCTTCCCAATCCAATTGGAGGCGGAAGTACCCATCCACGTCCTAGGGGCCTAGCCTACCTGGAGGTAGAGGAACTCAACGCCTTCCCAGCCCAGCTACCAAGTAGCGAGTCGACCCGATGAGCCTCCCATCTGCCGGCATGACTGAGCCCGGAGAATGGTCTCTAGTCGGGGATACTACCGATTGGAGGCGGAAGTACCCATCCGCGTCCTAGGTGCTTACCTTCACCTGGAGGCAGAGGAACTCAACGCCTTCCCAACCTGACTGGAGGTGGAAGTACCCATCCACATCCTAGGGGCTTAGCTCACCTAGATGCAGAGGAACTCAACGCCTTCCCAATTCAATTGGAGGCGGAAGTACCCATCCACGTCCTAGGGGCCCAGCTTACCTGGAGGTAGAGGAACTCAACGCCTTCCCAGTCCGACTGGAGGTGGAAGTACCCATCCACGTCCTAGGGGCTTAGCTAACCTGGATGCAGAGGAACTCAACGCCTTCCCAATCCAATTGGAGGCGGAAGTACCCATCCACGTCCTAGGGGCCTAGCCTACCTGGAGGTAGAGGAACTCAATGCCTTCCCAGCCCAGCTACCAAGTAGCGAGTCGACCCGATGAGCCTCCCATCTGCCGGCATGACTGAGCCCGGAGAATGGTCTCTAGTCGGGGATACTACCGATTGGAGGCGGAAGTACCCGTCCGCGTCCTAGGTGCTTACCTTCAACTGGAGGCAGAGGAACTCAACGCCTTCCCAACCTGACTGGAGGTGGAAGTACCCATCCACGTCCTAGGGGCTTAGCTCACCTGGATGCAGAGGAACTCAACGCCTTCCCAATCCAATTGGAGGCGGAAGTACCCATCCACGTCCTAGGGGCCTAGCCTACCTGGAGGTAGAGGAACTCAACGCCTTCCCAGCCCAGCTACCAAGTAGCGAGTCGACCCGATGAGCCTCCCATCTGCCGGCATGACTGAGCCCGTAGAATGGTCTCTAGTCGGGGATACTACCAAATGGGAGCGGAGTACCCATCCACGTCCTAGGTGCTTACCTTCACCTGGAGGCAGAGGAACTCAACACTTACCCCAAGCCACTTAGTCAAGGCGTTACCTGAAACCTCTTCATTCATCGTCGAGGAGCTACCTGCTTATTATAACGCGCCCCTCTGGGCCTACTTGGTCACATGCACCTTGACCATCTCTTTCCTCATCTCCTCCACTTTCTCTGTCTTCTTATTCCTTTCCTTTCTCCTGGTCCTTCCTGCTTCCTTGGTCAACCTGCAGGTGGGAGACTTGCCTCTGGAACCGATCTGCGTAGCTTCGTGGCGTGTCCCCGTGCTTTTGTTGAATCAGGAACAGGGACTACGCCCCCTTCCTGTTGAGACGGAGGCATCCTCCCTGCCCCCTCACTCGGGGCAGCTGGCCCTAGGAGAGCCGTTGAAGAGCGCTTGCGCTTGAAGGCTCAAGCCTTCCTCAGAGGCTGGCCCCTTCCCTTGCCAACACGCTTGCTCTATCTCCATCAAAGACGGCGAGGCGAGCACAGGTGTTGGCGATGCCGTGTACTCGCCCTGAGGGGGGAGTGCAAACCGCAAGACTTCCCGGATTGACTTCCTGAACTCCTCGAAGTCACCTTTCTTCATGCACTCCCCGGCAGGGGTGAGTCCCCCAGCTCATCGCTTCCAGCCATGAGACTTGCCCAGAGCTTTCCGAACTAGCTGCGTCCACGCTCACCGCACCATAATGTTGAAACCAGTAACCCGGTTTCGACGTTCGCAAGGGGGATGCTGCTAACCCTTACTTGACCTGAGCGAGACCCTTGACCAGCCACTAAGAACTAGGAGAACTTGCCCTTGAAGAGCACGTGAGTCTAGAAACGAACCCCTTAAGCTTCAGCGAGGAGGTCCCACCACATACCCGGAAGATCTTAGAGCGCTTCCCCTCCCAAGCCAATGCTGAGCCTGGGCACCTTGGAGGGCACTAAGGAACACCTCACCGACCACCTTCAACGTCAAGGGGAGGGGAGGGGTAGTGCTTGCTCACACGAGAGGGAGGGGGTTGGAACCAACCCTTCCCAAGGTGCCCATGGGGGTCTATTTATAGACTTTCCCAAAAATGAACTGCGGATAGCCAAGATCCTGCTATCCGCAGTCCAAACATGACCACGAACGATCAACACATGAGGGGGAGCGAGTGGGACCCGAGATGCCCACTTCCCCCCTCACGAGAGGCCATGTCGGTCTCCCCCCAATGTGTCGGGCGAGTGGGGGAATCCCTCCCACTCGCCCAAAAGGGGGGTGGCGAGTGGGAGGGCCCCTCCCACTCGCCCCCAAGGTGGCCGGCGAGTGGGAGGGCTCCTCCCACTCGCCCGGCGAGTGGGAGGGCCCCTCCCACTCGCCCGGGTGAGTGGGAGGGTCTCTCCCACTCGCCTAAGGGTGATTGGCGAGTGGGAGGCCCCTCCCACTCGCCCGAAGAGAGTCGGGGGAGCGGGTGCTCCCCCCGCCTTCCCCGCGGCCTCTCTTTGCCTTGGTCGGTTTCGACCGCCCCATGTGGTCGTTTTGTCCGTCCTTGCCACCCTTGCTATCTTGGCTTCATCCGGGTTGGGTCGCACTGACTCGAAAAATATGAGGGTTGTACACCATGTATTGAGATCAGTACTCTTGGATCTTAAAGTTCAGATTTTAAGATTGACCGCATACAAGTATAATATTTGTGGTTTGTTCATTCTTATCTAAAATTAATTCATGTTAATTTATGGATCCTACCTATCTAAGATATATGGTTAGGCTCTGATGTGTTCATACAGATTTTTGACCTGATTTATGTTACAACAAACACACTCTCGACTTACAACAGATTGCGTGTTTCAATCTGCACATATACCGCACTCGCACCATCCTTGTCGCCGGAAGCCACTATCACCTGTTTCCTGCTCGCGAGCACTCCTAGAGGTCGATTTCTACTTGCGAAATCACCTTTAACTGCTGACCGGTTGTTGCTAGAGAAAATGTTGTTTAAGGATGACCCTACAGTGTGGGAGCGGTGTTCATGCTTTTATGGTAGATGATTTTATGGGTCTGTCTGGTGGATGTTGATGGCAGAAAATCCAATGGTAGGGATGACCAGCATGAAAGGATTTGTTCTGTTTGGTGTATGTTAAGGCTCTATTTTGGGCTGCGTCGGAGGTTCGGCGGGGCAGCGAACGAGCATGGTTTGCGACCGAAGGTGGGGGAGGCGGGGTTGAAGACGGGCCTCACCATCATTTTTGCGAAGATATACGTGAGCAAACGCCGCCGCCCGTGCTCGCGTTTGTTTTCCCGCCTTGCGGCGGAGGAGGCTCCCACAACGGCGGCCTGTCGCCCATCCAAACAGAGCTTTAAAAATAGTGATTTGAGATTATCAAATAGGTACGGTGCTAATAACAACCTTCAAATATTTTGTCCCGCGGTATCCTTTAGTATTTAATTAGTTTATTTATTTGATAGCTTAAATATAATAATATATCAAACATTTAATACATCTACAACAGACATTATTATAAGTCATAAAATATAATATTTATTTTCTCCTGGAAGCACCTTCCTCATAATTTATGAGTTGTGGTTTGCAAAATGCCAGCAGGGAAATGCATTCCACGGTCAAAGGACTGAAGGAGTTCTCGCGTCCGGATGTCGATGTTTTGCTTTAGGGTTTGACGGCACTTCTTTATCCGTCGACCGCGAAAGAAATTCACAGCTAAAAAATGAGTGAAAACCGTGTTTTTCGGCGGATGTGATTGCGACCGATTGTTTCCCAAATGAGAAGATTACTTGCACGTCCGGAAGATCACTTACTTCTTGCGCCGGCTGGAATCCCTAGGGTGGCGTCAGATTGGTGGCGTCACGCGGAGAGCGGAAAAAAAGGGTCACATCCCATCTGACAGACAGCGCCATGAAGGGTGCCCTCCAGGCCGAGGGCTCCATGTCTGATGTCTCCCCTCCTTTATCGTTTAATGCTTTTTGTTGCGGGTCACTCGACGCTCTTCTAGACCGGTCGAATCAAACCGTCTTAGCTCGAGTTAGCTCGAGAGTGAGCCGAGCGCGCAAAAATTCACAGAGAGAACCAGCAGTTGACAAGAATGCGTTTTATCGTGGAAAACCCGAAAATGGTGAAAAATCATGCGGTCGGATCCGTGTCAGTCAAATTTCACTATATGTCGGTGTGTTACAAGTAAAAACTGAGAACTTGAGGGCGACAGACCACTGCTCGTTACAGTAGCGGTAGAGGGAATCTCCGAGTGTGACAGGTCACCTCTCGAAAAAATAAGTACTTTTGCGGGAAATGGAAGCAAGACGTGTTAGAAAATTTATATCAAACGCACTTGCAGAAAATGTTTGATTAAAATTAAACAACGTAATGTGGTCTATGCAAACATGATCTTCATGAACAAAATTAATCAATTCCTATGAAATGGTGCAAACAAAATAATTTTATCACTTATGAATTTATCCGAACACAATAATATAAAATGTAGATAATCAGTACGAAAAAAATAAGGGAGAATCTGTTACGGATCCACGTTGGGGGTTAACATACAAGCGCCGCGCCCCGGCAAGATCTAATTAGTCGCTCATTTTGGGTGGCTTGTATCTTTTTATGATGTTTTCTTTATGTTTTGTTGTTTGAACCTTGGGTTTGTGGTTTGGGCTCAACCATATAGGGGTTGAGGGCTGTTATGATGATTAAGCAGATTTTATTTCAACTCTCTCTCTCTCTAGCTCTCGCTCTCTCTCTCTCTCTATTTCCCGAGGCCCTAGCCGCTCCAGCGTTCCGCCCGCACGCGAACTCCCCGATCGCGCGTCTCCGCTCCCAGCATCGCCCGCGTCGCCCAAATCCGCGCCCAGCCTCCGTCTCCGCCCTTCTCCGGTTCCCTCCTCCTCCGTGGAACACCTCCGGCACCATTGGATCTCGCAAGCGCAACGCCAATCCCCTACGGGACTTCCCTCTTCTTCCCGGCCGAACGAGATCGCAGTCGAAGGGCCGTATCAACTTGGTATCAGAGCTCTCCTCTTCCTCGGCGCCTCCTCTACCCTCGCCGCCGCCCGTGGTCGCTGTCCTCGCTCCAGCAGCCCCATCCCAGCACCGTCCGGCCTGTCCGCAGCCCGGATCCGACCGCCCCAGCCGCTGTTCTCCATCACCGATCCTGTTGGGGGCTTCCTCCTCCGGTTTTCCACTCCTCCCGGACAGCACGGGTATTTTGCCCACCCCTCCGGTCCTCCACCCTAACTTTCAGACTGCTCCCATGGATGACGGCACCTCAGGAGGGCTTACTTTGGCCCAGATCGTGGAATCCTTTCAACAAATGATGGTGGCCAACAATAGGGCCCTCATCGAAGCCCTTCGGCAGGATGCGTCCCCACCGGCCCCGCAAGCCCCGCGTGCTGCTTCGGGCTCCTCCCAAACGGTACACGAATCCTCGGCACCGAGGAACGAAGGAGGCGGGTTTCCTCGTTTTGTGAAGTTGGATTTCCCTCTGTTTGATGGTAAGGAGGATCCACTCACGTGGCTCACTCGTTGCGAGTAATTCTTTGAAACCCAGCACACTCCGGACGAGGACTGGATTGGGATTGCGTCGTTTCATCTTCTCGGATCGGCACAGATGTGGTTCGCACAGCTCCGTTGGGAGCAACCCCAGTTGGGTTGGGAGGATTTCAAGACTCAGTGCACCTTGCGTTTTGGGCCCCCGCTTCTCGGCAACCCCATGGGTGAACTCATTTCTCTCCGACAGACTGGATCCATTGAGCAGTATATCGAGCAGTTTCAGGTGCTTCTCGCTCGCGCCCCAACCGTGCTCACATCCCAGCAGGTACCAGTCTTCCTGGCTGGCCTCCAGGAACGTTTGCGGATGGACGTTCAGTTGCAGTCCCCGATAGACCTCTCCACTGCTATGAGCTTATCCCGCATCTTTGAGCGGCGCCTGTTGATGGACCGGCAGTCCACGGGTCGTCGATCCGGAGAGGGACCCCCCAGGAGTTTTGGCTCGCCACCTGCTACGTTTAGCCCGGGAGCTGGCAGGGGCAAGGAAGGCGACAGACAGTCGACAATTCGACGGCTCTCCGCTCAGGAGATGGCGGATCGTCGTGCCAAAGGCCTTTGTTTCAACTGTGACGAGACTTACACCCGTGGACATCGGTGCAAGCGCCTGTTTTGGCTAGAGGTGGAAGATCCCTCTGATGAGGACCCCGGTGATGAGGACACGAGAGATCCGGAGATTTCCGTCCATGCTATGATTGGATCCCAGACGGGGGACACGATTCAGCTACAGATTTTGGTGGCGGACCATCCAGTAGTCGCTCTTATGGACTCGGGCAGTACACACAGTTTTCTCAGCGACATTACCGCACAGCAACTTCATTTACCGATTACTGCTCGTCCGAGCCTCCGAGTTTCTGTTGCCAATGGCATGGCTATGTTGTGCACGGGCGTCTGCAGGGCGGTGTCGATTAGCGTGGAGGGCAATCAGTCCCACGTTGACTTCTACGTGATAGCCTTGCGGGGCTTTGAGGCAGTGTTGGGAGTCCGCTGGCTCCGCACGTTGGGGCCTCTTCTGTGGGATTTTGACGCACTGACGATGACTTGGGGGCGTCCCCCGCAGCAGACGGTGTGGCAGGGCCGCATGCCCACCACCTTCCAACAGGTTTTCCTAGCCTGCGGGGACCGTACAGAATCCTCTGATCTGGAGGCTCTTCTACAGGAGTACAGCGACACGACGGCAGCCCCGACGGGTCTTCCTCCCATTCGACGACGGGATCACCGTATTTGTCTCCTTCCCGGAACAGCCCCGGTGGTGGTACGCCCCTACCGCTAGCCATTCAGGCAGAAGGATGAGATCGAGCGTCAGTGCGACGCCATGCTACAGCGGGGCATCATCCGCCACAGTGTATCTCCCTTCTCCTCTCCGGTCTTGTTGGTCAACAAGAAGGATGACACGTGGCATTTCTATGTCGATTACCGCGAGCTGAACGCGCGGACATTGAAGGACAAGTTCCCCATCCCGGTAGTGGAGGAGCTCCTGGACGAGTTACATGGCTCCCGCTTCTTCTCCAAGCTGGATTTGTGCTCCGGGTACCATCAGGTGCGCATTGCTCCCGAGGATGTGGAAAAGACGGCGTTCCGCACCCATCACGGCCACTTCGAGTTTTTGGTGATGTCGTTCGGGCTCACCAACGCCCCCTCCACCTTCCAGGCATTGATGAACGAGGTATTTCATGGCCTTTTGCGTCGTTGCGTACTTGTTTTCTTTGACGACATTTTGGTGTACAGCGCGACTTGGGAGGCCCATCTTGGCCACCTCTGAGCCGTTCTCCAACTAGTCCGACAGCACAGGCTCTTCTTGAAGCGTGCCAAGTGTTCCTTCGGCACTGAACGGGTGTCCTATTTGGGGCATGTGGTGGATAGCACAGGGGTGTCGGCGGACCCTCTCAAGATCCAGGGCGTGATGGAGTGGCCTACTCCCCAAACCTTGCGGGAACTGCGGGGTTTCCTCGGTCTGGCGGGCTATTACAGACGCTTCATTCAGGGATACAGCATCATTGCCGCACCATTATTCGCCCTCCTGAGGAAGAGTTCTTTTGTGTGGGGTGACAGCGCGACGGGGGCCTTTCACGCTCTCCAGCAGGCCCTGGTGTCAGCCCCGGTGCTGCGTTTACCAGACTTTGACCAGGAGTTTCAGATAGAGTGTGACGCCTCCGGACAGGGATATGGTGCAGTGCTCCAACAGGAGGGCCACCCAGTAGCTTATTTCAGCCAGCGCACTGCCGTACATCATCAGAAGCTGCAGGCTTATGAG
Organism: Dactylorhiza incarnata; assembly: GCA_033032865.1. Taxonomy (NCBI): domain Eukaryota; kingdom Viridiplantae; phylum Streptophyta; class Magnoliopsida; order Asparagales; family Orchidaceae; genus Dactylorhiza; species Dactylorhiza incarnata. The sequence continues at coordinate 1,661,619 of JAWHQI010000316.1, forward strand.
CAGGAGCTTATCGGATTGGCAAAGGTCGTCCAACACTGGCGACCGTACTTATGGGGGCGACCGTTCATCATTCGCACCGACCATTTCAGCCTCAAGTACCTCTTGGAGCAACGCCTCGTCACTACACCGCAACAGCGTTGGATCAGCAAGCTGTTGGGCTTTGATTTCCGTGTGGAATACAAGGTGGGCGCCTTGAACCGCGCCGCAGACGCGCTTTCTCGCCGCGACCAGCAGGAGGGGTCCCTGTCAGCCATTTCTTGCCCGACATCGACCATTCCCCACCGCCTTCAGCGGGAGATCCAGGACACACCGGCTCTCCGCGAGTTACTGCGCCGTATTGAGGAGGGAAGTGCTCCTTCACTCTGGACAGCTCGGGACGGCCTCATCTGGTACAAGGGCCGCCTCTACCTTTCCGACACCTCGCCTTTGATATCAGACATTCTGACAGGTTTACATGGCACCACACATGAAGGGGTTCATAAGACCCTTCAGCGGGTTCGAGCCGAGTTCTTTTGGAAGGGACAAAAAAGGGGGGTACAAGATTTCATCGCACTCTGCCCCGTCTGCCAGCGCAGCAAGACCGACAACCTCTCACCCGCCGGTTTACTTCAGCCTCTTTCCGTTCCGACACAGATTTGGGCCGACATATCGATGGACTTTATTGAGGGACTACCCAAGTCCAGGGGACGATCAGTTATTTTTGTGGTGGTCGATCGCCTGTCCAAGGGCGCTCACTTCATGGCAATGAGCCGACCCATAGAGGGGGATGTGGTCGCCCGCATCTTTTTCGACCAGGTGTTCCGTCTGCATGGCATCCCAGAGAGCATCGTGTCCGACAGGGACAAGGTGTTTACGTCCCTATTTTGGCAGGAGCTGTTTGCACTATGCGGTACCAAGTTGGCGATGTCGTCCGCCTACCACCCGCAGTCAGATGGCCAGACGGAGGTGGTCAACCGGACCCTAGAGATGTATTTGCGCTGCATCACGGGGGACCGCCCCAAGGATTGGGTTCGATGGCTCCCTTGGGTGGAGTATTGTTACAACACGTCCTACCATTCCGCCTTGCAGACTACGCCGTTCCGTCTGATCTATGGTCGCGAGCCGCCGCGCCTCCTTACTTACACTAATGCCTCCACTCGTTCTCAGATGGTCGACACTGAGCTGGCCACGCGTGACCACGTCCTAGCAATGGCCCGAGAGAGGCTGCTCCAGGCTCAGGCCCGTATGGAGAAGGCCTACAACAGGGGGCACCGTGAGTTGTTCTTTGCCCCAGGTGATTGGGTATGGCTGAAACGCCGCCCATACCGACAGACGTCCATCGCACAGAGAGCCTACACCAAGTTGGGGCCCAAGTTCTATGGGCCATTTCCGGTTGCCGAGCGTATTGGAGAGGTGGCATACCGTCTCAACCTACCAGTCGAGGCCAAAATTCATGATGTCTTCCACGTATCCCAGTTGAAACCGTTCGTGGGTGCACCCCCCCCAGGAGCCCTTGGTTGACATACCACCACAGTTGCAGGACAAGCTTGATGAGGACGCCGGCGGAGATGTTACGGACCCACGTTGGGGGTTAACATACAAGCGCCGCGCCCCGGCAAGATCTGATTAGTCGCTCATTTTGGGTGGCTTGTATCTTTTTATGATGTTTTCCTTATGTTTTGTTGTTTGAACCTTGGGTTTGTGGTTTGGGCTCAACCATATAGGGGTTGAGGGCTGTTATGATGATTAAGCAGATTTTATTTCAACTCTCTCTCTCTAGCTCTCGCTCTCTCTCTCTCTCTCTATTTCCCGAGGCCCTAGCCGCTCCAGCGTTCCGCCCGCACGCGAACTCCCCGATCGCGCGTCTCCGCTCCCAGCATCGCCCGCGTCGCCCAAATCCGCGCCCAGCCTCCGTCTCCGCCCTTCTCCGGTTCCCTCCTCCTCCGTGGAACACCTCCGGCACCATTAGATCTCGCAAGCGCAACGCCAATCCCCTACGGGACTTCCCTCTTCTTCCCGGCCGAACGAGATCGCAGTCGAAGGGCCGTATCAGAATCATTTTTGGATTCGGCTTCATGTCGCATGGTCGTCGACATCCTCGATAATGTGCTTGAATTTCTTCGGATAAAGTTCACGTCCGCCATGGTCTTTGATTTCCTGCTCCCTCATCTCCTCTGTTTCATTTTAATGGAGACGTTGCTGGATGAGGAAAACAGCTTCTTCTTCGTTCGGGAGGACGAAAAAGCTTGTGTTCAATGACAGAACTCAAGGTCGCTAGGTCACGATCTGTAGAGGAAACTTCTCCTTCCTCTTTGTTCGCCTATGGTTCTGATCCTTTCCTCTGGTTTAAGATCGGCAGAGAACTGTCGAGTGGGAAGACAAATAACCGTTGCTGCCACTTCACGCCGGTTCACGAATTCATTCGAATCCCTAATAATCGGCTCTTATTCCCTTTTAATAGGAGAGGGTTGAGAGAGTGGGGAGAAATTATTAAAGGCACACCAAACAATCTCGTAATCTAAAAGTCATGCGTACGTAAAATGAATCGAGCGCACATATTAGAACCGATCGATCCGAACGTGCCAAGGGAAGACCAAGCTCGCGTGATGTAATCTGAATTAGTCTAGCACACCTATCACGTGTTTTGACAATTCGCGCAAACCAAAATTTGGCGCACGCTCGCGGGAGATCCAATTGAACTCGAACTAATGCATACGCTTGATCAAGATGACTCGATTGAATTAGTCCACTCAAAATGAGGAAAAACTTACAAGACGCTCTAGTCGTGTTTCGGTGCCCGAAGGAACCCCAAGTAACTTAGCTAGGAAGATTGTCTTCGAAAGCGAAGGAGATCTTCGAGCGACCAAAGAGATCTTCGAGCGACGAAGAAGAACTCTGAGGGATTTCTTTGGAAGAGTTCTCTCGGGTGCAGAATGTCAAATCCCTTGAAATGAAGGCTCTATGCTCCTTTTATAGCCTTGGGCAAAGGTTTGTGTTGTAACCACCGTAACCAATTGACGGGCGAATCATGTTCGTTGATTTGGGGCACACAGATCATCATTTTTTGGATATTCCAGACTTGCCTCGCGGTCAGTTCGGGCAGTTCGGGCAGCTTCGTTGATGACAATGACAGCAACGAACAAGACCTGTAATCTGAGAAATCGAGAAAGTTAACATTTGCGCGCGCTGCAAACTTGGAAGCATCCAGCGCGCGCTATGTAGGTAGAGGCGTTCGGCGCGCGTCCTGAACAGGGAGGCGTTCCGCGAGCCTCGTGAACTCGGACGCGTTCAGCGCGCGTCGTGAACTCGGAGGCGTTTAGCGCGCATCGTGAACTCGTAGGCGTTTAGCGTGCGTCATGAACTCGGAGTCGTTCAGCGCGCGTCGTGAACTCGGAGGCCTTCAGCGCGCATCCTGAACTCTAAGGCGTTCAGCGCGCGTCGTGAACTCGGAGGCGTTCAGCGCACGTCGTGAACTCGAAGGCGTTCAACGCTTGTCGTGAACTCGGAGTCGTTCAGCGCGCGTCGAGAGCTCGGAGGCGTTCAGCGCGCGTCGTGACCTCGGAGGCGTTCACCGCTCGTCGTGACCTCGGAGGCGTTTAGCGCGCGTCGTGAACTCGGAGGCATTCACCTCGCGTCCTGAACTCGGGGGCCTTCACCGCGCGTCCTGAACTCGGGGGCCTTCAGCGCGCTTCCTGAACTCGCAGGCGTTCACCGCACGTCCTGAACTCGGAGGCGTTCAGCGCACGTCGTGAACTTGGAGGCACAGCCTGGCAATACTGGGGAGGTGCGGTCTCTCCGTATCCCAAGGGGGTACGGTCGCGACCGTACTAAATGGGGAGTGAATTTGGTCGCACCCAAGAGGGGTGCGGTCTTTGACGCACCCCATAGGGGGGGTGAGGCCTTGGCGGCACCCCGACGGGTTTGGCCGCACCGTGATGGTGCGCGACCCGATTGGCGTGGCCAAATCCTCTTGGGTTTTCAAAACCCCCACCACTTTTTCCTTCAATAATCTTATAAATTAAGAATCTCAACACTCTAATAATCCATCATACCGTGTGTTCCCTGTGAAATCAATACTTGGAAGCTCACTCTCATTTTATATTACTTGAATGATCGATGCACTTATCGTTTCGTGTAACAGTCTCGCTCTCACCTATAGCGGTGTGCTAGATATACGCACACAACACACTCAAACTGGCTATTCGCATATCATATTTTAAGTTTTAAAAATAGAAATCAAAACCCTACCTCTTCATAATCGCAGCCCCCTTTCTTTTTTCCGATACCAACGCCTCTTCATCCATTCCACCCAGTTCGACGTTGGCTTGCCTGCTCCCTCGCCTGAGCACACAACTTCGCTGGAGGGGCTTCACCGGTTTTCAAATTTGAGTTTTGTCGAGTGGCAAAGAGAACCTTTGAATATTTCGAATCACACCAGTACCATTAATGACATTTAGAAGTGATGTTGTTCCCCAAAACCTATTCAGCTACTGGATCGTGGAGGAGAGAGCCGGAAAGGGGGAGGCTTCGACAAGAGAAATACAAGCAGGTGGAAAAGCGAAGGACCGGAGCGATCGGGATCGCTAGCTCGTTCCGTCGGGATCGGGATGGGGAAGAAGATCGCAAGCGGCGAAGACGAAAAGCATATGGTTCGAAAAGTACCTCTGTGACATACGGTTGGAAATAACACTAGCCGTGAGGCCCGTGACTTATTTTAGAAAAGTGTGTTTGCTGGAGTTTTGCCGCAAGCACTGAAAAAAAGGAAAACCACGTATTGGCAAAAATGGAACGTAACCCAGCAGCCAAAACAAACATAGCCTGAGTTTTCAGGAGGGTGGCAGGTCACCTCTCCATTTACAAGCTTCTTGAGAGAGAAAAGGGGGGAAATCCAAGTGTTCGAAGCCTCCACGAGAGCGTTCTCTGGTGCCTTCTCTAGTGCTCGCGGGAGCGTTCTCCAGAGTCTTGGAAGAGAGCAGACTTGAAAGCGAACATAGTGGATTCAAAGCGAAGGAGCGAGCAAAGTGTTAAGTCCTCGTCGAAAAAACTCAGATTTCTCCCTTGTCTTTCTGGTTGCGTGTGTTCAAATGAAAGCTTGGGGGTCATTTTATTCGTTTTTTGAAGGGGCATGCTAGTAATTGCGTCTGACTGGATCTTGAGTTGACGAATGACGTTGCTCGGTTTCAGTCACCTGGATCGCCCATTTTCTGAAAATCACGAGCATGCCCCTCGGGCGGCCTGGGCAAGTTGCCCGGCGACGGTGGCGGTCGGGGGTTGCAGGGGCGCGCGAGGGGAGAGGCGCACACGCACGACCGCGCACATGCACGACCTTGCTCGCACGCGGCGTGGGGGGAGGGGAGGCCGTCCGCGCGGCCAGGCGCGCGCGTGGGGGGAGGCCCCGCGCGCGGCCAGGCGCCCGCGTGGGGGGAGGCCACACGCGTGCTTGAGGTCGTACATGGTGCGGGGCCTCGCGGCTCCGTGCGTGCACCTTGTTCGTGCGCCCCTTTGGGCGGCTTTGTGATCCTTCGAGCGAGTGCGGTTCGCGAGGATCACTCGGTCAGGTTGAAATATTCTAGTGCTTTGGTCTGATTTGACTTTGAACAAATTTGAGGGAGAATCCCGAAGTTTCTTTTTTATCGCATCAATGCTTAATAAAAATGAGAGAAATATGTTCTAATTCTATTTAATTATTCTAATTTATTTGATTATTATTAAAATAATGACGGGATTATGATAACTACGACCAGCGAAAGCAAAATTGTAAACAAACTTGGCATGTCATTTTTTATTTGTTAAAAATAAAATGTGATAAACGAAATGTGGTTTAAGTCTCGTCTTAATTATAGACTTTAATTTATGGTGATTGATATACGCACATTTAAACTGGCTATTCATAGATCATATTTTAAATTTTAAAAATAGAAATAAAAATCCTACCACTTCATAATCCCAGCCCCCTTTCTATTTTCCGATACCAACGTCTCTTCACCCATTCCGCCCAATTCGACGTTGGCTTGTTTGCCCCCTCGCCCGAGCACACAACCTCGCCGGAGGGTCTTCACCGGCTCTCCATTCCGCCGCAACACCGGAGGTATCTCGCCGGAGGGACTTCCACGGATGCTATTCATGCACTAGGTCATTTTTCCATCTTTATTTTTCTTTTTTTTTTGTTTTATGGTTCATCTTCCCAACAAGGCATGAATGTGTAGTTGAAATTTAGAAATCTGAATAATAATTCATTTTTGTTGGGCTATGAATAACAACATGGTGTACCAAAATCAGTTTATGGCCGTGTATATCAAAGGGTTGCCAATAGCCAAATTGGGTGTGTGTATATCAATCACCTAAGTTATTGTGTTTGGTGAGACTGCAGTTTGGTTGGTGGGTCAAAGTTTTGACGAGGGTTAGTCCATCTTTTGTTTGGCTTAACCCTCGTCGGGACTTTGACCCACCAGTCAGACTGCAATCTAAGCACCCCAACCAACTCACTCAAGACTAACCCTCGGTACTTTGACCAATGGGTAGTTTGTTGAGGCCGGGATTCAATCTTGGAACCTCCTTTAACAAGGCTGTTGAAACCAGTAACCCGGTTTCGACGTTCGCAAGGGGGATGCAACTAACCCTTACTTGACCTAAGCCTAGACCCTTGACCGGTTACTAGGAACTAGGAGAACTTGCCCTTGAAGAACACTTGAATCTAGAAACGAACCCCTTAAGCTTCAGCGAGGAGGTCCCACCACATACCCGGAAGATCTTAGAGCGCTTCCCCTCCCAAGCCAATGCTGAGCCTGGGCACCTTGGAGGGCACTAAGGAACACCTCACCGACCACCTTCAACATCAAGGGGAGGGGAGGGGTAGTGCTTGCTCACACGCGAGGGAGGGGGTAGGAACCAACCCTTCCCAAGGTGCCCATGGGGGTCTATTTATAGACTTCCCAAAAATGGACTGCGAATAGCAGAAATTGGACTGCGGATAGCCAAATGAACCGAGCTCACCATGCCTGGGCGAATGGACATCGTCCACTTGCTGGCCTGACAGGCTGAGCAGATGCCTAAGAGGCGGGCGAGTGGGGGATCCCCACTCGCCCAGGAGGCGGGCGAGTGGGGGGAACCCCACTCGCCCAGGAGGCGGGCGAGTGGGGAGATCCCCCACTCGCCCAGGAGGCGGGCGAGTGGGGAGATCCCCCACTCGCCCAGGAGGCGGGCGAGTGGGGAACCCCCCACTCGCCCAGGAGGCGGGCGAGTGGGGAGAACCCCACTCGCCCAGGAGGCGGTCGAGTGGGGAGATCCCCCACTCGCCCAGGAGGCGGGCAAGTGGGGAACCCCCCACTCGCCCAGGAGGCGGGTCAGTGGGGGGACTCCGCCCTCCCTCTGACCCCGCTGATTCCTTCATTCTCTGACTGTTTAAATCATTTAGAGTTAGTATTAATAAGATGTAGAGAGAAGAATCTTGTGCTTAATTGGGAAAAATGTCATTTCATGGTAAAACGAGGTATTGTTTTAGGACATATAATCTCCAACCAAGGATTAGAGGTTGATAAAGCAAAAGTTGAGGTTATATCAGGGCTTCCTCCTCCTAAATCTGTTAAAGAAATTAGAGCATTTTTAGGTCATGCAGGATTCTATCGACGCTTTATAAAAGATTTTAGCAAGATAGCTAGACCTTTGACTAAACTCTTAGGTAAAGATGAGCACTTTAATTTTGATCATGATTGTTATAAAGCATTCACAATTTTAAAAGAACAATTGACTTCTGCTCCTATAATTCAAGCACCTGATTGGAATAAACCGTTTGAAATTATGTGTGATGCTTCTGACTATGCCATAAGTGTCATTCTAGGACAACATGTAAATGAAAAACCACATGTTATCTATTATGCCAGTAGGACTCTTAATGATGCACAACTAAATTATACTACTACTGAAAAAGAATTTCAAGCTGTGGTATTCGCATTTGAAAAGTTTAGGTCATATCTAATAGGATCTCATATTATAATATATACTGATCATGCTGCAATTAAATATCTTTTAACAAAAAAAGATGCTAAAGCTAGGTTGATCCGTTGGATATTACTACTACAAGAATTTGATATAGAAATACGAGATAAAAAAGGGTGTGAAAATGTAGTAGCTGACCATATTTCTAGATTAAAACATGACGAGCCTAATATAATACCGATTAATGAAAATTTCCCGGATGAGCAAGTTTATATTGTTTCTCAAACTCCTTGGTTTGCGGATATTGTAAATTACCTAGTCACCAAAGAAACTCCATCATTTTGGACGAAACAAGATAAAGATAAAATTTTCTCACAAGTGAAATATTTTTATTGGGAAGAACCGTATTTATTTAAATATTGTCCCGATCAAATCATTAGACGGTGTGTCCCGGATGAGGAGTTTAGAAGCATATTATCCTTTTGTCATGATCAAGCTTGTGGGGGGCATTTTAGTGCTAAGAAGACATCATCAAAAGTATTACAATGTGGATTCTATTGGCCTACGTTATTTAAAGACGCATTTGAATATTGCAAAATATGTAGTAAATGCCAACACATGGGACGGATAACCAAAAGAAATGAAATGCCTCAACAATCAATCTTAGTAGTAGAAATCTTTGATGCATGGGGAATTGATTTTATGGGACCGTTCCCAAACTCATTTGGAAATAATTATATTCTACTAGCAGTGAATTATGTGTCTAAGTGGGTTGAGGCAATACCATCTAAAACTAATGATAGCAAAATTGTGATTAAATTTATTAAGGAAAATATTTTATCTAGATTTGGAACTCCAAGAGCTATTATTAGTGATAATGGGACACATTTTTGTAACCGTTCATTTGAGGCTTTAATGAAAAAATATGGAATTAAACATAAGCTGTCAACACCATATCACCCACAAACTTGTGGACAAGTGGAGGTATCAAATAGACAAATCAAGCAAATCCTAGAGAAAACGATAAGTGCAAATCGAAAGGATTGAACGTTAAAATTGGTTGATGCTTTATGGGCTTATAGAACAGCATTCAAAACGAATTTGGGTATGTCACCATATCGTATTGTGTATGGAAAAGCTTGCCACTTACCTGTTGAATTAGAACATCGTGCAATGTGGGCAATTAAAAAATTAAATTTTGATAAAAATGAGATTGGAGCACAAAGAAAGTTTCAATTATCAGAATTAGATGAATTATGAAATGATGCTTATGAAAACTCTAGAATTTATAAGGAGAAGACCAAACAATTCCATGATAAATTTATCTCTAGGAAAACGTTTAATATTGGAGATAAAGTGTTACTTTATAATTCTAGATTACATCTGTTTCCTGGGAAATTAAAAACTAGATGGACCGGACCTTACTTAGTAAAGAATATATTTGCAAATGGAGCTATTGAAATTGGGGATTTAAATAAAGAAAAAAGCTTTAACGTTAATGGCCAAAGATTAAAACATTTTTTAGAATATGATACTATTGAAACATTCGAACTCATGAATCTTCATGAGCCCGCTTACCCCGACTAAATTTATAGTCTTCTTGATTAGCTTGTACTTAGTTTATTATAGTTTTTCTTTTTTCTATTTCTTCGAAATACAATTTTTTTTTGTGGTTTTACTGCTATAGTGCTCGAGGACGAGCATAAAAATAAGTGTGGAGGGGAAGATTCACTTCATAATTTTCTATAAAAATTGCATTTTTTTCTCCCTCTATGTTTTTTTTAATCAAATAAAAAAGAGTTTTGATTTCTAATATTCATGGACAATGATTCATATCGGCAGTGGTAATAACTTTAGTTGTAAGGATATGAGTAAATATAAAGTCAATAATAATCATCAGTAATCAGATTTTAGTAGAGTATGTATCTCATTTATGCGTACTTAATTCTTAGTTGAGAAGAGCCCACATTAGAAGATTTTGAGTGAAATAATCAATTGAATAATATGATTTCTTTTACTTCTAGCAGGCCCTTATTTGAATTCTTTTTATGAGTTGTGTAATCCCGGTTATTGTTTAAGATGAAGATATAAATCTTGTTGATTAATTCACTTAAGATTGATTAAGAGAACTATTATATTTTATTCATAAAGATAACAACTTGTCACATGACTCCACGACTGCATTAGTTAGTTATTCCAGTTAAATAATTTCTTTGGCTTTTTGTTCCCTTATAATTGTTTTTTTTTAACTGTGGTTTTCAATATAATATGAGATCAAAAAAAATTCAAAATGGATAAAGTCCTAGCACTACCATGGTCCCTGATAAGCCCTAATAGGCATTGTGGGCTATGGCACCTAGGTAATTATGGATCTCCCCTAGCACTACTCTAGTCCCTGATAAGTCCTAATAGGCATTGTGGGCTATGGCACCTAGGAATTATTTTTGAAAACTTAAATCAATGTTATAAGAACTCTTTGGTTTACTCCTTCACTAGCTCTACCTCAATGTCTGATAAGACCTAATGGGCATTGTATGTTGAGGCACCTAGGGAGTTATCTTATACTATTATTGGGGAACATTTTGCTTTTAGTTTTTTCTGGAATTATAGCTTATGTTAATGTCTTCATGAAGTTCACGTGATAAAATGATCGTCTCTATGACTTTAATATACTTATTCTACGATTTCAATATTAAGAGAATTTCTTAACATGTCTTTGCATATTTGTCTTTTACACTAACTTAGGCTATTTTTTTCGTAAATTGAGCTTATTTATAACCTCTAGATTAAGAGATTGAATAAATAACAATTGAGATAGAAGTGAATCACTAATGTTATAAAAATTGCTCTCTCACATAGAATTGTGGACGTAATATCTAAGATATGTATTTAATTAATATTTGTTTAAAGGGTGAGAAAATTTGACTGTGTACTATCAAAGTGTGTTTAGATCTAAATCCTTAAAATGAAATTATTTGTCCATGTTTGTTTATGAAATTCAATGCTCTCTTATAAAATATTTATATATTCATGTACCTGCAAACCGAGGTTTGAATTTTGTGGGTGTAATTCACTGAAAACCCTCACGAGACACAACTCGTCCACTAGGGTAACCTAGGGGTTTAAAGGCTTATTGCACGTGCTAAGTGTAATCGTATATTCTACGAAAAGAATATTTATCTAGTTATTTTTGCTCGGGACGAGCAAAACGTTAAGTGTGGAGGGGTGATGAAATCACCAAAATGCATTTATTTTATAATATTTATGTTAATTTTATTTAAAAATTATGCTTTTCATGGTATTATTTTGTTTGTATGCGCAGGTTGCAATAAAAGAAAGAAATATGAAAAATATAGCGAAAGAATGGAATACACAAGAACGAACTACAAGAACGACACAACTCAAGATCACGAGCAATCAACCAAGACGAATCAATTAAACAGCGCCGATAGTTGGCACTGATTTAATCAACACCAATCATTGGCGCTGATTAAATCAGCGCCTAATTGTGGCGCTGATTTAATTAGGAGCTGATTTAATCAGCGCCTATATTGGTCGCTGATTAAATCAGCGCCTAATAATGGCGCTGATTTAATCAGCGCCTAATAATGGCGCTGATTTAATCAGCGCCTAATAATCAGCGCCATTATTAGGCGCTGATTAAATCAGCGTTGGCAGCAAGATAAAACGCCAGCCTTTACAAAAATTTTTGGGTACCCGCGGGTACCTTAAAGGCTGGCGTGAGAAGAAAAAAAAACGCCAGCCTTAAAAGGCTGGCGTTACTTTTTCATTATTAAAAAAATAAAATAATACTTTTTATTATTATTTTCCCTCTCTTTTGGATGAAATTTTTGGTTGGAATTCTCTATAAATTCATCCTATTTTGAGAGGGAAAACATCAGAATTTTGAGAGCTGAAAGTGAGAATTTATATGTGATGTATTTGTGAGTTTATGAGAGATATTGTGGCGGAGGAAGGAGAAGATCTAGAAGAAGCTTGTACATGCGCTTCGCGCAAGTCTGTAAGTCAATATTTTTATTAATAAAATCATTTCTTTTCTTGAATCTCTTATTGTTCATGATATCTTCCAAAGTGTTTTATATTGCAACTATGCGTGAGTAATCTCTTTGTGTTTCGGGTGCAATATGACCGTTCATTAAATTAATTATGTGACTATTATTATTATAATTCATCGCTTCAAACAATCATATGCTTGTCCGAAGATTTTATTAGAAATCTTGATATTTTGTGTAGCCTAAAACACATGTTGCATGCCTACGAAAGTTCGATGCAATATGGCGTGAGAGCACACAAAATATCCTTAGTTTTCGAAGCAAATTTTCGGACTCTTCTTAAGACTTTCAATTTATTTTTATCACCTAATTTTTGTCTTCGTTGCTCGCATATATTACATGCTTAAGTGATTTTGATGTGATATGTGGAAAGCAATAAACAAAATAATTTGATGAATTATAAAAATAAAAGGCTTTTGTGAATCATATCTTCAAATATATTTTTATGATGCGATGAATTATTAATCATATATTAATTATTTAATAAAAATTGCACCCGAGACATATCTCTTAAAATTATTTCTTCTCAAATTAAGATCTCGTTCTTTTTAACAAATCAATCCAACGTGTTATTTATAATTCGCCTGGATTAAAGTAGAATTTAGATCTTCTCTGTGGATCGACTCGTACTTGTATTGGTATTACAATTGTACACCGTGCACTTGCGGTTTTTATTACTTGAAATTTTATTGCACTATATCAACTCTAGCTTCAATTGCTTATCATATTGTGTTATTATTTTAGTGCTTGAAATTTCTCATCAGTAGCCTGGAAGTTCAAGAGGCAATCCTGTATTGCACTCTCTTCTATGGAATCCGAACTCTACGCTCTTGCGTCAGCAGGAGAAGAAGCCGAGTGGCTGAGAGATTTGGTGATGGACATTCCTTTGTCGAGACTGAAAATGAGTTCTGTTGTAGTTTACTACGACAATCAGGCTACTAAAATGATTGCTACGAACACTTTGTTCAATGGCAAAAGAAGGCATCTCAGGCTGAAACAGTCCTGGTTGACCTCACTCACAAGTCAAGGGATTATGACCCTAATTGATGTGAGATCGAAATATAATGTTGCAGACGCCTTGACCAAAGGCTTGAATAGAGCTCTCACAATAAAAACATCGGGGGAAATGAGATTAAAGTTCATAGATGTATGAAACTGTCCTCCGTTGTTTATGTTTTCGTAGTGAGAACTTATTTAGTCGCAACATTGAAGCATCTAATAACAGACTGAAAACCCCAAATAATTTCTTGATGAAAACCCAAGATGGCTAGATGCATGTTATTCCACATTTGATAACTAAGCATCTTTCTCATTGTAAGTTGATTCGGAAATTATTCAACTGGGAATAGAAAGTCGTTGTAGTCGATTAATCTAAACATTAATGATCATAGCACATTATTCCACACCTGATAATGTTACAAACGTAAGTGTACCAAATCATTCCACATTTGATGATGAGGTACATAATGATCACTAATGAGTAAGATAAGTACGTTTGATTTACAAAATCAACTTTAGACTGGTCCCTGCTAGACTGGATAGAGATGCTGTCAGTGTTACTTCACCAATGATACAGGTTCTAAGCTCACTTTGGTAAGAGCTAGTTCTCTTTCTACGTTACTGCATATGTTCATGACTTCATAGAGTCTAACTCATGAAATTCCTTGTCGGCACTGGTGGAGATGGAGGAGATAAAGTGGTGTTTGACATGGATGCTGATGATCTACTAGACGAGTAGAATTATCATATGTTTTATCCTTGTCATTATTGTTTTCAGACTGTTTGTTGAGTAGTACATTTTATTCTGGATGTTTTATGTTAATCTTGTTGTTATTGATTGTGCTAACTCTTATGATATTATGTTAAGTCGAAAACTTTCTTTATGCTATTACACTACTTTCTGCATTTCGAAACGTATACGATATTTGTCACAAATATAGGAGGAGATTGTTAATGTATATTCGGACAAATATTGTGTCCAGGGGCTTAACGGATTAGTTGGGTACACGGATACTCATCCCCGTAGACACTCCTAGGGTTTACCTATAAATACCCACCTAGGGGCAACAGGGAGTGGATTCCACTTTGATTCTCCTCTGGATGCTTCGAGCAAACCTCTTACAGATTGCAGTCAAAGTTTTATATCATCCGTGGATTGTATTGTTGTCCGCCTTCATCTGCGGTATTTATCGGACGCATTGTAATTTATACTTGTTGTAAGCGGTGACAATATTGTTATAAAATATTGTCGTATTTTTGTATTTTATTTCCTCTCAGACACACCGTTATGCTGCGGTGTCCTAGGTGGACTGAGCTGTGCTACAATACCACACTCTTTCAGATGATCACGGAACTCATGACTCAGGTATTCGCCACCTCGATCAGATCTGAGTGCTTTAACCCTTTTACCCAATTGGTTCTCTAATTCATTCTTAAACTCTTTGAACTTTTCAAAAGTTTCGGATTTGCACCTCATAAGATACACGTATCCGTATCTACTGAAATCATCAGTAAATGTAACAAAGTAGAAATACCCACCCCTAGCCATAGAACTCATGGGTCTGCATACATCACTATGTACTATACTCAAAAGATCCTCAGCCCTCTCAGTGTACAACCCTTATTCTCCGAGGATGGGACCCACTCAAGGCCACGTAGGCAGAGGTCAAAGTCAAAGAGGCAGACAAATCAGCCAGCAGGAGCCAAAGAAGGCTTGGCGAGTATTGGCTAAATACTCGCCCGAGGGGCGACTATGGTCGAAGGTACGTGCCGAGTATCCCGTATGTCGCCCCAAGTGTCCGGCAAGCCACAGAAGACCTGCGCGAGTATTGGCCCGGCTTGTTCGAGCAGCAACTAATACTCGCCAGATGGGCGACTATGGTCGGAGATACATGCCGAGTATCCCGTATGTCGCCAGGTTAGGGCTGGGCTATAAAAACCCCCCTACCCCTTGGTTGCCTATAAATAGGACCCCAGGGGTACTTGGATTGGCATCTGTGCTTGAGCTTCTGGATCCCGATTTCCGAATTCTCGAGCCCGTCACCCCTGCTTGCTAGCCAAGCCGGTGCCTTCCTCGTACCCTGCTCGGCCATTCTTGGTTGTGGAGGGGAAGACTCCTTTGAGCTTCCGGGTACGTGGTGGGACCTCCCTGCCGCAGCATCTGGGGTCCTGCTGTTGTTGCTCTCCTAGCTTCCTCATAGTCGCCAGCTTGTCCATCTCGTCAGACAGTTGGGCAAGTAGCCTCCGGCTGCAAAGGTCCGAATTTTGAGGTCAGGATTTTCCTGGCGTCAACACTTTGGTGCGGTGAGCGTGGATCGCAGCCAGAGGGAGAAAACCTAGTAGGAAGACAAGATGGTCGTAGAAGGCGACCACGAGGAAGTGGTTGGCAACTCGTCAGGAACTGGCAGATTCATGACGATGGAAGTTTTCGAAGCATTCGCCCAGCGCATGGAAGGGGCTATGCGAGCAGTGTTCCAGCAGGGTGCGGAGGTCACGGCGACCTCACCTCATCGCCCGATTCTGACCGAAGAAGGTGCTTACCCTCGGCGAGCAGGGAAGGAGCATGGAGAGGAACTGGAGCGACCAAGGAGGTCGCAATTCTACTCGCAAGTCTCGGGGGGAGCTGGTAGAATCCGACTCCACGAAGAGGAGGAGCAGGCGAGATACCAGGATATTCGCCTATATGGCGAGTATGGTGGTGATACTCGTCAGGTGAAGGATCGTCGCCGGGTAGGAAGGAGGAGCCCCTTCTGCGAGGAGATCCTTGCCGCTCCAGTGCCAGAAGGATTCAAAGATCCCGTTATGAATTATTGCTCGGGGAGAGACGACCCTATCCGTCGGGGGAAGAGGCGTAACCGGAGAAATAGTCGAAGGAGGAATAAGGATCGGGTCAGCCAAGAATGTCAAGGAAGGATCAGGGCCGGGGAAGTAGGAGTGAGTTTTGGAGAAGCGGAGCTCGGATCTTTCCGCAAAACAAATTTCCACCAAGCCTACCGCCAAGATGTCACTCCAACCTCTCAAGCGCCATCCCCGCTAGAGGAAATCACTTTCTCGGAGGAGGGCATGTTAAGGGATGAGAATCCCTTCCATGAGGCCCGTGTGATTGATGCGATCGTCGAAGACTTCACCGTCAATCGAATCCTGGAGTGCAACGGGGGATCTGTCTGTGTCATCTTTATGTCATTCTCACGAACACGTTTGACAACCTGGAGGTCGAGACAATCAGGATGATGATCCTAGACAGTTCCCTTTTTTGATTTTTTAGGTAAGCAAAAGGTGGACGCGGCAGGAAGATCAAACGCCGTCGGGAAGCTTAATCCAAGACGGGAAGAACCCTTCATCGTGAAGGGGAGCTGTTGGAAAACACCTGAAACGACGACAACTTGAAAGGGTTTGGCTCCTGAACGGGAGTATGTACACATCTCACCCCTGTAAATTTATTGTCCATAAATAAAACCATCACCTCCCTGAAACATGGGAACTGGTGAGTCTTTTGTCACTTCCAGCTATGCGTTTTCAAGTAAAAGAAGAAAAGCAGGCAAATCCTATCTCCGCGTTAGGTTGGGAAACTGGCCTCCGACTTGATTCTCGTAAAAGCCCAGAACGGGTGATGGGACAATGCCTCGGGTATACGTCCCCCTAAGTCCAAGCCTCTGCAATGACGACCGAGATCAACTCCCCCCTTGCATGTTGGCCGCGGTTCCCACCGGCGGCATTTCTCATTTGACTGGTGAGATTATCAGGAAGAAGTCTGGACGCCGACCTCCCAATCCGACGAAGGAATAATCGACTTCGACAAAGGTGGTGCTCGCCCTTATCTGCTTCGTCAAAAATGTGTTTTCAAGTAAAAGAAGAAAAACAGGCAAAGCCGATCTCCGCGTTAGGTTGGGAAATTGGCCTCCGACTTGATTCTCGTAAAAGCCTAGAATGGGTGATGGGGCAATGCCTCGGGTATACGTCCCCCTAAGTCCAAGCCTCTGCAATGACGGCCGAGATCAGCTCCCCCCTTGCACGTTGGCCGCGGTTCCCACCGGCGGCATTTCTCATCCGACTGGTGAGATTATCAGGAAGAAGTCTGAACGCCGACCTCCCAACTCGACGAAGAGATGATCGACTTAACTGGTCAGGAGACAGTGCCTCGGTTGTTCGTTTCCGAGTTTTTCCTCCTATTGTGTGAGTTAATGTGCTTAAGTGTGCTTAACTCCCCGTTCAAATTGTTGAGCAACAGGAAACAAGTTGGGTCTACATTCAACACCCGAGTAGGATGGGGAACTTAGGATGCTGTGATCCCTTGGAAGGTGCTCCATTGGAATCCCCCTACTGTCATTCCCTACTGGACGATCTGCTTGTTAATATCCATCACCGCCAGTTGGGAAACGAGTCTTCGACTTGTACCTCGTAAAAACCCAGAACGGATGATGAGACAGTGCCTCGGTTCAGCAACCCTCTAAGACCAAGCCTCTGCATTGACGGTCGAGATCAGCTCCCCCCTTGCATATTGGCCACGGTTCGTATCGACTGCGCTTCTCATTCGACTGGAGGGATTACCAGGAGGAAGTCTGGACGCCGATATCCCGACTTGGACAAAGAGGTGATCGATTCGACCGACCGAAGAACGAAGACTTCAAGCATCCAAGTAGGATGGTGGCCTAAGGACGGTGTGTCCCCTTGGACCTGTTCGGCTGCCATGTCGTACTTGACGTCATCCTTTGAAGACACCAGGCTTTCAAGTGCAAGTCAAGGCCTCAAGAGCAAGTCTGCAGGTGCGAGTATGATGGTGCGAGCATGCATTGCGAGTATACAGGTGTGAGCATACATCCTCGCCAAAATCCTAAGAGCCTAGCGAGCACTCAACCTCGCCTCGAGCCTAGGAGCCTAAGCGACATACAAGCAAGGAATACAAGCAAGGAAGTAAATACATGAAGAAAGAGGCGAGTAAGACTTGTCAAGTTCCTTTCATTGTTTCAAAAAATGTGTATAAGTTACAGGTATATATAAAAAAGGGTGCACAAAAAGGTCGTCGGGCGAGCAAAAAGGGAGCCCAGGCGACTAGGCGACATCCTCGCCTTCTATATCTACATCGGCCTCATCAGCAGCACCATCATCATCGTCATCATCGTCCTCATCATCTTCATCCTCGGCATCGCTGGGTTGCGGCGAGGATGCTCGCAAGGGGGAGGAAGACTCTTCGACGAGCAATGTCGGAATGAGGTCCCCCACTGTCAATCCCATAGCTTCCGGCTTCAGAAGATCATCTGCCTTCATCTGGTTCAGGATGACCTCCCCCGTTGCTCGCGCGATCTCCCGGCGAATATAAGGCATGTCATCGTCGTGCATCCTTATGCGCTTGCCCCTGGGAATGGCCGCCTCTGCCGGTTGTTGCGCGACAGGCCGAGTTTCCAACTCGGCGATACGGATCTGGGCGACCTCCAGGGCCGAGCGAGTATCCTCCAGCTCCTTCTCAGCCTGGGACAGCCTCTTTGCTGACTCCAGCTCGGCAGCCTGCAGCGGGCAAAAAGAAGAAGGCTAGTTTAAACAAGTTTGCAAGGTAGCGAGTATCCCAAAAAGCGAGTAAAATCACAAGGGTGAGTACCTCGAACTCCTTAATCATGTTCGCCATGGCGATCATCTTCGGGCCCTGCACCTTGATCGCCTGCTCATACTCGAGCAGTCGCCTTGCTGTTGCATGAGCCAGCTCGGCGGATCGCAAGAGGGAGCGCGAGGTCTGGTGAGCCAGATCCTCGGCGGCCGTGTCCTGCAGGACTTCGGCGTCCGCGCGACCGTAGAGGACGTAGGTCACGTCGAAGGCCTCCCCCTTGTCCTCCCAGTCTTCCGACCAGGCGGGGAGGTTAGAGCTGAGGGTCACCTCGTGGGCGCGCTCAGCCCAGGTCACCAATGGGCGACCATAGGCATCCTCGCTACGGGTGCCCTCGTTGAAGAGCGGATGGTCGCTCGGCTCGCCAGCCTCCAAAGGATCCGCCTTCTTGCCCAGATCCCTGTGGGCGACCTCCTTCTTCTGTCTCTTGGGCTCAGCGACCTTAGCCTTACCCGTTCGCTTCTTGGAAGTCCCGGCCTCATCGCCGGCGACCTTGGGATCGTCGCCTCCTGGAGACAAGACGATTGGGGAGGAGCCCCCAACCTCGCGCGCCGAGGTTCCCGCACCCCCTTGGGTGGCGGCCGTCGCCTTCACCGCGGGGGGAAGAATGTCGCGCGGAAGAGCTTGCACGCCTGCAAAAAGAAGACCGAAGGTTAGTCGCCTAATCGAAACCAAAGGGCGAGTAGGGTTGATGCTCGCACAAAAGTACCTTCCCCCAAGCGAACTTCTGTAAGCTCGCCTACTCGTCGCCTCCAGAACACCACGTCAAAGCGACGATGCCTGAAGGAGTCGAGCAGCTTCTCCTGACTCTCCCTCAGGAAGGGGACCGAGAAGACATTCTCCGACGGCTGGATAGGCGAGCTGGAGATGCCCGCGAAGTCGCCTTCGATGGCGACTAATCGCTCCACCCAGCGATGGTTCTTGTTTGAAGTGCCCGCCAGTGTGCAGACATGGCTGCACAGGAAGATGACGCCCTCGCCGGTCGCCATAACCGAGAATACTCGCCTAAAGACCGAAAGGTCGAAGACGATATTCTGGTCCCGAAGGTAGCACAGGAATCCCACGATAGTCGCCACTCCGTTGGGATTGATCTGGGCGGGGACTATCCCATAGAAGCCAAGTATCTGGCGGAACTCGGGCCATAGGGGAAGTCGAAGGCCGACCTCGAAATGTCGGATTGGGAAAATCATCGCCAGGGGCGAGGAAGTGTTTAGTCGCTCAGACTGGCGAGGAAGCCTCGCGACATACCCCGGTGTCTCGAACTTAGCGTTGAAGTCATCCAAGTCCTTTTGCCGAGTAATCGACTTCTTGAAGAAGGTCTCCTCGAAGTTCTTGGCATGATTTGCTCGCCTAATTGTCGCCTCGTCAGACATTTTGGGAAGGAAGGAAAGGGAGCAAGTATGGAAGAAGAGCGAAGAGAAGAAGTCTGGAAGGTAGTCGCTCAAGGAGCTAGAGATCGCCGAAAGCGTATTTAAGACTCACCCACCCACCCCCCCTATTTATAGTAGTCGGGTAGCCTGGCTTGTCGAACACGACTCCACGAGCACGACTAGGGGTGGCGAGTATTGAAGGGAGATGCCAAAGGCTCAGAGCGCGTCAACTGCCGACCTTCAGCTGGCGACTACCTGCATCACAGAAACACGAAGAAACTCGCCAGGATGCAGGCGACATTCAACATAT
The DNA here is from genome assembly GCA_033032865.1 of Dactylorhiza incarnata. Taxonomy (NCBI): domain Eukaryota; kingdom Viridiplantae; phylum Streptophyta; class Magnoliopsida; order Asparagales; family Orchidaceae; genus Dactylorhiza; species Dactylorhiza incarnata. The sequence goes on from JAWHQI010000316.1 coordinate 1,681,881, forward strand.
GCTCGGCAAACAGCAAAAAGAAGATAGAAAAAATCCAAACAACAACAGATAAAGTAAAGCAAGACAAGAATGAAAGGCGAGTATTCAATTACTTGGCAAATCAATACTACTTCAAATAATAAAGCGTTCAAAGATACAAGATGCTCGCCAGGAGCTACACGCTACAAAGAAGAAGAAAAATGAAGGGGCAGCAGCTAGGGTTGTGCTTGGATGTTCGCCTGGGGGTCCTGGGGCTGAGGATGTCGCCCGACCCAGCCCATGCTGCGAGCACGCTTGAAATGCTCGGAGGCCACGGACATTGCGTCCTCGCCTTGTTGCAGCTGGTCCTCGATCCTCGCCAGCCTCCCCACCGAGCCCATGCTCGCCCGCATCCCGACCAGCTCGTCATGATGCAACTGCTGCCGGTGCTCGATCTGTGCCACCCTGCGCTCCAAGTCGCTGATAGACAGGAGGCGAGCTTCAGTACCCGACAGGCGAGTATCAAACTCCTCCAGCCGGGATACTCGCGCCTCCAAATCAGTCAGGCGGCGGTGAGGGTCACTGGCCGCTAGGCGCTCAACCCGCGACTCCACCTCAGTCAAGCGCCGATGAGGCTCGCAGATCGACAGCCGCTCTATCCTGGACTCCAAATTCAAGATAGCACGAGTAGCCTTCTCCTGGTACTCGCGAGGAGGAAGCCCGACGGCGTCGATCAGTGCTCCCACGGGAGTATGAGCGCGACCTGCGGAAGAGCATATGAAGAGTCAGAATTCCAGCAGAATCAAAAAAGCGGTGGCAACTATCCAAATGCAGCGACCAAGTACCTGGCCGAGGACTGCGGGAGCGTCGGCGAGCAGGGCTGCGAGATCGCCGATGAGGAGAAGCCCTTCCTCGATGCGGGGAGGGAGAGCGATGGACGCCATCTCGACGAGTAGAGTGGCCGCCAGGATGATCCCGGTTGAAGGGCATGTTCCCCCGGCCGCGACCATCTCCTACGCGCCCTCCACCCTTGGGAGCGAAGAAGGCAGAAGACCCTCCAGTCCCGCCCCTGCATGAGGACTCCCCTTGGTGGATAGAGGGAGCAGTTGAAGTAGAAGGGCGCTGATCGCCCGGAGGAGCCACTGAGGGCGGAAGTCCAGGAGGAGGAGGCGGCAGCACGACCCCGGGTAGGTGCGAGCTGCTCGCCGGTTCTGGTCGCAAGGTAGGTGGTGGCGAAGGAGGGTTGATGCTTGAGAGAGGAGCCCCATGCTCGCTCATCGGCCTCTTCTCCACAGAAGAGCTGTGAAGAATCCTCACCGCGCGACCACCCCGCGATCCACCCTCAGGCGAGATCAGCAAGGATGATCGCAGCGGCAGAACGTCCAAAGGTTCCTCCCGAACCTCGGTACTCGTCAGATCTGAAAACAGAAGCAAAAAGCGTCAGAAGTCTCGCTAGGAGTAGTTATTATAGCAGCATAGTCAGAACAGCGACTAAGGAGCTCACCTCGCGCAGGAGGAGGGTCCGGTTGGGCTTGAGTTTGGGCCCCAGCCCTACTCGCCTCCGGGGCGACCTCTGCCGAAGGAGGAGGAGGAGCAGGAGCAAGCGAGAGCCCCTCGTGAGAGAGACCCAAATCTTCCATCAGCTGCTGACGCTGCTCGCTCAGAGGATCGGTGACGTTCTCCATAGTCGCCTCCTTCTTTTTCTCTCTCATCTTCTTCTTAGCTGCCTCTTCCTCTTCTTATTAGCGAGGAAGGCGTTTACCTCGGCGTCCATGCGAGGAGGAGGCATGGGAACGTCGATCAGATTCGCGAGACCAGCCTTGGCCTTTTTGGCAGCCTCAGCAAAAGCTAGCGACATTGTAGGCGAGTGCAGAAAGGTGGTTCCGTCAGAGACCCCCCCCCCCCCCTATATATAGAGCCCAGACGTCGGCCGGCAAGATTCTGAGTATCTCCCAATACTCGCCCAGACAGAAGCTCGTCAAATAAAGGTTGGATGTTTCTTTCCGAGCAACTATGTTACTCGCAAAGAGCGGGAATTGTGTACAACCCTTATTCTCCGAGGATGGGACCCACTCAAGGCCACGTAGGCAGAGGTCAAAGTCAAAGAGGCAGACAAATCAGCCAGCAGGAGCCAAAGAAGGCTTGGCGAGTATTGGCTAAATACTCGCTCGAGGGGCGACTATGGTCGAAGGTACGTGCCGAGTATCCCGTATGTCGCCCCAAGTGTCTGGCAAGCCACAAAAGACCTGTGTGAGTATTGGCCCGGCTTGTTCGAGCAGCAACTAATACTCGCCAGATGGGCGACTATGGTCGGAGATACATGCTGAGTATCCCGTATGTCGCCAGGTTAGGGCTGAGCTATAACCCCCCCCCCCCCCCCCCCTACCCCTTGGTTGCCTATAAATAGGACCCCAGGGGTACTTGGATTGGCATGTGTGCTTGAGCTTCTGGATCCCGATTTCCGAATTCTCGAGCCCGTCACCCCTGCTTGCTAGCCAAGCCGGTGCCTTCCTCGTACCCTGCTCGACCATTCTTGGTTGTGGAGGGGAAGACTCCTTTGAGCTTCCGGGTACGTGGTGGGACCTCCCTGCCGCAGCATCTGGGGTCCTGTTGTTGTTGCTCTCCTAGCTTCCTCATAATCGTCAGCTTGTCCATCTCGTCAGACAGCTGCGCAAGTAGCCTCCGGCTGCAAAGGTCCGAATTTTGAGGTCAGGATTTTCCTGGCGTCAACACTCAGTATAACCAGTGAAAGGGGCTTTAGTCATCTTGCCTAATAAACAAGACTCGCATCGCTCAAATGATTCATAATCAAATGAGTCCAATAGTCCATCTTTATGGAGCTTGGATATGCGCTTCTCGTTTATATGGCCCAAACGACAATGCCAGAGATATGTAGGATTTGAGTCATTTGTTCTTAGTCTTTTATTATTATCTACATTATAGATCGGATGGTCCAGGTTCAAAACATAAAGACCATTAAACAATTGAGCTACAACATAACAAACATCATTCTTAAATATAGAACAACAATTGTTCTTAATTATAAAAGAAAATCCAATCATGTCTAAGCATGAAATGGATATAATGTTTCTAGTACTTATGGTCGGAACAAAATAACAATTATTAAGTTCTATTACAAGCCCACTGGGCAAAGAAAACGGTAAACCCCTACGGCTACAGCAGCAACTCTTGCTCCATTGCCGACGCGCAGGTCCACCTCTCCTTTACTCAGCAATCTTCTCCTTCTCAGTTCCTGCACATTTGTACAAATGTGAGAACCACATCCGGTATCCAATACCCAAGATGAAGGAGCTGAAAGGTTTATCTCTATAACGTAAATATTCGAAGTGGAAGTCATACCTCCCTTCATTTTCTGCAGACCCTCAATGTACGAAGGACAATTCCTCCTCCAATGACAAGCCTTGCCACAGTGGTGGCATTTCCCTTCCTTCACGGTGCTCTTCCTTTTCAGCGCAGAAGATTTGGGCTCAAGATGTGACTTAGGTCCCACCTTCGTCTTCTTGAAGCCCTTTGCCTTACCCTTGCCTTTATGTACCATCAATATGGGACTAGCAGGCTTGGCCTTCTTCATGTTTATCTCGGCAGTTCGCAACATGCTTAGGAGCTCGGGCAGTGTCTTGTCTATTTCATTCATGTTGTAGTTCAAGACGAACTGCTCATAATTATCCGGCAACGATTGCAGGATAAGATCTGTGGCCAACTCTTGACCCAGAGGAAAACCCAGTCTTTCCAGGTTCTCTATATACCCAATCATCTTGAGTACGTGAGTACCAATCAAGTCTCGAGCTCCCATTTTGCACTGAAATAATGCCTTCGTGACATCGAACCTCTCTTGACGAGCTTGCCCTTGAAACATTTTCTTTAGGTGCTCGTCAATCTCCTTGCACCCCATGTTCTCGTGTTGCTTCTGAAGCTCAGAGTTCATGGTGGCAAGCATAAGGCACTCGACGTCTAAGGCGTCATTGGTATACTTCTTATAAGCATCCTTATCAACACGGGACGAGTTCCCGGTCGGCACCTCGGGGGCTTCTTCTTCCAAGACGTAGAGCTTTCGCTCTTGCCTGAGAACAATTCTCAGGTTCCTGTACCAGTCCATGTAGTTCGTCCCACTTAGCTTGTCCTTCTCAAGGATAGCTCTCAGGGACAAGGTGAAATGTGATCCACTTGCCATGGAATTCTACAAGAATTCATGCAGAATTTAATCAGTACCAAAATTTTAAAATACAATTTATTTTAATTTGGACTTCAATTAAATACTCCCACTATTTTATTCAAATTGATAGCCCTCACTATCAATTCGGAGAGTCCATACGAGCTACTCTCTTAGTGGACAAGACCCGTATTTCACCAACACAATGAGTCAGTTTTGGCTTTTCTCTCACTATGCAGTTATTTAGGTAGGCTACGCTTGCCAATTGCATCATCATGCAACTCTTGTATGGTTGGTGAATAACTCCTTATTCGCATCCATCATATGGTGCATGCCAACCCTATGCCTCTAGGCACTCAACCTTTGAGGTCGCCTAGTTAAGTTAGACCCGATGTCGGCAGTGGGATATCATAATTATCCGCTCGCACCCTTACCAAGATAGATTAATGCACCTTGCTTTGGCAAGCCCACATTTCATCGATCGAGGCAGGAAGAGTGTCATCCATCGGAAGGCATCCGAATACTTAATATTTGATGAAGGGATTTTTTAATAATAGGTTAACACTTAACCATGATCAACATTTGATCAGTGTGCACATCCACAGAAAAACAGGCTTTCTAAAAATCCACATGCATCCCTTATGTGCACAACATAAGACTATCAACCTTTGATAGACGAAAGGGCTAAATCTGGACATTTAGAACTCTTCCAAATCTTCAGATTTACATGCATTGGACAAAGGCAAAGACAACTCGACTTAAAGCAATAGACAAGCTCGTCTCTCATTGTTGGATTCAAAATCCAAAACAATACAAGAGTTCATTAATCACTTGAGGGACGGTTACTGCTAAGGAGACAACAATTTCTAACAATTAGAAATTACCACGAAATCCCAGACGTTCCTGGCGGGGTTCCAAGGGGTCGCGCCCCTGGCGGGGTTCTTAGGGGCAGAGCCCCTAACGGGGTCCAAGGGGCAGGGCCCCTGGCGGGGCAGAGCCCCGTCCAAATTTTTCAAAATCACCACCGAATTCCCTTGGAAAAATCATCAACTTTTGATGTTCCAGGAAGAAATCTTGACATTTAGAACGCTTCCAAATACCTAGATTTGCACGTACTGGAATAACCTAACTTCTGAGACAACATTCATGGTCGTAACCTCGCTTTGATACCACTGTTGGGTTTTCTACAACCATACATCATATGTAGGCGCAGCGGAAATAAAGAGAACAACCCAAAAGAGTTTGGATCGGGCCATGAACATTGAATCAAGAAGTTAATCAAAACTACTAGGTATGAAAATTACCTTTGCGGGATTGGATCAAATCCAACCTAGATGCTCCAAGAGAAATCCGAAATCTGCTTTGTGTTCTTCAAGGATCGAAAAAGATCGATCCTTCTACAGAAGTCCACACAAGCGATGAAGAACCCTAGCTTCTTGTCGCACAAGAACTAGGTCGGAGAAGGAAGCTCCCAACGTCCTCATGGACTGCTAGGTCCGATCCAGAGGAGGCGGCGACCGGCGGCGGCGACTAACGGCGGCGGAACGTCGATCGGCGGACGGAACGAGAACAGCCGGAACACTTTCGTCGTTTGTTCTCTCGCAAAAAGGCTCGATCTGAAAAACGTCTATTTCGAAGCCTAATCACGTCCTTTTATACGCAAGGCATAAAATCGACTATCCGCAGACCAGAGGGAAAAACAGAAAATCTGTCCAGATTTACATTCGTCGAATTCGACTAATCACATTAACCGAATTCGACTAATCACAATAACCGAATCCGGCGAAACCATTTCGACGAATTCGACTATATAAATTCGGCTGTATAAATTCGGCGAAACCTTTTCGTCGAATTTGCCATTAGCCGAATTCGTCTAAACCCTTTAGCCGAATTCGGTTAATCCCATTAGCCGAATTCGTCTAAACCATTTAGTCGAATTCGGTTAATGCCTTTAGCCGAATTACCTAGTGTAAATTCGTTCGTTTGAACACTTTAAACGATTTCCCTTTTTGAGACATTCTCAACTTGATTCCAAGCAGTCACAGGATTGGTCCTCCACTCATATCCAATACGAGTAAGGCCAACAAAATCCTTTCTCCAATTTCATCAAACGCTTTTATGTGCGACCCTATAGGCTCATATTGCGTTGGCAGCAAGACTAACTGTTGAGTGCTTTGAGATCACCTCAGAAACTCCAACAGTATCAGAGGCAGGTTCGAAAGACAACTGTGATTGGACGTTCTAGGAGGGGTTTGACTGCAGTGGTGAACGACTAAGTCCTCTTCCCACTCTTTCAGATCCTCCCTTTGAACAAATCAGGTCTTCTAGTTTGACAAGGACAGTCATGGCAGGGAAGAACGCAATTTTGGAAATATTTTCAGTGGAAAAGTTCGACGGTAGTGAGAACTTTAGCCTATGGCTGATTCGAGTTAAGGATATGTTGGTTCAGCATGGCTTAATTCGAGTTTTGCGGGGGCATGATAAATTACCCGCAGCTGTAAAGGATGAGGTTTGGATGGATTTGGATGAGAGAGCCACGAGCACGATTAGGATGTGTGTTGCAGATCAAGTGTTATTTAACATTGGGTTAGAGGATACTGCAATCGGGCTTTGGGAAAAGCTAGAGCGATTGTATCTTGCAAAATCTGTGACAACAAGATTGTTGTTGAAGCAACGTCTATATGCGCTGAAGATGCAGGAAGGTGGCAACCTGCAGGAACACTTCAATGTGTTCAACGGTTTTCTGAGTCAATTGCATGTGGTTGACTCGAAGGTAGAGGAAGAAGACAAAGCCCTCTTACTTCTTACCTCGCTCCCGGCGTCCTATAAGCACATGGTGACTACGCTCCTGTATGGGAAGGATACGGTGGGGCTAGAAGAAGTCACGTTGGCGTTGTTGTCCAGTCAGATGCTGAAGGACCCCACTCCTAGGGCTGATCAAATCTTGGTAGCGCGTGAACGCGAGAGGAGTTTAGATAGAGGATCGAGCAGTGCACGGGCTCGGTCAGCGTCGAAGAAGGCAGTGACGTGTTTCCACTGCCGACAGGTTGGTCACATTAGGAGAAATTGTCTGCAGCGTGCAGGAAGTTCTGGAACTTCGAAGGACATCCAGGATGCGGGCACTGAGAGTCGGGGTGACTCTGATAGCTGGATGCTTGATTCTGGTGCATCGCAACACACTTGCTCAGATGCGTCGATGTTCAGTTCCTTAGAGGTGGCGGCCGGGTCATTCATACTTGGTGACGACTCGAGATGCGAGGTCACGGGGATAGGGACAGTGGACTTGCGGATGCAGGATAGAGCGATACGTAGGCTTGAGAGGGTGCATCTGGTGCCCAAGCTGCGTAAGAATCTGGTGTCGTTGGGTAGATTGGACTCGGAAGGCTGCAGCTGGGCGGCCAGGCGTGGAGTTCTAATGGTGATGCGAGGGCGCACCGTACTCATGCGAGTTGTACAATGCGGTAGACTATACCGGCTGATGGGGATCGCAGTGCGAGTTGGTGAGCCCATGATTTTTGCTGACAATATGATTGATAGTCGTGGTGGTGCAGTGGATCGCCTTCACAGGACTCGGGTTCGACGAGTCAATTTCCACGATCTGGTTGCGTCGACTTTCCCGGATTGAATCGGTGCAGGATGCAGTCAACTAGAACAGTTCGACTGACACCTCGAGTGGTGAGGTGGTGCTTCGTGCAGATGCTCAGTGCAGATAGTGCTTCGTGCAGACAGTGCTTCGTGCAAATGATACTTTGTGCAAGATGTGGTGGTGGTGTTTGAAATTTAATCAAAGTGGTGATTGATAAGTAGATTTATAATTTTCAATACCCATATAACCATGCATGCATCACATGTTGATTATTTAATCAAAAGAATGTGTCTCCATTGAATAAGGTGGCAGATCCTTGACTTAGATGACACCAGTGGGGTCCAACATTAATTACCTTAGTTGTCTTCCATCTTTTTATAAAGAATCGAACCATTTGGGAGGGAAAACCAGACTTGAAGAGGATAGAGCTCAGCAAAGCTCTCTGGAAGGAGCAGATCTCAAACCAGTGAACCTCTAAGCGCAGAACCGTGAAGTATCTCTAGAGCTAGAGGAGAAGAGGTGTGAGCTTGGTGTCGAAGGCATGCGTAATTGCAGTCGGCCTTGACAGTGTTTCTCTTGAGGTGGTGGCGGTTGGACGTCGTGGATTGACGTCGAAGGTTCCCGGGCGAACCTTGTGCGTCCGCTGTGACAGCGGATTGCAGTCAAAGTTTTATATCCTCCGTGGATTGTATTGTTGTCCGTCATCATCTACGGTATTTATCGGACGCATTGTAATTTATACTTGTTTTAAGCGGTGACAATATTGTTATAAAATATTGTCATATTTTTGTATTTTATTTCCTTGTATTTTTCGACCGTCCTGGAAAATTATTCTGCTTCATTCCCAACATTTGGAGCGTCAGAAATAGAGGAAGGGGACTGTGATGACGTTGAAGATCAAAAATGATATTTTGAAAAAAAAAAATAAGTTTACAAAACATGTATTTTCCACATTTACATATTTCCCACACCAAAAATTGAGAGAAAAATGCCAAAACATATACTCTAAATCATAATCCGTAGTCGGTGTTTTGGCACATGGGATATTGACGACATTTCACCAATTAATCAATTAAAATAATTTAAATGTGGAAATCTTTTTTTTTATTCTTTAAATTTTATAGTTTGGCCTTCCCATCATCTTATTTTGATTTCTTTTCAATTTTCATTGATTTGTTAAACCATACTTTGACTAAAAAAAAACAATTAATGTATTGGTGATATAAACCCTAAACCTAGTTCCTGATTGTATTGGTGAAATGATTTTGAAGATATTGAATGACTTTATTGTTTCCTGATTTATAATTTTTTTTGTGTTAAAAGTATATGGAAATTGCATTAATATAGATTATAGAACTAATTTATGATATATGTTGAATTTTGAAGTTTAATTTATGGTAAGTACAGGTTGAGTTTTTGGAAAAAAAATTTTGGTGAGTATCTCTCACCTAATAATAGGTGAGAGGGAGCTCATCTAAGCCGTTGATCAGAGATCATACGGTTGTATTTTCCTGTATTTTCCTAAATACTTCTGTATTTATAAATAATCAATAATGTCAGTATTTTATATACCGTGCGATCTAAGATCATACTATCCAAACAGATCTTCAATTGCAGCAACCAGTTTTCAACAGCTTCATTTACAAACTTTTATTTACAGCAACTCCTTTCACAACCGCAGCCGCTCTCCCAAATAAAGCCTTAATTATGAGAGTTATATGTTATATGCACACAAATAATAGTTATTCACAGCCAAATTATATTTACAATAAAAATAATTATATTTATACGCCGACAAATGATCAGCACACCAAAATCAAATAATTAAATAGTATTGAGAGCAACTTCAACAGGATTTTATGATCATATTATTCATTTTGACTTATAAACACAAATTATCCAACCTAACATTTAGAAAGATTTGCCTTCGCTCGCAAGTTTAGTGCGGAATGAGACTCTGGTGCAACAATGATTCCGGCAGCAAATATTCAACTAGAGAACCCCCATTTGCTCGCCCTTTTCTTATCGAGGGGCAAAGAGACATGATTTAAAACTATCTCAAACTCTTAAGCAAATAATGAGATAAAATTTGAAAGTGCATACCAACATCATCACAATTCAACAAGCCGGTGATAAAGGGTTTCTTAGGGGACGCCGATAAAATGATCAAGCTAGCGGTAAGTAAAATTACGACGGTTATACATCGAGGGAAGGGCGTCGCTGCCTTCTCATATAAAAAGCAACCTCAACTGAATCAATAGTAGCATAAAGGACTAACCGATTGGAATGCATGAGAGTAAGTTTGAGCGGGCAAGAATGAAGCTTAAACAATCGGAGAGTGCAAAAATCGACGGTAAATCCCAACCCCTTCGAGTTGTTGGGAATGCGAGCTAACACTCCCGACCAGAGCACCTGTAGCAATTTTGCGCGAGCACCTGTGCCACCGGGTTGAGCGGTATGCAAATACGCAAACAGAATATAAAATGCAGAAAAATAAAAGCACACAAAAATTTTAACGTGGAAAACCCAATTGGGTGAAAAACCACGGGATGATCGGAGTCTAACCCGGAAAACCTCCACTAAAAGTGTGTGAAAAATCACACGCACGAATTACAGGTTTTCCCACCGATCCACAAAGGATCTCCACTCCTCCACCATAACAACAATCCACAAAGGATTTACACAACCTTCTCTCCAACAATACACACACAAGCACAATATTGTAAAGAGAAAATACAAGAGATGAAGGAGTCGTTACCCGGACGGATTGAGCAATTCGTCCCAAAGTCGAGGATGACGTTCTCCAAACCATGAAGAAAGACGGCTATGTGCAGCCCCTTCCAACTCCGCTCTCCAATCTCCAAGCCACGAACAAGATGGCGGCCCTCTCCAAAAACTCCAACAGTTGGCCCCTCTCCAAATATTTACCAAAGAGGCGGCGGCGGCGGATCTTCTCCAACAGAACGGCGGTCGGATCTCCTCCAACAGAACGACGGCCGGATCTCCTCCAACAGACCGGCGGCAGATCTTCAACACCAGGCGAGATCTTCACCTCAAGCGGAGGTTTCTGTTTCAATGCTACAGGCGGCGGTTTCACACCAAAAGAAAAGGCACAGGAGAGATAATTATGGCTGGTAGTTTTTGGAATATATGAGAGGAGAGAGAGAGAGAGTGGCAGTTACCAAAAAAAAGAAAATAGAGAGAGAGAGAGGATGGTGCGATGGTTTCTAAATTAATCTTGGAGAGAGAGGGAGAGATATATTTCATAATATATATATATATATCCTTTTTATTTATCTTGGCAGCCCCCTCCACTTGGATATCCGCAGTCCATCAATTTTTGTACCAATTTGAAATCACGAGCCGTGCCTGGCGCGCGCCCGATGGTTTTTGTCCGACTCGGATGGGAACCACACTCAACAAATCTCTCCCTTCACATCGACGCGGAAGAAACCGCCATCCCGGCAATCCTAACGCAATGCTCGAACTTCCCCCTTGGCACGGACTTGGTCAGCATGTCTGCCCCATTGTCATCAGTGTGCACCTTCTGAAGATCAAGCTCCTTCTGCTCTAGGACATCTCGTATCCAATGATACCGAGTGTCGATGTGCTTCGACCTCGAGTGAAACGTGAGATTCTTCCCCAAATGAATGGCGCTCTGACTGTCACACAGGAGTGTGTATCGGTCCTGAGTGAAACCAAGTTCTTTGATGAACCTCTTCATCCAAAGCAACTCCTTCCCAGCCTCAGTAACCGCAATAAACTCAGCCTCTGTGGTGGACAATGCAACACACTTCTGCAGTCTCGATGCCCACGAGACGGTTCCCCCTGCAAACAGAATCAAGTACCCGGACGTCGACCTCCTGGAATCCAGATCTCCAGCCATATCTGCATCAGTGTAGCCCAGCAGCTCTAGCTCACTGCCTCCAAATCTCAGTGTCAAGTCGGACGTCCCCTGCAGGTATCTCAGTATCCACTTCACCGCGCTCCAATGCTCTCTCCCAGGATTGGAGAGAAATCTACTGACTGTCCCAACGGCATGCGCAATGTCTGGACGGGTGCACACCATCGCATACATGAGGCTCCCAACTGCAGATGCATACGGAACCTTCTGCATCTCCTCGATCTCCTCGGGTGTGTTGGGGCACTGATCAGCGGTAAGCCTGAAGTGAGCTGCAAGAGGCACGCTCACCTTCTTCGCCTGATCCATATCAAATCTCTGCAGTACTTTGCGGATGTACCGCTCATGTGATAACCAGAGCAATCTGGCTCCCCTGTCTCTACAGATGTGCATCCCCAGAATAGTCTTCGCAGCACCCAGATCCTTCATCTCAAAGGTGGAATTCAACTGCCGCTTCAACTCAGCAATGCGCGCAGTGTTCCTCCCAACGATCAGCATATCATCCACGTACAACAATAGGATAATGAAATCCTCCGGAGCGTACTGCTTGATGAACACGCAGTGGTCAAGGGTGGTCCTCCTGAAGTCGATCTCCCCCATGAAGGAATCAAACTTCTTATACCATTGTCGCGGGGCCTGCTTCAGGCCATACAAACTCTTCTGCAAGCGGCACACCAGACCTTCCTTCCCTCTAACACTGAAGCCCTCAGGCTGCTCCATGTATAGCTCCTCGTCAAGATCGCCATGCAGAAAGGCGGTCTTGACGTCCATCTGCTCAATCTCCAAATCAAGCCTCGCAGCAAGGCCAAGGACAACACGAATAGATGACATCTTCACCACTGGTGAGAAGATCTCATCGAAGTCAACACCCTGTCGCTGTCCAAAACCCTTCACCACCAGCCTAGCCTTGTATCTAGGAGGTGTGGAGGAGTCTCCCTGCTTCACCCTGAAAATCCAATGATTCTTCAGGGTCTTCTTGCCCTTAGGCAATCTCACCAAGTCATACGTGTGGTTCTTCTGCAGCGACTGCATCTCCTCCTGTATAGCAGCCATCCACTGGCGCTTCTCAGCACTCTCCACAGCCTCGTCATAGCTCTCAGGATCCCCCGCATCAGTCAACAGTATGAACTCTGAAGCAGGGTATCTAGCGGACGGGTGCCTGACACGATCTGATCTCCGCAAGACAGGCTCAGGGGTCGGTGCAAGCACATCATCAGTAATGTCCTCAACAACTCCTGGTTCACCATCAGTGGTGATATCATAATCCGGAAGGGTATCAGTACCCTGTGCTGGCTCAGGCTCAGTAGCCTCCTCAGTCTCGCCATCTCCAACTATAGGTGACTCTGCAGCAGTGCAAGAGTCAACCTCAAACTCAACAATCTCCTCAGGATCACCAACGGTCTGATCCTCACAGAAAACAGCATCACGGCTACGTACAAGCTTCTTCTCAACTGGATCAAAGAACCTGTACCCAAACTCTCCACTGTAGCCGTACCCCAAGAAAATACACTACCGGGTCTTCGAATCCAACTTCGATCTCTCGTCCCTGGGGACGAGCACAAAGGCTTTGCAGCCAAATACCCGCAAGTGACTATAAGAGGGGTCTTTCCCATACCAGACCCTATCGGGGACATCCTCCTGCAATGCTGAACTCGGCGAGAGGTTGATGACATGCGCTACAGTAAGAAGAGCCTCGCCCCAAAATATCCCTGGCAGCTTCGACTCAGATAGCATGCACCGAATCCTCTCCATCAGTGTCCGGTTCATCCTCTCAGCTACGCCATTCAGCTGCGGTGTCTTCGGCGGGGTCTTCTCATGTCGGATACCATGGTCCCTGCAGTACTCATCAAAGGGACCAATGTACTCTCCCCCGTTGTCGGACCTGATGCATCTCAGCTTCTTCCCAGATTGTCTCTCCACCTCAGCGTGGAATCTCCTGAAGGTATCAAGGACCTGATCTTTGGTCTTGATGGCATAGACCCAAAGCTTCCTCGAATGGTCGTCAATGAAAGTAACAAAATATGAAGCTCCTCCTCTAGTCTGGACCTTCAGAGGTCCGCAGACATCAGTGTGAACCAGCTCCAATGGCTCAGATCTCCTGGTGGACGTGTGGCTGTGAAATGATATCCTGTTCTGTTTCCCAGCCATGCAGTGGTCGCACCTCTCTAAGTGATCCCCAGAAATATCACAAATCAGCTTCTTCTTCGCCAGGCATCCTAAACCCTTCTGGCTAATGTGTGCCAGCCTCCTGTGCCATAAAGAGGTGGATGCCTCATCCCTGACGGAGTTGGCCTGAGCAGCTTCAGGCCTCCCCTCCATGTAGTACAGTCCAGAATCTCTATAGCCTCTGGCCATCACAAGCGATCCCCTGATCAGCTTCCAGAAGTCTCCTCCAAAGACACTCAGGTGTCCTTCGTCTCCAAGTCTGCCAACAAATATCAGATTGAAGCGAATGTCTGGCACATGCCGCACATCCCTCAGAACTAGTAGGGCACCAGTACTCGTCTTCAAGTGCATGTCTCCACGCCCAAGCACCTTGGACGTATCCACATTGCCCATCCTCAACACCCCACAATTATGAGTGGTGTAGGTGGCAAATAACTCCATGTTGTGCGAGACATGCGCAGAGGCTCCAGAATCAACAATCCAGCATCGGTCGTCACACGCGAGTGCAGCAGTGACGTCGTCGCCAACAATAATGACATCGTCCTCCTCAGTCGAAACAGTGGCTGCCGTGTGACCCTCATCCTTGCCCTCAGTGGCAATCCCCTTCTTCCTCTGGTCGTTCTTCAAGGGATAACAGAACTTCTTTATGTGTCCCTTCTTGTGGCAGTAGTGACATTCCACATTCTGATAACGTGACTTCGACTTGCCCCTACTCTGACTCCTGTCCTCCTTCCTTCCTCGGCTCTTACTCCTTCCTCTCCCCCTGGGCTCAGTGAAGAGGGCGTCAGCTCGTGAAGAAGAGTCTGAAGTCCCCTGAGACTTTCGTCTCACCTCCTCATTCAAGGTCCCACTTTTGGCGATCTCCATGGTAACAATCCCCTGGGGGGAAGAATTGATCAGAGAAACTCTGACCATCTCCCACGAGTCTGGAAGTGACTTGAGTAGCCACAATGCATTCACCTCATCTTCAAAAGTCACCTTCATGGCAGTCAGACGATCTATAATCCCTTGGAACTCGTTGACATGATCCAAAATAGGTGAGCACTCCCGGTATCTGAACTCTCCAAGCTTCTTCAGCAGGTAAAGCTTGTTGATGCCCGTGCTCTTGGCATACAGTGTCTCGAGAGTCTTCCACAGTACCTTTGCATCAGTGATGCTAGACACATGGTTGTAGACGTTCGACTCCACGAACCGTCTGATAAACCCACACAGCTTCCGATGCTCCACCTTCCATTGCGCCGGATCCGTATCCTTTGGCATCTCCTCAAAGACAGGAGCATGCCAACCCTTCACATATATCAAATCCTCCATCAGTAGATGTCACTGTTGATAATTGGCACCATTCAACTTTACTATCTGCTCTGAACCTGATGTGGACTCCATCCTGCTCTGCCAACTGGCCGGACCGACCACTGATCTTTGAGTCGACTATCTCAAAATATGCAACTGGAGAGGATAGCCAGCGGGTCAGTGGTCGTAAACTACCACTCCCAATTGCACACCCGAGATCACAATCGACTCGTCCTGAAACCCAAAAGGTCAGCCCGGTAACTGCTCTGTCACTGAAACGGCTCTGTCACTGAACCTGACTTTGATACCACTTGTTGGGAATGCGAGCTAACACTCCCGACCAGAGCACCTGTAGCAATTTTGCGCGAGCACCTGTGCCACCGCGTTGAGCGGTATGCAAATACGCAAACAGAATATAAAATGCAGAAAAATAAAAGCACACAAAAATTTTAACGTGGAAAACCCAATTGGGTGAAAAACCACGGGACGATCGGAGTCCAACCCGGAAAACCTCCACTAAAAGTGTGTGAAAAATCACACGCACGAATTACAGGTTTTCTCACAGATCCACAAAGGATCTCCACTCCTCCACCATAACAACAATCCACAAAGGATTTACACAACCTTCTCTCCAACAATACACACACAAGCACAATATTGTAAAGAGAAAATACAAGAGATGAAGGAGTCGTTACCCGGACGGATTGAGCAATTCGTCCCAACGTCGAGGATGACGTTCTCCAAACCACGAAGAAAGACGGCTATGTGCAGCCCCTTCCAACTCCGCTCTCCAATCTCCAAGCCACGAACAAGATGGCGGCCCTCTCCAAAAACTCCAACAGTTAGCCCCTCTCCAAATATTTACCAAAGAGGCGGCGGCGGCGGATCTTCTCCAACAGAACGGCGGCCGGATCTCCTCCAACAGAACGGCTGCCGAATCTCCTCCAACAGACCGGCGGCAGATCTTCAACACCAGGCGAGATCTTCTCCTCAAGCGGAGGTTTCTGTTTCAATGCTACAGGCGGCGGTTTCACACCAAAAAAAAAACACGGGAGATATAATTATGGCTGGTAGTTTTTGGAATATATGAGAGGAGAGAGAGAGAGTGTGGCAGTTTCCAAAAAAAAAGAAAATAGAGAGAGAGAGAGGATGGTGCGATGGTTTCTAAATTAATCTTGGAGAGAGAGGGAGAGATATATTTCATAATATATATATATATATATATATGTATATATATATCTTTTTTATTTATCTTGGCAGCCCCCTCCACTTGGATATCCGCACTCCATCAATTTTTGTACCAATTTGAAATCACGAGCCGTGTCTGGCGCGCGCCCGATGGTTTTTGTTCGACTCGGATGGGAACCACACCCAACACGAGTAGTGGCCGGCCGTCTGTAGCTTTGTTTTTCTTTCTGGTTTTTAATTTCATGTTACATGCATTTTTCAAAAAAAAAAGAGTAGTGGCTGGCAGACCTAGGATTTTCGTCTGACCCGGACACCAAGCAAAAGATTTAGATTTTTTATAAAAAAAATTAATTCAAAATTATTTTATTACAACTCTCTTACAATAATCCGATACTTACAATCAAAGTATAGAAAGTTAATCAGCATGTTCTTCGTTTACGGCTTTCTACCATTCAACTATAATCTGAAAAGTGGAATAATTGAAAGGAACCTTACCGGCCGCGGCCACCGTCCTCCTACTCACAAAGTGAGAAACACGGTCGACGGCTCAACATCGGCTGTGAACCCCAACCCCTCCGACTCTCCGAGTAGAAACGTGCAACTGTAGACGTGTCCTTGTGCAACTGAAGCATCCACCTAAAAGAGGTCGTACGTGCGAGACCAATATTGTAATGCAGTCCGTCGGCGAGAAAGAGGCAAAATCATTCGGCAAGCCACCAGATGGAAAGAGGCGGCGGCGAGATTTGGGCACGGGGAGAATGAGACGGCGGCGAGCACAAACCCTATGCGAAAGTGGTGATGGTCGACGATCGACGAGTGAGGCGACGGGCTTGCTGTCACTTAAAACCGAAAACCGTAAACCGAACCTGAACCAAACCGGAACCGCAAAGAACCGGACCGAACCGTTCGCAAATTATTTGGGTTCTGGTTTGAATTTTGGAACCGTGAACAACATTGGTCCGGGTGTGGTTCTTTCAATTATTTATCCGGACCGGAACCGGAACCGCAATATACAAGTCTTAAGCGGTTTCAAGATTTTTAGAACCGATCCGAACCGGACCGAAGCAGAACCGAACCGCAACCCGTTTATTATTATTATTATTATTATATTATTATTATTTTTTTATAATATATTTATAATATCTATACTTACTATTATGGGTGAAACTAGTGCGGTTTGAACCCAAACCGCAATCACAGCAAAGGGGGTCGGTTTTGGATTGAACAAAATCGCACTGCACCAAAAGGTCCAAAATCATGTTGTGTGGTTTGACATTGGTGTGATTTGGAGTTTATTTTTGCGGTGTACTTTCGGTTTTTGTACAGTCATATAATGTATTTTCAATTTTACCCACATATTTTTCTGAAATATTTTGTTTTAAAAATATAGAGGATATATAACTATTATTTAATAGTAATCATGAAAGACAAATCTAATTATAACTGATAAATTAGTCAAATTAAATTAACTAATATATTATTCAAACAATATTTTAATTGTAAAATAAGATTTCAAGTGCAACAATTCAAAGTTCTTTACTCTATGTTGAGTCGTGATCTTCAGCAACATGAACATTGCATCAGCATTACACGATCGTGATCTTTGAATTTTTAAAATCGGTGCGGTATGGTGCAATTTTGTCGTTTTGCGGTTTCAATTTTTAAATTTCAACCAGACTTACTATATATTATGCAAAAAGTACTCCCCCTTGGTGTAACGCGAAATTTCTGCGCCCGGATCTCAGACTTCGAAGTCCATCTTGCAAAAAAACTGAACGAGTAAACTTTTCCCCTCCGGTTTTTATTTTTAACCTCCCGCATTCATTCCGCTAAGTTTGGTTTTGGTTCTAGTTGGAACCGATTGGAACCGGACCGAACCGCATAGAACCAGACCGAATCGTTAGTGACCGGTTTGATTTTGGTTCTTGTTGAACCGGAACCGGAACCGTTAATACGACGGTTTCCAAAAATTATACTGGAACTGGAACCAGAACCGGAACCGGTCAAACCAAATACGGTTTTCGTTTTAATTTGAAGAACCGTTACCTTAGCGGTTCGGTTCACGATTTTAGTAGAACCGGAACCGAATCGGAACCGTGACAGCTCTAGCTAAGGGCAGGATTTAGAAAGGATGGCATTTTGGAGTCTTATGTTGCTGTTTATTAATGTGGGAATAGTTAATATTGGTGTGCGTTTAACTGCCACTATATAATTAATACGATGGGATATTTATTTTCTAGGTCAAAGTTCTGATCTTGGACACTGATACGCGGTCACGGGCTTGGGGCCCACCCCGCGATATACAGTGTGTGGGCCAGGTCTAGCTGTCACCTGCCTGTTGGAGTGTTTGCCTCTTCTCCCCCTCACCGTCCATTTTGTTCTGGAATCTTCCATTCGAAAAGGACAAAGAGTGGACTTGGCTCACAGCCATTTCATTTGCGCATTTTATCGCTATATACATATACTAATTTAAATATATATCTATACTATATTAAAAGGGAAAACATGTCTTTGATTAAACATTAGGACTTCCCAGATTACCCTTTGAATAAAAAAATATTACTTTAAAAGAGAGGAGAGAGAGAGAGGGAGGGAGAGAGAGAGGAGAGTGCCGTAGAGGGAGAGAGAGAGAGAGGGAGAATTTTTTTTTTAAATATATACCTATTTTTTTTTATAAAATAAATATTGTAATATTTATGTATATTTTTTTATGGTCATTTTGAGAACTCATATGTATATGTTGCGGGCGCAGCCCGCCTGGATGCGGCCGAAGGCCGCCCGACATCATAGAGTCGGTGGCAGGCGAAGCCTGCCGTTGCCGGTCGGGTACTGTCGCGCTTGGCCGTAGGGGCGGAGCCCCGTGTCGGGCACTCGTATCTATATAAAGAAGAACTTTTAGGCCCATTTGAAGCCAAATTATAACCACATTCAATCTTAGCCGTCGGATCATTGAGATTTGGGCTGCAAATAGCCAAAATTGAAATCCTTCTCCCAGCCTCCCGATGCATTTCCCGATCCCCCACTGTTCACCGTGCCAACCCACCCGTGCCCCTTCCTCGCCGCCGCTGGAGCCACCGCCGCCTGACCGGAGACCACCTGCGAGGTCGCCGGACCCCGGCGAACCTGCCGGGGTTGGTCCGGCGGCGCTCCGGCAGGGCCACCGCCGGCGGCGGCGGGGAAGGGGCGGGTGCGTATCGGGATTTTCTTTAAAAAAAATTCATTTTTTTATTAAATCTAATATATATTAGATATATAATTTATTTGTATTAGATATATATTAAAATATATATTACATATATTAAATATTATATATCAGATATTATATATTAAATATATTTTAGTAAATTATATATATAGATATATTTTTATTGATTTAAATATATATATAATATTTAAATATATAATATAATATAAATTATAAAAATTAAATATTAAAAATATAAAAATAAAATACACATTTTTTAAAATTTTGTAAAAAAAATGAAAAAGAGAGAAATATTAGGGAAATAAATATAACTGAGGGCGGGCGAAGCCCGCCGGGCGCGTGCGGCGGCAGGCGAAGCCCGTCGGGGGCGGGTGAAAAGCCCGCCGGGATCGAGCAGGGTACTGTTGCGCGGGGCACGGGAGGCCCCCGTGCACTGTCACTCGTGTGTATATATATATATATATAAAGAGAGAGAGAGAGAGATACACGAGTGATGGACTGATGGTGCACGGGGGCCTCTCGTGCCCCGCACGACAGCACCCGCCCCCAGCGGCGTGCTTCGCCTGCCTCCAATCGGCGAGCATAATTTACTTTTTTGTATTAAATTTTTTTTTTAATTATTTCAATTTTTGCAAAATTCTTTAATAGTTTTTTTTTTATTATTTTTTTATTATGTATACGTTATTTTATTATAATTTTTCAAAAAAAATTCTACGCAGGTGATCTGCGAATAGGCAACCGTCACAAAGTTGTTTAGCTATTCGCAGACTACGGTAGTCTGCAAATGCCAACCAGCGCAAAATTGAAAGACTATTCACAGACCACTTGCGAATGTATATGATCATTTGAATCTTGATCCGACGGCTCGTATTTGTTTGAGTGACAGTGCATGGGGGCCCCCCTGTGCCCCGCGCGACAGTACCTTGCCCAACCCCGGCGGGCTTCGTCCGCAACCGGCACGCACCCGAGTGACAGTGCACGGGAGGCCCCCCTTGCCCCGCGCGAGAGTACCCGCCCCGCGACGTTCTTCGCCCAATCCTGACCGGCTTGCTTCACACACCCCAGAACGATGGGCTTATTTTAATTTTTTTGTTTAATTTATTTTTTTAATATTTAGATTTTTTAAAATTATTTCAGTGTTTTGAAATGGATGCTCTGGGCTCCTTTTATAGTCTTGGGCAGAGGTAGCTTGATAATTTTATCGTAGTAACCACCATAACCACTTGACGGGCGAATCACATTCGTTGATTTGAAGCACACAGTTCGTTATTTTTTTTAATATGCACATCTTGCCCTCTATACGGGCAGATTCGTTGATGACAATGACAGCAATGAACAAAACCTGCAATATGGGAAATCAAGAAGGTTAATTGCCGCGTGCGCTGTAACTTTGGAAACATTCAGCGTGCGCGCCATGCAAGTAGAGGCATTCTGAACGCGCTATGAACTCTGGGACATTCAGCGCGCGTCATGCATTTGGGGACGCTTTGGGCATTCAACGCACGTCATGAATTTGGAGGCGTTCGTCGCTCGTGGCGAACGGAGACCCAAAGAAGGTGTAGTCGAGTGATGTCAGAGAGGTGCGGCGAAGACTGTTCCCAAAAACGGGAGGGCGCAACCCTGGCCGCTCCCCTAGAGGGGGAGGGGCGATCCTGGTCGCACCCCACTAACGGGGCTGCGCCCTTGGCCGCCCCCCCCCCCCCCCCCCTGAGGGTGGTGCGGCTTTGGCCTCACCCCTCAAGGGGGGATGCGGCCTTGGCCACACCCCGTAAGGGTGGGGGGAGGCCTTGGCGGCTATGGCCGCACCCCGCGAGTGGGAGGTGCGCGCCTGACCGAACTGCGCTGGTGTTGTTCGACCCCGGGGAGAATTTTGATTTTTTGAATATGTAGTTGTATCATGATGCCTAGGCGGTTAGGCATCTAGGCTCTCTCTTCTCACTGTTATCCTAACAGGCTCTAGGACCATTAGGTTTTTTTGTCTCCATTCACTTCTCCGCCTCCTGCCAATAAAGTTTTTTGAGTCCAGCATTTTTATCCAGGCTCTGCTTGACAAGCATCTAAGCCTCTTCGACATCCTCAACTCCATCTTCTTCTCCACCTGAACTTTTTCTCAAATCTCTATGTTAGCTTCACTGGCATCACTTGCTCATCAGACAATATCAATGCTAATATCATCGGGCTTGCTGTCCTCTCTCTCAGCGCCTAATTAACAAACTCTCCGGTCCTTGGCGATACTCTCTCACCTCCATCTTTAACCTTAATGCATTCACCAAACTCATTATCTTCCCCGACATAGGCTCCGTTTGGGGGGACTTATTTTCACCGGTCAAGCGGTCACGACCGCATGAATCAGACCTTAATTAAGGTCCGGTTCATGCGGTCGTGACCGTTTGACCGGTGAAAATAAGTCCCCCCAAACAAAGCCTTAATCTCCTACTCCATTCTACAGGAAAATTAGAGAACAATAATGGTCGAAACAAACCTTTTTTTTCTCTCTCCCACTAACTCTCTTTATGTTTCAATGTCTCTCTTCTCTTCCCCTCTTAACTTCTCTCTCTACCAAAGATTTATTTAATAATATTCTTTCTTTAGTATAGGTAATATCCATGATTCAGCTCAAAGGATTAAAATCCTAGTTGTGCCTAAGGTAAGTAGGATTAAAATTTTTGTTCCGCCACCGGCAGTTGTCCACATATCAAATTTCTCCAAGAAAATGTGTTTGATGTGGAAGACCACAATGTGAATGATGCAATTACTTGAAGCCAACATGGATAGTAGGCCTCAATGAGCTATTTCTATGACAAGCTAGCTTTATGGTTAGTAGGCCCCGTCCGTGACCAAACCCTGCATGTCACATAAGCCTATTGTATCTCACAGATCTAACACACCTGTTTTTTCTTGTACCTCTGGGATCCTATTTATAGACAATTCAAGGAGGTATTGGCCTGCGAATAGCCATCCCCGCAAAACACATGACCCGTATAACGGGTGAGAGAACCTCAATAAATGATTGATGCTACTTAAAAGAACTCACCAATGAGAAGTTGGTTTCGCGATCCCGTTCCACTTAGAAGTCGAGGGCCTCGCTAATGGGCGACTTCAGAGGAGACCTCACATATGGATGAGGACTCCCGGGGTCTCGCTTATAGGGCGAGACCGATAGCAGTCTCCAATATGGGCGAGATCTAAAGAGAACTCGCCCATACGCTTTCCTTCTAGACTTCTTTGTTGAGGCTTCTTTTAAATTTGTCAATTGTTTGTAAGCTGACTTGGCTTGGATGTGTCTATTCTTGTCAAATACGCGTTGTACAATACGAGCTTGTAATTACTATAGTTAAACATTATTAATTATCTGTTGCGGACCACTCAACACTCCGGTAGACCGGACTAAATTGAACGGTCTTAGTCCGGGAACGTTCGAGCGTGCAAACAGTCACAGAAAAAGGAAAGCTGATAAAACAATTTTTTAAACGTGGAAAACTCGTCAACTGGGTGAAAAACCACGCGGTCGGGTCTGTGCCGGTCAAAACTTCCAATATTTGTTGGTTTTTGTACAGAGTTGTTATGAAGAACTCGAGGGTGACATGTCGTCTCTCGTTACAATTGTTAAGAGAGAGAGATGCTCGGTGGGTGACAAGTCACCGCTCACGGAGCGAAGTCTTTTGTCTGTTGCAGAGGGGAATGTTGCGCTCTGGAGATTTGACTGTTGCTTGAAGGTTGGATCGATGTGCTCTGTGTGCCTTTGTCTCTGCAGCTTGTCTCCTGCTGCGCGAGAGGAGTTTGGAATATTGGTCTTGCTGGTTGCTGACACGCTTGTTGATGCGTATGCGGGGGTGTGCTTGGAGCGATCTTGAGAGCGAAGCGCACGGAGGCGCGCTTGGAGCGGAGCGCACGGAGGCGCGCTTGGAGCGGTCTTGAGAGCGAAAGAAGGCCTTCGAAGAATCTTCAAGGTGCTTGAAGATATTCGAAGGAGTCTACGAAGGCGAGGGAGATCTTCAAAGGAGGATGAAGATCTTCTTCCGTCTTCGAAGTGCTTGAAGATTCTTTAAGGGCATCTTCGAAGATGAGAGAGATCTTCAAGAGGAAGAGGAAGGAGATCTTCGAAGGATGAAGATCTTCGTTCGTCTTCGAAGTGCTTGAAGGTCCCTTCAAGGGCGTCTTCGAAGAGGAGGGAGATCTTCAAGAGGAAGAGGAAGGAGGAGAAAATCTTCCCCAAAAGAGAAGCCTTGGGTTCTATTTATAGGCCCCCGAGGTGGTTACGGTAGTTATCTGGTTATTCACAGACAGTAACCACCATAATTGATATGCGCAGGCCGGGCTTATATGGTTTGAGACACACATATGATTTCAATATTATTTTATACGCAACCCGATATGATTCTGGACATTTACACCCACCCATAATGGGTGGTTACAGTGGTTATGGTGGTTATGCGGCTACTCACACACAATAACCAATTTATGTGCTATTCGCACATCCGTTTGGAGGAATTTACTATTTGCACCCCCATGTTGTGTGATTTTACAATCTGCACCGCACGATGAGGGAATTCACTATTTGCACCCCCCATGTTTGAGAATTTTACTATTTGCATCGCACGATGATGGAATTCACTATTTGCACCCAATGTTGGAGAATTTTACTATCTGCATCGCACGATGAGGGAATTCACTATTTGCACCCTCAAGTTGGAGGATTTTACTATTTGCACCGCACGATAAGTGAATTCACTATTTGCACCCTCATGTTTGAGGATTTTACTATTTGTACTGCCCGATAAGTGAATTTACTATTTGAACCTCCATGTTGGAGGATTTTATTATTTGCACCGCACGATGATGGAATTCACTATTTGCACCCAATGTTGGAGAATTTTACTATCTGAACCGCACGATTAGGGATTTCACAATTTGCACCTCATGTTAGAGGATTTTACTATTTGCACCTCATGTTGTGAGATTTTGCTATCTGCACTGCACGATGAGGGAATTCACTATTTGCACTCCCTCTGTTTGAGGATTTTACTATTTGCACCGCACGATGAGTGAATTCACGCACCCCCATATTGGAGGATTTTACTATTTGCACCGCACGATGAGTGAATTCACTATTTGTACCCTCATGTTGGAGGATTTTACTATTTGCACTACACGATAAGTGAATTATCTATTTGCACCCTCATATTGAAGGATTTTACTATTTGCACCGCACGATGAGGGAATTCACTATTTGCACAAAAAATGTTGGAGAATTTTAATATCTGCACTGCACGATTAAGGATTTCACAATTTGCAACCTATGTTAGATGATTTTACTATTTACACCCATGTTGTGAGATTTTACTATCTACACCACATGATAAGTGAATTCACTATTTGCACCCCATGTTAGAGGATTTTACTATTTTCACCGCACGATATGAGAATTCACTATTTGCATCTCATGTTGGAGGATTTCACTATTATAAAATTGTCAAATAATTACAATTTTTAAACTTGCATCAAAGAGATAATATAACAAGGTTTCTGTCATGGGCAAACCAATTTCAGCTAATGGCAGACCAAAATAAAAAATAAATAGAAATTTATGAACCTGTAAAAAGTCGATCCGCCAATACCCGTTGTTACAATTTTCTTTACGGCGCAATCGGCTCTAAACTCATAACCACTGTGGGTCTGCGCATATCAAACATAAGTATATAATCTTTCTCTACCGCATAAATTCTTGGAGTTTTCTCAGGCGCCGGGAACTATCTCGGTTTTGTCCCACTAGCGTCACAAAACGCTGACATAAGCGATTATGTCAGCACCACACGTGTCATGTCCAACTGTAACCGCATTCCGCAACATCATCTTCCTCCTTACACGTTGTCAACGTGTCATATCTCCGATTAAAAAAAATCCCCCTTTTTTTTTCTTCCCAAACAGAGAGTCAGCCGCGTTTCAACCGTCGCATACTTCCCCGCGCCACCGCGCCCATATACTCCCCCGCCAGCCACTCTCCGTCTCCTCCATTCACCAACTTCTCAATCTCTCTGCTCTCAACACTCCACAAAGCTGATTTCCCCCTTCCGCCATGGTTCCCAAACAGGATCTCCGTTCCAGTAGCTTCCAAAGTCAACTCCAGATCAATTCCCTGCCTCGCATGGAAACTTCAACTAATCCACCGTCGCCGCCGCCGCCTACCTGGCCCCGACTCTCCCCCGAGCAGGAAACCTCCATCATCGTCGCCGCACTTGTCCACGTCATTTCCGGCCAGCCGGCAGACACCGCCCCGACAATCTCCTTTCCGCTTTCCGCCAATCTCCACATCACCGACCGCTGCCAGCTCTGCGGAATCAACGGCTGCCTCGGCTGCCATTTCTTCGAACCTTCTCCAGCCGCCGCATCGGAAGGGAATTCCCGCGGGCGGAGGCGGCGGAAGAGCAAGAGCCAATACCGAGGGGTGCGCCAGCGTCCGTGGGGGCGATGGGCGGCTGAGATTCGCGACCCGAGGCGCGCCGTTCGCAAGTGGCTGGGGACCTTCGACACCGCCGAGGCGGCGGCCAGGGCGTACGATCTCGCCGCCGTAGAGTTTCGAGGCGCACGTGCTAAGCTCAATTTCCCTTTCCCCGATCAATTCGCGGCCGCCTCTACATCGTCTCCGTCGATTCCGCCGGCGACGTCGAAGGAGGTGGCCGGACGGAGTAATGGAGAGGAGATGGGGGGATTTTGGGATGGCCTGCAGGAGTTGATTTATCTTGATGACGTGGCTCCTCCTGATCTTTCAACGATCATATAAACACACGGCTTAGATTTTTTTTGCCGGAAATTAATTATTTTTAATACATTATTAAAATGAGATTTTTTTTGTCTGCCCAATCGGCGAAGCAAATTGTGGGGACCCATTCTTTTATTATTCTGTAATTATAATGATTAATAAATATTATTTATATATATATGAATGAATGAGAAGTGAAACATATTCCTTTACCTTTTTCTTTGTAGCACTTAAAATTCTGGTTTAAATTTTTTTTCCTATTCTTATTCCATGGTTTTAACATCCGTCTTCCTTTTTCCTTGTAAGGCCTCGCCGAGAAGCAGAGCGGAGCGTTCCGCTAAACATCGGAGAACGATAAGGAGAGGCTCTGACTCGACCTTAAGCAGAGCGTTCGCCTCAACTTGCCTTCCGCACTTTGTATTAGCCGCAGTTTTAGTGGTGCTCTAGTTTGAGTTCTCCGCCTCCCCACTTACAATGTCAAATTCCGATCTGCCCACCACACATTTGAAGGATTTAGCAATCTCGAGGAAGAAATGATCAAGATGAATCGGACAATTCAACGATCCGCATACAAAGTGACCGACCTTACGCTAGAATTAAAATCTCTCCGATGTGAGGTCGCTTCTGCAAAAGAGACGCCACTACCACGTTTAGGAGATGGGGGCAATGCCAATCACAGCCTCATATTCAATTGGCTGGATCAACATCGGTCGGTGCCCTCGGCTCACCGACACATTCCATACTGTTGGTGTATATTTGGACTCGTAACAGTGTTCGGAGGCTTAACGGGTCGTGTATGATACGCGGATATCCAACACCCGTAGATACTCCTAGGGTTTGCCTATTTATACCCAGCTAGGGGCAACGGGTTCTGTGTTCCACACTTGACACTCCCCGGGATGCTTCGAGCGCCTCTCACAATCTCGAGGTAGAAACCCTAGCCGCTCTAAGCACCTTCTCCCGTGTTCGTGTTCTCGTGCTCGCCGTCGCTCGATCGCAAGGTGAAGCCGCTCCCTCGTCGATCCCGATCGCTCTCGGTCTTGTCGTTCCCATTCGCCGCTGCTCGTTGGTTCGCGAACGTTCCATCTCCCGTCGTCGATCGAAAGTCATCGCCGTTGCCGCTCGTGGGGGAGATCGTGGATCTGCTCCAGTTCGACGTCCTTGCCGCCGCTGGATTGCTAGAAGAAGTTGTTGTCTTCCTCGCCTGCAAGAGAAGAGATCGAGAGATCCTTCCCGTGCGCAGTTTGTTCGGAGGTTGCGGTACAGTCGTCGTGCACATTTGCAGCTGTTGGCCGCCGCTCCTCTACTTCGCTCGTCTCCGTCGCCGGATCCAGAGCCGCCACCGTTGCTGCCGCTCGTGCAAAGAAGACGAAGCCTCTGCTCGCAAAAGGGGAGTTCGCGCACGACCGCTGATCGTGCGCTCGTCCCTTCGCGCACGACCGTTGATCGTGCGCTCCTCAGTAGCCAGTGCCAGTGCCCCGCACGACCACTGATCGTGCACTCAGCAGTTCACGCACGATCACTGCTCGTGCGCTCTTCAGAAGACAGTACTCGTGCGCCGCAGTTCTCCCGTGCTCTGTCTCCGCTGTCCAAATTCAGATCCCCCCAGCCGCCTTCAGCCCTCTCCTGCCGTCGCCGTCTCCAAGCACGATGTTGAAGGCGAACAACTTCTCCTCTCCAGTACCGATGACGAAGCTGGAAAAATTCACGGCGACGGAGTTCAACACTTGGAAGTTGAACACGCAATTTGGGATGAAATGTCTGAACGTGTTCTACACCGTTCAGAATGATCATGCCGCGTTCATCGGGACTGAGGATGAAGAACAGTGGATCAGCGATGAGGACTTCTGCCGGGACTATTTACTGAATTGTCTCTCCCCAAGCTTGGCAAAGACCTACTTGAAGATGAAGACTGCAAATGAGATATGGGACGCACTGGAGGAGCATTTCAGGCAGGAGGAGGACCTGTCCAAGGCTCACTTAGTGGACAAGTTCCACTCCTTCATGTTCGACGAGGAGAAAGAGATTCTCCCTCAGGTATCGGATTTCGAACATATTGTTGATTCCTTACATAGCGAACAAATTTCTCTGCCAGATAGCTTTGTTGCTGGCACAATAATTTATAAGTTGTCTTCCACGTGGTATCATTTCAAAACTGAAATGTACCGGAAGAAGATGCAGGTTGGTCTGAATGACCTCAAGCGTTATATACGCATAGAGGACGAAAATAGGACTCGACACGCGCTAGAAGCTGTTAGCAAGCAAAAAGCTGCCGCTAACATGGTCACTAGCTCTAAGCGTGTGCCGAATCAGAAAAAGACCAAACCGCCCCCAAATAAACCACAGGTTACGGGCCCTAAAAATAAAATAAAGAAATTTAAGGGCAAATGTTTCAACTGCAACAAGTGGGGGCACAGTGCATCTGACTGTAGGCTTCCCAAAAGAGAAAGAACCAAAGGACCACAAGAGGACAACCAAGCCAATATGGTTAGCCTTGCTGAGCCTTCCAACTTTGTCGCCATGGTTGAAAATGCGCAGGCCAGCACTGAGTGGTACCTGGATTCGGGGGCAACTTGCCATGTATGCAACAATGCTAATCTGATAACAGGGCTCGCTGAGGCAAAGGAATCTGTGACCGTTGCGAACGGTGGGGTGGCAGATGTGCTGAAGGTGGGGAACGCTACACTACTGCTGTCCTCAGGTAAGTCTTTAACTTTAAGAAATGTTAAATTTATTCCTTCATTATCTGCTAATTTAGTGTCTGTTAGTCTACTTTGTGATGCTGGTATGTCTGTTAATTTCTGTAGCGGTAGAGTAACACTGTCAGTTAACTCACACTATTTTGGATGTGTATACGTCCAAAATAGAATGTACCGACTAAGTCTAGCTAATGAAATAGTTCAACAAGTACAATCAAACTTAGTTAGCCCTAAGACTCTACATGAGAGACTAGGACACGTGAACTATAGGAAGTTATTCCAAATAGCTAGAACTCACCAGATCAACTTAGACACTAAAACCCCA
Source organism: Dactylorhiza incarnata (assembly GCA_033032865.1). NCBI lineage: Eukaryota > Viridiplantae > Streptophyta > Magnoliopsida > Asparagales > Orchidaceae > Dactylorhiza > Dactylorhiza incarnata. The sequence continues at coordinate 1,711,130 of JAWHQI010000316.1, forward strand.
TGTGGAAAATGTGAAGTGTGTGCTCAGACAAAGATCATTAGGAAACCTTTTAGCGCGGTTACTAGGAGCACAACACCACTAGAGCTAATACATTCCGACATCTGTGACTTTAAAAGTTTCGTCACCAGAGGAGGAAGGAAGTATATGATCACCTTTATAGATGACTGCTCTAGATTTTGTCACATTTACCTACTTAAAACTAAAGATGAAGCGTTTGAAAAGTTTTGTCTTTTCAAAACCAGGGTAGAAAACCAATTAGGCATGAAAATAAAGAGGTTTAGAAGTGATCGAGGAGGAGAATACATGTCCAGTGAGTTCAAAGGTTTTCTTGCCTCTCAAGGCATCATAGCCGAAACCACTGCTCCTTACTCACCCCAATCCAATGGTATAGCCGAGAGAAAAAATAGAACATTAACAGAAATGTTAAATTCTATGCTCCTCACTGCAGGCATGCCTTCCGCATTTTGGGGAGAAGCAGTCTTAACTGCGAACCACATTCTAAATAAAGTCCCTCATGCTAAGTTAGATGTTACACCCTACGAGCTTTGGTTTAAGAGACCCCTGTCAATTACAAAATTTAAGACCTGGGGCTGTATAGCCTATGTCAGGGTTCCTGACCCTAGACGGTCTAAGATTGGACCTAGGACCAATACATGTGTCTATTTAGGTTGTGCTGAAGATAGTGCTGCAGATCGATTCCTTGATATTTCCAATAACATCATCATCGAATCTAGGAATGCAGTGTATTTTGAAGATAAATTTCTTAAAGATAAGAACCTGACACTCCCAGGTATGCAAGCATCTATTACTGAGGAGGATCCAGAATCAGTACCGAGCACTTCCTATTCAGTTCCTGTAGACACCAGTGGCCTAGAGTCTAGGAGGACTTCAGTGAGAGAGAAAACTCCCAGAACCTTCGGTAGTGATTTTGTTACCTACCACGTTGAGGCCGATCCGTCCACCTATAAGGAAGCGATGAGATCAAGGGATTCACTACTCTGGAAATAAGCTATTGAGGAAGAGATGAATTCTCTCCTACAGAACAACACCTGGACGTTAGTTCTTAAGCCTAAAGGAGCTAAACCGATAGGATGTATGTGGGTTCTGAAAAAGAAACTAAATCCTGATGGTAGCGTAGCTAAGTATAAAGCACGCCTGGTGGCTAAAGGTTTCACACAAGTTAGTGAGGTGGATTATTTTGACGTATATTCACCAGTGTGTCACTTAGCAACCATTAGGATCCTCCTAGCTATTGTAGCTATTGAGACCTTTATTGTCCATCAGTTGGATGTTAAGACTGCGTTCTTGAGCGGAGATTTGACCGAAGAGATCTACATGAGCCAACCTGAAGGTTTCATTGTAGACGGTCACAAAAACATGGTCTGTAAGCTTTTAAAACTAAATTATGGCATGAGAAATTTGACTATTGTGTAAATAACATGGGATTTTTGTCAAGTCTCTCGGATAAATGTCTTTACATACGTCATAGATCAGATAACATCGCCATAATATGTTTATATGTAGATGACATGCTAATTCTGGCATCCGATCAATCCGAAATGGATGACGTAAAGTCGAGCCTGATGAAAGCATTTGACATCAAAGATCTAGGAATAGTTGACACTATCCTAGGTATGCAGGTGAGCTTTGGGAAAAATGGCATTTCCCTAAGTCAAAGCCACTACATAAAATTCTTGTTGGATACGTGGGGATACAGTGATAGCGAGCTTTAGAGACACCATACGATTATAACAACCGCTTAAAGCCCAATGAAGGAGCTGCAGTTAAACAGTTAGATTACTCTAAACTGATTGGTAGTCTCGTGCATGCTATGGTCTGCACTAGACCTGACATAGCCTTTATGGTAGGCATGTTAAGCCGATTCACTGGCAATCCTGGCCAGGACCACTGGAATGCCCTAGATAGGCTAATGCGATACTTAAAGCACACCCAAAAGTATGTTTTATGTTATAGTGGTCATCCTCCAGTTTTGGAAGGATACTCTGATGCATCATGGTGCTCAGAAATAAACGACAGCAAGTCCACCAGTGGTTTTATTTTCACACTAGGAGGAGCAGCTGTAGCTTGGAAGTCCAAAATGCAGTCCTGTATTGCTCTCTCTTCTATGGAATCCGAACTGTACGCTCTAGCTTCAGCTGGAGAAGAAGCAGAATGCATAAGAGATTTGGTTATGGACATTCCATTGACGAGCCTGAAACTGAGTTCTGTTGCAGTTTACTGCGACAATCAGGCTACAAAGACGATTGCCACGAACACTCTGTTCAATGGCAAAAGAAGGCAACTACGGATGAAACAAGCCTGGTTGACCTCTCTCACTAGTCAAGGGATTATGACCCTAATAAATGTGAGATCGAAAGATAATGTTGCAGACGCTTTAACCAAAGGCTTGAATAGAGCTCTTACAATAAAAACATCGGGGGAGATGGGATTAAAGTTCATAGATGTATGAAACTTTCCTCCTATGTTTATGTTTTAATAGTAAGAACCTATAGTTGCAACATTCAAGCATCTAATAACAGACTGAAAACCCCAAATAAATTCTTGATGAAAACCCAAGATGGCTAGATGTTGGTTATTCCACATTTGATAACCCAACATCTTTCTCATCGTAAGTTGATTCGAGAGTTATTCAACTGGGAATCGAAAGTCGTTGTAACGGTTAATCTAAACATTTATGGTCATAGCACATTATTCCACATTTGATAATGTTGCAAATGGTGTGCCAAATCATTTGTTGATAAGGTACATAGTGACCATTAATGAGTAAGATAACAATGTTTGATTTATTAAAATCAAAACTTTAACTGGTCCTAGTTAGACTGGATAGAGATGATGACAGTGTTACTTCACTATTGCTACAAGTACTAAGCTCACTCAGGTAGAGCTAGCTTACTTTATATGTTACTGCATACGTCTATGAATTCATTGAGTCTAATCTCATGAAATTCCTTGCAGGCACTGGTGGAGATGGAGGAGAGAAAGTGGTGTTCGACATGGATACTGATGATCTACTCTCTTAGTAGAATTCTTTATATGTTTTGATTTAGTACCTTGTTTTGTTTTCAGACTTATTTATGTATGAGTAGCACTGTTATTTGTTTTGGATGTTTTATGATTCTGTTATAACAATCCTGCTTATGTTTAAACTGTGCTAACTCTTATTGCAACGTGTAAAGTCGAAAACATGTTTTTTGGTACCCTCCACTTTCTGCACTCTGAAACGTACACGTTACTTGTCACAAATATAGAAGAAGACTGTTGGTGTATATTTGGACTCGTAACGGTGTTCGGAGGCTTAACGGGTCGTGTAGGATACGCGGATATCCAATACCCGTAGATACTCCTAGGGTTTGCCTATTTATACCCAGCTAAGGGCAACGGGTTCTGTGTTCCACACTTGACACTCCCCGGGATGCTTCGAGCGCCTCTCACACATACAACCTCCGACATGCACATCTTTTCCAACAGTTCCTACCCAGGGACAAATTTTGCATCCACCTTCTTGTTTTGACGGTAAAAGTATATGGAAACAACTGATCCACCTTTCTTCCTCCCACAATTTTGTGGCGGGCGCCCCGCTGGGCCAGACGCAACCACATGTGGCTCAATTCTTTTGACATCCTCACCCGCGCGACATTTCTTGTTCCCACATTCCAGGTACTCATCAATTAACCGCGTCCGAGTTACAATAGCTAGCGACGTGATAAGGACTTATATATGTTACTCGTGTTATGAGCGCTACATGCTTGGTCATAAATGTAAGGCCAAGACCGCATTATTTTATTTTGATCATGACCACGATGAGGCTAACAATGATTCTGACTCCGATCCCGCAGAGCAGACTACCGCACCAATTTCCCCGAATGTGTAAATTAGCCTTTCACGCTTTCACAAGTTCCTATTCGGGACATTCCCTACGATTTTGGGGCCACATCGAGGCCCACCCAGTCCAAGGACTCGTCGATGGAGGTAGCTCCACTAATTTTGTCTCGCCACGCACGGTCACATTTTTAAACTTATGTACCCACCTCACGCATCTCACCATTTAAGGTACATGTTATGTTCCAACATAGCGCTACGAATTCATACCCATGCTTTTATTATTCCCCTCTTTGTTATAGATCTTTATGGGTCCGAGGTTATCCTTGGTGTGATCTAGTTGGAATCGTCGGGACCGGTAAAGACATGTTATACCAATAAGAACATAACGTTCCAATGGAACAAAAAATCGTTTGTCTGCGTGGCCTAATCTCAGATACCTCGGATCCGATCATATCGAGTAAGCTTAATACTCTAATGGTTAAAGACTCAATTCATATGTCACTTCTATCATTTATGTTAGAACAGTTGAAAATTTTTCGTTTAGTGGACTCAATTCATCGAGACGTCCCAATAAAGTCGTACGCGAAAATTAGAATCTATTCGGACTCCTACGAGCGCGTGTTAATTTAGTCGCACGAACGATCGAAGCCTGTGATAGGTGGGCGAGATCGTCTCGTATTTTTATGACGCGAACCATTTCCGTACATGTTAAATCAATCAAACTGATGATCACTTCAGATATATGTATATATTTGATTATTTATTTTACAAAGCAGCTCTACATCCATAGAGTTTTACTGCTCTGGATATGTATGGGTAGATCCACTTGAGTTTACAGGCCTATAATTGTTTTCATTGGATCTCAGTGAATTAAAATTCAGATTGTGTTTGATTTGCATGCACGCTTGTGCTAACCCTTGTTCTTTGTTGGGAACAGTTATTAATTTAGACAGTTGTGTATGTTGGCGGGATCTACGATCGCAGCGGATTTCATTTCAAAGCTCTCTAGGATTACCGCAATAAAGAAACACGAGCTCGAAGCATAGAACGGTATAAATTCCGCACTTCAGTTATCGTTCGCACAAGCTTCCTTTATTTGCTTGTTCTAAATTAAATTTTAATTAATTAGAAATATTAATTTTGCATATTACTCCATAAGAGATTGATAGTTTTGAGCAAGACGATTCTGCATTCCTGTATCGTCACTACATTCAGTGTTTTTGAAATTATCCTAAATTTTTGATAATACAATTTGAGTACGGCCTCGGGCAGCCGTACGTAAGGCCTATGGATGATTGTGCTTAAATACTCTAGAAGTGGTCAGGACCGTGTGACACTGTCACCGTTTGGCCACGACGGTGGTGCATGTGAGATTAGCTACCCCACGAATAAGTGATCTCAGTCGTCAGTTTGTACTCGATTTCGATCTGGTGCTTGCGTCTCGACACTATATATGTTTGTTAAATCTATGTCGAAATTGTAGTTTTGTGCACTAATTGTTGTGACGATGATGATGTGTAGTGTATACTTGGGTGTTTTTCTTACCACTAACATTACTTCTTTTAGATAATAACTCTTTCTTATTGTTAATAGTTATCATCATTGGTTGCGTGAGTGTGAACACCGCTAAGTTCGAAACAGTAAGTTATAAATATTACTTAATCTGGTACACATATATTGATAAAATGCTAGTTATACTTTCAAATCATTACTATGCATATTAGTATCATTATATATATTGTTGAAACCAGAGAACTGGTCTCAACGTTTGAAAGGGAGATGCAGCTAACCCTTACTTGACCCGAGCTCGAACCCTTGACTGGTTGCTAAGAACTGAAAGAGCTTGCCCTATGAAGAACACTTGAGTCCAGAAACGGACCCCTTAAGCTGCATCGTGGAGGTCCCACCACACACCCGGAAGCTCACAAGGAACTTCCCCTCCCAAGCCAATGCTGAGCCTGGGTACCTTGGAGGGTACTGAGGACCACCTCACCGTCCACCTTCACTGATAGGGGGAGGGGGGGGGCTAGTGCTTGCTCACAATACTCACGCGAGGGAGGGGGTACCAACATCCCTTCTCAAGGTGCCCATGGGGGGTCTATTTATAGACTTCCCAAAATTGGGTTGCGGATAGCCAAAAATCTACTATCCGCAGCTCAACAACGAACCTGAACGACCAAAACAAGAGGGGGGCGAGTGGAGCTTGAGACGTCCATTCCCCCCCTTGTCGGGGGTCGGGAGAGTGGACCGAATGGTCCACTCCCTGGGCTTAGGCGAGTGGACCACTCGGTCCACTCTCCTCAGGGGCGAGTGGACTCGTGGTCCACTCCCCTGAGTGCCCGGGGCGAGTGGACCACTAGGTCCAGTCGCCCGGGGCTTGGGCGACAGGACCACTAGGTCCACTCGCCCAGGAAGTGGACTTATGGCCCACTTCCTCCCCCCTGGGACTTCTTTTTTGATCTCTACGACCTCCGATGAGTTGGTCCGCTTCGTCACGGTCACCCTCTCTACCACGACCTCATCCGCGTCGGGTCACACCGACTCGGAAAATATGAGGGTTGTACACAATCCCCTCTCTTTTTGAGCTTGCCTTAAGCTCGAAAAGAAAGTCCAACCCACCTATTTGACGAGTAGGTGGGACCTTAGGGGAATCCACGAAGGGCCCTGCCAACGGGATACTCCTGCCGAGCTTTTCAGCTGAACCTGAATTGAGGCGGAAGGCGAACCTTTCTCCACTTAACAACCCTCCTGTGAGTCGGGCTCAACTGAAGGTGAAGAAAGCTTAACACCTTAGTTCGAACTAAACTCGACCCGAGGTGGAAGAAAAACTCAACACCTATAGTCGAGCCGAACTCGACCTGAGGCAGAAGACAAACATTTCTCCACTTAAAAACTCTCCTGTGAGCCGAGCTCAACTGGAGGTGGAGAAAGCTCAACACCTTAAGTCGAACGGAACTTGACCTGAGGTGGAAGAAAAACTCAACACCTCTAGTCGAGCCGAACTCGATCTGAGGTGGAAGGCAAACCTTTCTCCACTTAACAACCCTCCTGTGAGTCGAGCTCAACTGGAGGTGGAGAAAGCTCAACACCTTAGGTCGAACAGAACTTGACCTGAGGTGGAAGAAAAACTCAACACCTTTAGTCGAGCCGAACTCAACCTGAGGTGGAAGGCAAACCTTTCTCCACTTAACAACCCTCCTGTGAGCCGAGCTCAACTGGAGGTGGAGAAAGCTCAACACCTTAGGCCGAACTAAACTCGACCTGAGGTGGAAGAAAAACTCAACACCTCTAGTCGAGCCGAACTCGACCTGAGGTGGAAGGCAAACTTTTCTCCACTTAACAACCCTCCTGTGAGCCGAGCTCAACTGGAGGTGGAGAAAGCTCAACACCTTAGGCCGAACTAAACTCGACCTGAGGTGGAAAAAAAACTCAACATCTCTAGTCGAGCCGAACTCGACCTGAGGTGGAAGGCAAACTTTTCTCCACTTAACAACCCTTTTGTGAGCCGAGCTCAACTGGAGGTGGAGAAAGCTCAACACCTTAGGTCGAACGGAACTTGACCTGAGGTGGAAGAAAAACTCAACACCTCTAGTCGAGCCGAACTCGACCTGAGGTGGAAGGCAAACCTTTCTCCACTTAACAACCCTCCTGTGAGCCGAGCTCAACTGGAGGTGGAGAAAGCTCAACACCTTAGGCCGAACAAAACTCGACCTGAGGTGGAAGAAAAACTGAACACCTCTAGTCGAGCCGAACTCGACCTGAGGTGGAAGGCAAACTTTTCTCCACTTAACAACCCTCCTGTGAGCCGAGCTCAACTGGAGGTGGAGAAAGCTCAACACCTTGGGCCGAACTAAGCTCGACCTGAGGTGGAAGAAAAACTCAACACCTCTAGTCGATTCGAACTCAACCTGAGGTGGAAGGAAAACCTTTCTCCACTTAACAACCCTCCTGTGAGCCGAGCTCAACTGTAGGTGGAGAAAGCTCAACACCTTAGGTCGAACAGAATTTGACCTGAGGTGGAAGAAAAACTCAACACCTCTAGTTGAGTCAAACTCGACCTGAGGTGGAAGGCAAACCTTTCTCCACTTAACAACCCTCTTGTGAGCCGAGCTCAACTGGAGGTGGAGAAAGCTCAGCACCTTAGGTCTAACTAAACTTAACCTGAGGTGGAGGAAAAATCAACATCTTCCCCAAACCAATTGGGGGCAGAGAACCGGTACATGTCCTAGGTGCTTACCTCACCTGGAGGTGGAGGAACTCATCCATCTTACCAAAGCAACTGGGGGCAGAGAACCAGTCCACGTCCTAGGTGCTTACCTCACCTGGAGGCGAAGGAACTCAACCATCTTACCAAAGCAACTGGGGGTAGAGAACCAGTTCACATCCTAGCTGCAGCTTAGTTGGTGATGAGGACTGTTGAAAGGGTCTCTTATCAAGGGCGCGGGTTCGAAACCCCTGGTCAACAACGCGCTGTCCTGAAAAATAGGGCCAGAGATGCGTTGGGGGAGACCGGACTGCAGTCCTTGTTAATGGTGTCGAGCCGTAGTGGTTGAAGGGTCGTTACAAAAAGTCGACTTTTTTTGTAATGGCCCTTCAACCACTACGGCTCGGCACCGTTGACAAGGACTGCAGTCCGGTCAAACCCCAACGCATCTCTGGCCTTGTTTCTCAGGCACAGCGCGTTGTTGACGCGGGGTTTCGAACCCGCGCCCTTGACAAGTTCAACCTTCAACAGCTCTTGTCACCAACCGTAGTGGTTGAAGGGTCGTTACACTTACCTCACCTGGAGGCGGAGGAACTCAACCATCTTACCAAACCAATTACCCTTTCTGAAGTCTTGCCTGCATCGAGTCGACCCGATGAGCCTCCCATTTGCCGGCATGACTGAGCCCGGTGAATGGTCTCTAGTCGGGGATCTTACCGATTGGAGGCGGAAGTACCCGTCCGCGTCCTAGGTGTTTTGCTTACCTGGAGGCAGAGGAACTCAACGCCTTCCCAATCCAATTGAAGGTGGAAGTACCCATCTACGTCCTAGGGGCTTAACTTACCTAGAGGCAGAGGAACTCAACACCCTCCCATTCCAGCTATCAAGTAGTAAGTCGACCTGATGAGTCTCCCATCTGCCGGCATGACTGAGCCCGGAGAATGGTCTCTAGTCGGGGATCTTACCGATTGGAGGCGGAAGTACCCGTTCGCGTCCTAGGTGCTTACCTTCACCTGGAAGCATAGGAACTCAACGCCCTCTGATCCCAATCCAGCTACCAAGTAGTAAGTCGACATGATGAGTCTCATATCTGCAGGCATGACTGAGCCTGGAGAATGGTCTCTAATCGGCGATCTTACCGATTGGAGGCGGAAGTACCCATCCGCGTCCTAGGTGCTTTGCTTACCTGGAGGCAGAGGAACTCAACGCCCTCCCAATCCAATTGGAGGCGGAAGTACCCATCTACGTCTTAGGGGCTTAGCTTACCTGGAGGCAGAGGAACTCAACACCCTCCCAATCCATCTATCAAGTAGCGAGTCGACCCAATGAGTCTCCCATCTGCCAGCATGACTGAGCCCGGAGAATGGTCTCTAGTCGGGGATCTTATCGATTGGAGGCGGAAGTACCCATCCGCGTCCTAGGTGCTTACCTTAACCTAGAGGCAGAGGAACTCAACGCCCTCCCAATCCAGCTACCAAGTAGCGAGTCGACCTGATGAGTCTCCCATCTGCCGGCATGACTGATCCCGGAGAATGGTCTCTAGTCGGGGATCTTACCGATTGGAGGCGGAAGTACCCGTCTGCGTCCTAGGTGCTTACCTTCACCGGAGGCAGAGGAACTCAACGCCCTCCCAATCCAGCTACCAAGTAGCGAGTCGACCCGATGAGTCTCCCATCTGCGGGCATGACTGAGCTCGGAGAATGGTCTCTAGTCGGGGATCTTACTAAAGATACTACCTCTAAATATTTCTCACTTATAATGAGGATGTTACATATTACAACGCGTCTTCTTGCGCCTACTTGGCCACATGCAACTCGGTCATCTACTTCGTCTTCTTATTGCTTCTCTGGTCAGCTTGGAGGTGAAGGACTTGTTCCTGAAACCGGCATGCGTAGCTTTCCAGCGTCTCCCCGTGCTTTTGTTGAATCAAGAACAGGGACTCTGGCCCCTTCCTCCCCTTCTTCGAGGTGGAGAACCTCAACAAGAAACTCCGACGCAGGTCCTTGAAGTTGTAGATGGTACCTGATGGGAGCTGGTGGAACCAGTCTTTTGCCTCTCCCTTGAAGGTGATGGCGAAGAGCCTGCACTTGGAGGCGTCTGTTATTTGTCTGATCGAGACCATATCTTTAAACCACTGGAGGTGCTGGAGAGGGTCGTTCTTCCCTGCGTAGTAAGACATGTCCGGTTCGCTGAACTCGTCTGGAATGGGAGCTGAGACAATCAGCTCGCAGAAGGGACCCCCCCACCCTCCCTGGTGAGACGGAGGCATTCTCACTGCCTCCTCACTGAGATAGCCGGTCCTAGGAGAGCTGTTGAAGAGCACTCTTGCTTGGAAGACCCGAGCCCTCCCCTGCGGCTGGCTCCTTCCCTTGCCGACGCGCTTGCCCCGTCTCCATCGGAGATGGCAAGGCGAGCACGGGTGCAGGTGGTGTCAAGCACTCGCCGTGAGGGGGGAGTGCGGCCCGCAAGAGCTCCAGGATCGACTTCATGAACTCGTCAAAATCACCCTTCTTCACGCACTTGCTGGTAGGGGTGAGTCCCCCAGCTCATCGCTTCCAGCCATGAGACTTGCCCAGAGCTTTCCGAACTAGCCGCTTCCACGCTCACCACACCAGAATGTTGAAACCAGAGAACTGGTCTCGACGTTCGAAAGGGAGATGCAGCTAACCCTTACTTGACCCGAGCTCGAACCCTTGACTAGTTGCTAAGAATTGAAAGACCTTGCCCTATGAAGTACACTTGAGTCCAGAAACGGACCCCTTAAGCTGCATCGTGGAGGTCCCACCACACACCCGAAAGCTCACAAGGAACTTCCCCTCACAAGCCAATGCTGAGTCTGGGCACCTTAGAGGGCACTGAGGACCACCTCACCGTCCACCTTCACTGACCGGGGGAGGGGGGGGGGGGGTCTAGTGCTCTCTCACAATACTCACGCGAGGGAGGGAGGTACCAACATCCCTTCACAAGGTGCCCATGAGGGTCTATTTATAAACTTCCCAAAATTGGGCTGCGGATAGCCAAAAATCTACTATCCGTAGCTCAACAACGAACCTGAACGACCAAAATAGGAGGGGGCGAGTGGAGCTTGAGACGTCCACTCCCCCCCTTGCCGGGGGTTGGGAGAGTGGACCGAATGGTCCACTGCCTGAGCTTGGGCGAGTGGACCACTCGGTCCACTCTCCTCAGGGGCGAGTGGACCCATCACTACTAGAATTTTGACTTTTAGTGACAGAAATTTTCGTCACTAAAGATTAGATTTTTGTCACTAAAGACAATTAGTGACCAATTTCAGTCCGTCACAAGACAGTCACGATTGCCCCGCCACTAAATGTAATTAGTGACCAAAAAGATTTTCGTCACTAATTGTATCTATTTAGTGTCCAAAATAATTACAGTCACTAAAAGAGGTTTTAGTGACCAAATTGACTTGGTCACCAAATGAAGTTTTGGTGACCAAATTAATTCGGTCACTAAATGTAATATCAGTGACCGAATTGGTTCGGTCACTAAATATAATATCAGTGACCAAATTTTGTCGGTCACTAAATGAACTTTTAGTGACCAGGCTGATTTGGTCACTAAATGTAATATCAGTGACCGAATTGGTTCAGTCACTAAATGAATTTTTAGTGACCAAATTGATTCGGTCACTAAATTAAGTTTTGGTGGCCGAATGAATTTGGTAACTAAATAAAGTTTTGGTGACTGAATTAATTCAGCCACTAAATGTGTATTTTAGTAACGGATTATCTCGTCACTAAATTCTTTTTAATTCCACTAAAAAATTATATAATTTTTTCATTTAAACATTCAGATACAATAATAAATTTAATACTCAATCGTAAATAGAATTTGGTATTTTATTAATAGAACAAAAAGAGGGTGGGAGATAGCCCAAACCACTCAATACATAGTAATATTATTTTCCACTATAATTAAACTGAATACATGAAAAAATATCTATATTGAAAAAAAAGGTATCATGTTCGACGTCTCATGACCGACAGAGGGTCTTGCACTCGTCCATCATCAGTTGAAGGTTGTAACTGAACGCAACCTTCTTTTGCGTCACGATGAGCAACATCCCGAAGAGGCCTCTCCCGTACGACCAACTCCGACTGATCTCCTTTTGCACATAATATAAGCTGGAATTCTTCAACTTTGCCTCAAGATTTTTTGTACTTTCATCATCTCGGTTCTTTTTTGATCTAGTTGAGGCTTCTGTCAAGTTCAAATATTATCACAATAAGTCGTCAAAAATACATGGAAAATGAATCACGCATATATTCCAGACAAGTGAACATGTTGTTGTTTTATAGCAATCTTTGTCAGGATTCTTAGAAACATCCTTTGAAAACCCGGCCATTTCTGGAACCTGAAAAGTTAATTAGAATATAAGAGTGGATCAGTAAATTAAATAAAACTTTAGAAATTGAAGAGCAAAGGATGTTACTGTTAATGCTTAGTAAGGCTAGCCATTTTGGTCTCCACGCTGCAAATGAGACGAGTAGGAGTTCAATCATAGAACGAAAACTGTTTTTCTTATTAGAGTAAAGAACACAATAGCACTGCAGATAAAAAGACGCTTGCATTGAAGCTCATATAGCTTTACACCAATTGGTTTTAGGATGTTAGCATAGTTTCTAACATGGTATCTAAGCATGTGACTCAATTGTCCACTCTCATGTCACTCGGTTAAAAGAAGCCCACGCGTTGGAGACCAAATACCCTACATTAGGGGTGTGTTGAAAACAAAATCCCATACTTGAAAATTCATTCGGCCTTGTGTGCTTAATAACATCATAGGCCCTTTCCCCTAAAACCAATTGGTTTTAGGCTTGGATGCTTAAGTCCTAAGAAACACAAAATGGTATTGAACTAAACCTTTTGAACCCTTTCAGTGAACTCTTGTTCCAACCACCTGGTGTAAGTTATAACTTCCTTCACTGGTATGCCATTAATTTTTGCATTCAGAAAATCTGGCACCTGTCAATGGAAGTAGCTGACTCAGGAATGCAGTTTGTTCTATACACATACAAAAATGAGAAAATGAATGGTCAGCCTTACTAATCATATTTTGCTTGATAATATTATTTGATACTAGATGATTTAAATCTAATAAAACAGGCCTCCTGTTCCAAAGGACTATTCTCTACATTTTACTGTTATGATTGATAGAATTTCCAACTGGCAAGGGGAACTTTGAACGCATCTTCATCAACTGTAAATCAAATATGTATCAAGAAGCTTACAACAAATAAATACATGATAGACAAATATTGATAGGAGCTGGGACCACTATGTTGCAGGACTATGAATATAGCAGTACAAATAGAGTCAGCTACTGTAGATTGAATGCTGGTAGAAAATACACAGAACTCCATACACTAACACAAATAGATCCGAAAATTTAACTAAAATCAAAATAAATCATGGTTTAGACTCACTTAATAATATAAGGTGGGGAGACACCCCATGTGATGTGAGTAACCATGCCACCGTTGACTGAATCATAATATCTTTTCATCCATTGCAGCCAACAGTTGGGCTAATATTGCAATAATCCTCTCCATGACTTGACCACCATCTATATGTCTTTATAATTCCATTCAGAATAAGATGTACAAACACAATCTCCAAGTATCTAAACAACTCGCAATACCATAAAGGAACGGTAAATAGCTTACATGTAAATAGAAATAGTAAATGAAAGTACAGAAAATCTTTATTCGCACATATTTATAATAAAGCATATGGTCACCTGCCTTTTATCTAGTCGCTTATATCCAGCCTTCACAATTTTATGCTACGCCACCAGCTCGATGTCCTGCAAACCATTGTATTAGCTTGTAAAGCTAACAAGATATGTTCGGGATGTGATGGTAAGTAAGGATTCTAACATCCCAACACTCATATGATCAATGCACTTTCTCTCTGGATTTCCGAAGTTCACCATCTTCATTTGATTTAATCACTGGTGATACAAAATCTAATTACATTTTATTACTTGCTTTTGAGCTATATATATATATATATATATATATATATATATATATATTTTCAGAGTCAAAATCATTTTTGTCAAACCCTTGACCTACAAGAAAAGAACATAGTAACTCCCTACATTCCTAAAACCTGCAACATACAAATAATTGAAGCCTAACATGAAATCGATTGCAGGCGAGGGAAATGACAAGGATAATCACATGTTTAACTGGACCCCATCTATGTTTTTATTTTTATTGAAAACTAACTCCATTACCAACTTAAATCTTAGTCCAATAATACAAGAGCATATGCACCCAATCAGGAAAAACTGATTAAGGAAAAGAACACCGATTTACTATCTTTTTCTCTAACTGCACCCCCTCTTCTCCCAAGTAATCACAGGCGATGAAAGCAAGTGAAATCACAACAAAGTCTACTTACTCTTCTCGACACCAACACCGGAGCGGTGTCTGTTTTACACAGAGTGTCCTCCTTCAGACAATGGCCGGAGAGGTTGCTAGCAACGAAAATGCCCTAAACCTGGAAAACACAAGTAAATCCAGAAGAAAAGAAAGAATCGGTCACAAAAAAGCAAAAAAATTTATCAAAATGGGAAGAATAAAAAAGAACAACAAATCTCAGATCGCCGGGGTGCAGGAGTATATGAGCAGCAAAAACGTCTACCATTACCTGAAAGTCGAGGAAGAACCGCTGTGATATTGGCCGTGAAAGGAATCTCACACTGGAAGGTCGCCGGAAAGAAACTGGAGGAACGAGGTCACGAACTCGACGGCGGCTGGTCGGATTTTTTTTCCGGCAGTGGATTATAACCGTGTTGGCGGAATGAATCGAAAGACGGGTAGTTTAGTAGAGGAGGGCGTGAAAATGCAAAGTCCCGCGGTGCAAAATCACGACTTTTTATAAACCGATGACCTAAGCACCGCTATTTTCGCTGCACAATAACCGCGTCGGTTATTCCTGGGGTTCTTAATTTCACGTTTGTCTGGGCGGCGGAGAAATGTGCGGCACTTTGGAAATATTTTGGGTCGGGATTCTGGACGTGGGGATGGATTTGCGCGAGAAGGTCCAGAAAGAACTTTTCATGAGAAACAAAAGTTACGAATTATATTTGGTAATAATTTATCATTTTATTAGTAATTAGGAGGAAAGTTTTTTATTTTGGTGGGAAGATATTTTTATTTATGAGGGATTAGATTAGTGACTAATTATTTTAGTCACAAGTTAAAATATTTAGTGACGATTATATTATTTAGTCACTAATTATTAGTAATTTTTGACGAAATTTTATCCTCGACAAACAAGTTGCGGACTTGGCCGGGATGCTCGTCTTCATGGCCGATGCGTCGTCGAGGTCTCGAGGAAGCAGGATGGCGGAAGGCCAAATGGGTGAAGAAGTCAGGGCACGTCACTGCTTTGATAAAATCGCACGTCGAGGTCTTGAGGAAGCACAGGCGGAATGCGATATGGCTAAACAAGTTATCAGGGAACGCCATTTTGCTTTGCCATGATAAAAATCGCATTATAAATTTATTTCATTTAGATTTTTTTTTATTTTAGTAATGGCAATACGAAAAACACAAACAAATTTATGATAGTTTGCATAATGTAAAAATAAGACATAATTTATAATTTTTTTAAAAGCATTTAACAGTTCTCACTTCTCACGTCATCATGAAAAGTTCTTTCACCGCCGGATATTTCTAAGCCGGCAACCAATATACATTGCCTCTCTAATCGTGTCATATTATTTTCACGTCAACTCATTTTGTCCTTCATTCTCTCACAGTACCCCATCCGTCGGCTCCCCCAACATTGACGAAGATATGAAAATATTGGGGTGGTGACAGCATGGATCGTATTACCTCCAATGATGTTTTCATAAGAAATAAGAATTTTGATAGGCACATGAAGCGCATTCTCATTAGGAGAAATAAATGGATTTTTTTATAAAAGAAACTCAAATTTTTTGATAATTAGTGACTAATTTTTTGGGTCACTAAATAAATAATTTAGTGACTAAATTATTTTTGGTCACTAAATACTTTAGAAAAAGTACTTTAGTGACGGAACTTATATTTCGTCACTAAAGATATGTCTTTAGTGACCAAATATTTATTTCGTCACTAAAGATGTGTTTTTAGTGACGAACTATATTTCGTCACTAATAAGGTGTTTTTAGTGACGAAATATATTCCTTCACAAGATTTACGTCACTAAATGTCTGTTTTCTTGTAGTGATGGTCCACTCCCCTGAGTGCCCAGGGCTAGTGGACCACAGCTCCACCCGCCCCTCACCTTGCCCACTCGCCCGGGGCTTGGGCGAGTGGACCACTAGGTCCACTCGCCCAGGAAGTGGACTTCCGGTCCACTTCCTCCCCCATGAGACTTCTTTTTTGATCTCGACGACCTCCGACGGGTTGGTCCGCTTCGTCACGGTCACCCTCTCTACCACGACCTCATCCGCGTCGGGTCATACCGACTCGGAAAATATGAAGGTTGTACATATATATATATATACGAGTGAGAGGCACGGGGCTCCGCCCCTATTGCCAAGCGCGACAGTACCTGACCAGCGACGGCGGGCTTCGCCCGCCCCCGACGTGTTTCACGCGGGCGGGCTTCGCCCGCCCCGGGCGGAACATATACATATGAGCACTCAAAATGATCATACAAAAATTTTAATTAATATTTTATAACTTTTTTTTCAAAAACATTTATATTTTAACAAAAAATTATTTTAAAGTAGTTTAGGAGGTAATGATAACCTATCATAATAGGTGTAGGAGGTGTACTAAAAACTTTTGAATTTTATGAATTTTCATCATTATTTTTATCATAGGGATATAGTGTAATTACAGAAATAACCATTATATTTTATGAATTTCCATCTTTTCATAATATATATTTAACTCATTGGAGTAAAAGAATGAGGTTCTATTTGACAATTTTGAATGTTGCACCAAAGACAACTTCTTGCATATAGTAGTTAAAGATATATATATATACACTATATTATAAAGAAATATCGTTTTTGTGTCCATGACAAGGTAAATAGGAACTCCATGACAAAGAAATTGAGACAAAATCAAATCGCAGCCATTGGATCTCAAATCAAATCAGAAAAAAGGCCTGCGAATAGCCATTTTTCCAAAAACCCAATCCCTCAAACCCAGCGAAATCCCGTGCCCCTCCCGTCCTTCCCGCCCCCTTTTGGTCTGCCGCCGGTGGCGGAGCCGTCGGCTGGCCGGCGTAAGGCCACCGGCAGGTTCGCCGGTGGTACTTCGTCGACTGCAGGTTCACCATTCGACGAACGGCGAACCTCCAGCGATCGACAAACGGTGGCCCTGACCGTTCGTCGAACGCAGGGGCCCCTGCGTTCGTCGAACGCAGGGGCGCCTGCGTTCGTCGAACGCAGGGGCGCCTGCGTTCGTCGAACGCAGGGGCGCCTGTGTTCGTCGAACGCAGGGGCGCCTGCGTGTTCGTCGAACCCAGAACATGCGTTCGACGAACGCAGGCGCCACTTGCGTTTGACGAACGGTGGCCCTGACATAAAAATAAACATAAAAAAATTACTTAATATATATATCTAATTAGTAAAAATAAAAGGGGCGGCTGAGGGGCGGGCGAAGCCTGCCGGGGGGCGGGCGAAGCCCGCCGATTGACCTCACATAGGGCCGGAGGCCCGTGCCTGTCACTCATATATATATATATACTACATGTCACTTTATGCAGTGTGATATTTCTCTTCCTTTGAGCGTTAGGGTTTGGGGGAGCGAGAAGTCCACTGAGTATAGTTTGACTGACGCTCTTCGTTGAAACATTTTAGGCGGCGATGCAGCCAGAGCACCGGGCGCATGACTTGCTGACTGGGCAAGGGACGGTGACGACAGTTCCCCTGCAGGAGGTTGTTTGTTTACCTTTTTAGTCTTTACTTATTACTTGTACCTGGACTGTACGATCCGTTGTGGGAAGAAAACCCAGATCTATTTTGGATTGTACGGGCCATCGAGACCTCTTTATTTATTCTGCACTGTCTCTTCCTTTTATTTATACTCTGTGCACTGCTTATTGTCTTCCGCATTTATTTCTGCTTTCTATACGCTTGACTGAATGATGTTAGGTTAGTCGTTTAACATCGTGTTTAGATCAGGTGGTAGAGGTGTGTAACGGGGGAATGAGTGAGACATCTGTCTCTATTCTTCCCCGTTAGCCACTTCGATCATTCGGTTTGGGCATGATGTGCGATAATGCCCGCTTTCGTGGCTTTTTCGGAGGGGCGGGGGGGGGGGGGGGGGGGGGGGGGGGGGTAGGTACATCGACTCTTCTCCACCTCCTCCAGTTGAACTCGCTCGTCTTGCAAATAGCCCGGGGGTGTCAACTCTTCTTCACCTCCTCTAGTTGAGCTCCACTCCTAGGTGTCGACTTTTCTCCATCTCATTCAGTTGAGCTCTGCTCCTAGGAGCTAGGGACCTCGCATGACATATCATCTTGTGCTCATCTCGCCGAACCACGGGTCCAAATTATTTTTCTGAGCTCGCATCGAGCCCGAAAAAAGAGGTGATTTATTATATCCCGTGATTTGTCGAGACCAGAAATGTATAAGGAAGAGACCTCTAAAGCCCGGTCCGGCGGCCTCAAGGCCTCAGATCGGCAGGCTTCATCTCAGTCTCACGGCCTCAGCTCGACGGTCTTCAGCTCAGTCTCAAGGTCTCAACTCGGCAGGCTTCAGCTAGGTCTCAAGTCCTTAGCTTGACGGACTTCAGCTTGTCAGGCTTCAACTCGTTAGGATTCAACTCGGTAGGCTTCAACTGTACAAGCTTCAACTCTGAAAGTGAGATTAGTTCTTATTATAAGTTTAAAGCTCTTGCTTAAGTTTTAGTTTCAAAATAATGATATATATATATATAAGTGTTTGCTGAGTAATAAACACAAACAGCTAGAGTGCATAAATAAACACAGCACAGGAAATAAAACAAAGCATAAACAAGAAGCATTCCAGGTGACACAAAGAGATATAGTAGTTCCCCAAATCTGGGTAGTCTACTCTTCTACCACCCTTGGTAGGAATCCACTAGGAGAGTTGATCAGGTGCCCTTACACCAATGGAGGTTTGATCAGGTGCCCAATTCACCACAGTCAGGTTTTTGCTAAGGTGACCTGTCACCGAGAGTTCACTTTTGAAGGGAGTAATAACCCTGTACAAGATGGGAGAAAAGGGAAAGAGAAAAAATATAATGTTCTTCTCTGTATAGGAAGACTCTTGAAGATCCTGATATGGTATTGAAAGGATCTGATTATGATGTTGAAGAAGACTCCCCCTGTCTGATAGAGCTTGGTGACAGTTCTGGAGGCTCCTTCTCTTGATTGAACAAGCACCTCTTCTTATGCAGTGATGATCCTGAGCAAATGATTGTGATTGTTGTCTCAGGATGTGTATAATCTGCAAGAAGATGTTAGGCAAAAGATGTTTCCTGTAGAGAGGTATATCTATTCTATATGCCTGTCTCTATATGTCTATATATATATATTTTCTGCTCTCTTCTTTAATATATATAATCTGGAGAAGGTATTTGAATTCTTGCCCGGGAATAAGGAAAGAGATAAAGACTCTTTAATTTGATTCCTTGGGAAGATCAGTTTTCGTATTTTACTCTTCTGAAAACGGCTATAAACTTTATTGCTTGCAACGGCTATATCAGAAAAGCATGAGTAAATTAATGTTAGTCCAGCTGTATAAAAATATTGCTGACAACATATTTGTCGAGCTCTTCTGGATTCGTCGAGCGTCGTTCAGAGAATGCTTTAGCTGCTGAGATTTATTCTGACTGGAATTTGTCGAGCGCTGGCCTGATAGAAATTTGTCGAGCGCCGTTCTACATTTCGTCGACCGCCTGTAAAATAAGATGTCGAGCGCTGCTCGACAATAGCTGAGCGTTGTTCGACAAATGTCGAACGCAGCTAGCTTATATGAAATATAATATTTTTCTTATATTATTTCATATTAATTTCTCTTATAATATATTCTCTTATATTATTTTCTCTTATATTAATTAGCTTATTATTATATTTCTTAATCTGATTTATAGGATGAGTTATGATATAAACCTAGATACTTAAGGGGGATCCTAACTCAAATCAAAACTAAGGTTCCAACAAACTCGGCATGCTTCAGCTTGTCAGGCTTCAGCTCGGCATGCTTCACCTCAGAAGATAGGTCTCAGCTCGGCAGGCCTCAGCTGGATAGGCCTCACCATGCTTCATCTCAGCAAGCTTCAACTTGGGAGGCTTAAGGCCGCAGCCCGGCAGGCCTCAACTCGATAGGCCTCAGCTCGACATGCCTTAGTTCAACTGAATTCAGTTCGTCAGCTTAAGCTTGTAAGCCCAACTCGGCTGAATTCAGTTCGTCAGCTTGAGCTCGTCAGCCCAGCTCGACAGAATTTAGCTCGTCAGCTTGACCATACAGAATTCACCATGTCACGGGGGGGGGGGGGGGGGGGGGGGGGGGGGGGGGCTTGCCTTTGCCTATAAATAGGACCCCTTTGTAATAGCTGACAACATTTCACACTCCGCGAAGAGTTGCCTATTTCTAGATTTGGTGACCTAGTCTGCCTTCTCCTGAGCTAACACACACATGGATTGGGTGGGTGGGTGTGTAACGACCATAAAAACAAAACTTATGTATATTATGAAATCCCCGATGATGATAAACGCAAGGCAGTATTACGTTTTTCTTTTGTTGTTTTCGAATATTTTTCGCGTTTTTCGTTTCTTTTATTAGGATACGTACTGTTGCGGTAAAAGTGCAATATGGCTTTGCTCCTTGGTTTTATGTAGGCTGAATAATAGTGGGCTGAATTAAAATGGGTTGCCAATAGCTATGTGGACTGTTATTAAATTATCGGGCTGCGGGGAGTATTTAAAGTGGGCTGCTATTAGCACCTTGTGAGTGCTGGAATTTTAGGCTGGCTGGTGGCTTGACATGTATTCATTTTGATATCTGGCTTGGTTTTATTTATAAGATGGCACCTGGGTTGGTCTTAAGCGGTGCTTTTGGTTTGCTGTCTCCTTGTAAGCAGCCGAACCGCTTAGAACATGGCTTATAAAGTCCCGTCGAGCCTCTTCATATCCGCATTCCGTCGCTACTTCCTGCACAGATTTCCCGTGCTGTTGCTCTGCCGACCCCAATGCTCCCTTTATCTCGACTTCTTCTTCTTCCTCTTACCTCTACTTCTCTTCTCTGCTACTGCCCTGTCTCCCCTGGGCTCCTTATGTCTGCTGGCTGCCGCTGATTTAGGTCTGCCGATTGTTGCTGCCCCTGGTTCTGCCAACTCCTGTTGCCTCTGGTTACTTGTTGCACTTCTCCTTTACTTGCACAGCATTCCTTCCTTCTCCCCACTGTAAGCTCCTTACTTTTGCTGTTAGTTTGATGTTAATATGCGGTTAGGGTACTGTTAATGGTATCCTGTTAATAGTGTGATGTATGCTGATAGTAGAGTGCTATTCCTGAGCTGTAAGAGCACTGTTTAGAGTGCTATTCACATGCTGTTAGGGTGCTGTTACTATTCACTATGCAGTGCCCTATTTTGGGCTCCTTCTAGCTACTGATTTGCTAGGATTATTATGTTATGGGTTGTCTTCATGGATTTGGAGGTCTGCAGGGATTGCTCACTGATTTTGCATTGTTTACACTCACTACTCTCACTGGTTTTGCACTAGTATCTCATTGATTGTTTTAATTGTCTTCTCCCCTGATTTGTTTTGCACCAACATTATGACGTTTTCCACTGCTGTTAAGGGCTGATTGGGGACTGTGTTGTAACAGATTTGCCCCTAATTTATGAGATTTTTCGCTGATTTTTAGAGAACATTTGGGGACAGTTGTTTTTTTTGATTTTATCACAGATATTATGATATTATCGTTGTTTTCTCGCTGCTTTTGTCGCTATTTTGTAGACTTGCTGGACAATAATTTAAGAGGACGGGAAGTCCATTTGGAGAGAGCTGATTTTAGTACATTTCGCGGCATATTTTCGTTGTCCAGCAAGGGATACAATTCGATACAGTTTTGCTATTTTCTCGAACTTTGTTTTCGATTTATGATTTCATTGGTTCGCTATATACGTTACAATTACGAATTGTGAAGCAACCCGACTGAATAGGTATATGTTATAGTGGTTTCCAAGACCCAGAAAGTCAGGGATGGCTTCTCAGTCAAATCGTGGCAATACGAACAAAGGGACCGGAAAGGCGGTTGTGAGTATTCTATCTCTTGGAATTTTATCTATTCAAGTAATTTCAATATTTCCAGTTTTAATTATAAGAAGGCTGCCTGTGCATTTGAAATATAAATGATGAGATCGCTAAGCGAATATGGGCGAGGGAAACACTTATAGCGATATATATATTCTGAGGGGAATTTGTCTTAAATAACAAATCATATTTAAAAGCTGGCATGGGGAAATACGAGGGCTTCGAATCCGGTGATGTGGAGGCATCCACTGAGGATTCACCAGTAGGGGTGAGCCTACAATTATGCCCTTCGGGGGTGTGGCCAATTCAAGATATGCATTACCCAAGTATTTCCCAGTAAATGGAACCTAAATAAAGGGGGCTTTCAAGAAAAGCTTATACATATCGATATAACTGCATTTTTGTTTCCATGTATACATATTGTTATAACTCCTTGTTGCCTGTATGCCCCGTTTTGTTGCCTGTATACATAGTTTCACGAAATGCTGTCTCACTTAGTCATATTAATGACTAACCCGTTGTGGATTTACTATTTTTTAGGTAACAGGTACGCCTCCAGTTGTGCTACAGAGGCCTACACCAGAAGAGTTAGATCAGGTATGGATCAAAATGTACAAAGCACTTGAGGAAGGATCGGAAAGCCATCTTCGTGACTGTAACGAAAATTATTGTGTATTTTTAGAACGTTTTGGAAGTCTGTAAAAATGTAATTTGTAAATTAGCTGAAATAAAACTTGTTATGATTGTACTGTGATCTCTTATTGATTCTGTGCCGATCATTTTGGGAAGCCCAGAAATGGGGTCTTCACAAGTGGTATCAGAGCCAGATTTTCAATAAGTATGATCGGAAGCAGTATAAAGACATAACACAAACCGTAAACTGTAACGTAATTAATATCCGTTTTGTTTATAGGAACCTGTTCACGTCTATTCCAGTCGCCGTGGTCAACGTCGTCAGGAGAGTCAAGCAGATCCCGACCATCAAGAAAGGACCCGATCGGAAGCAAGTGATAATGGTCATCAAAACCGTAGGCGTCCTTCCAATTTCGTGTTATCCATCGTAGAAGCCTTGAAATTAGTCTTCCCAACATTAACGACATTAGGACCAACTCTTCCACAAGAAGCTCTGAATCCCCCACAGCAACCTCAACAATACCCAATGAATCCTCCCCCGAATATTCTTCCAACAGTGGCAGCACCGACGCCCCAATACCGACAAGTGGACTACGACCTCAAACAGTTTATGGAATTAAAACCACCAACTTTAGTAGGAGGTCTGACTCCCTTGGAAACGGAAGACTGGATACTTCGTATCGAAACCATCTTCCAAATCATGCGTTGCCCAGATGATCGAAAAGTTGAATTCGCATCATTTTTACTAGAAGGCGCAGCAAAACGCTGGTGGAACAACATCGTCACTACCAAGTTTGGTCGACGTAGAGTAGTGACTTGGGAACTCTTTCTTCACGAATTCACTAACTGGTTTGTGTCCCGGTCAGAGAAGCGAGTTCTGCACGATCGATTTCTACGACTCGTTCAGGGAACAAAGACAGTTTTAGAATATGAAACAGAATTCTCAAAATTGGCATATTATGCCGATTCTCTCATAACGACCGAAGAAGATCGTTGCCTACAGTTTCAACAAGGACTACAAGATGACATCCGCAATCTCCTCGTACCCCTTGATATTCTTGATTACGGAAAGTTGGTCGAGCGGGCACTGTTGAAACCGATTTCTCGGTCGCTGTGGAGTTCGGGGCCCTCACCGAAATGAGGGGTGGCTGGTCCTTACTGATCCCTCGAGGAGGGTGGACGGAAGATTAAGAATTTGACTAGGACCTTAGTCACAGCGAGGAGGTCCCTCCACTAACCCGGAAGATCGTTGAGCGCTTCCCCTCCCAAGCCAAAGCTGAGACTTGGGCACCTTGGAGAGCTCTGGAAATGCTAACCAAAGAAAGCCTAAGGAGAGGGAAGCTGAAGTGAGGTCCTCTCCAAAGGTGCCCTTGAGGTCCTATTTATAGATTTTCTTATCTGACCTGCAAATAGCAGGATTCCGCCTCTTGATTTTACTATCCGCACCCCGAATGGGTCTGCTAACAGCCAAACTCCACTGTTTGGAGAGGCTAAAGGCAGACCACCAAGGGTGACAGGGTAATTTGGCCGGTTCCAGCGACTCACGAGTGTTTGGCGAGTTCTTGACTCGCTCGCCTCCTTGCGAGCATTTGGCGAGCCTCTGGCTCGCTCGCCCTCTTGCGAGCACTCGGCGAGCCTCTGGCTCGCTCGCCCTCTTGCGAGCACTCGGCTGGCCTCTGGCTCGCTCCGTTGTTTTTTGGTTGGCCCATCTTCTAGGCGAATATCGGGGTTGTACACAATCCCCGCTCTTCGCGAGGCTCTTTAGGCTCGCGAAGAACCATCCAACCCTTGATATTCGCCGGCCCCTTGGTGACGTGGCGAGAATCTTTTGGTGGGTCCCATGTCCACCACTATAAATACCACTCTCCTTGGCCGACATTTGAACTTTTCATTTTTTTCTGGCCTTTCTTACTTGGTCCCTCGCTCCCTGACGCAATGTCGAAGAAGGAAGAGATGCTGGCCCGCCTAAAGGCTTCGCAGGCGGCCCAGAAGGGGAAGACCGCTGTCATCGCCTCCTGGAATTCTCCGCGACATTCTCCGCCTCCCCCTTCCCTAAGGACGGCAAAGGCCGTTCGGCGCCCGACTGGCGGGGGCGGGCCTTCCTCTTCGCCGCATTCTCCGGATGACGAGCGCGCCTCTCAGGTATTATCGCCCAGCTGCTTATTTGGTGTTCTCCCTTTTTATCTTTATTTATCATATTCGCAGAACGATCCTCCGGACGAGAGCGAATCGGGAAGGCCAAACACGGAGATCCGTCTCTCTTCTACGGGTGGGGGTGACGTTCTTCTCGCGGATACGAGGGTCGTTGATAGACAGGACTCGCCTTCGCAACGAGGTGAGCGAACTACCCCGTTTTCTCTTACATTCCTTGACTCGCTAAGTCGTGTTTACCTGTCATGCAGTGTCTTTCCTCGCGGTGCCAGAGGATCAAATTCCTCCTCCAGCGAGCTCGCAGGGATTGCCGAATCAAAAGATCTCCACTCCCGGATTCGGCGTCCTGGGTCAGAGGAGCCCAGGAGGGACGTTGATTGCTGAGCCTGGACTCGGCTCCAGACCCGCGCTCGCCACTGGTCTGGGTAAGGCCCTCACCCCTGCCTTTATTGAGGCATTCCGGGGTCAGCCGGGCACCTCCCGCCAGCGGCCTAGTATTCCAATTCCTCCACTAGGTTAGATTGTTGTCATTGAGTGTTGATCTTCTCTTTGCCGCTGACTCTTACTTCGCAGGTAACCCGATGACCCCTCTCTCCGAGTCAGAGTCCGGAGCGCTGGAGATGTCCCCACCTCCTTCGCCGAGCCAAGTCGCTGACTTTTTGGGGGATCCCAGCGATCCAGAGCGAATGAAGAGGCGGGTCACGGAGATATTTCAGAAGCATACCACCCTACTAAGGGATCTACACGAGCAGAATCGATTAGACCGGCTCGCCAATGAAGAGAGGTTCGCCGCGATGGAGGACGCGAACGCGCGTGTTCTCGCTGAGATACGTCCGACCGATCAGGGCGACGCGACCTCCCCCGGGGTGTATATTGCTCGCATCGATGACTACATGCGGCTGACGGGCCAGGCGAACAGGTCACTCCGCGAGTATCATTCCCCGCGAGTCCCCCCTCGCTCTGGTGTCCGGGGTCGCGGTCGCTGGAAGTGGTTGCGTTATTGAGGCTCTTCGTTGCTTTTCTATTGTCTTTCTTTCCCCCTTCTCTTCAATAGGAGGGGCCGCGAACAATATTTATGAGTTTGTAATAACAATATTTCGACTCGCTTGCGAGTCTTTTATTTTTCTGTTTCTCATATTGTTCTTTTATCTTGCTTGGCTTGTTCTTGCGAATTACACATTTTTTACTCGCCTGCGCGTACCTCCCTTGCTTCATGCTTGTGATTCATCCTTTGGTCTTAGCTCGCTACTGGAGAAGCTTTTTGCAGGCGGTCGACCCGCAGGGAGCGAATTGGGCCCCTGGAGGCGGGAGAGCATCGCGCGAATCCGCTATCCGCAGATATCGACGTTTCGGCTTCTTCCCGCCTTCCTTATTCCTATAAATAGCCGACCGTTTTTCCTTTCAACCACCGCATTTACTGTTTCCTCCTCGCGCTCTTTCTCTTTCTGTTTCTCTCGCAGATCTTGCTCATCCTTGCGACCTTTGCGATTCGGCGGATTACGCATCATGGTTGGCGAGGCGGAAACAGAGGGGCGAGCCAAGTGTGCCAAGGCCTTCCTCGACGGCATTTTCTACTGCGCCAATCTCACGAAGGAGGAATATCGGGCCGCCGTGGACCAGTTCATCCACTCCGGTTTCACGGCTCGCTGCCCTACCGATAGGGGTTCCCTCAGTGACCCGCACCCGGACGAGCTCGCGATTCCTGTTGCCCATTTCGAAAATGGGTTTCGACTCCCTCTCTGGCCGGAAGTGCGCCAGGTATCGTCTATTTCTCACCCTTGGCTTCCCTGAATTGCCTTGCGAACAGCGCTTAATGTATGTCGGCTTTTCCAGGTGCTAAAGTACTTCGGCGTCCTGCCATGCCAGCTGACGCCGAACGCGATCGCCGTGGTGGTCGCGTTCGCCAGTTACCTCAGGGCGGAGAGGATCGAGTTCAGCCTGCTCGCCTTCCGCAAGATCTTCTCATTCCGCGCGAACAGGGACGGAACGGATCACTTTGCGAGCCAGCATGTTACCGTCTGCGAGACGGTGAACAAAACTCATTACTGGACGCAAAAGTTCATAGGGTCCCTTCGGTAACATCTCATACACCCCTATCCAGCGAGACGAGGCTGCCTACCGCCCTCCGATCTCGCTAGGTGGTTGCGACGCGGCACTGTATCAGTTCCTCAAAGGAAAGAACTTCGAGGTCGCCTTCCTCCGAGAGCGAGTGGACCTCTTGCCACCCGTCCTTCCGGGAGAAGGTTTTTCTTGAACTCGCCCACTTTCTTGATCCTCTTTCTTTTGATCGTCTAACGCTCGTTATCTTTGTAGGAGAACGCGATCTCCCCCTCAATCCGCCTCATGCGCCTCCCTCCACTCTTTCTCCCGGCTCGCTCGCGCGCGTGGCCGCCGAGGCCTGCCGCGACGTTCCGAGCTCCTCATCGAAAAAGAAGCGTCTTCCCCCCCAACGTCGGCCTACTTCGCAGGGGGCGGGGAAGAAACCCAGAAAGACTCCCTCCGCTGCTAAGGCGAAGGAGGTTGTGGACCTGTCTGAGCCCGACCTCCCCTCTCCGTCTGCGGATCAGGAGCTCGCCAAAGAGGGGGGCGAGCCAGGGGAGGCTGTCGTTCGGCCCAAGCCGTCGAGCCATACCAACTTCGGGCTCGGCATGAAGCTGGTAGATGCGGTAGGCGAACCGATACTCGCGTGGGACCCTGATCAGAACAAGATCGCCTGCTCCTCTCTGCTCCCTTCCTGGGTAGAGGCCGGCAAGGCCGGGGGTGAGGCGTTCGCCCTCGCCTTTGGTCTCTATGGTCGTGAGGACGCCTCCCTCTTTCGGTCCTTCATGCCGAGAGGGATCATGTACGAGGCGATGCGAGATCAGTTCCGGGCGACGGAGCTAACACACATGGTGGGTCGTCGGTACCTCACGGCGGACAGGGAGATCAAGGAGCTCAAAGTCGAGCTTCAGAGGTCCGCGGATGAAGTCACGGAACTCAAGGGGAAAGAGGCCTTGTCAGAGGGCCTCCTCGCCAGCCTTCAAGGCGGGTTGGTAAGTATTGCTCGGCGGACGTCTCTCCCAGTTTGGCTTCGTTCTACTTTCGCTAACCCACCTCTTGCAGGACGCCGAGTCCGTCAGTCAGCTCCACGCGCGGATCGCTGACTTGGAGTTGGAGAACACTTGTCTCAAGGCCCAGATCCACGACCTGGCCTCGGCGGTGCTACCTCCTCCTCCTTCGCGAACTGAGACTCGCGGTCAATCGCGGGAAGAGAAGGAAGCCGACCGCAAGAGGTCGATGGAGATCGCGAAGCTTGTCCTCGACATTCTCAAGGGGGCGGGCATGATCATCCCCGATGCCATGGAGTTCACCGCGGAGCAAGTCGTTCCCGATTTGTTCGCGCCCATCTCCGAGGCGGAGGGTCGAGGGAGCGATTGAAGGGTTCTTCGGCGGACAGCCCTGATGCTTTTAATTTTTTCCACATGTAAATCTTTTGTTTTGACCAACGAGTTCGCCGTTCATTGTGAACATCTTTTGAGCAATGAAGAAGAAATATTTTGTCTATCTTTTGAATGTCATTTCTTTTTTTATTCCTTACGCGCACTCGCATTTTGTTCATGCTCGCATGATTTTATTTTTCTATGCTTATGCTTCTATGTGCTCGCGTCTCAACATCTTAACAACTACTTCATCTCTGAACTTTCCCTTGCTTAGGGATTTCGCTCGATAGGCCCGCCTAATTTCGTCGTCGAGGTGAAGCCAGGCCCGCTTCGCACCTCTGGCTCGCTCCGTAGGGAAAATTATGAGTGGGTCCATTGTTACCCCGCTCCGCTCGCACTCGCTTTTATTTTGTCGGCGGCCTTTTCTCGTTGTATTATACCTGGGTCGCTCTCGCCTACCCCACTCGCACTCGCCACTGGCGGGTTTCCTCCGGTATCCGTGGTTCGTCGCGAGAACGGACTCCTCCCGGGTCATTTTCTTTATTCGCTTCGCTACCTTTTGCGAGTGACCTTGCGAGCCATCGACTTTATTACTCTGTCGTGAATGATCCTCGTGCGCGAGTGGTCCTCTGTTCTCGCCCTGCCCGGGTCTTGGGGTCGCTTGCGAGCCAGAATCCCTTGGCCTGAGTATCTTATTTTACCTGCTCAACCTACGCACGACTTTGCCGGCTTTTCCAGAGATCAACCTGAACCCCCCGTCTAGTGAGAGCCCGAGAGGAGAATCGATCTGGGGCATTCCAGCACCAACCCTTATTACTTTGCCAGCCTCTCCAGAGATCAACCTGAACCCCCCGTCTAGTGAGAGCCCGGGAGCGGAATCGATCTGGGGCATTCCAGCACCAACCCTTGTTACTCTGCCAGCCTCTCCAGAGATCAACCTGAACCCCCCGTCTAGTGAGAGCCCGGGAGCGGAATCGATCTGGGGCATTCCAGCACCAACCCTTGTTACTCTGCCAGCCTCTCCAGAGATCAACCTGAACCCCCCATCTAGTGAGAGCCCGGGAGCGGAATCGATCTGGGGCATTTCAGCACCAATCCTTGTTACTCTGCCAACCTCTCCAGAGATCAACCTGAACCCCCCGTCTAGTGAGAGCCCGGGAGAGGAATCGATCTGGGGCATTCCAGCACCAACCCTTGTTACTCTGCCAGCCTCTCCAGAGATCAACCTGAACCCCCCGTCTAGTGAGAGCCCGGGAGCGGAATCGATCTGGGGCATTCCAGCACCAATCCTTGTTACTCTGCCAGCCTCTCCAGAGATCAACCTGAACCCCCCGTCTAGTGAGAGCCCGGGAGCGGAATCGATCTGGGGCATTCCAGCACCAACCCTTGTTACTCTGCCAGCCTCTCCAGAGATCAACCTGAACCCCCCGTCTAGTGAGAGCCCGGGAGCGGAATCGATCTGGGGCATTCCAGCACCAACCCTTGTTACTCTGCCAGCCTCTCCAGAGATCAACCTGAACCCCCCGTCTAGTGAGAGTCTGGGAGCGGAATCGATCTGGGGCATTCCAGCACCATCATATCCAGACTTAGTCATGTCGGCACGGCAAGTAGTTATAAGCATTATAAAAAAAAGGAGTAAGACATTCATTAAACAACATAGTAAAGCACTTAAGGGTAAAACCTTTTCAAATCATCCCCACTTCGGGCTCGGTCGAGGGGTTCTCCTTCCACATCCTGGAGATGATACCCTCCCGACTTGAGCACCCTGCTTACAATGTATGGACCTTCCCAGTTGGGGTTAAGCTTTCCCACCGTGGCCCCTCTGCCGGCCGCGTCGACTTTCTTCAGGACTAGATCTCCTTTCTGAAAGTGTTTTATCCGGATATGTCTGTCAAAATATCGAGTCATCCGCCGCTTGACCTCTTCCTGCCTGATGGTAGCCAAGTCTCGGAGTTCTTCCACCAGGTCCAAGGACAGCCTCTACTCTGCATTGTTACCTTCCAGCCACTCTTCATCCCCCTCGCTCGCGGCGATCACCCGGGGGGTCTTCACCTCAAACTCTATGGGGAGAACGACCTCTGACCCGTGAGAGAGCTTGAATGGAGTCTCCCCGGTGGCGGTATTCGGAGTAGTCCTCATGGCCCAGAGGACGGAGGGTAGCTGTTCCACCCAACTTCCTTGAAGGTTTTCCACTTTCTTTTTTAGCAGGTTGACGATTATCTTGTTTGCCGCCTCCACCTGCCCATTGCTCCTCGGGTGGTGGACCGAAGCGAACCTGAGGTCAATGCCGAGCTGAGTGCAGAAGCCGACAAACTCCTCACTCGCAAACTGCGGCCCATTGTCCGTCACTATAGCTAGAGGGAGCCCATGCCTGCAAATTATTTCTCCCCACACAAAATTCCTTACAACCTGAGAGGTTACCTTAGCAAGTGCTTTCACCTCTACCCACTTGGAGAAGTAGTCGATCATGACCAGCAGGAACTTCCTCTGGCCGCTGGCTTGGGGAAAGGGGCCGATCAGGTCCAGCCCCCATATGACGAAGGGCCAGGGGGACGTGATGGTCCGGAGCCTTTGAGTTGGGAGGAGTTGGAGCGGAGCATAGAGCTGGCACTTCGGACACTTTCTTGCGAACTCTGCCGCATCCTTGCTGAGAGTGGGCCAGAAGTAGCCTTGCCTCAACACCCTCCCTTCCAGGGTCCGACTCCCGGAGTGACTACCGCACTCCCCGGAGTGGATTTCTTCCAGCACTCTCGGGACCTCCTCCTCGGAGACACAACGGGCCAGGAGTCCCGAGAGGGTCTTTCTATATAGCCCCCCTGCATGCAAAGAGTAATAGGCAGACTTATACCTGAAGCGTCTCTTGTCCACATCCTCTCCAGGGAACTGCCCGGAGGATAGGAAGGTGATGAACGGATCCATCCACGAGGCTTGTTGATCCACCTCCATCAATTCTCCTTCCTCGATGGAGGGCCGGAAGAGTTCCGAAGTCGTCCCCCCGCTCGGGGACCGAACTTGGCTAGGAGGTCCGCCTGGGTGCTCTCCTCCCTCGGCACGTGCTTGATGGAGAAGGTGCGGAACTGCCCGATGACCCCCTTAACCTTTTCCAGGTATAGTAGGAGGGTTGGGTCCTTTGCTTCAAACTCTCCTTTGATCTGGCATGCTACCACCATGGAGTCCGTGGAGACCTCCACGTCCTGCACACCCAGTTCTCGGGCCAGCCGAAGGCCCGCTATCACTGCTTCGTACTCAGCCTGGTTGCTGGTGATTGGGAAATGGATGTTTAAGGCTTGCTCAATCCGAGTCCCCTGAGGACTCACCAGGACTATTCCCCCTCCATAGGAGTATTTTCCCGACGCTCAGTCCACCAACATCTTCCATGCTTCTGGGGGAGGTGGCTCGTGCTCCCCCACTTCGGCCGCATAGTCGGCCATGAAGCCTGCCACCGCTTGAGCCCTGATGGATGTCCTGGGTACGAACGTGATATTGAATTCGCTTAACTCCACGGACCACTTTGCCAACCTTCCTGAGTGCTCCACCCCTTCCATGATTTTGCGGAGCGGGTGGTCCGTCACTACTTTAATTGAATGGGCTTGAAAGTAAGGCCGGAGCCTCCGGGCTGACACCACCAATGCGAAGGCCAACTTTTCCAAAATCGGGTACCGAAGCTCTGCCTTCTTCAGCACTCGACTGACGTAGTAGATAGGGAACTGTTTCTTCCCTTCCTCCCGGATTAACACGGAGCTTACTGCTTCGGACCCTACCCCCAGGTACAGGGATAGGTCTTCTCCTGGCCTCGGTCCCTGGAGCAGAGGGGTTTGGGTGAGCTGTTCTTTCAGAGCCTGGAAGGCCTTCTCGCACTCCGGGGTCCATTCAAACTTCTTGTTTCCCCGCAGTACTTTGAAAAAAGGTGCACACTTTTCCCCCGCCTTGGAGAGGAATTTGCTGAGCCCAGCCAATTTCCCCGTAAGGCTCTGAACCTCCTTCGGATTTCTCGGCGACTCCAACTCCATCACCGCTTTAACTTTGTCCGGGTTGGGCTCCACTCCTGCGGGGGTGAGCAAATGGCCCAGGAACTTCCCCCGGCTCGCCCCGAAGACACACTTCAAGGGATTGAGCTTCATCTTGTACCGCCGCAGGGTCCCAAATGTCTCTTCGAGGTCTCGGAGGTGAGTCTCAAGGTCTCGGCTCTTAACCATGAGGTCGTCGACATAAACTTCTAAATTTCTTCCTTTCTGCTCACGGAAGACCCTATCCATCATCCTTTGGTACGTAGCCCCTGCATTCTTGAGCCCGAAGGGCATTATCTTATAGCAATAACATCCATCCCCCGTGATGAAGGAAACATCCTTGATGTCCGGGGGATGCATGCGGATTTGATGGTAACCTGAAAAAGCATCTAAGAAAGACATTACAGAAAAACCAACGGCTGAGTCAACCAGCGCGTCGATTCTGGGCAGGGGGTAGCAATCTTTCGGGCATGATTTATTAAGAAGCGAAAAGTCGATACACATACGCCACTTACCTCCTCCCTTCTTTACCATAACGACGTTGGAGACCCAGCCTGGATACTGGATCTCCGATACAAACCCGGCCTGCAGGAGTTTGCCCACCTCCTCGCGGATGGGCCCTTCTAGCTTGTCCGCGACGGCCCTCCTCTTCTGACGGATGGGGCGGGCGCCGGGGTCGAGGTTGAGGCGATGACACGCCACATCCGCGTCGATCCCGGGCATTTCCGCGGCGCTCCAAGCGAAGACGTCCACGTTCTTTTGTACGCAAGCCAGAATCTCCGCTTGATCTCCTGGGCTGAGTTCTCCGCTGACCCGGACTTTTTCCACCACCCCCAGCCGGGTGGTGACCTCGAGCTCCACGACCTCGTCCACAGCCTCCAACCGGGACTGCTCTCCCCAAGCCCTCTCCTCTTCAGCACAAGTGGGAGCCTGGGTCTCCTCCTCGACTTTCTTCTCTACCACCATCAGCTCTTCCGCCCATCCCTCCAGGGCCTTCTCTTCTTCTTCCTTTCCTTCCGCCCGGGGTACCTCAGCTACCCCTTCGTGGGCATGGACTTCATCTCCCTCCATCTTCTCCTCGGCTACCTCCATACTTCCAGCTTCGGCCGCCTTCCCCATCATCCTATCTCACTCCTCAGCTTCTCCCATCCAGGAGATGGTGTTGACAGCCGTTACATAGCACTGTCTCGCCACCTTGGGATCCCCCCTTATCTGCACCTGAACCCCTCCGTCGTTGAACTTGAGGCACTGATGAAAGGTGGAAGGGACACAGCGGAACGCGCTGATGAGTGGCCGTCCGAAGATGGCGCTGTAACTGCTTGGGGCGTCCACAATGACAAAACGACAGTTTCGGGACTGCCCACCCAGGGTCACATGAAGCCCTACTCTCCCTTCTACTTCCTTCCTCTCCCCTGAGAATCCGAACAAAGGGCCATCTGAGGCCAACACCCTCCTAGGCTCTACCTCCATCTTGTCAAACGCCTTTTTGAAGACGAGATTGACCGAACTTCCGTTGTCCACCAGGATCCGGGAGACGGTGAAGTTCTCGATCGCCGTCTGGATGACTAGCGCGTCGCAGAACGAGTCCTCGTAGCCTGGCATGTCTTTCTGAGTGAAAACAATTTTTTCGGCCGGTGGTGGGGCGGTGGATGTCGAAGCCACGCTTCGGCGGTAAATGGTATGGAGGCTAGCCTTGCGGGTCGCCTCCACCCCTACCCCCCCCCCCCCCCTCGTGGATCACCCCGATCCCTCCTCTACTTCCCAAATCGGCTCTATCCTCACACCTTTCCTCCTCCCCCTCTCGAGGTTCAACCTCCACAATCCTTAATGGCTGCTGCTGTGGTGGCGCGGGGGCTCTGCCCCTCTTCACTTCTAGGAACTCCGGACAGGTGTCCGTTGAGTGGCCTTCCACATCATGGAAGATGCAATATGGCATTGCCACTTCCCTCGCCTCGGCCTCTGCCACCCTATTCCTCCTTCTCCTAGCGGCCGCCGTTTCCGCCTCCCCTTCCCCTTCCTCTTCCTCCTCCTCGTCCAATCGCCATGGCCTGCTGGGGAGGGGGAGGCATCTGCATCGGACCTTGCCTCCACCCTAACTGGGGGGGCCTCCATTGACCTCCGACATGGTTACCCCTTCCTGGGTCGTAACCTCTTCCCTGCCCTTGCACTCCTCCCCCTTGCGGCCTCCATTCTCCCTCTGGGGCCCGGGGCTCTTCCCTTCTCCTGACCTCCTGCTGCCTCACCTCCGGCTCACTGAGCTTTGCTAGCCTCCTGGTGAGCTCCGGATTGGCTTCCTCACTTGCGACTTCCTCCGACACCCTCTCCATCAGCTCTTCAAAGGAGACGGGGGCTTTTCTCTTCAACGCCATCTTAAAGAAACTCTCTCTCAACCCGACCGTGAAGGCGAGTTGGAGAGCAAACCCAGGCATCTCCTGAGTGAGCTGCACTTCCTCCTGGAATCGATCGGCATACTGAGCCAGCGACTCCCTTGGTCCCTGCTTCACTGCGAAGAGGGAATCAGCGTCCTTCTTCCTCTTTTTTGAGGTCGAGAACCTCAGCAAGAAACTTCGACGCAAATCTTCGAACGAGTAGATGGACCCTGCTGGGAGATGATGGAACCAGTCCCTGGCCTTCTCCTTAAGGGTGACGGCAAAGAGCCGACACTTAAAGGCGTCTGACATCGGCCTGATGGAGACCGAGTCTTCGAAACTCTGCAGGTGCTGGACAGGGTCATCTCTACCGTTGTAGTACACCCGGTCCCATTCTCCAAATCCCCCAGGGACGGGTGCGGAAAGCACCAGCTCGCAAAAGGGGCTTCCCCCTCCTGCCACTCTTCCCGGCTCCACTCGTCCCCCGAGCTCGCTCGCCAAACTTGAGCTCGCCGGGACTGTGCTCACGAGGGCGGTGCTCGCCTGAACCACTCCAACAGTCGCCGCTTCCTCTTGGCGCGCACTCGCCAGTGACGCGCTCGCTGGAATGGAGCTCGCCAGCGCTGAGCTCGCCGGCACGGAGCTCGCCGGATTGGCGAACAGCACCCGTCCTTCCTGGCTCTGGCCTAAGTCGACGACAACTTCTTTTCCAGCCCTTCCTCCTGGTGCCCTCTCGCCGACTGCTGTTGGGGGTGTGGTCGCCTGAGGTTCCGGGGTCGCAAACTCACTTCGCAGAGCTGTGACCGCGAACCCCAAGGTGTCGAGCACCTCCTTTCTGAAGTCCGCGAACATCCTTGGTGTTACCACCTGCGGTGGCTCGCTGAACCCCTCGCCTTGATCCTCATCTCCCGCCATAACCCTTCTCTGGAACTTTCTCGAACCAGCCATGCTCCACGCTCACCGCTCCAAAATGTTGAAACCGATTTCTCGGTCTCTGTGGAGTTCGGGGCCCTCACCGAAATGAGGGGTGGCTGGTTCTTACTGATCCCTCGAGGAGGGTGGACGGAAGATTAAGAATTTGACTAGGACCTTAGTCACAGCGAGGAGGTCCCTCCACTAACCCGGAAGATCGTTGAGCGCTTCCCCTCCCAAGCCAAAGCTGAGACTTGGGCACCTTGGAGAGCTCTGGAAATGCTAACCAAAGAAAGCCTAAGGAGAGGGAAGCTGAAGTGAGGTCCTCTCCAAAGGTGCCCTTGAGGTCCTATTTATAGATTTTCTTATCTGGCCTGCAAATAGCAGGTTTTCGCCTCTTGATTTTACTATCCGCACCCCGAATGGGTCTGCTAACAACCAAACTCCCCTGTTTGGAGAGGCTAAAGGCATACCACCAAGGGTGACAGGGTAATTTGGCCGGTTCCAGCGACTCACGAGTGTTTGGCGAGTTCTTGACTCGCTCGCCTCCTTGCGAGCATTTGGCGAGCCTCTGGCTCGCTCGCCCTCTTGCGAGCACTCGGCGAGCCTCTGGCTCGCTCGCCCTCTTGCGAGCACTCGGCTGGCCTCTGGCTCGCTCCATTGTTTTTTGGTTGACCCATCTTCTATGCGAATATCGGGGTTGTACAGGCACGATTAGTGGAAATTGATCAAGGAAAATCACAAAAGAATCGGGAGAGTGGGAAGAGAAAAGTCACGGAGACTTCAAACCAGGTTGAAACGCAAAGTAAAGATACAAAATTTCTCCAGACTGGCCCATCAAGTAGTACCGCATCTCAAGCAACCACAAACAAATGTACAAAATGCAATAGATATCATCGCGGCGAATGCTTGATTGGCGCTTGCTACTATTGTCGTGAGCCAGGCCATACAAAGAGGAATTGCCCAAAACTGCGAATGAAAGAACTTAATTCTCAACCTCCTCTGCAACGGCAGCTATATAATTTGATTGCTGAGTCTTTCGCATCAGCATCAACTCCTGCACCCGCACCTCCCCCAGCACCTGCTCCTGCTCAGACTTCTGCTCCTCCTTCAGATGTTCCAGAAGAACGTCAAATTCAGCCCCGAGCGTTCAACTTAGAGCCCTATCGGCGAAAGTAGAAGTATTCCTTTATGTTTCAAGATTTTCGAGGACGAAAATCTCTGTAAGGAGGGATGAATTGTAACGACCATAAAAACAAAACTTATGTATATTATGAAATCCCCGATGATGATAAACGCAAGGCAGTATTACGTTTTTCTTTTGTTGTTTTCGAATATTTTTCGCGTTTTTCGTTTCTTTTATTAGGATACGTACTGTTGCGGTAAAAGTGCAATATGGCTTTGCTCCTTGGTTTTATGTAGGCTGAATAATAGTGGGCTGAATTAAAATGGGTTGCCAATAGCTATGCGGACTGTTATTAAATTATCGGGCTGCGGGAATTATTTAAAGTGGGCTGCTATTAGCACCTTGTGAGTGCTGGAATTTTAGGCTGGCTGGTGGCTTGACATGTATTCATTTTGATATCTGGCTTGGTTTTATTTATAAGATGGCACCTGGGTTGGTCTTAAGCGGTGCTTTTGGTTTGCTGTCTCCTTGTAAGCAGCCGGACCGCTTAGAACATGGCTTATAAAGTCCCGTCGAGCCTCTTCATATCCGCATTCCGTCGCTACTTCCTGCGCAGATTTCCCGTGCTGCTGCTCTGCCGACCCCAATGCTCCCTTTCTCTCGACTTCTTCTTCTTCCTCTTACCTTTACTTCTCTTCTCTGCTACTGCCCTGTCTCCCCTGGGCTCCTTATGTCTGCTGGCTGCCGCTGATTTAGGTCTGCCGATTGTTGCTGCCCCTGGTTCTGCCAACTCCTGCTGCCTCTGGTTACTTGTTGCACTTCTCCTTTACTTGCACAACATTCCTTCCTTCTCCTCACTGTAAGCTCCTTACTTTTGCTGTTAGTTTGATGTTAATATGCGGTTAGGGTACTGTTAATGGTATCCTGTTAATAGTGTGCTGTATGCTGATAGTAGAGTGCTATTCCTGAGTTGTAAGAGCACTGTTTAGAGTGCTATTCACATGTTGTTAGGGTGCTGTTACTATTCACTATGCAGTGCCCTATTTTGGGCTCCTTCTAGCTACTGATTTGCTAGGATTATTATGTTATGGGTTGTCTTCATGGATTTGGAGGTCTGCAGGGATTGCTCACTGATTTTGCATTGTTTACACTCACTACTCTCACTGGTTTTGCACTAGTATCTCATTGATTGTTTTTACTGTCTTCTCCCCTGATTTGTTTTGCACCAACATTATGACGTTTTCCACTGCTGTTAAGGGCTGATTGGGGACTGTGTTGTAACAGATTTGCCCCTAATTTATGAGATTTTTCGCTGATTTTTAGAGAACATTTGGGGACAGTTGTTTTTTTGATTTTATCACAGATATTATGATATTATCGTTGTTTTCTCGCTGCTTTTGTCGCTATTTTGTAGACTTGCTGGACAATAATTTAAGAGGACGGGAAGTCCATTTGGAGAGAGCTGATTTTAGTACATTTCGCGGCATATTTTCGTTGTCCAGCAAGGGATACAATTCGATACAGTTTTGCTATTTTCTCGAACTTTGTTTTCGATTTATGATTTCATTGGTTCGCTATATACGTTACGATTACGAATTGTGAAGCCACCCGACTGAATAGGTATATGTTATAGTGGTTTCCAAAACCCAGAAAGTCAGGGATGGCTTCTCAGTCAAATCGTGGCAATACGAACAAAGGGACCGGAAAGGCGGTTGTGAGTATTCTATCTCTTGGAATTTTATCTATTCAAGTAATTTCAATATTTTCAGTTTTTATTATAAGAAGGCTGCCTGTGCATTTGAAATATAAATGATGAGATTGCTAATCGAATATGGGCGAGGGAAACACTTATAGCGATATATATATTCTGAGGGGAATTTGTCTTAAATAACAAATCATATTTAAAAGCTGGCATGGGGAAATACGAGGGCTTCGAATCCGGTGATGTGGAGGCATCCACTGAGGATTCACTAGTATGGGTGAGCCTACAATTATGCCCTTCGGGGGTGTGGCCAATTTAAGATATGCATTACCCAAATATTTCCCAGTAAATGGAACCTAAATAAAGGGGGCTTTCAAGAAAAGCTTATACATATCGATATAACTGCATTTTTGTTTCCATGTATACATATTGTTATAACTCCTTGTTGCCTGTATGCCCCGTTTTGTTGCCTGTATACACAGTTTCACGAAATGCTGTCTCACTTAGTCATATTAATGACTAACCCGTTGTGGATTTACTATTTTTTAGGTAACAGGTACGCCTCCAGTTGTGCTACAGAGGCCTACACCAGAAGAGTTAGATCAGGTATGGATCAAAATGTACAAAACACTTGAGGAAGGATCGGAAAGCCATCTTCGTGACTGCAACGAAAATTATTATGTATTTTTAGAACGTTTTGGAAATCTGTAAAAATGTAATTTGTAAATTAGCTGAAATAAAACTTGTTATGATTGTACTGTGATCTCTTATTGATTTTGTGTCGATCATTTTGGGAAGCCCAGAAATGGGGTCTTCACAGGGTGGGGGTTCCTATACATTTCTATGTATGCATCGGGACCTGAACAATGTAACACGACCACCTCGTCTAATAAGAAAATAGTTACGACCTCTCTTCTGTTTTCTTCGTGCTTATGCCTGCTAATTCAGTGGCAAGTAGCCTTCACCATCCCTTTGATCCGAAAATATGTGAACCGGGTTTTCTTGGTTCCAACAACAACAAAGTGCTTAGAACTACATGTAGTGATGAAAAACAAATCCACGACAATGCCATGATGTTGAATAAAATAAAGGCTACCTCAGATGAAATACATTCTAGTTGGGCGGAGTCGTGCATTATCAAACAATGACTGTCAAAGACGCTGGAACTTTATCCCGCGCATGGGTTGATGATGAGCTAGATAAGTTTTACTCTTGCATGGGGATGCATTAATCAAGCTAATTCTATTAAATACAATTATTATTATTAACATAAATACTTTCCTATTATTATTTACATAAATACTTTTCTCCATTTCTCTCCCTCTCTCTAGTTTTAAGAGTAAAAATATAATATAAATTGTAAAATTAAAAGACTCTTGAATTGTTTTTTTCTTTCTTTTATACATTAATTGTTTGATATTAATATGCAAGTAATAAGCTTATCCATACCAGTAAGTTTGTAATAATACTAGGCGTGCAAAAAAGGCCCGGCGGGCTCAGGCCGGGCCCCTGGGCCCGGGCTTTTTTGCTGGCCCAGGCCGGGCCCTGCTCAAACCGGGCCCAGGCCGGGCCCGGGCATGCACAAAATAAGGGGCCTGATTGAGCCCTTTAGAGCGGGCCCAATCAGGCCCCATGCTGGCAGCCCCAGCATTTCTGCTGGGCCGCCAGCATCGGCAGCCCAGCAGAAATGCTGGGCGGCCAGCATTAAATGCTGGCTGCCAGCGGGCCTTAATGCCCGAGCGGGCCTGGGCCCGGCCTGACCCGGGCACCAGGCCCTGCCCTGCCCAAATAAGGGGGCCTGTTGGGCCCCCTTAGGCCTAATCGGGCTCAGGTCTAATTGGGCTCAGACCCAGGCAAACCCGGGCCAAGCAACCAGACCCGAGCCTTTTTTGCACGCCTAATAATAGGAACAGAAGATCAAGTATTTAAAGCATATTAAGTAAATATTAAATATTTGTCTATTAGTATATAATACTATAAATATAATAGAGCAATGTACTTCGTTGAAACCATTACGCTTTCAAATTTATTTTTTTATTACAAAATTTTAAATTTTTTATAATTAATTGATTTTATATGTTTTTTATTGTAAAAATTATGTTCTGATATTTTAATTTCTATTAATTTTTGTATTTCAGGTGACAAATTTACGCAGATCAAATGACAATGAAGTGTTTGTATTTCAATATACACAATACAATATACTTTTAAATAACTAAATTATGAACTTTACAAAATGAGATACTATAAGACGATTGTTAATCATAATTCAATTTTAATTTGTCGTACCCCAATGTTAATCGTAATCCTAAAATTTTAAAAAAATTAATCGCAATCCGATATTTGACTTGCCGCACCCCATTATTACCTGAGAAAGGAGACACCATAGGCGCCGAAGGGGATAAGTGAGTGATCGGGCGTGACTGAAGATGGGACACACGAGAAATTAGAGTTTTAAGTTTTGGGTTACGGTTGAACTCAAAAAAATAATTTTTTTTTTAAATTCTAGGTTACGGATCACCAAAGGCGTGTTAACATTAACAATCGCTTATAATAAATAGAATTTGATTAAAATAAAAATACATAATAAAACTAGATCAGTGTAATAAACTAGAAGAGACCTAAAACTGGCATTAGGTTCTTTGTGGGCACTCGGATCGCGAGATCAATCTCCTCCCTTTTCCCGCCCATGGGCGGCGGCGGCGTCGACGTCGGCGGAGGGCCGGTGGAGAGAAGGACGAGCACAAAGATCGTCCTAACCTCGCTGTCGGCGGCAATAGCAGAGACTGCAACCTTCCCTATAGACATCATCAAGACAAGGCTGCAGCTCCAAGTCGGCGAATCACTCCGCCGCCCGTCGACCGCTGCAAGCTCAGCAGTCCGAGTCGCCGCCCACATTTGGAGTACGGGAGGAGCATCTGGGTTCTATGACGGCCTGAAGCCCGCCTTGTTCCGCCATCTGTTCTACACGCCGATCCGAATTATCTGCTATGAGAATATGAGGAACCTCGCCGGCGATTCCGTTGGTGGGAAGGCTCTTGTAGGCGGAGTCTCTGGCGCCCTAGCTCAGGTAATTTCTTCCCACCACTACAATCCTTTCTGATTGAAGGCTGGCTGGTTATTGAGATTGGGAATCGCTTGCATGTGGTTTCCATCAAGCATCTCAAGAGGAAATCACTTGCATTTGGTTGGGAATAGGACATCTCAAGATTGGATCTTGCTTTTTCGGCTTTCTTGGCAATTTGCACCCCCGAATCTTTAAAATTGGCATTTTGCACCAACAATTACCGATTTCTGACACTTTGCACCCCCAGGCCGAAAATTCAAGGATATTTAGGTTCGGGCAGCACCAAAAATGCTTATTTTTGCACTTTGCACCCCAGATTATTGGTGCTGTCCGGACCTAAATACCCTTGAAATTTCGGCATGAGGGTGCAATGTAACTGAAGAAATGGAATAAAGGTTTATTTTATTCACACTAAAAAGTTAAAAACTTCCTCTTACAATGATCCCCTATTTATACACACACAAGGGGGAATCTAATTCCTGATTGAAGATGTGAGACTAATTACAAAAGGAGGGAAGATGCTAACCGCACACCACTCAGTGCTAAATGCGCACCAACACTCCCCCTCAAGGTGGGCGAAAGATATCAACTAAGCCTATCTTGTCACCCAACCTGGATAAATCAAATGAGTTGAGTCCTTTAGTTAGACAATTAGCCACTTGCTCATTCGTATCAACATATCCCAGTTTGAGCACCCCACTATTCAGTTTCTCCTTGATAAAGAACCTGTCGATCTCTATATGCTTCGTTCGGTCATGGTGGACAGGATTATTTGCAATGCTGATGGCTGACTTGCTGTCACACAATAATGTCATCTGCCCTCTTTGGCCTATCTTGAGTTCATTTAGCAGGGATTTCAACCACAACAACTCTCCCACATCTAAGGCCATGACTCTGTACTCTGCTTCGTCTGTAGACCTTGCAACTACTGTCTGCTTCTTGCTCCTCCAGGAGACTAGATTGCCTCCTACAAACATGTAGTATCCAGACGTTGATCTTCTGCCATCAACGCAACTAGCCCAGTCAGAGTCGCAATAGCCTTCGATGTTTGAATGCCCATTCCTTCTGAAGACCAGTCCCTTTCCCGGTGCACTCTTTAAGTACCTGAGAATCTGATATACAACATCCATGTGACCTTCCTTAGGATCATGCATATAGCGGACCACCACACTTACGACAAACGATATGTCGGGGCGGGTGTGACCCAGATAGATCAGGCGGCCTACCAACCTTTGATACCTTTCTTTATCAATTGGCTCTCCTGCCTCAGCACCAACCTTGGAC
This sequence comes from Dactylorhiza incarnata, assembly GCA_033032865.1. Lineage (NCBI taxonomy): Eukaryota > Viridiplantae > Streptophyta > Magnoliopsida > Asparagales > Orchidaceae > Dactylorhiza > Dactylorhiza incarnata. The sequence continues at coordinate 1,754,106 of JAWHQI010000316.1, forward strand.
TTCTGATCAATGAGAGCAACTGCAGGTCTGCACCCTAGCATATCCGTCTCTTTGAGCAGATCCAACACATATTTCCGTTGGGATAGAACAATCCCTTCTGCACCGTGGGCTACCTCAATCCCAAGAAAGTACCTTAGTTGCCCCAAGTCTTTCACCTCAAATTCCTTTCCCAATTTCTTCTTCAGTTGAGTAATTTCACCTTCATCATCGCCTGTGATGATCATGTCGTCCGCATACACAACAAGTATTGTAATGTGAGCTCCACGTTGCCGAAAGAACACTGTATGGTCCGCATTAGTCTGCTGATATCCCATAGCTACCATGACCCTCCTGAACCTGTCAAACCAGGCTCGAGGAGACTGCTTCAGTCCATAAAGTGACTTCTTGAGTCTACACACCTTCTCTGCTGTTTGCTTCGTGCCAAAGCCCGGTGGTACCTCCATGTAAACTTCTTCCAACAAGTCCCCGTGAAGAAAGACATTCTTCACGGCCAGCTAGTGTAGTTTCCATCCCCCATTTGTTGCCAAAGATATCAGTGTCCGTACTGTGCTCATCTTTGCGACGGGTGCAAAGGTCTCATCGTAGTCGTTGTCATAAGTCTGACTATACCCCTTTGCAACTAATCAGCCTTTGTAGCGCTCAACCTGACCTTCCGGGTTCCGTTTCACCGTAAAAACCCATTTGCACCCAACCGCCTTTTTTCCAGGTGGTAGAGATACAAGATTCCAGGTGTTATCCTTTTCCATTGCCCCGAGTTCTTCTAGCATTGCAGCTTTTCACTGTGGATCTTCCTTAGCAACCTGCCAACACTTAGGAATAGAGACATTGTCCAAAGATGCAATGAATGCTCCATGTATATGTGATATTTTAGAGCAAGAGACAAGTTGGGCAATATCATGGGGAAAGCCATATCGATCAGGTGAGACTCCTGCATTCCTGCGGGAACTCCGCCTTACCGGTATGGGAGAGAAGGTAGGAAGGGGAGGAATTATAATACCTGTGGATTCGGAAGCTAAAGTGGATAGAGTAGGTGTCTCAGGAGTCAGAGTAGCAGAAGACACGAGACTCGACACAAGTGGCATTGTAGCTTCATTCTGCTGGACTCTTCGTGTATACACTCTCAGCTCCCCCTGAACCTGATGTTCATCAGTGACAGATTTATTCTCCTCATGTACTGACGCAACAACCAATTTTGCACCCTTTTGCACATGAGGGCAAGGGATACTTACTATCCGCCTCTCACTACTACTGCTATCTTCCCCTTCTCGTCTCATATCGTCCGTACAAGCGGGTCCTCAAGAGGTGAGTCAACCAGAGATGAGTAATATGGCTTAAACTCCCTAAATGTGACATCCATACTAATGAGTAATTTTCTCTTTACCGGTTTTCAACACACACACCCCTTTTGAGTAGCCGAATACCCAACAAAGAAACTTCAGAGCCTTTGGATCCAACATTCCCACATTTGGTCTCCGATCCTATACGTAGCACACGCAATCGAAGGTCTTGAGGGGAAGAATATCTCCATTCTTCCCCCGTAGTATCTCAATTGGGGACTTCCATTCCAATACTCGTGAGGGCATTCGATTGATCAAATATGCTGCTGTAAGAACAGCTTGCTCCCACAAGTACTTTGACACCTTCATCGATATCATCATGCTCCGAGTCACTTCCAAAAGGTGCCTGTTCTTCCGTTTCGCTACACCGTTCTGCTCTGGTTTGTACGGATAAGCCATTTGATGTTATATTCCCTGTGAGGACAAGTACTCTTCAAATGCTCTGTCGGTGTACTCTGTCCCATTGTCAGACCTCAACACTTTTACAACTGCACTATATTGAGTCTGAACCCCTTTATGGAAATCCTTAAAGCATGCAAACACATGACTTTTATTTTTCATCAAGTAAAGTCAGGTCACACGAGAGAAGCAATCAATGAAAGACACAAAATAACGAAACCCATTTACAGTAGTTGTGGGACGAGGTCCCTAAACATCAGAATGTATTAAATTAAAAGGAGCAACACTTTTATTATCCGAACTGGAATAAGAGTTTCTAGCGTGCTTCCCAAACTCGCATGCGTCACAGACATGTTTATTACGATCTGATTTCTCGAATAAAGTGAGATACAACTGACTTAAAACATGATATGATGACACTAATGGATAGGAGGTTCACAGGAAAGGATGAAGCATGCAAAACATTGGACAGAGTCAAAGTATTGGTATATCGCACGGTACCCTTACCAACCACTGGTTGAGCTGTGCCATCGACAGTTTGGATGCTCTCTGGGTCTACTAGGGGAGTATACGAAAGGAATTCCCCAGCATCCCCAGTGACATGTCGAGAAGCACCAGAATCGACTATCCAATCTGGTGATCTAGTATTGGATATAGCTGCGAGGGCAAGAGTTTCATCTGTACCTGAGGTGATATGAGCGAACGAGGTAATGTTACCCCTTGATGAAACTAGAGTGAGTGCGTCATCCATCACACCCTTTTGCTTTCTCTGCATCAACTGAGAGTAAACGTTCACGATCTCCTGTTCCTCTGAGTAACCTATATCAGCCATACTTCCGTATACCCCACCTTCGGCTATCATTAGATTCGCATGGTAACCTCCTCTTCCACCTCCTCCGTGCCCACCACGACCGCGACCGCGGTAGCCTCCTTTTCCCCGTCCACCTGCATCCCGCTCTTTCGGTGGCTCGGGGCATGCCAGTCGCAAATGACCTATCTCGCCACAATTGTAACACTGTCGTGTCTCACCCTTGTGTCCCATGTGTCCAAAATTTGTTACCACTTGGGCTGATATCACCCCGGTGGGTGCAGTCGTACCGGACTGAAGCTTAATTCGGCTCTCCTCCTGCATCATAGCTGAGATCGTCTCATCAAATGTAGGAATCTTTGGCCGAGCGAGCAACATTGCGCTTCTTGGCTCAAAAGCCGGGTTCAATCCCCTCATAAAGTGCATAGTGCTTCGCTGAACATCTCGCTCCTCTTTTGTGCATTCAGGATCTTTGCAGCATGCAACTGGTGAGAAATAATCATAATCTGCCCACAGTCGCTCCAAGTCTGCGACATAATCTTGAATCGAACGATCTCCCTGAGTTACAATTTCTATTTTTCGCTCGATCTGAAACACGCACATGTTGTTGTCAATTCTTGCATAGAGCCTCTGTAGCTTCCCCCAAAACTTTGCTTACAGTCTCTATGCCATCCACAGTGATAGCAATAGACGCGATCATCGAGTTTATGAGCCAAGTGTGTAATAGACTATGTGTAGTCTTCCATTCATTGTATCCATCCGAGTCCTTTTCTGGCTCCTCCTTTTCACCAGTCAGATAACCCGACGTGACCAACTCAAGTATATAGCTGGTCCATCGAGCTTTAGCTCCACAGGGGGAAGATCCAGCTTCACCAGAGGCGGCGACGACTGATCTACTCCCTCGCCTTTGGACATCCGCAAGAATTCGAAGAACACCTTTAGATCCGCCTCCTCCATTTTTGCAACTAATTTCTCCATTATTTATTTATTTATTTATCGTCTTATTTCACCAATTTCTTGGATTTTGTTAATCCTCTTATTAATTAATCCTCTTAGAAAAGAAGATGCCCGCCCGCACGCGGTACTGCCACACGACGATGCCCAGTCCCTTGCCGCGCGCTCCCGCCGCACTTCCTGCTCCACTCCCTGCGCAACTCTCGCACTGCCACACCAAGTGGCACTCCATGCGCTCGTTGCACACTCTTGCTTCTACGGAACAGGCGCAAATGCCACAGACGCCGCGCAAACTCCGCGCAAACCCCGCGCAAACGCCGCACACTTGCCGCATACTTGCCGCACACTCGCTGTGCAATGCCGTGCAAACTTGCTGCGCACTCGCCGCTGACGTGTTGCCGCACTGCGCAAGAGCCGCGCCCCTCCTCTGCGCAAGAGCCGCGCCCCTCCTCTGCGCAAGAGCCGCGCCCCTCCTCTGCGCAAGAGTCGCGCGCAGGTGCCGCACACCCCTCCTATGTGCAGGTGCCACTGCCGCACTGCGCAAGAGCCGCGCCCCTCCTCTGCGCAAGAGTCGCGCGCAAGTGCCGCTGCCGCACTGCGCAAGATCCGCGCGCAGGTGCCGCGCCCCTCCTCTGCGCAAGAGTCGCCCACAGGTGCCGCATACCCCTCCTCTGCGTACTCCTTCCTGCTGCACCGTGAGGTCCTCTTTCTCGAAGGTGTCGCAGCCCTAGTGCCGCTGCAAATCCGCCCGAGAGATCACCACCGGAGTTCGTCCTGCTGCACTCTCTCGCACCGGATCCGAACCTAGCTTTGATACCATGAAGAAATGGAATAAAAGTTCATTTTATTCACACTAAAAAGTTAAAAACTTCCTCTTACAATGATCCCCTATTTATACACACAAGGAGGAATCTAATTCCTGATTGGAGATATGAGATTAATTACAAAAGGAAGGAAGACGCTAACCGCACACCACTCAGTGCTAAACGCACACCAACAGTAACAGAAATCGGTAATTTGGGGGGGGGGGTGCAAGTGTCAATTTTAAAGATTCGAAGTGCAAAGTACAAAAAAACATATATTTTAGGGTGCAAAGCGCCAAAAACCCTGCTTTTTCAGATGCAGGCTCTGTATCATTTTAACAAGGAAAATACCTAAAAAAGTTTATCATTTCTATATTAAATTATTTCAGTGGGTGTATAAGTATAAACCATTCCATTTTCTTCTCTAGAAGTTAAAAAAATTTGTTATCATTCAATTGACAGTAACTGATGCGTTTCTGGATGTTGGACTGGAATTCTGAAGGCGTGAAATGTCTCTTTAGTCGGGTTAGAAGGGGATAGTTTTGTAATATCATGGCTATAAGAGTTTATAAATAGTTGTGGTAGGTTTTTTTTTAATGCTTTTGGCTTGTTGTCTACTACCAGAACGGCTTAGAGGAGGATTGGTCTCCTCTGCCTCAGTTTGCTGCCTGTTCATGGTAATTCCCTTAAGACATTTCAATATCCAGCTTGTATTTTTGCCTAGTTACTGAGTTGAATCTGGGTTGCGTTATCACTCAAGTGGATGTGCTCTATTTTTTGAGTTTACTGTGCGATTGCCAAAATGGTTCTTATCAATAGGTATCAGAGCCAGGGGCGGGGGTGGAGACGTCATGCCAGTTTCTGATGCTACAGTACCCGTTCGAAAGATCCTCAGGCGGTTCCCGACGCTAACCGCTCGATGGATCTTCAAGCCTAGTTGGACCTCCTCAAACAACATCAGGATTCCATGGCCCGCTCGATTCAAGAAATATCCGATCAGCATAGCAAGACACTGGAGGAAGTGAGGATATGCTTGCTAGCCTAAAATCTGAGAAGGCTTTGGATTCTTTTGGCCGGGGATCCTTATTGGAAATTTGCAGCGACCTCCCTACCACCCACCAAATGGCTACGCGATTTGCTCGGCTCGTGTTTCCCCATTTTTTTGTCGAAGCGCTTGAAGAATGGATATATTAATGTGATCAATTCTTCGATATCGACAACACTCCCAACGATTTGAAGGTCAAAACTGCTTCGGTGCATATAGAGGTGAAGGATTTGTATTGGCACCAAGCGTATATGAAGTCTAGACTCATCCGACAGTGGCCCAGCTTAGTTGGAATACAACCAAGATCTCTCTAATCTCGTTGCCTCAGTTTTGTTTGATGACCCGGTGGCAGAATTGAAGAACTTAAAACAATGGGATCAGTGCAGGCCATCTTGGATGAGTTCAACATTCTCCTCCATCGAGTCCAGATTCCCGAAGAATATGCTATCAGTTTTTGTTTGGCAGGGCTAAAAGATGAGATTGGATTAGCTGTCCGGATGTTCCAACCGAAGACGTTGGAGGATGTTTTTCTCTAGCTTGCATACAAGAGCACAAAATGACGCTATCGCAGAAGCGACCCCACTCCAGCCCCCCTGATCTCGACACAACATCAGAGAAGTGCACATTTAGTGTCAAACAACACTCTCCACTGATCCAGCTGAAGCCTCACAACGGGACCACAAAGGGGAGCAACCGTCTAGCATCTATTGAAATGGATGAGAAGCTGATTTTGGTGCGACAGTGAGTACACTCTAGGCGACCACTATCTTGAGAGGGGGAAGTCGTATGCATTGGAATTAATTTCAGAAATGTAGGAGGCAAATCAGGAGATTCCTGTAGGGGATGAGTTGGGATTAATTGATGAGCAAGATGAAGAAGAAGCAGCTCCTCAGCTATTCGTCCATGCACTCACTGGGATCACTCATTTCTATACACCATGCGGGTAAGGACCTCGTATCAAGGCCAACCCATACAAGTTCTAATGGACCCCGGAAGCACCCACAACTTTTTGGACGTGGAAGCAGCCCGCCGATTGCAATGAAATTATCGTCTATTTCAGTATTTAATGTGGCGATTGCTAATGGGAAAAATATCTCCAGCTCCCTTAAAGTGGTTGGTTTTAAATGGCGAATGCAGGGGGTGTTCTTTACATTTGATATGTTGGTGTTGCCATTAGGTGTCTGTGAAGTGGTCCTCGGAGTCCAGTGGTTAATTACCTTGGGGGTGGTCAACTGAGATTTCAGCAATTTGAAAATGAAGTTTACAAGCCTTGGGCGTAAGATTTCGTTGCATGGCTCTAAAAACGTGGCAGGCACCCGGATGAAGCAACAAAGGTTGGACAAATTACTATCCAAAGGGGGACAATTAAGTATGCTATCAGTCTATAACATCAAGGAGGTTGCTAGGCTTCAGGTGGATGATGACTCAATTGCTAGGCTTCAGGAGGATGGTGATTCAACTAAAACTCCTTCCATTGGGGTCGAACGTTCCAAATGTTCCCATCAATGGGAGACATCCTTGCTACTCGAGGAGGTCCAGCAACTGCAGATATCACTGACAACCTTCCATTATGTATTCGGAGAGCATATCAGCCCGCCACCGCGCCGTGAACATGAACGTCACATTCCTCTCAAGGAAGGTCATGGAGAGATCAATTTACAACCGTATCGTTGTCCCCTGCTACAAAAAATTGAGATTGAGAAGTTGGTCAAGGAAATGTTGAAGACTGGGTTCATGAGGAGATCCAGCAACTACAAAAATTACCGACAACCTTCCATGATGTATTCAGAGAGCCTATCGCCCTGCCACCACACCGTGAACACGAACAGACCTTCCTTGAGAGGAATGTGATGTTCACGGTGTGATGTTCACGGTGTGCTTAACGGGGTACTATCGACGCTTTATTCAGGGGTATGGGGATATGACCAAGCCCCTCACTGAGTTATTAAAATCGAATCAATTTAAATGGACAAGGAAGGTAAGATGATCCAAGTGCGTTTGATTTAAATTGAATCAATTTAAAAAGAGCTGTGTTTCAACTGCCGGTGCTACGCCTACCGGATTTCGGCAAACTTTGTGGTAGAATCAGATGCTTCCGATAGCGGCGTAGGGACGGTCCTATTACAGGAAGGCATGCGGTGGCCTTCTTCAAGAAGGCATTGGGACGGAAGAACTCCATGCTTTCGGTATACCAGAAGGAGCTACTCGCAATTGTCTTTGCAGTGCAACAACGGAGGCATTATTTGATCGAGTGCGCCTTTGTCATCCGCACGGACCAGCAAAGCCTCAAATTCCTCTTGGATCAAAATCTCGCTACGCCGACACAACAAAAATACTTGGCCAAATTGTTGGGGTACGATTACATTATCCACTATAAAAGGGGAAGAAGTATCCGCGCCAATGCTTTATCAAAGAAGTTTGAAACGGGTGCGGCGGAACTCTGTGTGCTTGTCACCATCACTTTCGACTTCCTGTAACAACTCAAAGAATACTAGCGGTAGGACTCACACTTCCAACATATTATTGCACAAAAGGAGTCCAATGTCATCAGCCAACCGAAATACCAGTGGGAGAGGTGATTACTGAAGTGAAAGTCCTGCTTGGTAGTTGGAAACGACGACACAATCAAGACCAAACTGCTGTAAATGTATCACAACGGCGCCTTGGGCGGACACTTTAGCATCACATCCACATATCACCGTTTGAAAAAGATGTTTTTCTGAAAGAAAATGAAATTGGATATCTATGATTATGTTAAAAAATGTTTGGTTTGTCAACAATGTAAACCCGACAATCAGAAGCGTAATGGTTTGTTACAACCCCTCCCGATTCCAACTCGTATATGGCAGGATATCTCCCTCGACTTCATCGATGGGTTGTCCAAAAGTAACAGCAAGACTACAACTTGGTGGTGGTGGATCGGTTGAGCAAGCAAGCCTACTTCTTAGCCTTGTCCCACCCCTACACAATGAAATGTGTAGTACAGATCTTCTTGGATTCGATTTTCCGTCTACATGGGATGACCAAATCCATAGTCAGTGACCGCGATGCCATCTTCGCGAGTCAGTTTTGGCAAGAGTTATTCTAGGTGCTGCAAGTCTAGTTGAAACTTTCCACATCGTACCATCCATAAACGGATGGTCAAACTGAAGTGGTGAATCGCTGTGTGGAGAGTTACTTGAGATGCATGTGTTTTGATCGACCAAAGAGTTGGTCTAGTTGGCTTCCATTGGCCGTGTGGTGGTACAATACCACATGTCAAAGTGCTATTAAAATGACCCAGTACGAGGTTATCTTCGGACAAGAACCACCACTGCACTCGCCATACATGCCTGGGGAAGCGGAAATGGAGGAAGTAGATCGAACCGCAAGGGAGCAAGTTATTTCACTGTTAAAATTCAATCTAGCTGAGACCCAAAACCGCATGCGGGTAATCACAAGCAAGAAGAGAAGGGAGAGGACACTGGAGGTGGGATCTCGGGTGTATATCTGCATACAACCTTACAAACAAACTAGTCTCCGACCACGTGGTTGTTAGAAGTTGGCTCACAATTTTTTTGGACCACTCCAAGTGTGGGAACGCATTGGACAAGTGACATATCGATTGGATCTTCCTGAAGATGCCAAAATACACCACACAACCGTCACCGTTACCTTCGACGGTTAACAAGGAAGGTAATCTGCTGGTTGAACACATTGCTATTCTGAATCGTCGCATCATCCCCAAGAATGGTAAGATGGTCACACAAGTACTTGTTCAGTGGCTCCACGGATCGGTGGAACAGGCCACGTGGGAAGATTTGTGGTCTTTTCGAAAGCGCTATCCACACATTGATCCTTGAGGACAAGGATGTTGTCGGAAGGGGGGGGGGGGGGGGGGGGAGGTATTTATGCGTTCCCGGATGACGGACTGGAATTCTGAAGGCGGGAAAGGTCTCTTTAGTCGGGTTAGAAGGAGGTAGTTTTGTAATATTACTGCTATAAGAGTTTATAAATAGCTGTGGTAGGATTTTGAAATTTTTAATGCTTTTGGCTTGTTGTCTACTACCAGAACGGCGTAGTGGAGGATCCTCTGCCTCAGTTTGCTGCCTGTTCAGGGTAATTCCCTTAAGATATTTCAATATCTAACTTGTATTTTTGCATAGTTTTACTGAGTTGAATATGGGTTGGGTTATCACTCAAACGGCTATGCTCTGTTTTTTGAGTTTACTGTGTGATTGCAAAAAGGGTTCTTATCAGTAACACACTAACACTTGGATTAAAAGCAAGATAACAATGTGATCATGCAAGAAACATAATTACATAAACATCTTTAAGGATGAACAATCATGGCGTCATAAAATAATCATCAATAAATGTGATAAAATATAAAAAAATTTAGATAGAAGCCTTTTAGGATTCCATACATTTGATTCAACTAAAGCAAAAGATGCAGAGACACATTTATTGACACTACTAAGAATGAGGCCTTATGATGCTTACTGTGTAAGCATGATAGTATACATTTTCCGGAAACTTAATACTCCTAAGAAGAAAGAAGAAAATATATCATTTTCTGGAAGCATGTTAATTGTGAATCTGCAACAATAAACTAGTGTTGGTAAGAGTCTATAATTGATTGTGATCTGCAACAATGTGGTAAGAGTTAGACTATGGTGGAGAGCGTACATTAAGATGATATACGCCTTTGGATCTATGCAATCTACCAATCACTATTCTGCTTTTTGAGTGCCGACTTTTGAATGAATACAAAAGAAATAATAAATGTAGTAATAATACAATTATGGTGTTGAGTACGTTTATAAATTCAAATCAAATTGAAATGAAAGTTGGGGATAAGAAGCACAAACTATAAATGTAGAGTTGGTGTTGGTTGAGCACTATCAATGTCTCGTATTGGGGTATAGATTAAAAGTGACGTATAGTGTAAAGATATTTATGAAGACGTCTCCGTCATATGACCAGATGTACCTAAGTCAAATATTTATATGGGAGTAGAAAGCAATGACCGAGTGCTTAAAGGAAAGGACAATGTACTGGAAATGGCTTCCTTCATGTGCTGAGTAGTTTGATATTGAAGGAAGCAAGAATACTCATCGGCAGAAATGTTGTTGCTTGATGTAGGCCGGAAATAGAATATCAATATTAAATAATGTTTGACAACAAATTAAATTAAGTGGCGCGGTTGTTGATTCAACGAATGATGAACCGAGATAATCGTCCTAGGGTATCACGCGACTCCAAACTTGATGAAACTTAAACCCCAAGTACTTTGATCTAAGGTGAATGTTTTTTACCTTGGGGGCAGAGAGAGTAGAAGTCCACAATTAGTGGTTTACCAATGAGCAACACGGTATTTAAGGATCTAGGGCTAGGATTTTGAGAAAACCAAACTTTCATAATACAAGCTCAATATTTTTTATATATTTATTCTATACTCTCTTCCCCAAGATGAGCAAATTTCATCTTGAAGACATAGGCTAGAAATGCTCATAATAATCTATAGATTTATTTGAAGCATCATAAATAATTAAATCCTTAAGAGGTTCATTGTTTTGATGATTTGACAGGTCAAGTCTCCTCAAATTTTTTTTTTGGAAAAATACAAATTGGAAATCTCTTGAAATTCTCTACAACTTTCATATATTACTCATATTAGGTAGAAATCAACTTGGTAGTTAAATAATTCATTTAAGTTCATAGTTTAAAATTGTTAAATGCACCCCAACACTGATCTTGGCACTACTTTTGCTGCTAGGATTGCACTGAACAGAAGCAGTACATCAGATCAAGCACGCGATCCGTTGTGGAGTCAATGATTGGCTCAAAATGTTTAAGGATATCTGCGCCCTTACGAGATCTAACGACGACTGTACGCCGACGATGATCCGAGGCTTTCGGGCCTTCCTCCACCGCCGGCCGACCAGCCAATGGCTAGCCACTTGCTCTGGTAGGTTCGCCGGAGGCTGGTGTCCTTTCCAGTGGGGTCCTGAAAACCTGTTGTCGTCGACGATCATCATAAAGAGTTCAAAAAAAGCTACGCGATGCCATCGCCGGAACTTGTTTCCCCAGCGGCGACCGCATCTCAAGGGCCCTCAGAGGGGGTTGTGGGTTCCCCTCCGACTTTGCAGAGCTTCCCAGCGAGCCGAGAACAGCCGGGAAGTCTCTGCCATTAGTGGTGGTCCGAGGTGATATGATGGTTGGAATCGAAGCTTCGGTGGTCAGAGCTCCCATGCAGCTCATGAAGAATGATCTGCAGAGGGGAGGGAGTGAGGAATGCGCAATGGTTGCCAGTCTACGAGCGTTTCGAGCTCGGGGAGGCATCACCGGAGCTCGGGAACGAGGAATCACCGGAGATAGCTCGGGAACCGCCGACATAGGTGATTTCAGCTCCTCTTGTTTCGTTCTGAGTCGCATCAAGTATGGAATGAAACTAAGGTATTGGGGTGGACTTTTATAGGCAAACTGAGGGTATCTCCACCTTGCAAGGCTAGTGCTAGCAAAGCTATCTCACGACCGTGAGTCACAACTCTGGCAGGTCAGCTGCGGGGGTTAGCTGGCCATCCTTTGTACTTTGGGGTCAATTTCTTGGCCTTTAGTGGGGGAGGTGAGGGATGTGAGTGGAGGTGATGAGTCATAAGGCTTATTGGATCCTTAATGGGTCAAACCTGACCTATTAAGGGGGTTGATCAGTCAACCCTTCTTATGAGTCATGTGGGGGTCCACTAGGGCTAGGGTTAGGTGAGTTGGGCGTTGATTAGGTCAAATAGACACATTAGAGTCACAATGGGCTAGATTTGACCAAGTCAACAAATGTGAGGGTAGGACCCTCAGGCACCACATGTCATGGTTAGGTCCATCATGATGGAAATTGATGGATATCAATGGCCCGCATACATTTTGTTTGGACCAAGAAATTCTTGGTTCACGAAGTTTGGACCAAGAGGGTAGCCCGAGGTTACTGATCTTGCGGTCTAACACCACAGATCTGATGACAAGAGCAAGAGAGATAAAAATAGAGAGAGTGAGAGAGACCAGATTGCCTACAAACGAGACACGCGTGCTGCATCGAGGAGGTCCCGCCACACACCCATAAGTTTATGGGAACTTTCCCTCCTAAAGCCAAAACTGAGCTAGGCACAAGAGAGGCGAGCTACGAAGACAAGGGGAAACATGAGGGGGGGGGGGGGGGGGGGGTCCAAGTGCCTCTTTCTTGTGCCATGGGGTCTTATTTATAGGCAATCTAAGGGGATATGGTCTGCGAATAGCCGCCCACGTCAAGGTCTTTAGGAGGTCTTTGAGAGGTTGTCGAGCTGATTTTTGCATGCTGCCGAGCTGATTTTTGCAGACTGCCGAGCTGATTTCTATAGGCTGCCGAGCTGAATGGTGCCGAGCTGAATTCTGCCGAGCTGAATTCTGCGGAGCTGAATTATTCCGAGCTCTCCCTTGCCGAGCTCTCCCCTGACGAGGTCTCCTCATGTATTTCTGATCTCGACGAATTACCGGTTATACACATTTATTCCCGCAAGAGACTGTGATCTCCTACCTTTTTGGATGACCGAGTCTACGGATGCGTCCGGATGGTCGCTTTGAGTCCTTTTTATGTATTTATTTATTATTTTGGAGTTTTATCTGACACCCGATTTGGGTGCCCTAGTTGTATTTGTTTATTTATCCACGTGCAGGCTGCTACTACGGGGATCGAGGTTTTGGTTCAGATTTTTGAAACCGCTAGTCTTCCTCCCCGTGCGACTCCGTGAGGCCCCCTTGTTGTGACTCCTAGGGCTTCCCGACATTTCCACATACCCGCGGTTACATCCTTCCTAACCTCACTCCACAATGTCTTCTTCCATCGTTACCCATAATTAAATCCTTCCTCAGCCGGTCGACGCAACTGCCTCAAGGCGCATCCCGTCCCTTTCCGCCAGCCTACAAAGTCGTCACCTCTATAGACCCCAGCCAGCGAAACCCTAGCTGCCCCCTTCCTCCGCTCCTCGCCGACCCTCCACAGCCACAACGCCACCACTCTGTCGCCGGCCATAACCTCCACAACCCTTCCTTCCTCATATCGACTTCCCCTCCACCAACCGCAGCCCGCTCGGTCTTTCCCCCAGCCTATTCCTCACCCACGATCTTTCATGCACCTTATTCCTCTCGACCCTCCCACCTTCAGCCACGGTTCCTCTAGCCGCCACCTTCCAGTTCCCCGTCCTTCTGCAAGCCACCCCCTCCTCCAGTCGGCAGTCGTACCCCGATTACCCTCACAACATCAAGCTTCACCCGAGCCACCCCTCTTTCCCATCAGCATCATCCACTCCAGTAGAAACCAACAATCATCAGATCTCCACCTTTACCTCATTTTGTCTCTGACGTATTTTAGTGTTCTTGTTTTCTGTTATTGTTATTTGGACTATATTTAGTTGGATATAATTATTATAGGTTGTGTTTTCTGTGAATCACTTGACTTGTAGGGCTTATTCAACACTCGTGTGAAATACTTGCGCCTATATTACTTGTGAATTAACGTTCATTTTTCCAATTCAATTTCCTATGAATGAATGTACTCCTGATTAGGCTTTATTTTAATTAATTGTTTGTCCTTAATTTGTAATCATACTGTTTCATTCACATCTGCATCTACTTTAAGGCTTTTAGTAGTCACACTGCATTTCACTTTTAGGCTGCACCTTAGAACATCCACACTCACAGCCTACCCTGCATTGCATCAGAAATGGGCTAAGGTTGTCCTAATTGGGCCAAGAAGAGCTCCTTAGGTGTAGTCTAATCAAATAGGTCAAACATGACCCTATAGGGTAAGGGGTGCCACCCTGGGTCTACTAGGGTCATACAAGGTCAATCATGACCTAATTGGACCTAGGGGTCACCTTGAGTCTAATTGGGTCGTAAGGGGGTCCATTAGGTCATACATGACCTAGTTGGGCCACGGTAGACACCTTGGACTCAGTAGGTCTACCCTTGGGTTAAGGAACTATGGAGGGGTCCACTGGCTCCTAGGGTACCCTAGCAGGAGCCCGATTTTTTTAATTGTGTCAGCTAGGGTCCTATTGACCCAATTAAGAAGTGCGGTGTTACATCTTGTGCCTCACGCCCTCACCTAGTGATTAAAATGTCAAACAATTGCTAAGCAAATAAGCAAATGAATAAATATTCTCAATTATTGTACTCTTGATTGTGTCACCAACTAGTTGTCTGTAGGATTTATCCTACAGGATGCCTTCATTGCTTCTCATTTTAGCGAGATATTAAGAGGACATTATGCCTAGTAGTAGCTCTCTGAAGCATAATAAAATAAGAATCAATATTATAATTCTGAGTAACATATGAAAGTGGTGCCCAACAATTGAAGATGGAGGCGCCTCAAATAGGAGGGTGGCGTTCCGCATCCGTTAGGGAAGAGAAGCTCCCTTTTCCACTGGAGATGACCTCCAGCACAGTTCTCTCAGGTGGTGTCCTGCCTCCATTTCCTCCCGCCTTACCAAACAAAAGCCTAATCTGATGTGATTTATTCAGTTTGTGTTGGTTTTACTGAATGTGTATGCATCTTCTATAGGCAAGTCCTTTAGGCTTCTTGTCTATTAGCATCATTGCCTACTTCCATTAAAACCATGACCTTTGTTTCTTTCTTAATAGTATGACACAGTAAGTTCAATTAGATCCTTCTGATACAGGTTCTTTCAAGCCCTGCGGACCTCATTAAAGTAAGGATGCAAGCAGATGGCCTTCTTATGAGCCAAGGCCTCCCTGTTAGATACACAGGAATCATTGATGCCTTTAATAAGATCATTCAAAGTGAAGGCGTCCCTGGATTGTGGAGGGGTGTCCTCCCTAATGCCCAAAGAGCCTTTCTGGTGAACATGGGGGAGCTCTCCTGCTATGACCAAGCAAAACGTTTCATCATTAAACACGAAATTTGTGAGGATAATGTTTTGGCGCATACCGTGGCATCAGTTGCATCTGGTCTATGTGCAACTACCTTAAGTTGCCCAGCTGATGTGGTGAAGACCAGGATGATGAACCAATCTTCAGTCAAGAAGTGCGAAACCCTGTATAAGAGCTCTTATGATTGTTTGGTGAAAACTGTTAAGTTTGAAGGTGTAATGGCGTTGTGGAAAGGCTTCTTTCCGACTTGGGCTAGGCTCGGGCCATGGCAGTTTGTGTTTTGGATTTCCTATGAGAGATTCCGCCAAGTTTCTGGACTTTCTTCATTCTAATGTGGAGCTTATGCGGTTTCAAACACTATTCATTTCTGCTAGTAAGATCTAGCCGAAAAAGAGCAGTCTTGGTAAAGTTCAAGGTCTGTATACTTATCACTACTAGTTGTTTACACTTACAATTTTAGTTAACATGATAATATTCACCCTTTCCCCTAATTTATTGATTCTCTACTGACTTGAAATCAATTTTGAACTATGTCCATATGATGTTCTTTTTAATATGTTTTCTCCTAATGCATAGGATATGCTGATGTGCTAGGAGAGTCAAGCATCCTATTTCCATTGCTGGCTACCACATCCGAAGCATAATAAAATAAGAATCAATATTATAATTCTGAGTGCTTTTAGACCTCAGCTGAAAGAAGTTTTCAGCATTCTTTTCACCAAGAGAGGGATATCTCTTGAGCATCAGCTTTCTCATTCATAGATCGAACCTTAGAAATTGTATACATGATTTTGGGTCTAGATTACTCCATATAATATCACTTCAGGGGTCTTATTTATAGCTTGAGTGGTGGGTATTTCAGGCATATATAAAAGGGAGGTGGAGGACCGTTGATTCAGTAATTACGGTTGTAATGTAGACATTGATATTGGTGTTTGTTAAAGCAATTTATACAAACGGCCCATACAAATGCCCACAACTGAGCCCATTACTACGTAGGTATTAGTCGCACATCTTGGATGACGATTTTGTCTCCACTCATCTCATCTATTTATACATATAATTATAGTTGCCTTGTTGTAACATATTTTTATGAGAATAAATTTTTTCTCTAAGTCTGTCTCTCTTTACATGGTATCATAGGGAGGTTCCGATCAACAAACCCGTTTTTTTAATGATCGAGCATCTACTCTCGTTTTGTTTCATTTTATAGGCTTTCCCGATCGGTCCCCACCATTTTTCTTAAACTCCACACCCGCCTGTTTTCTCCCACACGTGTTGCTCCTGCCTTTTACCGCGCGCACCCGCACCTTCCTTTCTCCCGCGTGCGCCTTCTGTTTGATCCCGCACACGCGCCTGCTGTTTGATCTCGCACCGACCTTCTCCCGCTTGGCCTGCTGCTTGATCCATCCATCGCGCGCCTCACTTGTTCCATCCAGAGCGTCGTTCCTGCTTGATCCAGCGTCACATCTGCACCCTGCCGCGCGCCGCATCTGCACCCTGCCACTCGCCGCATCCGCACCCCGCCGCGCGTCGCACCATCCTTCTGTCGCAGCAGCTGACTGCCGCAACCCAGGACGCTCCCACTGCCGCGTCTTAGGCCCCCCCGTACTACAACACCCTTCTATCGCACCCTAGGCCACAGCCTGACACTTTGTCGTTGCGTTCTGTGCTCCCTCTGTGACTATCTTCTCTTCCCTTATTAGTCATGGGCACGCCTGATGGGTCTTCCTCTTCCTCCCTTCCGGCCCTTGCTCCGGTTCCTATTCCCGATGTATGGGATGAACTGTGGATCACAACTATCTCTCTTAGTGGCAAGAAAAATTTTGTCGAGTGGGTGCACTCGGTGCGCCGAGTTTTACAAACAAAGGGTTTGCTTCATCATCTCTCCAAAGCACCGCCTGCTGAGCCCAATGAGCAATGACTACTCGATGATGACTGTGTTTAGTCCTGGATTCTGAATTCGATGGATGTTGAGCCATATCGTATGACAATGTATCAGGAAACAACAAAGGCAATGTGGGATGAACTTCACTCCTTGTATTCTGGCAAGGACAGTCTCCAACACCTGTTTGACATTTTTACGGATCTTCAATATCTTACTCCGGGAGCCGACAGAGACTTAACCTCCTTTGTTGCGAAATTGAAAACACTCGTTGAGGCCTGGATTTAACATAAGCCTCCAACGTCGGATCTCGCCGCTCAACGTGCTCAAAAGGAAGGAGTCGAAATTGCCATGATGTCCCGCATACCCCCATATCTCCAGAGTGTCCGCGCCACCATTCTCTCGTCCTCCACTGTTCCTTCCCTCTCCGATGTGTGCTTCATGATGTTGAAGGTGACACCACCCCCTGATGCTCCAGGTCTACCCCACCGCCGTCTCTTCTTCAACACTCTACTCAACACCATCCTGTCTCTCCGTCCCTTCTTCAACACTCTTCTCAACACTGTCCTACCCCGCCGTCGGCTCGTGGGGGTCGTGTTGGCTCTCGTGGATGGGGACGCGACAGTTGTAATTGCTTCAAGGGTATCGACACTCACGTGTGTACTTATTGTGGGCAGGGTGGTCATTTGGAGTCTACTTGCTTTCGTAAGCATGATGTACCTTCATAGCCTCCGCAACAGTATGCCTCCATTGCAACTGATGCTCCCTCTACCGTCCATGGGACATTGATAGCTTGCGCACCCCATTTCAGTATCTTCAAGGATTGATCAGTCGCTCTCCTGGCTTTGTGACATCTATTTCAAATGAAGGTTGTTGAAACCGATTTCTCGGTCTCTGTGGAGTTCGGGGCCCCCAACAAGTTGAGGGGTGACCAACTCTTACTCCCCCCAAGGGAGAGCTCTAGGATGAAGGTGTTGGAACTGTGAACTGGACCAAGGGCTCGGCGAGGAGGTCCCACCACATACCCGGAAGATCTTTAGAGCGCTTCCCCTCCCAAGCCAATGCCGGGCTTGGGCACCATTGGAGACTCTCCTCACCCCACAAGGGAGATTTGGGGAGGGAGAGGGAAAGAGAGAGAGAGAGAGAACTAGCCTAACATGAGCCTCCCTCCAAATGGTGCCCCCTTGGTCCTATTTATAGGATTTCTGGATTTGGGCTGCGAATAACCAAAAACTGCCTGCGAAGTTACCAAAATGCCCCCGGATTTGGCCTGCGAATAGCCAAATCCCGCTGTTCTGCAACGCTAAACGCAGACCAGAACACCCTCCCGTGGCCGGGCGAGAGGGGGCTGACCTCCTCCCTGTCTCGCCCCCCTGCTGGAGATGGGGGCGAGAGGGAGGGCTCGGCCCCCTCCTGTCTCGCCCCCCTGCTGGAGATGGGGGCGAGAGGGAGGGCTCGGCCCCCTCCTGTCTCGCCCCCCTGCTGGGGATGGGGGCGAGAGGGAGGGCTCGGCCCCCTCCTGTCTCGCGCCCCTGCTGGGGATGGGGGCGAGAGGGGGGCTCGCCCCACCTCCTCTCGCCCCCTAAGCTGGGGGCGGGGGCGAGAGGGGGGCTCGCCCCACCTCCTCTCGCCCCCTTAAGCTGGGGGCGGGGGCGAGAGGGGGGCTCGCCCCACCTCCTCTCGCCCCCTTTTGTTTGGGGCGGGGGCGAGAGGGGGGCTCGCCCCACCTCCTCTCGCCCCCTTTTGTTGGGAGCGGGGCGAGAGAAGCTCGCCCCCTCCTTGCTCGCCTCCTACACGTGCTGGGCGAGCGGGAGGCCTCTACCTCCACCACTCGCCCTCCTCTCTCCCTGCCCTGGAATTTGCTAAAAACGATGTCAAAAACACCTCGTGGGATCTGGGGGCCCACTCGACGAATACAGGGTTGTACACAATCCCCGCTCTTTTCGAGCGAGGTACACGCTCGGAAAGAAAAGTCCAACCCTGCACATTCGGCGAGTGGCGCTGAAAGAAATTGAGAAAACTCCCCTTTATCCTGGTAAAAATTTACTAAGGCTCCCCTGGGAGGGCCATCCTGCCGACTAGTGAGAGCCCGGCTAGCGAGGCCATCCGAGGGGTGAAGAACATAGCCTCCCTGGGAGGTCAACCTGCACCTGCCGGCTAGTGAGAGCCCGGTCAGCGGAACCATCCGAGGGGTGAAGAACATAGCCTCCCTAGGAGGTCAACCTGCACCTGCCGGCTAGTGAGAGCCCGGTCAACGGAACCATCCGAGGGGTGAAGAACTTAGCCTCCCTGGGAGGTCAACCTGCACCTGCCGGCTAGTGAGAGCCCGGTCAGCGGAACTATCCGAGGGGCGAAGAACTTAGCCTCCCTGGGAGGTCAACCTGCACCTGCCGGCTAGTGAGAGCCCGGTCAGCGGAACCATCCGAGGGGTGAAGAACTTAGCCTCCCTGGGAGGTCAACCTGCACCTGCCGGCTAGTGAGAGCCCGGTCAGCGGAACCATCCGAGGGGTAAAGAACTTAGCCTCCCTGGGAGGTCAACCTGCACTTGCCGGCTAGTGAGAGCCCGGTCAGCGGAACCATCCGAGGGGTGAAGAACTTAGCCTCCCTGGGAGGTCAACCTGCACCTGCCGGCTAGTGAGAGCCCGGTCAGCGGAACCATCCGAGGGGTGAAGAACTTAGCCTCCCTGGGAGGTCAACCTGCACCTGCCGGCTAGTGAGAGCCTGGTCAGCGGAACCATCCGAGGGGTGAAGAACTTTGCCTCCCTAGGAGGTCAACCTGCACCTGCCGGCTAGTGAGAGCCCGGTCAGCGGAACCATCAGAGAGGTGAAGAACATAGCCTCTCTGGGAGGTCAACCTGCACCTGCCGGCTAGTGAGAGCCCGGTCAGCGGAACCATCCGAGGGGTGAAGAACATAGCCTCCCTGGGAGGTCAACCTGCACCTGCCGGCTAGTGAGAGCCCGGTCAGCGGAACCATCCGAGGGGTGAAAAACATAGCCTCCCTGGGAGGTCAACCTGCACCTGCCAGCTAGTGAGAGCCCGGTCAGCGGAACCATCCGAGGGGTGAGGAACTTAGCCTCCCTGGGAGGTCAACCTGCACCTGCCGTCTAGTGAGAGCCCGGTCAGCGGAACCATCCGAGCGGTGAAGAACATAGCCTCCCTGGGAGGTCAACCTGCACCTGCCGGCTAGTGAGAGCCCGGTCAGTGGAACCATCCGAGGGGTGAAGAACTTAGCCTCCCTGGGAGGTCAACCTGCACCTGCCGGCTAGTGAGAGCTCGGTCAGCGGAACCATCCGAGGGGTGAAGAACTTAGCCTCCCTGGGAGGTTAACCTGCACCTGCCTGCTAGTGAAAGCCCGGTCAGCGGAACCATCCGAGGGGTGAAGAACTTAGCCTCCCTGGGAGGTCAACCTGCACCTGCCGGCTAGTGAGAGCCCGGTCAGCGGAACCATCCGAGGGGTGAAGAACACTTGGAAAAACTTTTATTACATTAGCCATCCGGTTACACACAAGAAAAACTAAGGATGGAAACACACCGTCATACTACATGGACTTAAAGAAAAAACCAAGCATGGAGGCCAGGACTCGGACTTCTACTCCCAGGCATGGTCCTCCTCGACCTCCTCTGGTTGCTGACGCTGCGGCTTTGGACCCCTCGACTCCTTCATTTCCAAGAACTCGGGGCAGGCGGATGTCGCGTGACCCTCCTCATCATGGAAGTCACAGTAAGGTATCTCCACCCGGACGCCCCCTCTTCCTCCCGCACGGTTTCTTCTTCTTCTGTGGCCGATCACCATGGCTTGTTGGGGTGGTGGAGAGGGTGCCTTCGGTCCCTGCCTCCACCCTGGGAGGTCGACCCCTTCTCCCTGGAAGTTGGCCTCCTGGTCGAACTTCCTCTTGGGGGCCCCTACCCTTCCCCCCTGATGACTTGCCTCCGGCACACTCAGCTTGACCAACCTTATCGCGAACTCCGGGTTGGCCTCCTCACTCTCAACTTCTTCTGCCACCCTTTCCATCAACTCCTCAAAGGACAAAGGAGCTCTCCTCTTGAGGTCCATCTTGAAGAAGCCCTCCCGCAGCCCCAACGTGAAGGCAAGCTTGAGGGTGTACCCGGGCACTTCTTGGACGAGGAGAACCTCCTCCCTGAACTGCTCCAGATAGTGAGCCAGCGACTCCCCTGGCTCTTGCTTGATCTTGAAAAGTGTTTCGGCATGTTTCTTTCTCTTTCTTGACGTCGAGAAGCGTAGCAGGAAAACTCGGCGCAAGTCTTCGAAGGCATAGATGGATCCCGCAGGGAGCTGGTGGAACCAATCTCTAGCCTTCTCCTTCAAAGTTGTCGCGAAGAGTCGACACTTGAAAGCGTCTGTCATGGGCTTGATGAAGACCATATCCTCAAACCACTGTAAGTGCATGACTGGATCATCCTTGCCGGAGTAGTGAGACATCTCCAACCTTCCGAACCCCTCTGGAACCGGGGCCGAGAGAATCAACTCACACAAAGGACTTCCTATGCTCGCTCCCCTTTGGGGCTGGGCGAGTGGGTGCTGGCTGTCTCCCCACTCGCCCCCTTGGGGCTGGGCGAGTGGGGGCCTGGCGCCTCCCCACTCGCCGCCTTGGGGCTCGGCGAGTGGGGGTCTGGGACCTCCCCACTCGCCCCCTCCCGACACCTCCTTCCCGGATGGTTGGCCGAGGGTGTTCTCGCCAACCTGCTGAGGCGAGGCCTCCGGACCACTTTCTCTCCTGCCTTCGCCTATCGAGGCGAAAACTACCTGCAAGGTCTTCACGACTTCCCGCTTGAGATTTTCGAACATCTCCAACGTCACTCCAGCCACCGGGGGTTGCGAGTGACCTGGGTCGGATCTTCCTCCACCTCCGTCCATGGAGCTCATCTTGAGAGTTTCTTGAGTTGGTCACACTCCACGCTCACCGCACCATAATGTTGAAACCGATTTCTCGGTCTCTGTGGAGTTCGGGGCCCCCAACAAGTTGAGGGGTGACCAACTCTTACTCCCCCCAAGGGAGAGCTCTAGGATGAAGGTGTTGGAACTGTGAACTGGACCAAGGGCTCGGCGAGGAGGTCCCACCACATACCCGGAAGATCTTTAGAGCGCTTCCCCTCCCAAGCCAATGCCGGGCTTGGGCACCATTGGAGACTCTCCTCACCCCACAAGGGAGATTTGGGGAGGGAGAGGGAAAGAGAGAGAGAGAACTAGCCTAGCATGAGCCTCCCTCCAAATGGTGCCCCCTTGGTCTTATTTATAGGATTTCTGGATTTGGGCTGCAAATAACCAAAAACTGTCTGCGAAGTTACCAAAATGCCCCAGGATTTGGCATGCGAATAGCCAAATCCCGCTGTTCTGCAGCGCTAAACGCATACTAGAACACCCTCCCGGGGCCGGGCGAGAGGGGGCTGACCTCCTCCCTGTCTCGCCCCCCTGCTCGAGATGGGGGCGAGAGGGAGGGCTCGGCCCCCTCCTGTCTCGCCCCCCTGCTGGAGATGGGGGCGAGAGGGAGGGCTCGGCCCCCTCCTGTCTCGCCCCCCTGCTGGGGATGTGGGCGAGAGGGAGGGCTCGGCCCCCTCCTGTCTCGCCCCCCTGCTGGGGATGGGGGCGAGAGGGAGGGCTCGGCCCCCTCCTGTCTCGCCCCCCTGCTGGGGATGGGGGCGAGAGGTGGCTCGCCCCACCTCCTCTCGCCCCCCTAAGCTGGGGGCGGGGGCGAGAGGGGGGCTCGCCCCACCTCCTCTCTCCCCCCTAAGCTGGGGGCGGGGGCGAAAGGGGGGCTCGCCCCACCTCCTCTCGCCCCCTTTTGTTGGGGGCGGGGGCGAGAGGGGGGCTCGCCCCACCTCCTCTCGCCCTCTTTTGTTGGGAGCGGGGCGAGAGAAGCTCGCCCCCTCCTTGCTCGCCTCCTACACGTGCTGGGCGAGCGGGAGGCCTCTACCTCCACCGCTCGCCCTCTCTCCCTGCCCTGGAATTTGCTAAAAACGATGTCAAAAATACCTCGTGGGATCTGAGGGCCCACTCGACGAATACAGAGTTGTACAAAAGTATCTCTTGTTTTTCCAATAATCCAACTTCGATAATGGACTCTGGAGCCACAAATCATATTACTCCACAAAAATCGCCTCAATATTTGAACTCCACATACCTTAAGTTCATCACGGTGGCTAACGGGGAGACCACCCATGTCTGTGGTTCTGGGGACATGCCTCTCACTTCATCTCTCTCTGCGCACCGTTCTTCATGTTTCATGCTCTCATTTTAATCTTCTCTCTCTTAGTCGTCCGGCACAAGATCTTGACTGCTCTGTAATATTTTCATCTTTTTACTTTATTGTGCTGGATTGACAGACCCAGAATAACATTGGTAGGGGCGACTGTCAAATGAGCTCTACACTCTGGATGTTCCCACCACTGTTCTAAACTCTGTGACCTCTGTTGATTGACATCGGCGCCTTGGGCATGCGCCTCTCCCAATTCTCTGAAAAGATCTTTCCGATCTCTCCCTCCCCGACTTCACCTGCGAGTTCTGCATCTATAGCAAACAACATTGTTCTACTTTTACACCACATTGTACTAGGAGCTCTGCTCCTTTTAATTTTAGTGTACTCATCTGACTCTTCGCTGATCGATCCCGTCGTTCCTGTCGCAGCTCATGACCGCCGATCACGTCGGCATTTCCTCTCTGCTGCTCCCGTCTTCCGCTGGATTCATTGGGCCCGTCGATGTCCCTCTGATTTTTCTATCGTGCTGCTTCCAATCTTCTATGTAGCTGGTTCCTGCCGCTGTTCTCTAGCCATGGCTATGAATTCGGCGCGCCTCCGTGGCCCTTGACGGTCGACTCTACTTCAGATGCAGCGAGTGCGTTCTTCCTATGTGTTTGACGACGACATCCACACCCTTACCAACTGGAGATGGTCTTGTCTGTTGCTTCCCGTGCTGATCTTGTCGATAGCTTCCGTTGACGTTCCTGCTAGTTGTTCTTATTTTGTCCTTCCAGCCGACGTCCCCTTCCGACTGAAGTTGGCTTCCATTGCCGCATGCTTTTTGGATGTTCAGATCCCGTGCGTCAACCACCGATTCCAACCGCTACCTCCTTTCCTGCTCGATGAGACGACGATTCTTGCTGTTATTACCCTTTCTGTGGTGCAAAACTCTTGCTGATGCTGAAGTTTTTTAGTCGTTTTTTATGTCTTTATCAGTCTTTTACGTTGTACTATTCTGTTTTCCTGCTGTTTAGGTTTACTGTGTGTTTTATGTCTTCATGCACGTGTGTTCCACGTGAGGGATAATATTTGAGACGAAGGCGACTCAAATGATATTTCCTACTCTCGCCTTAGCCCCACACGGCCCGCCAGGCTTTTTCCTATGTGTCTTGTTGTCGTTGTTGGAAAGTTGATTATGGTCTTTGTTGGTTGACCTTATTCCATCAGATTGTATCGTGCGGGAGTATCCCCTATCACTCTTCTATTGATTTCTATCCAACGGGTTGTATCGTGTGGGAGTATCTCTGGTCTCCGTTTGTTGATTCTATCCAGCGAGTTCATGGTTGTTGTTAGGTGTATCCACCTGTTATTGTTGCTTGTTAGTTAATGATGTTTTAGCAGTAGCCTAAGCTCAATTTTATAGGTATGGGTGGAGTAGGTGTGACCTGACCATTTTATTTTTTGGGTTGTTCTTTATTCTTTTCATATAATATGTGGATATTATCTCGTGGTTTTTTATTGATTATATTAACTCATCAGTTTTAATTAGAAAAATTTCTTAATAACCCAGTTCAACCACTCCTCTCTTAGGTGTCATTGTCATCAATTAAACCCTTGTAGGGAAGGAGGGAGGAAGGATACATGGGGATCCCACCTTACGAGAGCGGCTCCACCAGATGGAGAGGAGTAGCAATTCCTTTTGTGTTCGAAATGGAGCATCCAACTAATGCTAGTTTAAAGTTTCAGAATTTCAATCCTTTTTCATTCCAATCATAGTTTGCCTTAAAGCCAAAGATGAAAAGCCCAAAAGGGGCCATTGTATATTTTCCTCTCTTGTATTTAATCTCACATCTCCATTTGTATAATCTTACTCATACATTCTATATAAAGAGGGGTGTTCCCATGAGTAAATGTTGGAATAAATGTTATTAAATATTTCAAATTCTCACGTTGTATCAGAGCCAATTGTTATTCCTCGTTATTCTCCTCTCGCGTGAATACTCCCAGCCTTCACACAATCTTTTCGGTCTCGCGTGAACTTTCCCGACCTCACACGAAATCTCCCAAATAGATTTTTTAGTATAATAGCACTCGCCAAACATTCTGTGAGTTCGCCGTTTTGCTCTTTTAACGCCGATCGTGGTCGACAACTCAAACTGAGGCCTCCCCACTGAATTTTATAGACTATGCTGAAAGGAGGAGGACTCGTCGCTCATCCCCACGCCCGCGATATCTGCTCCAGGAACTCGGAGCTCTGCGACCTCCGCTTCCAATTGGCTGCTTGTTACTTCCGCTCGTCGAACTTGTCAATCCCGTTTCTCTCCCAGTCGAACTCGCTGATCCATCACAAGCAACGCTCACTAATACAGCTCGTCGAGATCACTGATTATGAGTCGTCCTCCGAGACCTGCGATGCTGCGACGATTGAACCTTCTGTGAGCTCTTCCAGCGATCACCCAGTAGGCGGAGCCCTGTCTAGTGCGACTTCTCACAGCTTCAACCAGCTAACTCTCCACGATCCGAAATTTCCTAAGCTCGCAGAAACCTCCTCTGTTCGGTCTCGCTGAACTTGCCCACCCGACTGGGAACGCACGATTCTGCTCCTTCACCTGGAACTCACAACCTTTGCGGACAGAAGTCGTGCAAGCATTTGCGCAACTCCCTCATAACTCGATGTTGTCATTCTTACTCCTTCACAACTCTCACCCGTTCCAGCCCTCACAGATCCTCATCCTTGCGCATCCCTCCCGCTGAGCTCGCCGTTGGGGGAAGATCGACGACTCATTTGTATCCCTCCTCCTATGTTATCAAGGCGCGCGCCTGAGGCGGGCGATGTGCCCCAGGCGCGTCCAGGCGCGTGCCTTACCAACTCTCAGGCGCACCAAAGGCGCGCCTAGGCCTTTCATGGTGTTTTCTTCAACCTATTTTTGGGGAGGTGGGCAAAACATGATCTCAGACGCACCCAAGGCACACCCAGGTCCACTCGGGCATCCAATTCACTGAAAATCAGCGAATTGGGCATCCAATTCGCTGATTTTAAGTGAATTGGATGCCAAATTCGTTGGTTTTCAGTGAATTGAGCACCTAATGTACTGATTTCCAGTGAATTGGGCACCCAATTCATTTTTGCGCCTCACGTGCCTCAGGCGCGCGCGCGCGCCTAGGCTCCAGGACCCCTTTGCCAGTTAGGTTTTCTATGAGTTTTGCTCGTCTGCTTTACCCTGTTCACTCGGATATCTGAGGTTCTAGTCTCACCAAGTCTGTTACTCGAGGCAATATGTATTTTATAACTTTTATTGATGATTTCTCTCGATGTAGTTGATTGTATTTTTTGAAGAAATGCTCTGAACTTTTCTCTGCGTTCTTTCAATTTTATTATCAAATTCACACACAGTTTGTTTCACCTTTCAAAATTATTTGAGTCGATAATGCGAATGAATATATGATCGAACAATTTTCATTTTTTACACCTCTAACGACATTATTCATCAGGCTAGTTGTGTGCATACACCCAAAAAAATTGAGGGGCGGAATGGAAAAATCGCCGTCTCCTCGATGTTGCTCAAACAGTTTAGTGTCAAATGAATGTTCACGCTCCTATTGAGGTCATGGAATTCTCATTTTTTGTTTTCTCATTAACCGTCTACCTTCTTCCACTCTTCAGGGTAAGACACCGTTTTATCTCCTTTACCCATATGACACATATTTTCCCCTCACCCTCATGTGTGCTTGTACTACCTTCGTCCACACTCCTGCACCTAGTCGAGACAAATTGTCAGCTCTTGCCACCTAATGTATCTTCTTAGGATACTCCTCATATTCAGAAGGGATATTGATGTTTCGATCCTATCTCCAAACGTCAATGTCTCTGTTGCTGTTACATTTTTTAGTCTACCCCTTATTTTTCTACGAATGGTGGGACACTGACTCTCTTGGTCCCGCCTACTACCTCCTCCTCTCTCCTACCCGTGTTTCCTCTTTCCTTATCATTCATGCACCTCCACCAGATATCCCACAACTGACACCACCTCATGCACAATACCTCTTTTTTCACCATTTCCTTAACATTATCATCGCCGTCAAGCTTCCCGCCAATTCCTCGCTCCCTCAATTCCAGAGTTCTTGTTGCCAATTCCCAGGCCAACTTTCTCCTCTTCAGAAGGTTCATTCACCTCAGCAGACTCAGACTTGGATGTTCCCATTGCTTTGTGCAAGGGGGTAAGGGGTATTACTAAACATCTGATTGCTAATGTTGTGTCTTATGTAAATCTTAGTCTTTATTGTCGTAGATTTGCTCTGACACTCTCTACCAACACCGTCCTGACTACTTATCATTGCGTCATTCGTATACCATGCTGGAAGGCGGCTATCGATGAATAAATCTCAGTCTTGACATCACAGAGTATTTTGACTCTTGTTTCTAACCCGCCTGGTACTGATATTATTGGTTGTCGATTGGTCTGTCATCAAATTTCTTCCTGACGACACTGTGGATATATACAATACTCGTCTGGTTGCAAATGAGTTCACCCAGACTTACAATGTTGATTTATTTGATACATTCTCTTCAGTTGCCATATCAGTACTATCCGAGTACTCTTCTTCGTTGTTGTCAACAAGAATTGGTAAATGAGTCAGCTTGATGTAAAAAATGTCATCCTCTATGATGATTTGCATGAAGAAGTCTATATGGAGCAATCTATTGATTATGTTGCTTAGGGGGAGTCTTAGATGTGTAAGCTTCAGAAGACCTTTTATTGTTTAAAGCAAAGTCCTCGAGCGTGGTTTGATGAATTCAGTCAGGTTGTCTCTACCATTAGTTTTTCTAGAAGTACTGCTGATCACTCTCTCTTTATACGAAAGACTAACCACAAACTGATGATTTTTGTTTTTTATGTTGATGACATTCTTCTTACTGAAGATGACTCTTTTGGAATAGAGATAACGAAGAAACATCTTCGTGAACATTTTGTCACTAAAGATATGGGTCCTCCTAGGTACCTCTTGAGAATTGAAATTGCGAGACACAATAACTCTATTGTTCTCTCACAACGCAAATATGCCCTACGTTTACTTAACGAAGTCGGTCTCCTTGACACAAAACCTCCTCGAAATCCTATGTATGCGGGTGTTGACAAACTTTGGGATGAGAGATCCTCTCTTCAAGATATTACTCGTTATAGACAACTGGTCGGTAAACTTATTTATCTTACCGTAATCAGACCTCACATCTCCTATGTTGTTGGAAAGGTCATTCAATTCATGCAAGCTCCCAAAGAGTGTCATCTGGAAGTTGCGTTAAAAAATATTAGAATACATCAAAAGGTCTCCATGAAAAGGTCTATTGTTTCAAAGAAAGAACAATTTACACATTGAAGCATATTCCGATGCTAGCTATGCAGATGACAAATGAGATCAAAAATTCACTTTTGGATTTTGCACATTTGTTGAAGGAAAACGTTTCACTTGGAAAAGCAAGAAACAAGCAGTGGTATTCAGGTCAAGTGTAGAAGCTGAATACAGAAGTATGACTCTGACTTTGTGTGAGTTAGACTTTGTTTGGGATACCAATGCCATTTTAAAAGAGAGCAGTTCAAAATGGAGATTCTAAACTGTAGTTTTAAAATTGTATTTTTAAAGTTGAGAAAAATGTTTGGATAACCTCCGTTTGTAGTCAGTTTCAAAATTGAAATACATTGTATCTGTTTGGGAAACCGCCGATCCGGTGACGGTTAAAAATAAAACACACAAAATCAATGAAAATATAATTTTTTTTAGAAAAATTAAATGCAAACCACTTAGCACAAAAATAAAAATGCAACATGTTGAGCCTCAATATCCGGCTGCCTCATATAGCTGTTCGACAATGGAGTCACGCAGTGCAACCATTTGACTAGATCCACTCCTTCCACCCCTAACGGTTTCGTTGTTCTCCCTACTTGCGCCGCTTGCCATTTGTACTCCTCGCCTAATCAGACGCGCATGAAGGTATACAAAGGTCTCATCATGATCACATCGGTAGAAATGATTGTCTACACTAGAATGATGTCTGCGTATAAAATTATGCAGTGTCATTGTAGAGTTCACAATATTCCGCAGTTTTTTTGAAACTATACTGCGACATATCATGAAGGATACGTCATTTCTTCTTCCACACCCAAACGTTCTTTCTATAACACTACGCAACGACGAGTGCGCACGATTGAATCTTTCCTTTCGTCCTTGTACCTAAGCTTGTAAGCGGTTTAGTTTGGTTCGGTTTGGGTAAAACCGAACCCGAACTGAACACCCTCAGTTTTCACACATCCCAAACCGAAACCGAACCGAATCCATACGGTTCGGTCGGTTCGGTTTGTAAAACTCAGTTCGGCTTTCTTACATAGTTAACTCATAATAAAATTTGCCTAAAATATTTTCTTTAAGTTCTCATTAATTTCTTTTTAACTTAGATGATAAATTGATTTAGATATAGTTAACTTAGAAATAATTACTCTTAGATTTATATATTTAAAAGTAATTTATCGTGTCATATGATATATAACATGTGCTAACTCTAGTTCAATTAAAATTAATTATGAATATAATTTGTGTTCTTTTTATATTTAATCAAACAAAAAACAATTGATATAAACATGTATATTACCGTGAGTTAAGGATAAGACTATGGTCAAACTAGTCAAGTTGATGTATAACTTAAGCATTAATAATTTTCTTAATTATTAGTTTACGTATTTTAGTGTTAGTGTCACCGAGAACAAAGAAGTTGGATGTCTTGATCCAAACAAAATTATAATACTTAAACTTTACTAATACTTTTCATTCTCTTTCAATTAAGGTTTGGTTTGGTTTGATTTGGTTTTTTCGGTTTACACAACCACCGAACCGAAACGAAACGAAATGATGTCGGTTTTCAGCCCCCCTAAACCGAAACCGAACCGATCGGTTCGGTCCGAAAATCGGTTTGGCTTGATCAGTTCGATTTGATTCGGTCGGTTTTGGGTTTTTATGCACACCCTTACTTGTACAGTACGTTGTCCACGTGCAAAGTCTTGCAAATGATACCTTGTTTCTGCGTAAGGTTTAATATATCCTACTTGTAATGGGTATCCGATATCAACCAAGTAGTATTTTTCTGCACGGTCCAAATAGTGTTAATAATCTATAAAATTTGATTTTTGTAATAAAAATATTTGCTTACAAGTTACTTGGCGGTGGACGAGGGAAATTCTAACGTCGATCGGTAATTGCAATGGAAAATACGGCTATCATGTGCTGAACCCTCCCAACCAGCCATGACAAAATTGAATGTCATATTAAAATCACATACATCCATAATATTTTGAGTTGTATAATCATGACATCCAATGTATGGAACCTGCTCGTCCACTGCGATGCGAGCATCAACGCGTGTCCCATCGATTGCTCCAATGCAATCCTTGAAGTAGGACATGTATCGGTCGTCATTTAAATTTTTTTCTGGGATATGTGTAAATTGATCGTCAACTGACGCAATAAGGTCCTGGGAAAGCTTTATTAAAGCAGCCAGACCTCGTGGAAAATATCGACTTATTGTTTTTGTTGAATGTTGAAAACGCTCACTGCATTCCCTCATTGACCGATTCTGCGCCATAATATATATTGTAATTGCAAGTATTTCTCTTGCAGTAGTACTCCTCAACCCCTGTAGACCATGAGATAAGACTAGTTGTCCTGATGACCATCCAGGAGATACGACTAGTTTGTAAATCTAAGAAAATATCTTTCGACATTTGGAAGTTATCATGAAATCGGACCGGATGACCATCCAATTGTTCTCGAACCCACTTATCACCTATGTTAGAAGACGTCATGCGAGGTGTTCTATCTTGATAACAAGAATTATGATTGAGCATCATACAAACACTCATGTTAACCATCATTAGATAATAAGCTGCTCTCTGACGTCTTTCATTTAAATTATTCAAATCGGTGTCACTGAGCAACATCATTTGCAGAAGACATCTGTGCAGTAATAATATTATCAAACTAATTAATGAGATTAAACATGCATTTTAGTGTACTAGAAAATTAATACTAATTAATGAGATTAAATATGCCATAAATACATTACAATTCAACCAAACACCAGACAATGTAAATGCACCGCAGAAAGTTGCAACCATACACCTTACAATTGGTCCACATAAGTACACATATACTAACACAATCGTACAAAACATACAACATCTAACACTTTACCAAACTGCAATCCTACTAAACCTCGCAGAAACATTGTTTTAAGGACCACCCGAATGCATGTTTGTGTATTGGCGGTTTTTGAGCCACCACACCTGTTTGGAGCTTGGTAGGCTCAAAAATAACTCTCTATTCTTGTTGTCCATTAAAAAATAGTTGCAAAGTCATACAGCACTGGATCAGAACAAATCTCTTGGGTGTTTCTCCAACTCTTCAATTGCTTCATAAATAATATATGAAGGATCAAACTTTTTTGGGGCTGCGATATACTTTCTACAATTGTAATAGTTGACTCAACCAACTGATCAATGTTATATCTCCCTGGACGGTTTTTCTAAATTCTCTTTCTGCCTCTTTCAAACTTCTCTTTGTTCCCTGTGAACCCCCCCCCCCCCCCCCCCCCCCCCCTCCCTGGACGGTTTTTCTAAATTCTCCTTCAGCCTCTTTCAAACTTCTCTTTGTTCCCTGTGAACCCCCCCCCCCCCCCCACATCTCCTCAAATTATCTGTTTGATCATCACTCATGCTAACAGGCGTGCTCAAGTTTTCTACCATATCATCCTCATGCTCAGACATTACATTTTTAGGACTAGATGGATCTATCCTTGAGTTAGGAGCTCCTGCATTCTCACCAGAAGCAACAACCTCACTAAACTTTGTGCACAGTTTTTCTTCCAACTTTGGTGGAATGCCTGCATAACGAAACTTCTTCGTTGCGGGAACAACCTAAAATAAATGATAGAATATTAGTATCAGATTATAATTAGAATAAAAAGCTAACGAAAATATATTCACCTTGAGTCTCTCTTTCCACCAATCATCCGACGCATCAATTGTTCTCCTTGATGCATCTCAACCCAAACCTGTTTCCGCATGCTTTAGTTCTTTCCATAACTTCCAATCTTTCCAATTGGTCCCATTTATTTTTAAATTGTGCGCATACATACATTTTTCCTGTACGTTCCTGAAACTTTAACAGTTATATTTTTACAACCCCCCTTAGACAAGCGTGTCGTCGGTCTATACCAAGCGCAATCTCTGTTATACATAAATCACAAAATAACATTACTTCGTTTGACTCCCAAGTTGCTGCAATTCCTCCATCTTTAGTTTTAACCATCATGCTACCTAAAACCAAACCAAAGTTTTGATTCAACAAACTTACACAACACACAACACAAATTCACAACACACACACACACACAAATTCACAACACATACACACACACAACACACATTTACACCACACACACAACACACATTCAACACACATTCAACACACACATTCAACACATACAAAATACCTACAACACACTCAAAACACACACACACATTCAACACATACACAATAAATACACAATACATACACAACACACATATTCACAACACACATTCACGACACACATTCACAACACATATACACAACACACATTCAACATATTCACAATACTCATTCAACAATACACATTCAACACACATTCACAACACATATACACAATACACACACACAACAAATACATAATACACACACAACACAAACAAAATACACATACACAACACACATTCACAACACAAACAAAATACACATACACAGCACACATTCACAACACATATACACAACACACATTCAACACACATTCACAACACATGCACAACACACATTCAACACACATTCACAATACACACAACACACATTACATAATACACACACAACACACATACACATCACACACAACACACACAACACACACAACACACACATACACATTAACACAAACAACCATCAACATGAAAAAAGTGAACCAAAATGAGCAAATTTATCATCTTGCTACACTTTAAAGCCCCTAAAATACAACTCTAAGAGGGATAAAAGCTTGAAAAATATCAAAGCATACCACCAATAACTCCATGCAGCTGAAATCTATAATCACAAAATCTGATATAAAGGAGAAGCCGAAATCTGGAATCAACAACCAAAGATCTCTATGAACAAATCTACTGGAAATGAGAAATTTATATTCAGAAATGGGAAGAAATTAGTAGTGGAGAAGATGAATGAATTGAGTTGTGGAATCACCTCTGAAATCAGGTTCAAATCTTGAATCAAGCCCTACAAATGAACGAATCGAGCCCTACTGGAGCAGATATGGAACGAAAGTTTCTCCAGCAGCTCTGGAACAACAGATTTGACCTCTACCAACGATCTGAAGTGGAGAAGATGAAGGAATCGAGCCTTACCAGCGAGAGCTTCTGTCGGCAACAAGGCAAGAAATGGGAACTCGAAGGGGCTCGCTGCTGGGAGTATCAGATGGCAGATATCGTTGAGAAAACAGTAGCAGAAGCGAGCTTGCAGATCGACGACGAACTTGCAGATCGACGAGGAGGAAGGTTCGACGAGCTTGCAGTTCTCAAAGGAGGAAAATGAGAACGACGTCGTTCTCGATGGCGCACGCTGGTGCTCTTTGGGCCAGCCTAAAAACGACCTAAAATGCCCTTTAAGAACGACAATTTTAAAACGACGTGACACCAAACGCTAACCACAATTTGCTGTATATGTCCGTTCCCACCGGAATGGAGTGCCACTAGTTTATCAGCGGGTCCTTAAAGTGGTTGAGAACACTTTTAAAAGACTTAGGAGAAATCTACGATTATCTTCTACCGATATTTTGTGACAATAAAACTGACATCTATATATCTAAAAATGCAGTATTCCATAAAAGAAGAAAACATATTGAAGTTGATTGTCACTTCAAAAAGTGGAAGTTATCAAAAAGAAAATATGCACCCCATTTATTTCTTTAGATAAAGAGTTAGCTAACATATTTACCAAACCAATTACTTCATCTTTTGTAGATATTTATGTCAAGCTGACAATGATCGACGTATATGCTCCAGCTTGAGGGGGAGTGTTAAAGCCCAATGATGAAAAGACCAAAAGGGTCCCATTGTATATTTTTCGTCTCTTGTGTTTAGTCCCACATCTCCAATTGTATAGTCTTCTCCTCTATTCTATATAAAGAGGGGAATTCTCATGTAATTGTTAAGAATTTTTGGAATAAATATTATTAAATATTTCAAATTCTCATAGTTTGAATACAACCAAACGCTTAAGCAATAAAGATCATACGCTAAGTTCTATTACATAAATTACCAAAATGCTCCGCCCTTATGGAGGGCACAATGTATTTCTATCGGGTTGTTGGTCCAATCTAAGACACGTCTTCTGGCGTTGTGACTATTGGGCTCCTGATAGGTCCAAGAGTGTCCTTTCACTAAGCCGAGCAGCTCCGATTGCCTTATGTGCTCTTCCATAGTGGATCCATAACATCACTCCCCTAGTCCCCTTTGTCACATTGATCTTGTGCTCAAGTTTGAAGCTTGGATATCTTGCTGCAATACTCTATCCAACCGAGTCTCTCGACAGTTTGTTCTGATATAATATTTATTGTAAAAGTTTCTTATAATTTGATTTTTCTTTGTGCTAGTAAGATATTTTATATTGTAATGGGGACCCCTATGCTTGTGCAACCTATGTCAGCCTGTCCTGTGTCCACGACAACCCAAATGGAATCTTTCCCTTGAACTGGATCTAGGTAACCCATTCACAACATCAATGAATATATCATCAAACATACCCTCAGGAATGATAAGAGATTTCAAGAACCCACCTGGGCTCATGCACACTCCCTCCATCAACTTACAAGTATGACAATGGGCTACAAAGAATGCATTGCCTCTCTTCATTCCAGGCTACTACAAAAACTTCAAGTATTGGTATATCTTGGTGCTACCCAAGTGAATTGAATATATAGTGTAGTCAGTCTCCTGCATCATCTCTTCATGAAGCTTCCCGGACTTGGGCACACATACCATTCCCTTCTTTAACAAGAATCCCTTAAATGAATTTCCAGACTTCACTCTGCCTTCCCAAACATTCCTCTAACCAAGGGATAAAACCTTGGTCTGTCTGTTAAGCCTCTCAAATTATGTCTCAAGTGAAACGCTGAATCTCAATCCAACAAAATGTCTGTCTGAGCTTCGCCAACAGAGATGTATAACTTCTCAAAGTCATCGATCAACCGCTACTCCCAAGTAGTTAAAGTGACCACACTTTTTCCGTTCAAAGTGTCTGCCACCATGTTGGTTCTTCCCAGGCAATAGAGAATTTTAAACTCATAGTTGCCATCTTGTCTGCCTCCTATTGAGTTCCTTTTGGACAATATCCTAGATGTTATGGGTATGGTTGTTAGCAGTGATATTAGAGTCGAACCTCATGCAATATGATGTGTGGTTCAGGACGAACCGATAGAAGTTGGTGTGTTATGGACCGCGTATTATTATAATTATCGCTACTATCTAGGTGTCTGTGTTATCAATATGTAGGGGCATCGAGCTCCGGGTCTAGTATTTAGGTATCATCATTATTGTTTTGTCTTATTATATGTTGTAGCATATATAAAGACATAGGATGGTTGTAGGAATTAAGCAAGAAAGTATTCTAGTTCTCATCTTTTGAATGCGAGATCTTGGTGACTCTCTCCTCTAACGAGCAACCCAGCTTAGGCAGCCGCGGTTCCGGCTCCACGGTATTCTCCTCCACCGCCATCTCCTCCACCTTGGGCTTCTCCTTCGGCAACATTACAAGACCCGTAACAACTTTGTCACTCCCGTTGTTCAAAAAGAGCTTGTCACCAAGCTCGACGGAGATCACGAGAAGGCGAGTGTCATCCGATGCCTTTCTTGCCCGAGTCCTCGACGTCTAGGTAGAAAAGCTTTTTGCATCTGTTTCCGCGAGTGTACTGCTCGTCGCAATTAAAACATAAACACTGAGCGCGGCGGTCCAACATCTCGGTCCGAGATAAGCGACAGATCGACATGGCGGGAGGACCCTCGAGACGTCCCTGTGGAGTGCCGAGGTCGGTGGGCAAGTTGGCCTCCCGGTCCAATTGGAGGCGGCGGTCGCATAGTCGGGCCAGACTCATAGCAGTCACTAAGTTTGGCGGGTCCTCAAATTCGACATCCAGTTGGAGGCGAGCTTGAAGTCCTGCTGTGAAGATGGAGACTTGCATTGCTGGGGGAAGTGTGACGTGTGCCAGAAGGAGCTGAAACTGCTCCAGGTAATCATCAACTGCTCCCATTTGACGGAGTGTCGTAAGGGCACCGAGGGGGTTGCTGTGGATGGGAGGGCCGAAAAGTAGGTTGCAATACCACTTGAAGTCGTCCCATGTCAGGCCTGGTTGGTCGGTGAGGAGACGAGCGACCCAAAGCAGAGCTGAATTGAGTAGGTGAATGTGAAAGGAGGCGAGCGGAAGTCGATCAGCGACTGAAATTTGTTGGTGGCCGAAGAATTGCTCACATCGGGTGAGCCAGGCCAATGGGTCAGTTTTGCCGTCATAGGTGGGAAAGCCCATCCTGGTGTAGCGCGTCTGCATAGCCACGTATTGTTGAAGGAAGACCCGTGTTTCGTGGCGGATAAGCGGCGGAGCTGGAGGCGGAGGCGCCTGACTGGAGCTGGCGTGATCTGTAGGTGGGGTGGTGATCATGGGAAGTGCGGCGGTCAACTCATTAAGCTTGAGGGTGAGGGAGGCAATATCGTCCCAATGACATTTTTCAGTGTCCAGATGGCGTATTTCAGCATCCCAAAAGTTGGTCTTGATGGAGGCCCTGAAGCCTTGGAGAGCCGCCATGAAGTCTGAAGCGTCGGTCATCGTGCGACCTGAAGTAGCACGCGAGAGAGAGCGGGTGATGGGACGAGTAAAATCCTCCGAAGCGGCTGATTGGGAGATGCTGCGGGAGCCGCGTCGCCGCCCAATATTGTGACAAGAATAGGTGCGACTATTATTATTATTATTATTTAAAAGAGTTGCTAGTTAAAAAAGTGTGTGTGGACTGCCTAAAAGGGAAGAAGAGAGTGGTAATGGGTCCTAGGAAAAAGAAAAATAAAATAAGATGGGAAAGGAGGGATGCTGCTCAGGTGCTGGGCTCGAGGAAATAAATTAAAATAAGAGGGAATATGAGAGGTTAGAGGTAGTGTGCTGGAAGGAAAATCGCGTGGGGCTCGAGGAATATCAGGCGCTCTGATATCGCAGCATGCGCAATCGGGCAGAGCGGGCTTGGCAGATGACGGGGCTCGAGAAGTCGCAGGAGTGTGTCGTCGAGCAGAGCGGAGGAGCGGGGAAGAGCAGCGCCGGGCGTTTGTTGTCGTCGAGCGCCGGGACGACGGGAGGGAAGCGTGTGCCTGTGCAGGATGGGCACGAGCCCGCTGGACAGAACAATGTCGGGGCGTCGGGTAGGCTGCTAGAGGGAACGACACTCCGACTGCGTCTAGGGGCTGCGTCGATGGTTGGGAGCTGCGTTGATGGTTGCGGTGCAAAGGACGGCACAGTGGCGGTTTGTTGAAGTAGGATTTGCGGTTGGACAGAGGGCTGCGTCGATCGTTGGGAGCTGCGTTGATGGCTGCGGTGCAAGAGACAACACAGTGGCTGTTTGTTGAAGCAGGATTTGCGGCTAAACGGAGGGCTGCATCGATCGCTGGGAGGAACTTCCCGAGGGACTGGCGCCGGCGGAAAAGGATCGAGAAGGGGTGCTCTGATACCAAAGTTGTTACAGGTCTTGTAATGTTGCCGGAGGAGAGGCCGGAGGTGGAGTAGATGGCGGTGATGGAGGATACCGTGTAACCGGAACCGCGGCTTCCTAA
Organism: Dactylorhiza incarnata; assembly: GCA_033032865.1. NCBI lineage: Eukaryota > Viridiplantae > Streptophyta > Magnoliopsida > Asparagales > Orchidaceae > Dactylorhiza > Dactylorhiza incarnata. The sequence continues at coordinate 1,792,366 of JAWHQI010000316.1, forward strand.
GCGGGGTTGCTCGTTAGAGGAGAGAGCCGCCAAGATCTCACATTCAAAAGATGAGAACTAGAATACCTTCTTGCTTAATTCCTACAACCATCCAATGCCTTTATATTGGCTACAACATATAATAAGACAAAACAATAATGATGATACCTAAATACTAGACCCGGAGCTCGAGACCCCTACATAATGATAACACATATATACCTAGATAATATCGATAATTATAATAATACGCGGTCCATAACAGTGTGCCTGTAACATCCTGAATTTGATAAGGGCGTGAAGTGTGTTTAGGGCAGTGAACTCCAACCATAGCCATTTCTGGCATGCTTTTAGGATAATATGATTCTAGGTGAAAGGATATGCACCAATGATTTGAATCCCACGTTCGAATTGGAGGAAATTTTATTATGCTTAAGTAATAATTTAGACATTCTGATGGGGATCGTAGTTCTCGGGTATCGGAGCCCTTTCAGGTTTACACTCATAGGAGGAGTTGGGATCGTCGCACGGACAATCCAAGTCCGTAATCGCGTTCAAAGCATCGATGAGATATTTCTATGTATTTTGAGGATACCGTGTAACCGGAACCGCGGCTTCCTAAGCGGGGTTGCTCGTTAGAGGAGAGAGCCACCAAGATCTCACATTCAAAAGATGAGAACTAGAATACTTTCTTGCTTAATTCCTACAACCATCCAATGCCTTTATATAGGCTACAACATATAATAAGACAAAACAATAATGATGATACCTAAATACTAGACCCGGAGCTCGAGACCCCTACATAATGATAACACATATATACCTAGATAATAGCGATAATTATAATAATACACGGTCTATAACAGTGTGCCCATAACATCCTGAATTTGATAAGGGTGTGAAGTGCGTTTAGGGCAGTGAACTCCAACCATAGCCGTTTCTGGCATGCTTTTAGGATAATATGATTCTAGGTGAAAGGATATGCACCAATGATTTGAATCCCACGTTCGAATTGGAGGAAATTTTATTATGCTTAAGTAATAATTTAGACATTCTGATGGGGATCGTAGTTCTCGGGTATCGGAGCCCTTTCAGGTTTACACTCATAGGAGGAGTTGGGATCGTCGCACGGACAATCCAAGTCCGTAATCGTGTTCAAAGCATCGACGAGATATTTCTATGTATTTTCTGTATTTTTTCGCATTTTATTTATTCATATTTAATGTATATGTTGTATCGGCCAATCATAGCCGCGCATTGTGTATTTCTAGCCTATAAATATATTTGTAGAGGTCTTTTGGAGGACATTGCAGTATTTGGAAGAAAATTTTAGGATTTGTGATCTCTTCCTACAATACTGAATCTGTAGAAAGTGGTTACTGCCCTCTGAAACCGAACAGTTACCCGATGGTAACTGCTGACAGATTACAGTTTTCTCTGTCCAGAACCAAAGATTGTGGATTTCCTAGCATCTGCTGGCTAAGAAGCGCTCGTTCCTTGCAGCCCAGCACTCGATATTTCCTCTTAAATCTGCCAACCTCTTCCCCTACCATAAACGCCCACTCCTTTGCTGGATTTTCTCTCATCTCTCTCTGTTGGCCAGCACCCCGACGAATCCCTCTGCCGCCAGCTGCATAACGTGTGTATTTGCTATCCAGGACTCCATGTCTTGAAATTGACTGCCCAACTTCATTTCCGGCGCATGACAGCCCTTCTTCATTGGGATTCGACTTTTCCCTTGGGCTGCAGTTGCTGCCCGTCGCTGAACCAGGCGTTCTGCACCCGCCAGCTACAGGACATGTGCATTTCCAGCCTCCCTAGACCGCAACTGACTGTCTCCTTTAGGTGTATTCCAATCGGCAGCCCCTCCCATTACTGCTCAGCCACCGGCTACTTCAAATTAGTGCATGAAGTCTCAGATTCTGCAACATACCCCTTCAAAATTGCTGTGCAAGTCTGAAACGACATCAAATACTCATCTTTGGTCTTAAATGCTTATGTAAGTTCTAAATTTGAAAATCCAATTTACTTTGTGTTGATTGCCAGTTGGAATTCATATGATTTGGGATCTTAAATCGTATTAGTTTTGCCTAATTAACATTTTATTTGAAAGGCGTATTTGCCGAGCATTTCTTAGAAGCACTCTTCGTTTTTATTTAAACTAGTACTTGCTTATCTAACCCACTATTTTCAATTGTGAATATTCGTACTTCTCTTATTAATTTCCGCACTCATTGTTATTTTATTTGTCGGACACTCGCCTAAGCATTGCATCATTGTAGGACCCCCACTCACTCCCACACACATACATGTTGACGCAGGGTAGGCTGTGATGGTGTGGTTGTAGAGACACTAATGCAATCCTAGGTGAGTAATGTAAGACGAACTCAAACAATCCCAATCTAAATGATGTGTGAGTTACAACAACAACACTCAAGCCTTTATCCCACTATAGTGGCGAATGATGTGTGAGTTAATTTAATTTTGAAATGAAATCTTAGCAATGGTAATTATATAATATTAGCAAATCTACACAATGTGAACTTTGAATTTTTCGATACACACGCAAAATCACACTCTTCTTCATAAATGGTGTTTTCAAATTTCAACTACAATTTTTATAAATGGATTATAGGAGAACAAAATAATGAAACAAAAGCACAATCAAGACAAAATTTCCATTGATTATATGCAATGTTATCCAAATATTTAATACAAAATAATTTATCACACCGAACGATACTCACAAGCATAAGCTTCTACGCTGGAAAGAAGCGAGACCGGTTGCAGTAAGTGGGAGAGGAATCGGCTGTAGAAAACAGGGCAAGAGAGGGACTAGTTGTTTGCGGCAGGGAAGGAGTGGAGAGCTAGTTGTGGCTGCGGGAGAGGTGGCTCGGCGTAATAGGAATGTTTGCAGGGGAACGACGACTTGCAGAGGAATGCGGCGGGAACAAATATCGCAACTGGAGCGGTGGCTTGCTCAATCGAGAGAGGGGAGGGATCCGGAACGGGATCGAGAGAGAGACGTCGATCTCCAATTGGACAAGAGGCCAGTCCTCGTCGATCGTGGGCGAGAAGAACAATGAAAACTTTCAATGAAGTGTTGAGGGTTTTGCGGTGTAGATCCACGAGAGTTAGGGCTTTCGTTTGTTGGATCGGCCAGGATTGAGTGAGGGAGGTGAGGCTTGCGAATGGAGGAGATGAACGAGCGGTTTTGCGGTTAGATGAAGGGAGTACTCGGTTATGGTTGAGTGAGGGGAGATTGTGCGGTAGGGGAAGGGAATTTCGGGAAAAGAAAACCAAAAGGAAAAACTGAAATGGTTAACCGGGACGTCGCACATCGGGATCTCGCGGCGTCGCACCACGATTTGATTGTCGATTTTGGATTCGCTCACAAAATAAACAATAACTGAAATTGAAAGTCTCCGTCCCTATTTATAACGAGAGGGGCGGTTGGGCACCCGACATGAACATCTGTGATTGCTCGTTTCGCTCGGTGTCCTAAAACACTAAATACAAATCCAAAATAAAAAAAACAAGATACACAAAAATACCAAAATAGTGTTCCAGAAGCGCTCGTGGTCTCAGATCATCGATCCGATCAACGCCTCCTGCACGAATACACAAATGCGGTACCCGCCGAATAGTGGCCCGTAGTCCAATCGATCCCCATCACATACATTAGAGTTCTGTTTGTACATACTCACACCACATCTTTCACTTTATCCCGCGCCACCTTCAAATATCGGAGACCTTTTTTCATAGCAAGTGATAGAATTATGTAAGGAACTTCATAATTTGTGAGCTCTAAGCTTCTAAGTAATTAATTTTTGGATGGGTGACCTCGTGAGAAGTATTTGTAGGCCACCTTAGGAAATGATAAAATCATTAGGTTCAACTCATTATGATCTGGGTTTAATCAAAGTGGGCAATACCTCATATTGTGAGTTTTGTCGATATAACTAAGACAAATGTGTATAAAAAGTAGAAAAGTAAATTAATGAATGCTTATATTAGGCTCTGTTACTAGGACGTTTGAGCGGCTACAATGTGTCACTATGATGGAAACAGAGTAGTGGCGCTGCACCTGTGTTTGAAACTTATGGTGCAACGTTTTGACCTCAAGTTTCTGTTTGGGGTTGGTTCCTTGTTGATCGCGCGTCCAAACACCAAACGCCATTTTGGGAAAATGGCGTTAGCTACATCAACTACCCATATACACACTTTATATTTCCCACTATTGGTTCACAATTTTCATGTCTCTTCCCAAATAGAGTCTTGGAGAAATGGTGAGAGTGACATCTATCGAAGATAAGATGATATAAAACGTACTTAGGTGGTTTGGGCGTGTAGAATGAATGATATAAAACGTACTTAGGTGGTTTGGGTGTGTAGAATGAATGATATAAAACACACTTAGGTGGTTTGGACGTCTAGCATATAGTGTTGACATCCAATGATTCGGCAGGGAAAATGGTGTTAGCTACAACCCAAACACAACTTACGTTTCCCACCATTAGATCACAATCTCCACTGCTCTAAATTGATGTAGACAAATGCTCGTGACATCAGAATTTATTTTATGCATTTTATTTTATCTATGCCGGACATTTTTTCTATTTCACACTTATTTTGCGCCTTTATTTTTGTGCAATTACTTATATTGATGGGAAGTTGTGGTTGTGTATTCTCTATGATGTGATTATCTAGGTTGTATGTTTTTATGCTGGGTTAGTTATAGACGTAATCTTTTGATGGTTGTGGATAGAATTTATTTCCCCCCTCTAGTGCCCTCTTAGGTCTTACCCTAATTTTGAGCCTACATGTATTTTATTCCTATTAGAACTTTTTTGTTAAAAAGTTAAAAAGAACTATTAAGAATAGAAAAAAAATCAAAGTCGGCTATAAAAGAATATAAGAAGCGGAAAAAAAATCTAAAGTTTAAAAATAAAAAAAATAAGGTTTACACATGCCCCTTCCCCACGTGAATTTCATTTCACGTGGAACTCTGTCCACGTGACTTCTCACTAAATCCACTTAGTGGGATTATTCACCTGGCTATTATAAAAGTCGAACAACCATGAAAAAAAAGGATGGTTTTTGAAAACCCTATTTGTGAACAGCCACCACTCTCCTTGGACCGTTAGTCTTCTCTACTTTCCCCAATATTTTCCTCCCTCCCCATCACCGACTCAGATTCCTCTTCCTCACTCGACTCTCCATGGATTTTGACGTCACTCTACCTCTTCTACCTCATCACGCACCGTTCTCCTTGCAAGTCGTCGCCACCTTTACACTGTGTGTGAGGAGTCTTTCGTCTTTCACCCCTTGTTAATGGTGTGCCTCAGGTGCGCCTAAGGTTCAAGGCTCACCAGACTCAGATGTTTGCACATTCATGCGCCTTATTTGCGTCTTTGGAACATAAAAGACACGCATGAGTCAGATTTTTGTTGTAATTTTTTTTCTTCAAAAATAAAGAATGAAATAATATAAGAACTCTTGATTGATTTAGTGTTTATGAAAGATAATTGTGCATTGAGACTTAGATATGATGCAAGTGACCACATTGATTCTATTTTTTAAGAGATAAACGATAGTAATGAATGATTAATTAGTAGAATAGATGAAGAATCTGATCGAGAAGATGAAATGATGTTTGATGTTGATTATTTAAAATAGATGTGGTTGCGCCTTGCTTTCGTCAGGCGCACGCTTGCGCCTAGGCTCCAAGACCCCTTTGCGCCTTGGTGTGTCTTGCACCTTTAATAATTAAGCTTTCACCCGACCTTCCACCAACCATCCTACTTTACCTTTTCAAACCCGGTGAGACCTTTTCTAATCTTTGGTTCGCATCTGTCTAGTTTGAGTATGCAACCTAAGTTTTCGTGGGAAATATAGTTGCATATTTTTTTCTTTTCCTACAAAGTTTATCTCGAAAAGTTAGTTTGCTTTTTGGTTCATATTGATTGCTGCAGGATTACCGATCGCCGAATATTTTGTTCCGCAAAATGAAATTAAATTTCTAATCCTGTGTAAGTTGCATTCTATGAAGCACCATTATGGGTACGAGTACTGGGTATGATACGTATCCGGTACGGTGGTACGGGAAAATAAAAAAAGAAGATACTTGATATGTTGTTAAAAGCGCGCGTAAGGCTCAGGGCTCACAAGGATCAGAGGTTTGCTCCTTAGTGCGCCTATAAAATATAAAATGCACGCCTGAGTGAGATTTTTGTTGTAATTTCTTTTTTCAAAATAAGGAAAGAAATAATGTAAGAACTCAATATTTTTTGCATGATTTAATGTTTGTGAAACTTAATTGAGCGTCGAAACTTAGATATGATTCAAATGACTATATTGATTCTATTTTTTAAGAGATATAAATAATTGCAATGCAAAATTAATGAGTAGAATAGATGAAGAATCTGATCAAGAAGATGAACTGATGTTTGATGGTGATTATTTAAAATGGATGCGGTTGCGGCCTTACCATCGTCAGGCGCGCGCCTGCGTCTTAAGCCTTGCTCGTAGGCTCTAAGTCCTCTTTGCGCCTTGATGCGTCTTGAGCCTTTAATAACTAAGGATACATGTACTTTTGGGGTACGTTGTTATTAAAATTGATTTATATAAATACACATGCAATATATATATACACACACACACACGACCTTTTTTTTAAAGAGAGAATATTAAACGTAGAAAAATTCATGTTGACAATTAGAAACTCTACCAATTTGCAACATTTACTCCTTAAATAAAAAAATATATAGTAAAAAAACAAAATAATAAAATTTAAATCAAATTTTTAATAGTTTTAACTAAAAAGATACTTAAATCTGAAGCCCATTTTGTTACTATAATAAACACACCGCTAGTTGCATTTATGAGTCATAATTTTTTCTTTTCTAGAAGACATGCATAAGTCTTTTGTTTACTTTAGAAAATCATACTCCTATCACAATATACAGAACGATCTGCCAATTCTAAGTGTATCTACAGACTAGAGTAACAAGTGTATCCGTTGAGTATCGGGTACGTACCGGTACAGGATACGTATCCGGTACGGGTACGTGACCCTCAAGAAAGTATCGGCGCTTCATAGGTTGCACTCCAAATTTGCTTTGGTAATGTATGATGAAGGTTGTTACAAATAATTTGCGTACTGTAGGTTTAACACCTTCAAACATTACATGAATGAATTATAAATGAGGATTCATAAGATTACATTCTGATGATTATGAATAGTTGATGTGTCATGGAAAGTTCACAATATGTAACTTGATTCTTTGTGCCTGCTATTAACATGTAGTATTCTGTCCTAATCTTCCTTTTCTTTTGAATTCAGAGCCTAAAAGTTATTGAAAGAACTCTTAAGCCTGCATTATGCTCCTTCGGATGTTTTGAGTGCAAGATTTTTGTAACTTATAGTAAAATAATACTTTTAAACATTGGTGTGCTTTTTGATGTAATGTTGATGCTTGAGCACTGTTAGAATGTGTGATGACTCGGGAAATTGCATTAAGAGGACAAAATCGTGGGGCCAAAGCTGATGATATGTTGATGCTTTAGAGTTGAGGTTGGTACAAATGCTATCACAGCAATACACCAACTAAAATTAGGAACTAAGTGTAATGCAGAACAAAGTGCTATGTCACGAGAGTCATCTTTAATCCGTTTTGGAAAAAAAGGCTCAATGATAAAAAATAACCTCTTGATAGTCCGCCTCCAGAATCCTAATCTACCTAGTAGATGATTTTGGGTGATGTGTATAGGCTACTTTAGGGGACTTTTGAAGTGGTTAAGTGGGGAGGTTATAAGATCTCATAGTACAAAAGTAGAACTCGTAAACATCTAAGCCCCTTCCATCGAGAATTTCAAAGTTAGCGTGCTCATGCTGCAACACTCCTAGGAGAAGTGACCTTCTAGAAGGTACGCCAAGGGGACAAAATCTTGAGGTCAATTAGTCTGAAATAGTTGGTGCGGTTACATTGCAAAAACATTTTTTTTGTGGGAAGGTAAATCTCATTGAAGATCAAAAGGACAGATTTGATGTGATTAGCTTTCAATATTAGAAACTTAAAGCACAGAATAGATTGAAAAAATTACATGTTTACTCTTTGATATTCTTTCAACATGTAGATGCTTGGTGTTTAAGATCTATTCCCATGAAGTTTTGTTCCAGAACATTGTAAATTCAGCCGTTCTCTTTGTTCAAATTCACATTTACAGTGTTAAAAGAAATGATTACTAAATCCCTCTAACTTATGTTAGAGCGGCGCTTGAAGTATTCTACATAGTGTACATCAAATTTGGAATGAATTATATAGTACCCCCAGCTTAGAGTTGTGCCCTAGGTCGACACACCACTAACGAATCCTTATTGAGTCGGTATCGACACATGCAGATATATATTGAGCAAAATATTCAACAATCTTCTCCTATGCCCGCCATTAACCAGACTTCAATATAAGTGGTTTGTGCAACGTTCAACCAAACATGAATTATTCACATTAATGTCGCAAACTCGCAACATATTAAACAAAATCAGACTACACAAAGTTTATGTAAGTATAGAAATAAAAATAATTCAAAGCAGCATCACGCACAACTTAAGGTTGAACCATAACATAGAGTTCAGTGTAACCTAGTGTCTAACAGTAAACATAAGCACAAGGCGCAGGCGCAGGCGTGCGCCTGATGAAGACAAGGCGCAATCACATTCAATTTAAATAATCAACATAAAAAACAGTTCATCTTCTTGATAAGATTCTTATTTATTCTACTCATTAATCATTCATTACTATCATTTATATCTCTTAAAAAATAGAATCAATGCGGTCACTTGCATAATATCTAAGTCTCAACTCTCGATTATGTTTCACAAACACTAAATAATGCAAAAATTAATGAGAGCTTACATTATTTCTTTCTTTATTTTGAAAACAAAAAAAGTTCACAACATAAATTGCACTCAGGCGTGCCTTTTATGCTCCAAAAGCGCAAAAAGGCGCACGATGACGCAAACCTCTGAGCCTGGTGAGCCTTGAGCCTTAAGTGCGCCTGAGGCGCGCCTTTAACAACGTAGACAACAGTCCAAAAAAAGAAACATGTTAACAAGAAATAATAAACTCTAAATAGAGATATCAAAGACAGAACATAAAAGAAATAAATACTTCAAATTGTTATCATCCTTAGATGTATAGTAGGTCCTCCTCATTAGGATTCCAATCAACACGTGCTCCTCCACCTCTACCGTCTCCCATAATTTTCAAACATAGAATTTCAGTTATGAATGAATTCAAACCTTTAAAATATACATGTATCTAGTTCTACTGTAAGAACTTAGTACTTAGTGATTAAACAAGGAGAGCATTTGCTATTTTATGTTCGAAAATAAATCTAGAATCCATTATCTATTTCAAAGGAAATGATGTTATAGACTTCTAGACACCACAAGTATATTTGTGTTCCAAATTTGGAATGTCATGGTCACTGTTTTCCTAAAGTTAAAAATGTTCATCATCAAAATTTGGAATGATTACATTTAACTAGAGAAGAAATTTATATCACCAAGTTAGATTGTATTATCAAATTTGAAATAACATAAGCTTCCAAAGTAAGAGATTAGAATTCAGATGAGATTATTTACATCAAAATTTGAAATGAAACAACTCACTCAATTCAAGATCAGTAACAAAAAACATCAACGAAACACAAACATGCTTATTAGAGAGATCTGGTATATCAAAACATTAGACTAAGATTGATCTAAATCATCTTTAGGCTCATTTCCCCCAATGTTTTGATTAGTCAATCTTTAAACATTTCTTTCGTCAGAGGATCAACTAAGTTATTCTTCGACTTCACATCAATCAAACTGTTATTTCTTGTTCTTTCAGATAATTCAACAAAACATGTCTCAGTCGTACATGCCTTCTTTTAGTGTTACATAGAGCATTTTTAGCAACCTGAACTGCTGTCTGATTGTCACAATATAAGCTTAGAGAGTTTACTTGTAATATAGACAAAAGAATATCTAAAATCATATTTTTGATCCAGTCTGCCTCTTCGCGTTGAAGCTAAGACAAATAGTTCAGCTTTCATAGACGACAAAGCTATACAAGTCTGTCTTTTGAATTTTCAAGTTATAGCAGCTCCACTCAAGATGAATATATATCCACTGGTGGACTTACTGTTTCCAATTTATGAGCACAACGAGGCATCAAAATATCCATCTGTTGTAGATGAGTGTCCAGTATAGCATAAAGCATGAGATTTTGTACCTTTTAGGTATTTTATCAGTCTATCTAGGGCATCCCAATGCTCTTTACCTGGATTGCTTGTGAAACGACTCAGCATGCCAACTGAGAAGACAATGCTTGGTCTTGTACAACTTGCGATATACATGAGACTTCTAATTATCCTAGAGTATTTTACTTGATCAACATTGGTCTCTACATTTGGACTTAACTTGACACTGTGATCAAAATGTGTCTCAACATGCCTACTGTCTTTATATTTCTTGGTAGAAAGTAGCTGTTCAATGTAATGAGCTTGACTAAGAGTAATTTCACGCTTATCAACACTAACATTCATACCTAGAATGGTATCAACAGGACCAAGATCTTTCATGTTAAATTCTTTTGCAATAGTAGATTTTATATCACTCACTGCAGAAAGATTCGACCCAAGAATCAACATAAAGTCATATGATGACTGTTTTATTCGACACAGAGCGGTGATATAAACATTTATCTGAATAACTAAACTGTAATCCATAACTCTTTACAATTTGGTCAAATTTAAGATATCGCATCTTATATGTTTGTTTAAGCCTATAAATTGATTTATTTAGTTTGCACATCTTTTCTTTGAAATCTTTCTGAACGCAACCTTCTGGTTGTGTCATATAGATTTCTACATTAAGCTCTCTATACAAGAAAACTGTTTTTACATCCATCTAATGAACTATAAAGTTCTCGATAGACGCTAAAAATAAGAAAAATTCTTATAATTGACAGGTGACACACACATGTAAATAAACATCAAAATAGTTTATTCCCTCTTGTTGTTTATAGTCTTTAGCCTGTAGACGTGCTTTGAATCTAGCTATTGACATGTCACTATTCATTTTCTTCTTTAACACTCACTTGCAGCCAATGACTTTAGCTCCTTTAGGTAGGTCAACTAGATATCAAATGTTGTTTTGTAATAACGAGTCCATTTCATCATCTATGACTTCTACCCACATCAGAGAATCTTTAGATCTCATTGTTTCTTGATGGAATAATGAATCATCCTCTTAAGTAGTAGGTGACAAAGTTTTCACCGAAGTCCTTAAGGACTCTTTCTCTTGTAGACACTATAATAGGAATAGGTTCACCTTCTAGTGGTTGGGTAGTAATGTTAGAGGCGCCAACTTCAGATTCTACAGTAGATTTTGAAATCATGTTTGTAGACCCGAAAACGTTAATGCTTTGATCTTTGACAAATTTATTTTAAAAAAATTCAGCATCTCTAGACTCTATTACTATATTAGTAGATAGATTTATAAATCTATCAGCTGCTCTGTCTCCTGCATTACCTAGATATATATAGGTTGTAATTTTAGGACTCACCTTAGGCCTCTTGAGGTCTTGTATTCTTATATAAGTAATACAACCCTAAGTCTTTAGAGTATCATACCTACAAAGATACTTATGTCATAACTCATAAGGTGTGAAAGTAAGCTTATAGTGAGGCAATCTGTTCAGAATGTGATTTGCAGTTAAGACTGGTTCTCCTCAATAGGAGGTAGGCATGTCAGCTGTAAGTAACATTGAATTTAACATTTTTGTTAAAGTTCTATTCTTTCGCTCAGCAACATCATTCGACTGGGGTGAGTAATGAGCAGTGGTTTCAAGTATTATACCCTTAAAGATACAAAATTCATTGAACCCAGTTGCAATATATTTTTCTTCTCCATCATTTCTAAATCTCTTAATTTTCAAGTTTAGCTGATTTTCAACTATAGATTTGAAGATCTTAAAGGTCTCGAATGTTTCATCTTTCGATTTCAATAAATAGACATGACAATATCTAGAAAAATCATCTATGAAAGTTATCAGATATTTCTTTCCACCTCTAGTGACATGATTCCTAAAAACACAGATGTCAGAATGCATTAACTCAAGATGTGTGCTTCTAAAAACCGACTTAAAAAGTTTTCTAGTGATTTTGGTTTGTGCACACACCTCACATCTATCAAATCAATTAGATAAATCTAAAGGGATGCTATGACTCGTAGCTAGATCACGCATTTTCCTATATTTCATATGTCCAAGTCTATTGTGTAATAATTTAGGATCAATAAGATTTTAACTCACTTGGTTAATGCTATCATTGTTTAAGCTATATTTATACATTTCATTTATCATGTGTGCGCAACCAAAATAATGAGAATTAACTGTTAAGGTTATTCTATCATTTAAGGTTGAAAAAGACATTCCAGCCATATCTAGCAAACTCATAGAGATTAAATTTTTCTTTAATGAAGGAACTACTTTATCATGCTTTAGAGTTAGTAGTTTACCTGAAGATAGTACCAGATCTGCTGTCCCAGCATGAGTCACTTGAGTTTCTCCTCCATTGCAATTCTTCACAGTGTCTTTGATCACTGAAATCTCAATGAGTAAACCTTTGTCATTTGTTGCATCACAAGTAGCTCCGCTGTCCATCCACCACTCAGAAGACAAACCGTTGCGACTAGGCGTGGGCATAAAAACCAGACTCGGGGGGCCGTCCCGGACCCATCCTGGGCTAGCCCGCCCCGAGCCGAGGCCGGGTTGTTGGGGCCTAACAGTGCCCTATATCAAACATTTTCCCGGCACGGGTCCAGACCGGGACCAGGCAAAGCCCGCCCCCGCTGGGCCCATCCAATGACTCTTAGAGCAGTTGGAGGGGTTGCTGCCATGCAACAACATCGACATGACAACCCCATCATAGGGCCTAGGGATGCCAGTCCTATGCCCTATAAAAAATTTATTTATTTTTTAAAAAATGAATTTTGTTTTAAAACTTATAAATACCCCCCAAACACCCAGCCGACCCTCTCTCTCCTCCCCCTCTCTCTCACTCATATTTACTCTCTCTCCTCTCCCCTAAACACTCTTTCTCTCAAGTGCGAGCGGCGCCGAGCGCAAAGCCACGCCGTCGAATATGACATCGTCGTCTTTGATGACGTCGTCATCATCATCAGTTGTGCATGAAGTGGTACAGCATAAGCATACGACTCTAGTTTGGGAGCATTTCAAAAAAGTAAAAGTCGGCGCCAAATACAAGGCGAAGTGCAAATTATGCTCGAAGTTGTTGACCCTCAGCGACAACTCGACACTAGCAAGACACATCAAGTCTTGCATTTTGAAACAAGCTCCCGAGTCCAGTTAGGCAACGCCATCAGATGTGGATTGCCATTCAGCCACTATTACAATGATGAGACCGAATACATACACCAAACGCTTCAGCCAAAATATCACCTGGTCAGTAGATCCTTAATTAGGCGTGACGCTCTCAAATTTTATTTGGAAGCAAAAAATCTTTAATGAATTATTTTGAAAATTTTGAAGGACGTGCGAGTTTGACGAGTGACATTTGGTCTAGTAGCATAAAATTAAGACTATTGAAAATTTGTATCACTTGTCATTGGGTCGATCCCATTTCATGGGATCTAAGTCAACATATAATATGTTTTAAAAGTTTCGAAGTCCCACACACAGGTCAAGTCATATATCAAATATTTATAAAATGTCTGCGAGAAATTAAAATCAAAGATAAAGTATGAGTATTTCTTTCGATAACGCCACTAATAATACTGTCGCAATTGAGCGGTTAAAACGTTATTTAAAATCAATGTTAAACGGTGCATTTTTCCATACTCGGTGCGTCTGTCACGTTTTAAATTTAGTTTTACAGGATAGTTTATTTTTTTTGAAACCCTATATTAATAAAATTCGTCTTACGTTACAATATATTTATAGTTCTAGGCAACAAAAACAAGATTTTAAATTTTTTGTAAACGCTAAAGGTCAAAAATATTTAAAACCTCAATTTGACATGCCTATTAGATGAAACTCAATATATAAAATGTTAAAGAGAGCGTTGCGACAAAAACCACTTCTTATGGTTATACTATACTAGATATTCATTATTTGAACGATAACGATTAAGCAATATTAGAAAATTATTGGATTATGTTAGAATAGCCCATATAGAGGGCCCATATTTGGGCTCATGTATTCTTCCCCTCTTTAGTCCCACATCTTGTATAGGAATATTTCTCTCCTCCTCTCTCCTATATATATGTACTCACTCTTTGTATTTGCATATAAGAAATATACATACAAGCTTTTGCTTATCTTCTACATGGTATCAAAGCCAGGTTCCTTTTTTTTTACCGCAACCTCCTGCGGTCTCCTCTTAAAAAAAAAACCGCATCCTGCGGTCTCCTGTTTATCTAACCGCTCCTCCTTGCGATCTCAGGAGTAGCAGCCCCCCCCTTCCGCGCCTCCGCCTCCTCCTCCCGTCAGTTTTATAGTCTCCTCCCTCTGGCACGTGGGGCCCACTGCCCTCTCTCCTGCTCGCTACTCTGCAATCCCCTCAGCGATCGTCTTCCCGCAGCGGTCTCCTGCTCGCTAAACCGCATCCTGCGGTCTCCTGCTCGCTACTCTGCTCTCCTGCTCGCTACTCTGCTCGCCCCTCAGCGATCGTCTCCCCGAAGCGGTCTGCCTGGTTGCGGTCTGCCGCTCATCAAGCGGTCTTGTGCTCTGCCCGCACTCCCGCGAGCTCTCAGGCCCGTGCAGCCGTCAGTCTTGCGGTCTGTCTCTCAAGCCAAGCTCTCCAGCGGCCCGGTCTCCTCCCAGCAGAAGCGGTCTCCCGCACCAGCGGCCTCCCTGCCGGTCTCCTCACAGCAGCTCGCCCGACCTTCCCTATCCAGCAGCTCGCCCGACCTCTCTGCTGGTCTCCTCACAGCAGATTGCCCGACCTCTCCCTGCCGATCTCCTCACAGCAGCTCGCCCGACCTCTCCCTGTCGGTCTCCTCCCAGCAGCCCGCCCGTCCCGATTCTATCTTTAATGGGATCCTCCGTTGACTCCACCACGGTGCCTGCTCCGCCTCAGCCTGACAACCTGGGTCAGCCTCTTGAACTTCGTGATGAGCTGCGAATCACCACAATCTCCCTCTCCAGAAAAGGAAACTTCATACATTGGGTTCACTTGGTCCGGCGAGTTCTTCAGTCCAAGGGACTTCTGGGTCATCTCACCCAAGGGCCTCCAATCCCTGCTACGGAGACCTGGCTCCGTAATGACGGCCGCGTTCAGACTTGGATCCTCAACTCGATGGGTGGAGAGTCATACTAGATGGTGATGTATCACGAGACTGCTAAAGCAATGTGGGATGAGCTCCACTCTCTATACTCGGGCAAGGACAACCTTCAACATCTCTACGACATCATCACAGATCTCCAGGCTTTAGATACGGCTGGGGCTGCTAACATGATCTCCTTCGTTGCTCGCACCAAGACTCTGGCCGAGGCATGGATCCAGCATCAACCGTCCACCAATGATCACGCTGCTCAACGAGCTCAGAAGGAAGCTGCATCATTGCTATGATCATGGCTCGTGTTCCACCACACTTGCAAAGCATCCGAAATCAGGTTCTGGCCTCGGCCATCACTCCTTCCCTCTCAGATGTGTGCTCCATGCTCCTCAAAACCTCAACACCTATGACGGCTCCTACTCTTCCCTCACCGGCCCTTCTTCAGCACACTCCCGCTCCCTTACTCCTTGTGCCTCCTTCAGCTCGTGGTGGACGTTTTGCCTCTCGGGGAAGGGGACGTGGTGGTCGTTCTCGACCAAAATGTTCATTCTGTGGGCGAGATGGCCACTTTGAGACGACCTGCTATCGGAAGCCTGAAAATCCTCCTCGGCCGACTGCCGCTGCTGTTGCTGATGACAGCCCCTCGGTCTCCCACGCCGATCTTGACGCTCTCCGCCTACAGTTCCAACAGCTTCAAGGGATGATGTCCCCACCTGCCTCAGTCGCCTCCGTCTCCAATTCAGGTATAACCTGTCTCTCAACGAGTCCACGCTGGATAGTGGACTCTGGTGCTACTCATCATATCACCTCGCTACGGCCACCAACGTATTTGAATGCTCCTCACCCAAAGTTTATCACCGTGGTCAATGGGGAGACGGTTCCAGTCTCGGGCTCGGCTGACCTCTCTCTTAGCCCCTCCATCTCTCTCCGCTCGGCTCTTCATGTTCCAGGATCCCCGTTCAATTTACTTTCTGTTAGCCGTCTTACTTCGGACCTGGATTGCTCCCTGACATTTACATCATCTTCTTTTCTGATACAGGATCGGCGGACGCGGACTACCATTGGTAAGGGGCGACTGCGTAACGGGCTCTACCTTTTCGATGACTCTCCCACTATCCTCTCATCGGTCTCCTCTGCTGAGTGGCATCAGCGTCTTGGACATGCTCCTCTCCCAGTTCTCCAGAAGGCACTTCCCGATGTATCTTTTCCAGCTTTTAAATGTGATTCTTGTATTTTGGGCAAACAACCGCGTTCTTCTTTTCCCGCACATTGTACTCGGAGCTCTGCTCCTTTTGATCTATTACATTCTGATATATGGGGACCCTATAAAATTTCTAGTATTTCTGGGTTTCGATATTTTCTTACGTTTATTGATGACTATTCACGAGTTGCTTGGTTATACTTACTTCGCGATCGCTCGGAGCTCCCTCGCGTCTTTCGGGCGTTTATCCTTGAAACTCGCACACAATTCTCCACCACCATCAAAACTCTACGAACCGATAATGCTCGTGAATACACTGGCACGAGTTTGCAAATTTATGCTCTGAATTTGGGATTATCCACCAGACTTCATGTCCCTACACCTCACAACAAAATGGTGTGGCTGAACGGAAGAACCGACACTTACTTGATGTTGCCCGCTCTCTCATGCTTCACATGAACGTTCTGAAAGCCTATTGGAACTTTGCGGTCTCCACAGCCTGCTTTCTTATTAAGGCTCTGTTTGGTTGGGTTGTTGCTGATGGAAAGTTGTTGATGGAAAGCTGTTGATAGGAAAAGTGCTGATTCTGGAAAACAGAGTTTTGCTAAAAAACTGTTTGGATGAAAAGTTGCTGATTCTGGAAAATGGAGTTTGTAAAACGGAGTTTTGAAAATGTTGTTTGGAAACAAAACGGAGTTTTGAGTGAATTTTTTTTCTCACCAAATATATGAAAAATAAATATATTTTCCATCATATAATACAAAATACAAAAAAATAATGTCCACATGAACCATATGTCATGATATCTCCTACGATCTAGATTCATACAACTGATCCGTTATACTATCACGTAGCACGATCATCGCCTCTACACCACCTGCAGTGTCAGGGCATGTATCTTGCCGTTCTTGTGTGACCACTCCATCATCTCTACCCCTCTGCTCGGAACATAACACACACATACAATATAACACACACATGCATACTCCAAATACACACACTCATGCAACATAACACACACACAGCATAACACACACCTGCATACTCCAAATACACACACTCATGCAACATAACACACACACACAACATAACACACACACAACAACACACCATAATAAACACACATACATATAATACACACACACATACAACAAAACCTACACACACACATCACACAACATGCACACAACAAGCAACATAACACACACATACAATATAACACACACATACAATATAACACACACATGCATACTCCAAATACACACTCATGCAGCATAACACACACACACAGCAACACACCATAATAAACACACACATACATATAATACACACACACACATACACACCATATAATACACACACACATACACACCATATAATACACACACATACACACCATAGAAACACACACCATAGAAACACACACACACACAACACATACAACATAACACAGACATGCATACTCCAAATACACACATACACACCATATAATACACACACACACAACATATATAATACACACACACATACACACCATTGAAACACACACCATAGAAACACACACACACACAACACATGCAACATAACCACCACACACACATGCATACTCCAAATACACACACTCATGCAACATAACACACACACACACACAACATAACACAAACACACAGCAACACACCATAATAAACACACACATACATATAATACACACACACACATACACCATCAAATACACACACACACACACCAAAAACAACACCAACACAAACAAAAACAGCCCAAACAAACACACACACACCAATAGCAACACCAACACAAACAAAAACACACAGACCAACATCAACACCAACACCATCAAATACACACACAAACATATACATACATGCAAACACACACACACACACACCAACAGCACACACAACAACAACCCAAACAAAAACACACACACACCAACAACAACACCAACACACCAACAACAACACCAACACACAGACAACAACACACACACACACAAACACATATACATGCAGCCTCTATACAAATACATTTACCTATAATCAAATAAAAGACAGAGAAGAGAAAGAGGGATTACCCGAAGATGGCGTTTGGGGCACGGAAATCGCAAGTTAACCTAGAAGGAGGAAGAACAAACATTAGAGAACAGAAGCTATCCAGGCGAGATCACACGAAGGGGATGTCGTCGATGTCATACCTAGGCGTCACAGATGAGAGGAGGCACGGAAGCTATCAGAGGACGACGCCGGCAGGAGGAATCTCAGAAGCTATCGCCGCCCCTGGATGAAGATCGCCGCCCCTGGGAGAAGATCGCCGCTAGGGTATCGAGAGAGGAGGCACGGGAGCGGAAGGAGGAGAAATCACGATTGCGGCGAGATGGGGCTTTGCGTTGCGTCTGAGGGTAATAGGAAACCGCGGAATTAAACAACCAGCGTTTTAGAAATAAGCCGATCCAAACGCAGCTTATCCTCCAACCTCCGTTTTTTTGAAAACGCACCGCAGGCTATCAGCCCAACCAAACGCCACCTAACCGTCTTCCATCCTCTGTCCTCAACAATGCCACTCCTTTCAGCCTCCTCTTTCCTTCTACTCCGACCTTTCCCCTCACACCTCGAATCTTCGGGTGTACGTGCTACGTTCATATCCTGGGACCGTCTACGGACAAGCTGGATCCCAGGGCAGTCAAGCAAATTTTCGTTGGCTACTCACATACACAGAAGGGCTACGTCTGTTATTCTTCTACTACTCGCAAAGTATCTGTGTCGCTGGATGTTACCTTCCGGGAGGATCAACCATTCTTTTCTGCTCCAGTATCCACGCCTACGCCAATACCTACCCCACTGCCTGTCCTCCGACCTATCATTCCCGTTCACACACCGACTCCTCCTTCCCCGAGTTCTGCTCCTGCCCCCTCCAAGCCACCTCTCATCCGTGTCTACTCGTCGCACTCTCCCTCCCGTTGCCCCTATGTCGTCGGCCTCAACCTCGGGTACTCAGCGTCTGGCTGATCCGGTAACAGAATCAACTGCTCATCCGATGGCGAACTATGTTTCCCTACATTGTCTCTCTCCCCAACTCCAGACACTTGCTACCTCTTTGTCCACAATTGCTATTCCTAACTCTGTGCAGGAGGCTCTACAACATCCTGGGTGGCGCGCTGCCATGGAGGAAGAAATTGCTGCTCTTTGGGCTAACAAGACATGGACTCTGGTACCCCGTCCTACAGGACAGAAACCCGTTGGGTGTAAATGGGTTTTTGTTATCAAGCATGCTCCTGATGGAACCATTGACCGGCTGAAAGCTCGCTTGGTTGCTTGTGGCTACACTCAACAACAAAGTATCGACTATGAAGAGACCTTCTCTCCTGTGGCTAAACTCAACACTGTTCGTGTGCTTATCTCCGTCGCCGTACATCTACGATTGCCATTATTTCAGCTGGATATTAAGAATGCGTTCCTTAACGGCGATCTCCATGAAACTATTTTCATGGAGCAACCTCCTGGGTTTGAGAGCACGGGGGAATCCTCTCTGGTCTGTCGTCTATTACAGTCTCTTTATGATCTCAAAAAATCACCTCGCAACTGGTTCGACAAGTTCAGCAAGGCTCTTCGGGAGATTGGCTTTACTCGAAGCTCGACAGACTTCTCCTTGTTCACTCGCCAACAGACAACGGGAACAGTTATTCTTCTGGTTTATGTGGATGACATCATAAATACTGGAGATGGCGCCAAAGGAATACAGGCGGTGTAACAACCCTCCCTCTTTTGTCTAGCCGCAACCCATGATTTTAAATCAAAGTCAAGTGGGGGGTTAAATTAAAGGCATAATTGTAAAAATTTGCTAAAAATCCCTCTATTCCCCTACTTAAATATGTAATTATATATATATACCTATATATATTTGTTTTGGCTAGCCGCAACCCAAGTCTCCCCCCCCCCGGCTTAAATCCCGCTCCTCTCTATTTTCCCGCATCAGCTAGGGCTTCTCGCAAATATCCCGCAAGCCGCTCCTCCTTTCTCCCGCTCCCGTCTCCCGCGTGCAGAGCCGACGCCGCCTGCCGCTCCTGCTTCCCTTGCCGGCGCCGCCTCCAGCTCCTCCAGTCGTGGCCGCCGCCCCTTGCTCTCCCTCAGGCCGACGGGATCTCCCTCCCAATGTCGGCAGCCTCCTGCTCTCCCCCTGTTCTGGACGGCAGCAGCCTTCTTCCTTGAGGACGTCAGCAACTCTCCTCCCTCCAGCAGCCTTGTTCCTCCCTTCTTCTAGGGTTTTGCAACCCTAATCCCTCTTCTCCTTCATCGTTTGGCCGGTGCTTGCAAGAGGAACGCCTAGGGTTTTGCTTGAACCTTCCTCCGCTCAGATTTTGGACTCGGATTCGGCTCCTTGAGCCCGACCTTGTCTTCCTTTGGGTAAGAATTCTTCCTCCTTCCCCTTTATTCAGATTTCTTTTGAATCCTTCGCAATTTTCATGCCCTAAGTTGCATATATTGGTGATCCAACATGTTTGCCCCCGTTATAACTATCTAATTTCTAGGTTTTCGTGCTTCCCGGTGCCATTCGTCGCCCTAATTGGCGGGATCTCTCTAAAGCCCTCTCCGAATTAGGGTTTCCGCAACCTAAGCGTCGCCAAGTCTCCGTCTCCGCGTGGAATCTCTTCTCTCCTCACTTTTGAGGAGGTAATTTTGCTAAGCCCTCGTTATTTAAATTTTCGCGTCATAGAATACTTGCTTTAGCGTAGTAATTTATGCTATGTCGCCTTCGTTGTGCTTGATCACGTTCAAAAATATGATTTCTGACTTTTGTTTGCGCTGCTTCGCCGCCGCCGTCAGCCTCAGCCTCATTTAAGGCAAGTAGAGATCATCCTCTCTTGCAAACATTGATCGTAGATTACCTTGTCTGCTCTTATGAATTTATGACTTCACTTTTGAATCCTTGTTTCATCATATAAGTTTAGATCTCGAACTTTGAAATGACTTGTTAGTAGTTTGAGGTTTTACGCATTTGAGATGATACGAATCTGTGAACATGAATGATTTTATTTGGATAGACCTAGATGAATAAATTTCTTATTTGATGAATAATTCGAGAAATGATAGATTGTTGAACATGAGTATTAAACATCATGATAATAATAGTAACGGTTTATGGCTAGCAAATATATGATCGATGTCTCTCTATCATGCTTGTATCGTACACTCCTTATTTGGAAGTTAATCGTGCCATAAAGTGGCTTAATGTAAATGAGTACTTGTTATCCCAGAATCGATGCATATCAAACTTACTCCTGCGCTTCTTTTTACTGGAAGAATCTTCTTGTTATTGGAATCTTATTATCTCGAACACGCAAAGTTCAAAACTCACTTCCTAGTTTTCGGTGTCATCGAATCTTGTTTCTTATTCTTGTCTGGTTCCAAGACTTGGTTAAATAACGTTCTATAACTTGATTCCCCCCGTTTCACGTTTGTAAAATATACTATCGTATATCCGAATCAAAATTTGGTTACATGTCTTGATATGTTTGAATCACTCAATCATGAATTACTTCATTAATAACTTAAGTAAACAATGAAAGGTGGTGTTTAATCGATGCAACTCCTCGACTTGGGTTCCCTCTTGAATCTCTAACGGGAACAAAGGACCGGTCATAGCAAGCATGAACTCCCTGGCTCAAGGGTGAGGGTTTGAAAGAGCCGCCCCTTAGAGGCTACGGGTAGAAATCCTGAATTTCCGATAAGACTTGCATCTGAATCTGAATCTGTCTGAATCACGAATCTTGTGCGTCAACCAAAAATACCCACGCTTTCACTTGTTACAACTTAAGTTATTACTTGATCATCTATGTATGCTATACTTCGGAGTAGTCTAATAACTCTAGATATTTCTGCTTGTCTCACTTGCTTGCCTGTTTTGTTAGCTCAGCTTCATGAAAAGTGGTACTCAATATGTTGTTTCTCCTGCTCGTATTTTTATTTAGCTTTACTCCTGTTTATATCAATGTTCTGAGGCTTTTCCTTCTTGTTTTGGATTTGCCTTAGTGTTTGCGCATGCGCCGTCTGCTCGCTGAGGCCGATCTGCGTCAAGTTTCAGGTTTTGTATTTATGTTTAGTTTCTTTTACTGTCAGATATTTAGGCTATGTAGTAATTACGATCAGCCATTTTCTCTTGTTTCATGGACAACTACTAGGCTAAATATTATATGTACTAGAATTTATCATGTTTTGCATGCTCATTTATCTGCGATGAACACTGCACAAAAATCTGTTTCAAAACTTGTATCTTGAGCTTTTACTAAATGCATGTGCACCTGTTTCAACTAGCATATTTTAAAGATTCCGCGTCAATTTAACCTGTTTTTACTCAAAAGTAACTCTTTTAAAACTATTTATAGTATTTCTGTCTCCGCCTTAGCAGACATGGTTTTCCTTCCGCCCATGCCTGTGGCATCACGGCCCGCACGAAGCGCGCTCTGACTCTTGTCGAGACGGGTCGTGACAGTTGGTATCAGAGCTAGGTTTGTTTCTAAAGATAGTATTTTACAATTATCAAATATTTTAAATCTCATTTTTATAAATATTTATGCATGCATCAATTCTTCACGCACCTTGTCATTATTTGTTGTTCACGGCTGAAACACACACACACTCACCCATAAGCATTAGTAGTATGCACACGAATGTTAAGGGGTTATGGGCAAACTTAACATTTTGGTGCATATGAATTCCACTAGGATATACACCGCTTGCGAATATTAAATGGTTATGGGCAGTTTAATATTTTCAAGTGCGTTGACATTGGAGTCTTAATATGCATGACATGTTAAGTGATATGGGCGCTTAACATGGCATGTGTATCCATTCATTTGCATTCATATCATAAATCATTGCACAAGTGTGAAGCCAAGAACAACAATAATGATTGCACACGCATGGTTTTTCTATTTGCTTGGCATGACACATGATTTCAATTTTGCACTTGCATGATCATACCTAGAGTTGTCCAATGGAAATGCTGTAATTATTACATAATTTATGTACCTGACAGTAGGAAATGTGTTAGAATCTCTAAATTCAAATCTCTAATATTCTTTGCCGTGGGTATGGTCAGCAGATACATGCACTCCCCTCGAAAATCTCACCTTTAGGCCGTCGAAAGGATTCTTAGGTATCTCAAAATAGCTCCTGGTCAGGGACTGGTTTATAAAACATCATCGTCAACTCCAAGATTGGTGGCATACTCTGATGCTGACTATGCTGGGTCCCTGGACGATCGACGGTCAACAAGTGGTTTCTGCACATACTTTGGAGGACACATGATTACCTGGCGAAGTAAGAAGCAAGCTGTTGTTGCGAGATCCTCAACTGAAGCAGAATACCGGGCAATGACATATGTGGTCTTTGAACTCACATGGCTTCAGAGCCTCCTGACTGACCTTGGTGTAAAACTTCCTTCACAAGCTCTCCTCTTGTGTGATAGTCAAGCTGCTATACACATTGCCAAGAACTCAGTCTTCCACGAAAGAACAAAGCACATTGAAGTTGATTGTCATTTCATCCGGGAGAAAGTTTAAATGAAGAAGCTAGAGTTAAAGCATGTTCCGGGTACAGAACAAGTGGCGGATGTCTTCACAAAGGCCATATCCAGTACTCTCTTCTATCAATGCCTGTCCAAGCTTGGATCCTACGACTTGTACGCTCCAGCTTGCGGGGGAGTGTTGGAATAGCCCATATAGAGGGCCCATATTTGGGCCCATGTATTCTTCCCCTCTTTAGTCCCACATCTTGCATAGGAATATTTCTCTCCTCTCTCCTATCTATATGTACTCACTCTTTGTATTTGCATATAAGAAATATACATACAAGCTTTTGCTTATCTTCTACAGATTCATTATAATATTTTTATAGGGGCGACAAATTTTTTATCTGGCCTGTATTATTTGAAAACTTTGTAAATATCGCACAAAAAATTAACTATTATAAGCAACACGAAGGGTGATGTCCTTTGATTGAAAAAATGGAAGCAAAAATTTTAAAATATTATAGAGAAATGTCAGTCATGTTTTCATGCGCCGCCGCTTTGAATCCTCTATTCGGCGTAGAAAATCTGATAGAAGAAATAAATAATAATTTAGGCTTAAATATAGGGTATACGGATTTTGATAACGTTAATATTTCAAAATTTAACTCCATTTTTACTTAATTTTATAATTATTACGATCACTTATACAGATCACGGGCCCGAGAAGAAATATCGTAACCCATAACAAAAGATAGTTTTAAAAATAATATTTTAGAATTAGCTTCTAGGAAAAAAGTGCGCACAACTAGTAGTTTAAATAAATTAGGATTGTACACTAAAACACAATTTTGCGATTTTATGAGTACGAAGGAAATTGAAAATTTTGATCTTTTAAAATGGTGGAAAGGTAAAATTAATATCTATCCTATTATGACCTATATGATCCGTGAGTTACTAAGAATCCAAGCTAGTGAGGTAGCTTCGGAGTGTGCTTTTTCTGTTAGTGACAGAGTTTTGAACGGGAGGAGTCGTCTCACCGAAGAATCGCTGCAAATCTGCATATGCTACAATGACCACTTTGATGCTATGAAGAGGAAGCAACACATTTCATCGATAGAGGATAACTCGTCAGACATAGAAAACGAGATGGACAACAAATTTAAGAGACGATTAAGCACATCGCACACTCACAATTCGCACCCGACAAATTATGTGTTTTTTCAAGTTAGTGAATTTTGTATAAAAAAAAATCATTCAAATTTAATAATAAGAATTTTTTTTAGTTTTAATCTTTTCCAATTTTGGTGTAAATTTGTAATTTATCTTTTTTTCAATATTAATAAAAAATATTATTGTCCGACATTGATTCATTTCATATTAAATTATTAATTTTATACTTTTTTTTATTTAAGAAATTATTTATATTTAAATTTAATATAAAAAAATTAAAAGGGGCCTGAGCACGCCCCCTCTAGGAGATGGTGCCTGAGCTGGCCCCCTCTAGGAGATGGTGCCTGAGCAGGCCCCCTCTAGAAGAGGGTCCCGACCCGACCTGCCGGGCTTTTTGGATAGGGCTAGTTGCGACCATTCCCCATCATAACAACAAATGTTTGAGGTCCATATTTGTTCACCAGCATGTTCGCTTTGTTCCGAGGTGCATCCTCCTTGGGCTTCTTTGGAAGTTTGCAGTCTGCGGCCCAGTGACCCCACTTTCCACAGTTATGACACTTGTCTTTCTTATTTTTAAAAGTCTTTTTGGTATATAAGTGTGACGAGGATTCACATTTAGGTGTTGGTGGCTTCTTTTTAGGTTTGTTGGAATGCATAACTAAGTTAGCAACCTGAACGAGTTGACTAACTTGTTCTGTGCACTTCCTGGCAGAGTTTTGATCCTCAATATGGATGAACCTTTTAAGTTCATCAAACTCTATTTGCTCTTTCAGTCTGTGCATTTCAGTCTTGAAAATGTTTCACTCAGGAGGCAGCTTGCTAAGAATTAGATTGACAATGAGATTATCAAACATGTCAGACTTGTCATCCTTCAGCTTGTTACGCATATTTTCCAGTTCAATAAGCTGAGAGGTGACTGTTGAATTCATATTGAATTTGAAATAAAAAAACTTCTCTGCAAAAGAGTTTTCGATAGTCTCTCTTGTTTTTGGAAATAAGCGTTCAAGCGATCCCAAATCTTTTTGTTGTCTTATATTCACTGTAGGCCATGACGAGGATTCAAGGAATTCAGATGGTAATCCCTGCAGAAATCCTTGTCTTTGTTCCACTGAAATTCATTGACATCTTCAATGGTTGTGGTGAAGTCACTGAGAACCGTGTAGAAAATCTCACGTTCTTTTCATGCCGAGTTGAACGTGCAGTTTCCAACCATGGAACTCAGTGACGTCGAACGATTATAATTTCACAATGTCATAAGTGCTATGCTTCGACATAATTTTAAGGAAAAATATCACTTGAGCCGTGAAGAAAATAATCCACAGAGAGTGGCAGCGGCAACATAAACACCCTTTACTGGAAGCACAAAGCTCACTCGATCTCCTCCTCGAAGTGAGAAACAGCACCCGACCCAGCCACTCAAAATGCTTCGGAAAAAAGAACAGCCACTCTTGATCTCTTGAGAATCGGATCTGCAGATTCTTCCTCAGGAAAAGGGAAGAAAAACCTTGAGGAAAACCACTGATCTCTTGAGAATCAGAAATGGCAGAGGCCTTCCCAGTTGGGCTTCTTTCCTCACTCTTCAAATTCTGAATGAGAAGCCTCCTTCACCGGCGAGGCGGCGACAAAACAGGAGTACGTCGTCGATCTTGCAAACTGATGTCAAGGTAGGGTTCCGGCGGTGAGATCGCAGGATTCCGGCGACTAGATCTTGGCGGCGAAGAGGGAATCCGGCGACGATCTGGGCGGTGCAGAGGGAACCCGACGACGATATGGGCGGCGCAGAGGGAATCCGATGACGATCGACGGGCTTCCTCGACTTCAACAGGCGATCTGCTTCCTCTCTGCGGGCGGCGACAAGGAGTGACAACAAGATCCCTAACCCAAAGATCGACGAGCGATTTTTCCTTTTCCGAACGGCAGTGTGGAGAAGCGACCGAACGTGATTTTTATCGAGTTTCTTAGCGACGGGATTTTCGCCCTTTTTCTCTCGAGCGGCAGCAGCGCAAAAATGAAAAGAAACCCACGAAAACCCTACTCCGAGCGCACTATACTACTTCGAGAATGTTAGAGCGGCGCTCGAAGTATTCTATGTAGTGTTCATCATGTTTGGAATGGATTATATAGTACCTCCAGCTTAGAGTCATGCCCTAGGTCGACACACCACTAACGGGTCCTTATTGAGTCAGTGTCGATACATGCAGATGTATATTGAGCGAAATATTCAACAATTTATGCACGCACCATTGTTGTCATGACATATTTAGCTTTCCAGTTCTAGATTCTCCCCCACCTTGTTTTAAAGCAAATGAGAATCAAGAAAACCCTTCAGAAAAGTTAACTGGAACCAAATATTCTTATCCTTATCCCCATGAAATTGCCTCTCCATATTCTTTCTTTCTGCTTCCCGTTCAGGTTTGGCATAAAGGCTCTCCACACACAACGAACCCCTGATCCTTTCATACTTTAAATTAATAATCATCCCAAAAACAATTCTCAACGGTCAAATCTCTGAACCCCAGCAATGTCAAAGCTGAGAATCCTCAACTTCCAGTACCAAAAACTAAAAAGGTTACCTGCACTCAAACCTGCAAAATGGCTTTCTGCCAAGGACCGACAAATCTCTGATGTTATGTCAATTTTCCACCCAAATCTTGCCGAAATGCACCGTGTTTTTAGGAAACTTGACCTAAATGGAGATGGAAGGATCTCCATCGACGAGCTCAGATCCTTTCTGATGACAATTGGGAGGGAAAATGCAGCTGCTGAGGCCAAATCGATGATGCAGGTTGCCGACCTGAACAAGAATGGCTTCATTGAGTTCGAAGAATTCATGGCGGTGCATCAGAAGGGGGTCACCCGAAGTGAAATTAAAATGGCTTTTTGGATGTTTGATGAGAACAAAGATGGGAGGATTGATGCGGAGGAGGTGATGCGTATGTTGAGGAAGCTGGGGGAGACTTGCAGCCTGGAAGATTGCAGGCAAATGGTGAAAAAGGTTGATAAGAATGGAGATGGACTGGTTGATATGGATGATTTCATGATCATGATGACTCGAACAATGAGGCAATCCTAGTTATCTGCTTTCTGAAACATTGTTGGTCTTTTATTGATTTAATTTAGTCATAGAAATATATTATATTGTGAGTAGTATAACGTCATTGCAGATTAAATTGCTTAATAATTGTATGGGATGGCCTGGTTTGGTTTTATAATTCTGAGCATTTATGATTATTCTTGTTTATGCAGAATTTAATGATGTTCTTTGTAGTTTGGAGCTTTTCAGCACAGGTAGGATATATATTCTTACATGAAAAACTCTGGTATGATGAAGAAATAAATAACTTTGAGTGCTTATAATAAATTTGACGCCATTTTATTATTTCCATTGCATAAATATAAAAAAGAGAGTAAATACAGATAATTAGTAGATACATGGAACTTATATTAAACGGAGAATCACGAAGATGATTACAATAATTGAGAGGCATGTTCTCGCTTAAAATGATACACTTGAGGGATGGATCCCTCGCCCAACACCATGCTCATCCCCAAAACTCTGACATAATAGATCCCCTCCTCACAACACCATTGCCTTTTTATATATAGAGAGGGAGATATGCATTACAGAGAAATATTATTTAATTAAGACATTAATATTTAACGATAAAGGTACCTAAAAGAGGCTATAGTTGATGACGGGTGTGGAAAGGGATGCGGCTCAGAGGGGTTGAGTGCAAAGGTGGAGTTTACGACTATGCTAGGGCAATGTTGTGGGTGGCTGGGGGCTTCGCGTGGGGGTGGATCCTCCACCTAATTGTAAAAAGCGGTGATGGAGCCCTTTGGATGATGGATCGTGGTCAACGATTTTTACTGAAAAGGGAGGAGCTGAGGATAGCAAATGGAAAGGAGGAGGTGGCACTTTGGACGCAATGGCGGTTTGAAGCTCTGGCACAAAGAGTGGATGTTTTGTGTGTATCGCAATCATCTCGTGTTTGGGAAGTCGAGGACGGGTGGTCCATTAAGAGGAAGCAAGAGGAATTGGTTCCCTGCAGCCGACTGTGACTCTGTGAAAGGCAGGTCAGACCAGTTGTTAGATACATGGAACTTGTACTCATAATAAACGGTGTGGCACGAAGATGAACACCCTAATTGAGACACATTGACGCAGGACAAAAAAACACAGTGTGAAATAATCGGCGGTGGCGACGCGCTAATGCAAACCTACTTGCATGTGCGTAGTGGAATGAATGCGATCAAGCACAATCTAAATAATGCGTGCAAGTTTTGAATTAATCCAGAATTAATTGTAGCAAAATCAAATTATATTAATTAGCAGCGATACACAAAGTGAATCATTAATTTTCAAGCATGTAAGCAATTTACAATCGTGCTCTCACAAGAGGTGCTTTCCACTAAAACTTGTACGAATAAATATTATAGAACTAAAAGAAATGAAAACAACAATGCTAGAAATTATAATACCCAAGCAAACACGAAATGCCTTCCAATATTTAATACAGAAAATTTAACACAGTACAACTATACTCACAAAGCACGAGTAATCTGGCGACGACGACAGACGTGGCTCATCGAGACGAATGCGCTGGCAGAGGGGAAGGTGTGTACTGGATGGCTGGCAGCACCTTTAGGAAGGATAGAAGTGGAGGGGTAGCTTGTTGGCCGTCTGCTTGGGTTGTTCTGGATGGGAATGGTGTTGGGAGAAGATGGGCAGTGAAGTGGTGGGTTGCTCGATGGATCACAGAAGTCTGCTGGGCAGAGATTAGAACATTGCTGGTGATTCCACGACAGGAGAGGGAAGGTTTGCTGTAGAATGGTGGTCGACGAGAGACGGGATCAAGCCAGCGACGGGAATGGGCTTGCTGGAATATGCAGGGGCTGGGGAGGAAGCTTCAGTCGCTGGAAGAGGAGTGGGGAAGAAGATGAGCAGTGCGAAGCTACCGTGAATGCGACTTGCGATGGAGGGCGGAATGGAGCGGCTCTGGACTTGCTGGAGAGGAAACGATGATCGACGGTGTTGTCGTTTGCGGTTATGATGAAACCTGGGGGTGGTTTGCGGTTGAGGGATGGATCGTGTGAGGACACGGTGGCTCCACGGGAGGAATTAGGCGAGGAAGATGAACAGTGATGCTATGCGGGAGAAGGAAACGAGCGACTGTAGTGTTGCTGGAAGGTATCGACGAACAGGAAGGATGAACAATGGTGGGCCCTGAAGTTACACGCGGCGGAAGACGATGAACAACGAAGATCTAGCGTTTCCTCCTTCGGCTGGATGGATGATCGTGGAAGAGAAGATGAACAGTAGCAGTTATAAGCAATGATCGTGGGATACAAAGCTTCACGGGAAACAGTGGATGGAGAGGGGATGAACAGTAAAATAAAAGCTAATTGAAATCGCCAAGGCGTCGCACCCCGGGCTCGCGGCGTCGCACCACGAATTGACTGCGGATTCTGGAATTTCTCACAAAATACACAATAATTCTGAAAATGAGAACATCCGCCCATATTTATAACGAGAGGGGGCGGTTGGGCACCCGGCGTGAACGGCTATGATTGTCCGTTACGCCCGGTGTCCTAAAACAATAAATACAACTCCAAAAAAATATTAATAATGCATATAAAATGAAAAGTGATGCTCCGGACGCGCTCGCGGTCTCGGATCGACGATCCGATCCATGCATCTCCGCCAAATCAGCAAAAACGGGTCCCGCCGAGTGGTGGCCCGATCTCCGATCACGAACATGCGGCCGATCCCCATCACACATGCTCTCACCCAAAAGGATACACTCGAGGGCTGGAACCATAGCCCAACATTAGGTTAACTCCAAAGTCTAAGATATGAGAGATACCTTCCTCATAACATCAAGACCTCTTGAAGCTCCGCGGGCATTGGGGAATCACTGCACTAGATGGAAGGCGATGAAGAATGCCAATTTCAACAACCACCACTTCAATTGAAGAGTTCGTGAGCTATGCTGCAAAGTAGAGCATTATCTTAGTCATCGTCTCCACGCCAAACGCTAAAAACTTTGAAGTCGGCTGTAGCGGAAAGCTGCGTGCATGATGCTATCATTTTCTTCTTATATTTGTTGTTTCTATATGTATTTGGGGATGCATAAGAGGACTTGTGCCTACATCTCCAATAATGAATCAATGATCTTTTGTGATGCATCAAGTCCTCTATATAACATCCTAATTTTAGTGTCTTTTAAACCTATAGTTTTGAACATTGTTGCCCTGTTTGGCACAGAGGAAATGAAAATAGGAGATGGCTATCGGGGATGTCTGCCTCCATGTTTTTTCTCCAGCAAGCTAAGAGAAGACGGGTGATATTGCCTCCGACAGATGTACTGATTCTTACTATAGGCAGATGATGTTTTGTTCACTTACCAACTCTACTGGAATATACTCCGAAATCATCTGTAGTGCTGCCGTCTCTATCCCCAATGATCCTATAAACTAAAGCTCAAAAGGTAACTTATCTAAACTCATCTCCTAATGACACTTGGGATGCATATGCGAGCCTATATGAAGATTAAATTAATAAAAGATAATATAACTTTTAACTGTTCCAATTGCTAAGGGCCTTTGGTTGCATGTATTCAGAATGTATGGATTTCAAAAAAGTAATACGTAAATATAAGTTAATCATTTCTAATTTTTTAATTTTTTGAAATAATTTGATTTTCTAAGAAAGTCACATTTATTTTTATATTGTGTTTTTTCCAAATTGTGTACTTTTGAGTTTCTGCATTTTAATTACAATTGTTTTGTTTCTGATCTGATTACAATAACTTTAAGTTTGTTTGTTTCAAATTTTAAGCCCTTTAAAACATTTTTGTTGATCACTTTTTCTGATTCTGATTATATTAACTCCATAATTAAAAATATTAGAGGTTGATCAAGACAAACAACAAAAATTTGAAAGTCCACATCCGAAAGCAAGCTCACATTTTATTAAGTTGTTCCAATATACCTTCAAGAAACTACACCAGCCGACAAGTCCATGTCTCTAAACCTTCTTCTACTCCTATTCATGTTCAGTGAACTCTTAGTATAATGCTTCCACTTATCAAACCACATATTCCAGCAATTCTTAGGACTCCTTAATGGAATCTTCTTATGATCCCTATATGGAAGAAAACCAACCTGAGGAAAATGAGGAAATGTGAGAAAGAATTAAAACTTGATATAAAATAGAATATGAGAAATATCGAGCTAGTAAGGTAAATCATGGCCCTTTGGAAACCTAAGATTGTGATGTGCGTTCTAACTTACCATTGGGAAATCTAAACTACACCTAATCCTTTTCAATTAAACCTGAGATATTCTATGAAAATTGTTGTGAGCCCACACGATCCTTTATCCATTATTTTTTTGTATGTTTAATTATTTTCATGCCGGTGTCATTACTTAAAGGTTGTTATGCATGTCACGCATTTTATTCTTATGTAAGAGTATTTATTGTTATATATCTTTCTTACAAGCCGTTAGGAGTCAATGTGTCATTATGAGTAGTTACTGTCTTTTAGTGTCTTTGGGTTGTTTTGTAATAAGTTCAATTGTTGAGCCTAATTTATGGTCTTTACCATCATTGTAAGTCTATTTATAGACCCCTCGGGTCATGAATGAAAACAAACAAGATTTGATTCTCTCGTTGTCCTTTGTTATGAGATTTTGATAGCTCTCTTCTCTTGAGAACGCATGACCGCTCTCACGTGTGGTTGCAAATCTCGTAGGAGATGATACGACAGTGTACCAGACGTAGTAATAAAGAAAGGGAGTAAAATTGTCGAATCCATAGGGAGTACGGAGCGAAGATACCCAAAACTTTGACGCCATTCGCTAGATAAGCTAAAACTATTCTTTGGTTTTTAAAGTGATTTTTCCTAACTAATCCGCAAGCATCAACATTCCAACACAAGAGATAACTAATCATCCAACCACCAAACACAATTAGAAACTTCCATGAATTTATAATAAAATGAAGTACATGATTTCTAACATTCAAGTGCGGACTACAAAAGCTTACAACCATAAAATTTGAGAACCTTGAGCTACCAAGGGTTTGGGCGTAAGAGATGATGAAGATATGGAGAGAGAGAGAGAGGAGAGGCTATGCCTCAGATCCGTAGAGTGCCCAATGGGTCGTCAATCCGCGTCCTCTTATGGTCCTTGGGTGCGTCCAATCATTATCACTGATCTCCTAGTTTACCTGTCTTTTCTCCAAGTTTTCTCGCCTCCACTTCTTCGTCAATACAACCTTCTAGCTTCCTCGCGCCCTTCGGAATCTCCTCCTTGAAGCCCTGATTGGGTTGGAAGATAGCTCTCCCGGCCTATAAGTGTTCTGCGCTAGTAGAAGAAAAGGAGGAGTTGAAATGTTTCAAAAGTCCTTTTCACGGTTAAAGAAATTCTTTATATAGTTCCAGAAAATTGGTCGTGTACGGTCGGGCGTCCGATCGTGCGTGATCATTAGGTTTCTTGGCGGGAAAGATAGCAGCGCCGAAAGTGAAGACGGCGGGGTATCAAAAGATAAGGCATGATCGTTCCTCCGTAGAGCACGGTCGTGTCGCTATTTGCACACCAACCCAACTTGAATATTGCTATTTGCACCCCTCCTGTGCGCCAATGTACGATCGTGCGCGAAGGCGGAGCACATGCAAATTCCAGAACATTGAAAACACGCATGACTTTTATTTTGTTCATGCACGATCGTGCGCAACAGGGACACGGTCGTGCCAAATTTCAGGGATCACACAGGCGCCTTCCCGTGCGCTCATGCACAATCGTACGAAAATGATGCGCACGGGCAATTTCCAGAACTCATATTTTTGAGCAGAATCAAGATATGCTCTCATATGGTCGTGCACACATCGTGTGCACATCGCGCTCCTGTCTAGCCGACACATGTCCAGATGACCTGCATCGAAAAGCAGCACATGAAGGATTGTATCTGGAAGGTATGTGAAAAACAACTATCGAGCACGATCAGGCTTAACACGGTGCATGGTCGTGCCCTATTTGCAGCAAACTTTAATAGTTCCCTATCACTTCCACACAGCCACGAGACCTGCTATTTACCTCATAAAACTCCTTGCAACAGTAATTTGTAAACATATGTAATAAACGTTAAGATCTCACACAATTTAGGGAAAATATACGGTAAAAACAAGCAAATAGTTGTACAAATTATCGATATTAATTACACATATCAGTACACCGCTTAGGTAGCCGCGATACCAGCACCACAATATCTCAACCATGGCCATCTCCACCTCCGACCATCTCTCCAACCAACGTGTTACAAAGAGGCCCACAACAACTTGATATTAGAGCTTTTTCCATGCCTCATTGCCTACTGATCCTCTCAAATCCAAGCTCACCAATTCAAAAAAAAGTCAGAAGGCTCAATAATTGGATCCTTCTCCCGTCCTCAGTTCCTTTAGAGATGTTGGTCATGGGCACTCTACAACAGATCAATCCTCCAGTGAAGTTATTGATTCCTTCATTGCCTCGATTTACTTGCACAGTCGATGACTTGGGAATGACGAACATCACCCTCAATCGATCCATCTAGCAATTATCACTCCAAAACAGCACGATTGCCACATCAGAGTGTCATTTTGTTCATTGGTATTTCCACAGAGACACGATCCAGTCTTCCAACAATCCTACGACGATCGATACTTCTTGTGAAGTTTGACGCGTGACGTGAAGACCTAATCGACGTCGATCCGCTTCCCAACCGACAAGGCGTTGAAGATCTCTTCACCTCACAGAAACAAATTTCAGACCCACACCTTTCCATAGGGCCAAGTGTGTGCTTCATATCGAGCCTTGCACCATTTCTCCTCCTTTCATCAATTAATTAACCAATATATTAATTAATTATAAACAAATAAATAGCAGTAATTAAAAAAACGAAAACCATAAGTCCCTAGATAAGCCTGAGGTTACGCCGCCATTTTTGGGAGTGTACAATCCGGGATGTTGGCAACATAGCGACTCTGAGTTTCCTTCCACGTCGGGTGGCCATTGTGCACTCTCGTTCATGGTCTATGAGCAAATAACAATTATGCTCAATGTGCTCCCAACAATCTCGTGGCTCTCCGTACCAACGAGCAACTTCACCTCCAATTGTGATTTGTGAGCAACTGATGTCACTGCTAAAACAATACGCGGAGCAACTCGAAGCTGCCACGACACACGACCTAGCAGATGAAAAGCAGCCAATGTCATTTGAGGCACTTGAACTGATTGACAGCCGCCCTGACACATTAGCAACTTTTGCAGGCCCAATTGTTTCTCCACCCGTAGTTGCGCCAACCATTCCACCTGCCACTCTCCAGCCATTACTTCTAGATGGCTCTCCCCAACAAGCACTTCTACTCCAGCTCCCTCCTGGTTACTATTCCATGGACACCAAGCGGCCACGCCCATCAGGGTTCAGTTACTTTGCCTCAACACAAGCAACGTCCACCCTTGACTGGAGGAGAAATCAAGGAACGTCCACCCTTGACCAAGTACTTTGAAAAATGTCCATGTGAAGCAATTTGTTGTTGGAGATCTAATCATGGAGAAGGTAGATGCAGTAGGAAGAATGACCTTTGTAAGGAAGCTGTATCTGAATTGAGAAGGGCATCATCATTAAAGAAGCATTGAAGAATAAAAGTTATCTCTTACAAACCAATGATGAGAATGATGTCTAATACTCGATGTGGTGACGACTTGAAGCGTTATTTCGCATAGTCAATGCGCAACTAGGCTGGACTGTAGTTGTGAATGGGGGTCTGTTAAAGCCCCCTAGGCCTTGGCCCTAGCCTTATTGGTTGGCTTTCCAGGCCTGAGCTAAATATACACCCTACCCCCAAAAACATCACCATCGCTCGTGTCATCAATAAGCACAGCGGAAACTCCCCTCTCGGTGAGCCTCAGCTCCGATAGCACGCTACAAGGAGTTGTTCTGGAGAGAAATCAAGGAACCAATTAAACTGTTTCACAAATTTCTATACCCTTCTCCAAGCTTGAGGACAAGCTCAAAGCGAAGGACGGGTAGATTATGGGTTCACGATCTGCCATCAGTTATTTTGTGTGTTTAATTAATGTTATGTCACTGTCATCGCTTGGAGGTTTCTATGCATGTCTCGTCTTTTATATTTATGTGAGGGTATTTAATGTTGTCTTTATTACTCGTTGTTAAGAGTCAATGTGTCGCTAATGTCTTTGGGTAATTTTGTAACAAGTCCAATTTTTGGAACCTATTTATGATCCGTGTCAGCATTGTAATTCGATTGGAAAGCCCATTGGGTTATGAATGAAAGCAAACAAGAATTGAGTCTCTTCTTGTCCCATAGTACGAGATTGCGGTAGCTCTCTCTTTCCGAGCACACTCCTCTTAGGCGGTTGCGGTTCCGGCTTTGTAGTATCTCAACCTCCGCCATCTCTACATGCGGCCACCTCACTGGCAAGTTACCGATGAGGTATTACGACGAGGCCCATAACTAAAATATTCTCCTCAACGCTAGCACTTCTTTTATCACTCATGATGTGAAGACTTAAATGAAATTGTCGTGAAAAAGCTGTATGAGCTTGTGTCTGCTTGAACTTCCTCCTCAATATCTAAAATATCAATTCATAGAGCCACAACCTCTAGAGCTTAGTAACGATGAGAAGTCACTCATTGACCTACTTGTGGAAATTGAGAATATTGATTTCCCTGCTCTTACAACTATAGATTTTATGGCATTCCCCTAAAATCTTGAAACGAACATCAAGTTGGACATCGGTTGGAAATTTCTCGAAAAATTTCTCATTGGAATGTTATGACTTTCTTGATTTATTAAACTTACATATAACTATTTTCTCGAGACAATGAAAAAGGAATCCCTTTTTTTTGCTCTCAACCTCTACAACCATGAATGCAAGTGGGTGAAGTCCCATTTTCTCATCGAAGATTACATCAACTAACAACAAACTACCAAATGGCCCTTCTAAATGTCAACCATCAAATCTATGAACGATTGACAATCCTCCCAAACCATCCCACAAACATCCTTTTGAAAGTAGGTATTGACGGGATATTTTCACCTTTGTGACTGTACTGAAACTCGCTATACTCATTGGAGCTGTTTTCGAATTATGTCTGCATATGCATGTAGCTTCCCAAAAGAATCACTATGACTACCCTCGATCTTCTGTAAGTTGTTTTCAAAATTATGTCTGCATATGCAAGTAACTTCCCAAAAGAATCACTATGACTATCCTCAATCTTTTGTAAGGCCTTTTTGGCTCTATATCGTTGCATGTGCTCCGGTGCAACTCCATGTATTTGTAGCTCATGCCTCATTCCCTTGAGTTTTATTTCAGGGTTATCCCTCAAAAGGTCAATCAACTTATTTGCCATCCACTTATAAAATACCTCTTTAGTCTTTTCAATCCTAACACAACTATGAGAAAAAAAACAATATTTGATATGCCATTCTATTTGGCATAGGAGATGCATGCATTTTTCACTGGCAACTTGCAGTAGGCACATTGAAATGGACTTCTCATTGTGTATCTTATCTATCTTGGAACCATCTCTAATATAATACTCACTTATGGCTTTCCTGAACGCATCCACATCTGCAAATATCATACCCTTTTGAAGCCTTATGGGTTCATTTGTTTTTTTTTTATTTCAAATTCGACCGTGACAAAGATATTACGTACAGAAGAACTTGCATATTTTTTTAACTATAAATGCATTTTAATTTAAGCATAATGCAACAAAGGTAGTGATATGTGCTTATTGTAAGTGAATAATCATCATAAAATAACAAGGATTTTGACATATAGCAATCAAAAGTGAACAAATGCAATTGAAGCTAAATTAATTTTCATCCGCTTATTTGGTTGCGGAGAATACAAGAAGTGAACAAAATGGAGCATGTCATGCTTGTTTTTATTGGTTTTTTGGTGAGGATTAGGAGTTGAAAGAGGAAATAAAAAATAAGTGAAGATTTAAATGAGGAAATTGAAGGGAAATTAATTTTCTCCACTTATTTGGTTGAGCAGAATCCTAGAAAAACAATTTCTTTTTTGGTCAATGAAAAATCTGAGGGTTTTTTCCCTAAGGGGCATGTTAGTGATAAGCAAAAATTCTTGTTATTTGGAATAATTTGGTATGGAAATCTCATTTGAATTCGTTCACAAATCCTAGGTAAAAATCCATTACTAAATAGGAAATACTTGATGAGAGCCCTAAAAATAAGGCCCTAGCCATAAAATAGTCTTTGCCGAGCTGTTATCGGTCGTCTAGTTACTCTTAGACTTGTCTTCATTGAGCCCTAGAAGTCACGAGCTACTGACGTAGACCAGCGGATCCGTCGTCGTCGATCTTAGAAGCCACGAAAACTTGTCGTCGACCAACACACTCAGGGTATGTTGGCCAGGTAACCCCACAGGCGTTTCGAAAATTGGGGGAGGGAGAGGGGTATTCTGGTCTATTTAGCCTAACAGTTGGAGTTTTTAACAGTAGGAGGTGATTTGTAAAGAGAGCAAGCTTATAGGGAGGTTTTTGTATTTTTGAAACATAACTAAGAGATTCTTGTAATTATGCACTCTCAGAGGAGGTCCTGACAAGTGTATACATAAATATTTAGATATATACACATATATAGGGTTAATTACCGGTACCTCCCTTGGGAGTTTGCATAATTACAGGTTGCACCCCTCTATCTTTCGCAATTATATTTACCTCCACTCTAAGTTTCCTCAGTTTACTAAAATGCCCCTTTCCTTAGAAATATGGATGAAAAATGATAAAATCAGTCAAATTATTTTATGATATTCAATTTTATTGAAATGACTCTACATTGAAATGTGTAACTTTTTCCTTTAGAAATATAGATGGAAAATGATAAATATGCCAACTTATTTTATGATATTCCAATTTTACTCTTTGTAATAACTCTACATTGAAAATGGTGCGTTACATTTTTACCCTTTGTAGTGAATCTAGAATTGTTATAAAAGGATAAATTAAAATATCATAAAATAATTTGGCTGATTCTATCATTTTCATTCATATTTTTAATGAAAATGTCATTTTTGTAAATTGGGGAAACTTAGAGGGGGAGGTAAATGTAATTTAGAAAGATAGAGGGGTGCATTTACCTCCCCTCTGAAGTTCACATTTCATAACATCCATGCACAAAATACCCCCCCCCCCCCCCCCCCCCCCCCCCTAAAAATGTACTCTGAGGGGGGTATTTTTGTGCATGGATGTTACGAAATGTGTACTTCAGGCTTAGTTATTAAAGGCGCACCAAGGCGCAAAGGGGTCTTGGAGCCTAGGCGCAGACGCGCGCCTGACGAAGGCAAGGCGCAACCATATCCATTTTAAATAATCAACATCAAACATCATTTCATCTTCTTGATCATATTCTTCATTTATTTTACAAATTAATCATTCATTAGTCATTACTATCATTTATATTTAAAAAAAAAATAAAATCAATGTGATCACTTGCATCATATCTAAGTCCCAAAGCACAGTTATCTTTCATAAACATTAAACCAATCAAAAATTATTGAGTTCTTATATTATTTCTTTCTTTATTTTTGAAAAAAAAATACAACAAAAACTCACTCAGGCATGCATTTTATGTTCCAAAGGCGCAAATAAGGCGCACGAAGACGCAAATCTCTGAGTCTGGTGAGCCTTGAGCCTTATGCGCGACTTTAACAATATAGACTTCAGGGGAGGTAAATGTTATGTTTTGTATCTTTCATGGGAGGTTTTTGTAATTTCAATATTAAGAGGGGTGCAATTTGTAATTTTTCTAACTTAGAGGGGAGGTCGTGGTAAATGCCCATATATATATAAATATATATATTGAAAATGATAAAAGTGTAGTCTTTATTATAGTGGATAATATTTTCTTGGGTTGCATGAGAAGGTGAAACTTCTGGTCCCTGCAGAAGCTAAAATTCTGGAGATTTGTAACTCCATTTGAAGAGAAGAATTGGATGGGGATTGGAGAGTTGTGGTTCAAAATCATCCATGACTTGTTGTCCTTCCAGCTACTATTTTGTTGTTGTTTTTTTTGTCCTTCAGTTCTTGTCCTCTCTCTCTCTCTCTCTCTCTCTCTTCTCCTTAAAACAAGATTCACTCGTCGGCTTCTCCAAATGCAATCATTATGCTGCTTCTCTTCGACCGATCGTCAAAGCCCTCGCAAAAGAGGCTCACATGAATTACCTGCCAAGGGCAGAAGTGACTTTTCATGACCCAAGGAAATTTCCTTGGGTCTCCTCGAACCCAGTTACTAACCCGAAATAAACACGGTTGTATGTGCCCCTAGATCGACGGCTCAGATTGAATCCATGGTTTGAACCCAGCTAATTTATGTTTTTTTAATGTGTAATTACTACAACTAACTGGATTATTTCTCGGACTGATTGTTTAATGCTTTGCCCGACAACTTCACACAGTAAAGCTTCCCTTGTATTCACTTCTGCTTCAGGTTTTTTGAAATATTGATTTTTTTATTAAATTGATCGAAAACATAAAATTAATTAAGGTTTGTTAAGTAAAATTAATGAGACAAATTGTCAATCCGCAGATTTTTACTATATGCAAGGAGAAGACAATTAGGGTCCGTTCGTTTGGACGGAATTGGCTTTCTGGAATTGCCATTGGAGATTAGAAATTCAATTCTAGTGTTCGGCGCAACGAAATTTAAGCGGATATTGACTTTCATGTGAAAACTCATGGCTTTTACTATGAACTAAAAAATCAAAT
This sequence comes from Dactylorhiza incarnata, assembly GCA_033032865.1. Lineage (NCBI taxonomy): Eukaryota > Viridiplantae > Streptophyta > Magnoliopsida > Asparagales > Orchidaceae > Dactylorhiza > Dactylorhiza incarnata. The sequence continues at coordinate 1,833,394 of JAWHQI010000316.1, forward strand.
AGCAATTCTTACCTTCGCCCATAAGTTTTCCGCATAATCAAATGTTTACACTAGAGTTTTTCGACTTACGCGTGAGTTTTTCGCCCGAGCGTGCATTTTCCTGCAGGGTGTGTTTTTTCAGTCGAGTGCGTGCTTTTCGACCAGAAGTTCATTTTTCTCCCTAGCGGGCGTTTTTCGACCGGGAGCGCGATTTATCGCTCGAGCGCGCGTTTTTCAGCCGGGAGCGCGATTTATCGCTCGAGCGCGCGTTTTTCAGCCGTGCGCGTATTTTTCTCCCAGGCGGGCGTTTTTTCGGTCGACCGGGTGTTTTTCGGCCTGTCGGGCATTTTTCGCCCGGACGATCTTTTTTCGCTCAGGCGCGCGTTTTTCGCCCGAGAGCGCGTTTTTCGGCCGGGCACGCGTTTTTTGACCCGGGCACACATTTTTTGACCAGCGCGTTTTTCGGTCGGGCGCGCATTTTTCGCCCGGGCTCGATTTTTTCACTCGGGCTCAATTTTTTTGCCCGGGCTCGATTTTTCGCACGGGCGAGATTTTTTCGCCCAGGCGCAATTTTTTTGCCCGGGCGCAATTGATTTGCCCGGGCGCGTTTATTTCGCCCGGGCGCGTTTATTTCGCCCGGGCGCATATTTTCACCCGGGCGCATATTTTTGCCTGGGCGCGATTTTTTCGCCCTGGAGCGATTTTTTCGTGCGGGCACGTTTATTTCGCCGGGCGCGTTTATTTTGGTCGGGCACGATTTTTTCGCCCGACCGCAATTTTTTCGCCCGTGCGGGATTTTTCCGTCCGGGGCGCGATTTTTCGCCCGAGCGCGATTTTTTCGTCCGGACGCGTTTATTGCACCCGGGCGCATATTTTCGCCTAGGCGTGATTTTTTCGCCCGGCCGCGTTTATTTTGCCCGGGCGGGTTTTATTTCTCCCGGGCACGTTTATTTCGGTCGGGCGCGATTTTTTTTCCCAGGCGCAATTTTTTCGCCCGGGCGCAATTTTTTCGTCCGGGTGCGATTTTTTCGCCTAGGGCGCGATTTTTTCACTCGGGCGTGATTTCTTCGCCCGGGCGCGATTTTTTTGTCTGGGGCGCGATTTTTTCGCCCGGGGCGCGATTTTTTCGCCCGGGCACGTTTATTTCGTCCGGCGCATATTTTCGCCCGAGCGCGATTTTTTCGCCCAGGCGCGTTTATTTCACACGGGCGCGTTTTATTTTTCCCGGGCGCGTTTATTTCGGCCGGGCGCAATTTTTTCTCCCGGGCTTGATTTTTTCGCCCGGGCGCGATTTTTTCGCCAGGGCGCGATTTTTTCGCCCTGGCGCGATTTTTTCGTCCGGGCGCGTTTATTTCACCCGGGCGCATATTTTCGCCCTGGCCCAATTTTTTCGCCCGGGCGCAATTTTTTCACCCGGGCGCGTTTATTTTCTCCCGGGCGCGTTTTATTTCTCCCGGTGTCGTTTATTTCGGCCGGGCGCGATTTTTTCGCCCGCCGAGATTTTTAGCCCGGTCGCGATTTTTTTGCCCAAGCGCATTTATTTCGACTGGGCTCAATTTTTTCGCCGGCCGCGATTTGTTCGCCCTGGCGCGATATTTTAGACCGGGCGCGCGTTCTTTGGCCGTGCGCGCGCTTTTCGCCCGGGCGCGCGCTTCTAAAAATTTGAATTTTAAAAATTTTAATTCCAGAAAACCAATTCCATTGTGCAACCGAACAACTTATAGATATCAATTCCAATTCTGTTCACTGAATTCTATCATGCAACCGAACAGCAGAATTGGTTTTATGCAAAAAATCAATTCCTGCAGATATTGGTTTTCTGGTCAAAGCCAATTCCAAAAAGCCATTACCTGCGCGCCGAACGGACCCTTAAGATTTGTTATCTGCATTTATTTTTGTTATTTGCAGATTAATGCAAAAAAAAATAGGAGATATTCATTCATGTAATTATAAATGCTCTTAGTAACAAAACTAATTACTGAGTTTATAAATTTACTTATAAATCTTAAATATAGAAGATTAACTGTTAATTGCACACAATATTAAAATATAGTTATTTCAATAAAAACAATTTATAAGTTTGTGAGGAACTACAACAAGACAATTAAAATAGAAAAAGAAATTGAAATTTTGCTTAAATTTTTTACTTAAATTAGAGAAATTTAATTTAAATAAATAATTAGATAAATAATTTGAATGTAAATGTTCTAATATGTCACAAATAATTAAATTGAATGTAAATAATTTGATTTAACTGAAAATTGACGTAAATAGGTTGATTATTTTTGTTAAACAAATACTAATTATTTTTAGTCTCCAGTGCCATTAGGGGAGCTATTTTGGTCGTAAAAATGCATTTAGGAACTATTGCAAATTAAAATTTCAGGAATTTAAATGTTTACAATAATATATGGGAAATTATGTTTGCAGGTCCCAAACTGATATTTGCAGCTCCATGATAATTGGGGCTCCTATATCGATGTTTGCAGTCCAACGTGATATTTGCAACCAACTTAAAAAAAATAAAATTTTATATTATTTTTCCTTTTGCACTTAGAAAGGAATCAAACCCCTAAATTTTAACATAAATAATACTCACATTATGGAAGGACTGTTTTCTGGAGAAATGGGTGAAAACCTGTTCAGATTTTGATGGAATAGGCGAAGACAGGTGAAATAGGGGCGAATGCCTGTTTTTACAGGAAAAAGAAAAAATTCTGGCGAAATTGGCGAAATCGCTGGCACAGGAATGTCGGAGAATGGACCGGCGAAACTGGCAGAAGTCGGAACTGGCGGCGATAACCGGCGATGACCGGTGAATGAAGGCGGACGGCGGTCGCGGGCACAGGAACGCAAGAAATGGGGAGGCGGGATCGTGAATGCGAAAAATGGGGCGAGTAATGAAAGGGGTGGCAAATAGAGGCTTTTGTAGGTTATGTTGTATTAATTATGGTTATTTTAGGGGTTGTAATTATCCATTTTAGGCCTGCAATTAAAAACTCACTAATATATTTAGACTGGTGTTAAAGGCAAACCAGAATTGGCTATTGGCAAACCAATTTTTATGAATTGTTACGCGCCTTTTGAAAATATGCTTTGTACATGCATTTTTAGGAAAAGTGTTCAACACAAAAATTGTAGATCTCGTCGAGATTTACAACTTTCGTGTTGAACACTTTTCCTAAAAATGCATGTACAAAGAGTATTTTCTTGTTATTTTCAAAAATTCACTATAGTTACAATCAGAGCGACAATACGTCTTGTGCGTGCATTTTTAGGAAAAGTGTTCAGCACAAAAGTATTAGGTCTCGATGAGATCTACAATTTTCGCGTTGAACACTTTTCCTAAAAATGTATGTACAAAGCGTATTATCAATAGACACGCAATAACTCATAGAAATTGGTTTGTCAATAGCCAATTCTGATTTGCATTTAACACCGGTCTATATTTATATGATTCTATTTAAGAAAAAGCAATATGAAGGCTCTCTTTGGGGGTGGCGGTAGAAAAACTCTGCGGTGGAAAATTATTTAGAAAATATATAGTTTGTTTGAAAAATCTCTATTTAAGTATTTTTCAAAAAAATATTTTACATTTTTGTGCTTGTAAAAATAATTTTTTAATAATAACTGTAAAAATATTTTATGCTAATTATTTATCACATAAATAATATAAATTTTAAATAAACAAGAAGTTGCTGAATTTGATGAGGAGAAGTAAATATAGTGAATGGGTGAAGAATCATGAATGAGAGAAGAAAATATTTGTAACATTGATAGAAAAAAAACGAATAGCGAATAAGAGTAGTGTTTTTCCAACGGACACCGCCACCTCAAACAGAGCATAATAATTTCCGCCCTCTCAAAAATTGTCTTCATTTGGAGACAAAAAACGCAGTCTATTGAATTATATAGAGTAATCTTCATGCTTTCTAAGGATTTTATTTATTTACTTTATTTTTCGCTATGCGCAAATAATAATAAAAATTGGGCAAAATATTCAAATTAGACTCAGAATTTTGGATCTAGTTTCAAATAAGTCTTTTAATATTTCATTTGTTTTAAACAAGTTCCTTAACTTTTGGCATGGTTTTAAATATGTTTTTTAATTTTCATTTGCTTCAAATTTGTCTATTAATTTTGGACAGTTTTAAATTAGTCATTTAATGTTCATTTGCTTCAAATTGGTTCATTAACTTTATACTTTATTTCAAGTAAATTCATAAATCTCCGTTATTCGGATTATTAGGTACTGACGAGATATTGACGAATCGTGTGTTTGATAAAATATTTTTTTTTGTAATAATCTAACAAAAATAATCACTATTTTTCAAATTTATAAACTTTCTAATTAATATTTCTCAACCCACTATAAATTTATATTTTTTTAATTAAACATAAATAACAAGAAATTAGATATTATAAAAATCAGCATTCGATGGAAATATCAAAAAATAAAATAAATTCAAAATGTAATAATATCTATGATACTTATTTTTACAAAAATATATAAAATAGATGATAATTATTATAAATATTTGTCACCGAGAATATTATTATTCCTAAATTTATTATTATTATTTTTAATAATTAAATATAAGTTTATAGTGTGTTGAGAAAAATTAATTAGAAAATTTATAAATTAGAAAAAATAGTAACTATTTTTATTAGATAATTAATAATATTTTATTGTCAAATAAGCAATTCATCAACGTCACATAAGTGCAGTGTTTAATAATCTGAATAATTGTAGTTTAGATACTTATTTGAAATAAAGTATAAAGTTAAAAATCAATTAATTTGAAACAAATGAAAATTAAAAGACATATTTGAAACTAGACTTAAAGTTAATTGTCTAATTTGAAACAAATAAAAATTAAAGGACTTACTTGAAACCATGCCAAAACTAAAAGAATTATTTGAATCAAATGAAAATTAAATGACCTATTTGAAACTAGGCCCAAAATTAAAGGATCAATTTGTATTGTTTGCCAAAAATCTAAAACTTATTTAAATGATATTGTATTTATCCTTAAAAAATACTATGCGCAAACCAAATTATCCAAAAATACAATCTCTCTCCACCTCTTTCTCCCTCTCATGAACCAAATCATTGCGAGAATTCGTCGATTTCCTTCCCAACTTCCCAATCCACCTGAGCCCTTCCATAATCTCTTCGGTAGCACAAGCAGGAGCTCTTTGATGCGTGCCTCCCCTTCTGGCTTCTGATGACTCGAATATGAGGCAAAACAGATGTGGTATGCACTTAAAATTTGTTTGGTCTGCATATAACCGTAGTTTGTACTTAGCGAAAATTGATTTGTGCTTCTAATTACTCTTTTAATATAATTCTGCTGTTTTGCTAGACAATGACATAAATATAAATAAAATGCGCGCGTTGTGTTGTTTGGAAGTAATTTGTATGAAATTATTTCATTTCTCCTCAATCATTTAATGAAACACAAATGCGAACATTGTGTTGAAAAATACATAAGACGGACTCTTCAATCCTAAACCCTAAACCCTAAAGCCTTAATGAAGACACCTTTTCTAACAGACTCCTTATATCTCTCAGCGTATACCCTCACTCTTTGATTCTAGATATATAGCACTGACTCTAAACCTTCCTTTGGTCTTAGGAGATGAATTAGCTCAGTAGCTTCCTTAAGCCATATCAAACCTACCAATAGCACAGATTGGAGTATTACCGGAGATCTCTAACCAATAGCACGGATTCAGCAAAGCATAGAAGTCCACACCCTCTCTTCTACTAGAATCCTACAGCTATGAAATGCAGGATTTAGGGTTTAGGATTTAGGGTTGAAAAATACATAAGACGGACTCTTCAATCGAATGATTTTATGGAGTTTTGGCGAGACGTCAATTTTGCTCAAACATTTCTTCGGAGGAAAACATGTTACTTTTATTCTAAAAACATATGTTCTCTGAGAAATCAAGAAGAAAGAGGAGCACAAAAATGAAATATCTCTAGAAAGCGAAGCTACTACTTTGTTTCATACGAATTTAGTACTTTGTTTCGCTCGATTTCATCACAAAGCTACGCATTATCATCAGCTCACTGATTTGGTCCCGACATCCAAATTCCGTTCGATTTCATCTCCTCCGCGAGTTTCATAATTTCACGAATGTCCATTGTTTGTCCTTAAAAACCCGAGTAATTACAAATGATGCCATAGTTTAATGGACTTCTTAGATAGATACCTACATAAAATATATTAAGATATTTAGTGTACTCCAGAATGGAGGGGGCAGAGGAATAAAATGCTTCAGAGCTTGAATGCCAGCACATAAAACCCTGTGAAGCTCAGCATATAATAATACTAATCCCTAATATTATCATGTAAATACTCCCTCCAAAATCATTATGCAAGAAACACCTAAATGTTACGTGCCTCGGTTAATTTCGTCCTTCATTTCCAATTTCTCGCCCTAATCTTATAGCTTGCACGTGATTTCTAGCTTCGTGAGTGTGGGTCAACCCGTCGTGCCTCTTCTATCCCAATTGAATTTAGCTAGTGTATAATTAACCCGTAATTCGTCGATACAAGAAATACCTAAGGAAGTCACTTTAGGAGATCTCGTCGGGGACGACTATTCGCAGACCATTCAGCACGACAGTTGTACATGTTTTCGACGAGGAGGCCCAGCTCAAAAGACCTCGCCCAAAATGGACGAGCTCAGAAGACCTCGCCCAGCAGGGGCGAACCAATTTTCGTGATTCCAACAACTAGTGCTTTGTTACGGAGACAGTGATCCACTTTCTTCATTTGATTTCATTCGAAGTTATTTTTCGATTTCGTTGCAAAGCTATACATTTGTCCCGACATCCCCAAATTTCGTTCGATTTCATCTCCTCCGCGAGTTTCAGAATTTCACGAATGTTCATTGTTTGTCCTTAAAACCCCGAGTAATTACAATTGCTGCCATCTGATCAACTCCTAAGATAGAGACCGAAGCTAAATTCAATTCGAATCCATGCGCAGTAATTAATTAAAATAATTAATAATATTATTATAATAAAATACAGCCCTAATTTGGATCTAGCATTGGAATCAGGAGCAAGATGGATTAAAGATAAATTAAGAAGATTAAATTAATTTAATATCTCTAATAAAGCTAATTAATATACAAAGAGAGCTTTGCTGCCATGGCAGGAGACCAGAAGGAAGAAGCACAGCAGCTCCACCCCTCCCCATTTTTGACCTGACCTACAAAACCATACCCAGCATCCTATCCCATGCCGACACGTGCCAGTCACCCCCATGTGCTTGACAGCCTAATTAGCTTTAGTAAGTGTTTAGGCATAATTAGTAATTAAACCCCGGCGCTAATCTCCTGTGAGGCCACGTTCAAATCCCAACGGATGTTTTTAGTCAAATCCAAGATTTTAAGCCTGCGGCAGCCTGGCCTGGCAGTTCAATATTATTAATTAATTAATTAATTAGGGGGATAAATTATTAAATTATGAACCCTACTAATCCACTTTTTAGATTGGCTTTAACTAATATTTTTAGTTAATTACAGACACCGAATCACATGCATATATATCGTTTAGATGCATTAGCTGGACCGGTTTAGGGGCACGGTCTGACGGAGTCCGGGTCAACTTATTTAAAATACTGTACAAAAAAGGTAATCAATTTATTTATTTGAAAAAGATTTAGGCTCGTTTGGCACTCTGTGGTGACGGCCGTGAACGCTGTGATTATGAACCGACGTGGCGGTCGTAACTGTTGTCATGCCAAACACATATTTTATGAGGGCGGCGCTTTTTGTTTAAACTCACCGGAGCAAAAACGCCGCGCCGAACGGACTAAATGTTAGACTTGAGTGCTCTGAAATCTGTGTTTGGACTAAATGATATGTTTTTTGTGAAATTTGTTGAAAAATAGAATGTGATTGGAGTGTATTCAAAATGATGTATATTTTTCTGTTAATCATAAAAAATTTATACTTATATTATTTGTGCAGACAAATTATGTATATATAAATAAAATAAAATAGAAAAATCAGTCTCTCAACTTTACCTACTTTATGAAATCAGTCAGATAAAATATAAATGATATGTTTTTCGTGAATTTTTTAGGAAATTTGTTTACAATTTTCGTGTTGAACACTTTTCCTAAAAATGCATGTACAAAACGTATTTTCAAAAGGCCCTTAATAACTCATCCAAATTGGTGTGCAAATAACTCATGGAAATTGGGAGTGCAGCGAAATATCTGTTCGGGGGGAGATCACGTGGTCTTATAGACCTGTCCACTTCTGCCAACTCACAGCCTTTCCTAAATAACAAACCGGTCAAAGACCGGTCAACCAGCTCTTTCTTCCCTCTTCAACCCCCTCTGATGTCTCATTAATTACTTCGCTGCCATTTCCCCTCATCGCCTAATTATATTATTCCCAATATTTTTCATTTGCCAGCAGTGGGAATCTCGGGCCCCGCCACTTTGCGCATGTGTGATCGTGTGGCATGGGATGGGCGCGCGTGTATTGCCGTGCGGCCCACATTGCGTCGTATGAATGAATCTTGCTTCCATGCATGCATATACGTTGGTGAGGAGTGGGTGGGTCGTTGATGATAAAGTGCAAGCTATATATACAGAGGGGCTCAAAGGACATTATGAGGGCAGCCATGTGATGGACGTGTGATGGCTCAGAAGGGTAAAATAGTCTATTTATATATATCTCTACATAAATTAGATAAAATATTTTTTTTTATAGAAGAAAACGGTGCACTAGTCAAGTACAGTGCTAGTTTGCCGTATCTTTTTGCCAGCATGAATTTTCGCTCATGGTTGGTCTAAAATATGATCGCTTTTCAATATGATTTTATTACGCAAATATGACAGTATAGTTTCCTAAACAATCTACACCATTGAAATCACAGATCATACAACTATATTTGCTCCTACACGCGCGGCGATCTATTATGATCACCGTGCGTTACATGTACCTAAATATATCTCTCGACTAAAACCATAGTTTCTTTAAACTGCACCCACCCTAGCATAGAACTAGTGCGGTGGATCAAAGTAAGCGAAGAGATGTTGTTTGTGACTCAAACCAATGCCCTAACCCTATATAGCATAGAACTTCGCTATAACATCCGCTGCAATCTCTTTAAACTAGATCTTAAACAAGATGCAAAAAGAAAAAGAAAAAGGTAGGTCAAACATTCAAAATTATCAAATATTGTCTTATTAGTTTCATCTAACGACTAAACATATATTATAATATAATTCAAAAAAAAAATGTCAAGTTAACATTTACACTATATCTCCAAATTAAAAGTAATGATGACATAAATTTGATAAAGTTTTTAGTTGAGCTCCTATACCTACTATGATAGGCTGTCATTACACATATACTTTATGAAACAAATCAATTATGTATAACTATTTTTCGTGTATTTATTTTAAAGTGCATTCCTTTGGTGCAACATTCAAATTTGTCAAATATAACCTCATTCTTTTACTCCAATGACTTAACATATATTATGAAAATAAAAATAAAAATTCATAAAATATAATGACCAGAAGTGGACATATCAAGCGTCGGTGAATAGTCCTCATAAAGCCCTGAACAAAATCATTGTCATCAAGGTCGACACCCTCAATTATATCATCATCATTTAAAAATACAAAAACCAGAAAATCTTTAACTTAAAGCTCGTGATCAAGTTTTGTCAATACATGTAGGCTGAATAATCAATTAATTAATATATAGTAAACTTTTGTTTTGATATTTCTTTCACATTAATGCCGTTTTATTTTGGTTCTCATTTATTTTCAATTTTTTTTCTCACCAATTTTACTCGTTAGCTCTAGTCCTTAACTTGGATTTTCGATATATTGACACGACGCAAAGCACAAATTAGTTTGTTATTATATTGATGTATGCAACTTTGGCTTTGATTATGTCATTACGTAGGAGACATGTTGCTCGAGTTATTGCTTAAACCTTGCTCCAAAAGATGTGTTCAGAATTGAATCCTTTGCAGTCGGAGAGAGTTGTTGATAAGTTGATCATGCACGTAGCACTTTAAGTCTCTGTTTGGAATGGCGGTGTCGGTGAATAAGTAATGATCCTACAACAACTGTTGTTTTGTAGGCATTGGTTTTCCAGTGATGTGAAAAGTGTTTATGTCAAAAATGTATTGTTTAGTCTTTTTGGAAAGCAATGAACTCTTCCACTTTTCATGTTTTCATACTTCTCTTAGCCTTACATCTCAATTCTCCTCGATCTTCCTATTTTTCGTACCACTAGTTTTTTTGGCAGCTCTATTCTCACCAATGATTTCTCACCGCTGCCTTTTCTGCCACCATATAGCTATCTCAAATAAAGCCTCGGTAATCTACTTAGTAACCCTGTCGTGACCTGGGGCTAGAGATAAATACTTCTTCTGAGGTGAGTGATGAGATCTAGATCCATGTGTACCAACCTCAAAATGGTGCTATCTTTATTATTTACTTTAATTTTTTGTTCTTGTAATTACCCATGTGTGCCTTAGAACTTTTAGGGTACAATAAATAGAAACAGTACTATATATTGTGAATTAGTTAGTTGTTATTTGAAACATTATTCCATTTTGTGTAATTTGTGAGTGATGATGACTAGGCTCACAAGATTAATTTGTTGAACTTTCTTATCTAGAATCTATTAAGAGATTAGTTTTACTGTCAACGCAATATAAAGATATATGATCGCACGTTAAGAACGTAAGAAAATTGAATATTTAATTGTGTTGTGTTGAAACCAGCAACTGGTCTCTTGAGTTCGGACCCCCTCGGGGTGTAGCCGATGCTTATTTCTCCCTCACTAGACTCTCTTGACGGTGGATGCTGGAAACGGAATAGACCCAAGGATGAAGCGAGGAGGTCCCGCCACACACCCGGAAGATCTTAGAGAGCTTCCCCTCCCAAACCAAAGCTCAACCGGGCACCTTGGAGGGCACTGGCTGCCAACCAAAACTAGCCTAGAGGAGAGGATTCTCTAAAATCGGATCTCCTCCAAGGTGCCCTTAAGAGTCCATTTATAGTTTTCCTAGGCTGGTCTGTAAATAGCCTGAATCCGCCTTTTAATTTTACTAACCGCACCCCAAATTGGTCTGCTAATAGCCTAACTCCGTTGTTCTGAAGGGCTATTTGCAGCCCACCAGGGGTATTATGGTCATTTTCCCCTCACACCCATTTGGGCGAATGGTCCGTGAGGGCACCATTCGCTGGGCATCCGCCTGGCTGTGCGAATGCCCACGTTTCTGGGCGAATGGTTCGTGAGGGCACCACTCGCCTAGCGCCTTCTCTCCTGCAGCTTACCCCCACCAATCCGGGGGCATTTTTACCTTCCTTGGCCTGGGCGAGTGACCCGGCGAATGATCCGGACGACCCAGGTTTCGCCAGTTGGCTGGGGGGGGCCCACTCGGCGAATACGGGTTGTACACAATCCCCGCTCTTTACGAGCGGTTCCTACGGTCGTAAAGAACAGTCCAACCCTGTATTCGGTGAGTGCTTGCTGACTGGATCCACAAGATTCCGTGGGTCCCACCGCCACCTTATATATATACCCTCATGTCAGGTTTCTCTGGACCACTCCCTCATCTTGGCTCAGAGTTTCTCCACCTCCTAGTGTCTTTCCACAAACCTTCTGCGAAACCCCTCTCGCGAGAGATGATCGACCGCCTGGCTGCGGCTCAAGCTGCAACGGCCCCCAGGGCATCCAAATTTGCTCCCTGGCTGATGTCTAAACGGGATCCGAGCGCCCCCTATGTCTCGCGTCGAGCCAAGACGATTCGGCTGAATCGTCAGAGAGGCGAGACTGCCTCGGAGTCTCCGGCGGATACTCCACCGGCGAACACGCTGGCGGATGCCCTTCCGGACCCCGCGGTGCTGGTATGAGGATTCTTCCTGTCTCCATTTAGTTCTTGTCCCTTACCCTGCGCTTATTCCGACCATTCGCAGGGGGCTTTGGTACCTGAGGACGGCCATGGGGCCGTTTTGAGCAGTGCGGTGGTGCCCCCTCCCGCGGACGAGGTACCTCCTCCCGATCTGGATCTTGCTCCTCCGCCTCCTCCTGGGGAGACTGTACCCCAACCCCGTGAGTTGCGAACCTTCTCGCTTTTTCCTTTTATGTCGTCGGCTACTAATCATTACCTTTTCGCAGCCCTCAACCCTGACGTCCCGCTGCGGGACTCCATTCCTCCCAGTCCCCCTGCTCAGGTGAACCCCGCTGTTACCGCGAATGAACGGAGGGTCTCCCCTGAGCGAGAGCTGGATCAGCCTCTCCGTGCTGATGACCGTGCGGATGCTCCGGCTCCTTCTTCACAGCCTTACCGTCCAGGAAAGGGAAAGGTCTTACCTCCCGCCTGGCTGTTTGGGTCGCACCCCCATTCGTCTCGTCCTTCGGGTCACCCGGATCCCATCCCAGGTCAGTTCACTCACCCGCCTCTATTGCACTCGCATACTTTATCACCGTTAATCCTAGTTGTGACTCCGCAGGCTATCGAGAAGCCTCCCCCTTCGACTCCTACTACGAGGGGGGAGAGGGAATGCTCTCGCCTCTCCCTTCCCCTGGGGATCTTGCTGACTTCCTGGGTGATTCCTCGGATCACGCGACCTTGAAGGATCGGATCTCGGAGGTCCTGGGGAAGCTCATCCACATCCAGCGAAATGTGGCCAGCCAGGTGGACGACGTGCGGCTGAGAGTCGCGCGTGAGTTGAAGGACCTTCGACGAAGTCACTCGCATCTTCTCGCGGAGGTGGAGCGGCTAGGGGGTGAGGGAGGGGAGTTGTCTCCCGGAACACACGCCGCGCGAGCCCGGGACCAACTTCAACTGGCTTCCCATGAGATCACCAATATGCTCGCTTATTACCGCCCGCGAATGCCCATGGAAGCTGGATCGCGAAAGCGAGGTCGGTGGATCTGGGAGGAGACCTGACCTACCCAACGTTCACCCCTCTTATTGTTTTCTTTTCTTACTTTATGCTGCGAATGTTGAACGTTATTTTTCTGTAATAATTTCTCTATGCTTTGCGAATGCTTCTTTATTCGTTTTTCGTATCTCATAGCTTTGCTTGGGTATTGCCGAGTGATAATTTATAGCCGGATGCTCTTCCAACCTCGTTGCGTAGCCGCGGAATGAATAGACATAGGGCATTTGCCATTAATGGGCGAGAGGGACCGGCTCGGGCTTCGAGGTGTCGGGAGGGCGCGATGGCTATCCGCACACCCGAGGTCTCGAAAGTCCAAACGCCGTTTAGTCCCTCTATAAATAGGTCTTTCAACCACCGTATTAAATACCTAACCATCCGCTCTCTTTCCTTGCGCTAGCACTCGTGCTTCTTCCTTATCTGTTGCCCCTCTTTCCTTCTTTACTCGCAAAAATGGGTGGCGATGCGGAAGGCCGGGCCAAGTGCGCCAGCGCATTCGCCAACCACGTCTTTGATTCCTGCGACCTCTCTGAGGAGGCCTACCTGACTGCCGTCGCCGACTACGTCCCGCCGGGTTTCGAGGCGCGAAAGCCCAGGCCGGATGAGCGTCTGAATTCCCTCTCGCCTTGTGCTCTTGCGATCCCGCTAGAGCATTTCGAGGTGGGGTTTCGCCTCCCGATCTGGCCGGAACTCCGCCAGACCTTCAGGTACTACGGGGTCGTGCCTGGCCAGCTCAACCCCAACTCCATCGCTATGTTGGTTGGGTACGCGAGCTACCTGCGAGAGGAGGGAATCGAGTTCTCGCTGCCCGTCTTCCGCAAGCTCTATACCTTTCGCTGCACCCATGGTATCTCGTTCTTCTCGGGACTGAGCCCCCTAAAGCACTACGGGCTCCCGAACAAGAACCATGACTGGGTTCGCCGCTTTATTTTTGTAAGCGGGAGCCTGGGGAACACTCTTCTCGCGCCGGTGCAGGAGGAGGAGTCAACCTTCCGCCCCCCGACCCTAGGGGGGCACGAGGCCAAACTTCACCAATACATCCTGGAGCACGGGATGGATCTCGTCCATCTCCGGCGAAACGTCAACTCTCTTCCACCCATTCCGCAGGGCGAGGGTAAGTGTTCGAGACTTCATTCGCTTTCGCTTTGTGATTTTTACATCATTCGCTAGAACCGTTGGCTATATTATGCAGGTGTGCGCCACTTCCCCCTTCATCCGCCGCGTCCCTCCGGATCTACCCTCTCTCTCGCACAGGCCGCCGCGGATGCCTGTCGGGAGGAACCTTCTTCCTCCAAGTCTGGCGGAAAGAAGCGCAAGCCAGCGGTGCTGACCTCTTCCTCTTCCAAGAAGCCCAAAAACCCCCCCTCCGCCAAGGGGAAGGGAGTCCTGGACGAGACCCTTGGGGCGGGTGCTCAGATCCAAGTCCTGGGGACGAGTGTGCCAGGAGAGACAATCCCTCGCGCGGAACCGTCGTTGCCGCCGCCCCCACTTCCCAGGGACCATCGCAACTTCCCAAGCGGCGAGAAGTACAGGGACCCCTCGGGGGCTCCCCTGGTGAAGTGGGACAGGAATGCTAACCGGGTCTCGCTCTCCACCCTCCATCCGTCGTGGATAGAGAGCGATCTCGCCAGCGGTGAGGCTTACGCCATCGCGTATGCCCTCTACGGCCGAGAAGACGCCGAAGTCTATGATGCCGAGACGACCCAGGTTCTCGCTCATGAGAGTGCCAGGGCCATGCTGCGGGCGCTCGAGCTCGCGCACGTGTCTTCGCGCCGGAGCATCAAACTGGCGCGGGACTTGGCGGCGGTTGAGGAGTCCCGATCCGTTGCTTCTACTGAGGCGATGGAGCTTAGGACTAAGCTGGCGGCTACGGAGACTCTTCTCGCCAACCGCCCTGTCGCAGAGGTATATTTTTTCCTTTCCCGCGAGTGACTTGTTGCCGATTGACAACTTTATTCTTACTACCCTTGTTATTAATTTCAGGATACCACGGTTGCCGAGATGCTCCGCGCTCGGGTGGCCGGCCTTGAGGATGAAATCCGTCTGGCTAAAGCCGAAGTCCAGCGATTGCGAGAGGCTGGTGCGTCAGCACTCGACCCGGGGAGCGGGGGCCATTTTTATCCCCATCACGAGTTGGAGCAGCTGATGCAAGAGAACGCGCAGAATGCCGTCAAGCATGCGCTGCAGGTGCTGCGGCGAGCGGGATACCTGAAGGCGGAAGCCGAACGCCTTTCCGCTCGCCAAGTCATCCCCGAGCTTTACATTCCAATCCCCTTTCCTGAGGACGACCACGTCGAGCCACGAGAAGACGCCCTCATCCCAGACTCTGGCGAGAGCGACGGATCTTCAAGCGAGAAATCTGCTGATCCTTGAGAAGGGCCTCTTGCATTTTCTCTTTTTGCATTTATCATTTTGACTGTAACCTTGAACGGGCGAGTGCCTTTAAAAGATGTATATATTGACTGCAATTTGTGTTATTCTAAGCTTTCCTCTCATTCGCTGTTATACCTCGTTAGGCTCATTAGGACGTTAGGTCGTGATGCGACTGTCTTGGCCACCCCGCGAATGCTCGATGATAACTTAGGTCGGTCGTTCCCCTTCGATCTCTCGCTACCAAGTGAACCTTACCATTCGTGTATCACGGGGTTTCGCTTAGGTAGTCAAGAGAGTGGGGTGTGATCCTCTCTCCGGCGCGTGG
This sequence comes from Dactylorhiza incarnata, assembly GCA_033032865.1. Taxonomy (NCBI): domain Eukaryota; kingdom Viridiplantae; phylum Streptophyta; class Magnoliopsida; order Asparagales; family Orchidaceae; genus Dactylorhiza; species Dactylorhiza incarnata. Next base: position 1,849,021 of record JAWHQI010000316.1, read on the forward strand.
TCTATGCGAATGCTCTTGAGATCATCTCTTGAGAACTTAGAGCCCGCCACCGGGTGAGCCTTCAGACCTGCCAGCTAGATGGGAGCCTGGACTGCGGGTCTGCTCGGGGCCAACCTCTGGAACATAGAACCTGCCACCGAGTGAGCCTTCGGACCTGCCAGCTAGATGAGAGCCTGGACAGCGGGTCTGCTCGGGGCCAACCTCTGGAACATAGAACCTGCCACCGAGTGAGCCTTCGGACCTGCCAGCTAGATGAGAGCCTGGACAGCGGGTCTGCTCGGGGCCAACCTCTTGAACATAGAACCCGCCGCCGAGTGAGCCTTCAGACCTGCCAGCTAGATGGGAGCCTGGACAGCGGGTCTGCTCGGGGCCAACCTCTTGAACATAGAACCTGCCGCCGAGTGAGCCTTCGGACCTGCCAGCTAGATGGGAGCCTGGACAGCGGGTCTGCTCGGGGCCAACCTCTGAAACATAGAACCTGCCACCGAGTGAGCCTTCGGACCTGCCAGCTAGATGAGAGCCTGGACAGCGGGTCTGCTCGGGGCCAACCTCTTGAACATAGAACCTGCCGCCGAGTGAGCCTTCGGACTTGCCAGCTAGATGGGAGCCTGGACAGCGGGTCTGCTCGGGGCCAACCTCTGGAACATAGAACCTGCCACCGAGTGAGCCTTCGGACCTGCCAGCTAGATGAGAGCCTGGACAGCGGGTCTGCTCGGGGCCAACCTCTTGAACATAGAACCTGCCGTCGAGTGAGCCTTCGGACCTGCCAGCTAGATGGGAGCCTGGACAGCGGGTCTGCTCGGGGCCAACCTCTGGAACATGGAACCTGCCACCGAGTGAGCCTTCGGACCTGCCAGCTAGATGAGAGCCTGGACAGCGGGTCTGCTCGGGGCCAACCTCTTGAACATAGAACCTGCCGCCGAGTGAGCCTTCGGACCTGCCAGCTAGATGGGAGCCTGGACAGCGGGTCTGCTCGGGGCCAACCTCTGGAACATAGAACCTGCCGCCGAGTGAGCCTTCGGACCTGCCAGCTAGATGGGAGCCTGGACAGCGGGTCTGCTCGGGGCCAACCTCTGGAACATAGAACCTGCCACCGAGTGAGCCTTCGGACCTGCCAGCTAGATGAGAGCCTGGACAGCGGGTCTGCTCGGGGCCAACCTCTTGAACGTAGAACCTGCCGCCGAGTGATCCTTCGGACCTGCCAGCTAGATGAGAGCCTGGACAGCGGGTCTGCTCGGGGCCAACCTCTGGAACATAGAACCTGCCACCGAGTGAGCCTTCGGACCTGCCAGCTAGATGAGAGCCTGGACAGCGGGTCTGCTCGGGGCCAACCTCTTGAACATAGAACCTGCCGCCGAGTGAGCCTTCGGACCTGCCAGCTAGATGAGAGCCTGGACAGCGGGTCTGCTCGGGGCCAACCTCTGGAACATAGAACCTGCCACCGAGTGAGCCTTCGGACCTGCCAGCTAGATGGGAGCCTGGACAGCGGGTCTGCTCGGGTCCAACCTCTGGAACATAGAACCTGCCACCGAGTGAGCCTTCGGACCTGCCAGCTAGATGAGAGCCTGGACAGCGGGTCTGCTCGGGGCCAACCTCTGGAACATAGAACCTGCCACCGAGTGAGCCTTCGGACCTGCCAGCTAGATGAGAGCCTGGACAGCGGGTCTGCTCGGGGCCAACCTCTGGAACGTCCAGGGTCTCTCCTGCGAGCTGTAGCATCATTTTCATACACATAGTTTAAACAAAATGTTTTCATTCAAAAAACCATCATTATTACATGGTACTAAGGATAAAAACGTTTAAGGTCGTCGCCGCTCCATGTGTGGCTGAGGGGTTGGCCCTCCACATTTTGAAGGCGATACCCCCCGGACTTTAGTGCCTCTTCCACGACATAGGGGCCTTCCCAGTTGGGGTTAAGTTTTCCCACCGCGGCGGACCTCCCAGCCGCGTCGACCTTCTTGAGTACCATATCTCCCTTCTCGAACTGCTTGATCCTGACGTGCCTGTCGAAATACTTGGCCATCCGCCGCTTGACCTCTTCTTGATGGATGGCTGCTCGATCCCGAGCTTCTTCGATGAGGTCGAGGGAGAGCCGCAACTCCTCCTCGTTCTCGGCTCTCCAATCTTCCTCACCATTTGTGGCGACCTTCACCCGTGGTGTCATAACCTCGAACTCTATGGGGATGACGGCCTCGCAACCGTGAGAGAGCTTGAAAGGGGTCTCTCCCGTGGCGGTGTTGGGGGTGGTTCTTAAAGCCCAAAGGACCGAGGGGAGCTGCTCCGCCCAATTGCCCTTGAGATTTTCCACCTTCTTTTTGAGCAAGTTCACGATTACCTTGTTCGCCACCTCCACCTGCCCGTTGCTCCTGGAATGGTGAACGGACGCAAACCTGAGGTCTATCCCCAACTGGCCACAGAAGCTGATGAATTCCTCGCTTGCGAACTGCGGTCCATTATCCGTGACTATGGCCTGCGGAAGCCCGTGTCGACAAATGATCTCCCCCCATACGAATTTGCGGATTACCTGGGAGGTGACCTTAGCCAACGCCTTGACCTCCAACCACTTTGTGAAGTAGTCAATCATGACTAGGAGAAATCTCCTCTGTCCACTAGCCTGGGGGAAGGGTCCTACCAGATCCATTCCCCATATGGCGAATGGCTAGGGCGCCGTGATACTTTTTAGCCTCTGAGCTGGCATGAGCTGAAGCGGGGCGAACATTTGGCACTTCTGGCATCTCTTGGCGAAGGCTGCCGCGTCTTTACTTAGGGTTGGCCAGAAGTACCCCTGCCTTATTATCCTTGCTTCCAGCATCCTGCTCCCTGAGTGGCTGCCACACTCGCCGGAATGAACTTCTTCCAAGATCCTTGGGACCTCTTCCTCCGAGATGCATCGGGCCAGGAGGCCCGAGAGGGTCTTCCGATACAAGTCACCCTCCTGGAGCACATAGTAGGCGGACTTATACCGGAAGCGCCTCTGGTCCGGAACTTCTTCCGGAAATTTTCCCGTTGCAAGGAAGGTGACGAAGGGATCCTTTCAGGAGGGCCGTTGTTCGACTTCCATGAGCTCTCCCTCCTCAATCGAAGGACGGAATAGGTCCGTCAGGGTCCCCCCGGCTCGTGGACCAGATTTTGCCAACCGATCTGCCGGGGTGCTCTCCTCTCGAGGGACGTGCCGGATGGAGAAAGTTTTGAACGTCCCCACGAGACCTTTGACTTTTGCTAAGTACCTCATAAGCACAGGTTCCCTTGTTTCGAACTCTCCCCTTATCTGAGAAGCTATTATCATGGAGTCAGTGAGGACCTCCACGTCATGGACCCCGAGCTCCCGGGCCAACCGCAGGCCGGCGATTACAGCCTCATACTCCGCCTGGTTGTTGGTGATTGGGAAGTGTATCACTAGCGTCTGCTCTATCTTTGCTCCGTGGGGACTCTCCAGCACCACCCCTCCTCCGAGAGAATTCTTGCCCGAAGCCCCATACACCAGCAGCTTCCACGGAACGTGACGAGGGGCTCCGTCTTCTTTCATCTCGGCCACGAAATCTGTCATGAAATCAGCCACCACCTGCGCCTTCATAGATAATCGAGGGACAAAGGTGATGTTGAATTCACTTAGCTCTATTGACCATTTTGCGAGTCTTCCTGAGTGTTCCACTCCTTCGAAGATCTGGCGGAGAGGATGATCCGTCACTACTTGGATCGAATGGGCCTGGAAGTATGGCCTAAGCTTCCTTGCTGCGATGACCAGGGCAAAGGCCAACTTCTCTAAAATTGGGTACCTGAGCTCCGCTTCCCTCAGGACCCTGCTTACGTAGTAGACTGGCAGCTGCTTCTTGCCTTCCTCCCGAACCAGGACGGAGCTTACGGCCTCCGCCCCGACCCCAAGATATAGATGTAGATCCTCCCCCTCTTTGGGACTTTGTAGTAGCGGAGCCTTGGTGAGTTGGCTCTTCAAAGCCTGAAAGGCCTCCTCGCATTCCTTTGTCCACTCAAACTTCTGGTTGCCTCGTAGCGCTTTGAAGAAGGGGGAGCATCTCTCCCCGGCCCGGGAGAGAAACCTGTTAAGCCCGGCGAGTCTTCCGGTCAAGCGCTGAATTTCCTTGGCGTTTCGTGGCGACCCCAGCTCCATTATAGCCCTAACCTTGTCCGGGTTAGGTTCTACCCCCCAGGGGGTGAGAAGGTGCCCCAGGAACTTCCCTTTGCTGGCCCCGAACACACACTTCAGGGGGTTCAGGCGCATCTTGTACTCGCGTAGGGTGGCGAAGGTCTCCTCGAGGTCCCGGATGTGAGAGCTCACGCACTTGCTTTTTATCATGAGGTCATCCACGTAGACCTCCAGGTTCCTTCCCCTCTGCTTCTTAAATACCCGATCCATCATCTTCTGGTAGGTTGCCCCTGCATTTTTCAGCCCGAAAGACATTATCTTATAGCAGTAGCATCCCTCCCTGGTGATGAATGAGACATCTCTGACGTCCGGGGGTGCATTCTTATTTGGTGATAACCTGAAAAAGCATCCAAAAAACTCATCATAGAAAAACCGACGGCTGAGTCAAACAACGCGTCGATCCGAGGCAAGGGATAACAATCCTTAGGGCAGGCCTTATTTAACAACGAAAAGTCCACACATATACGCCAGCGGCCATCGGCCTTTTTTACCATTACGACATTGGAGACCCAGCCTGGATACTGGATCTCCGTTACAAAACCTGCTTCGAGGAGTTTCGCCACCTCCTCGCGGATCGGTCCTTCGAGCTTGTCAGTTATAGTCCTTCTCTTCTGTCGGATGGGGCGGGCTTCTGGATCGAGATTGAGATGATGGCAAGCCACGTCCGCCTCGATGCCTGGCATGTCCGCTGCGCTCCATGCGAAGATGTCCACGTTCTTCTGGATGCACTCCAGCATCCTTCTCTGGTCTTCCAGGCCGAGGCCCCCGCTGATCCGCACCTTCTCCACCCTTCCTGCCTGGGTGGTAACCTCCATCTTTATCACCTCTTCTGCCGCCTCGAGCCGGGTTGGCTCTTCCCACTGGCCTTTTGCTTCTCGCCTCTCTTCCCGGGCCTTTTCCTCTGCAGCTCCTTCCACCTCCACCGGCTCGACCTCCTGCTCCTCACGAGCGACCTCCATCAACTCGACCTCCTGCTCCTCACGAGCGACCTCCAACAACTCGACCTCCTGCTCCTCACGAGCGACCTCCATATTCTCCTCTCAGGCATCGCCCTCTCCCCCTACTTCTTTCTTCTCCACCTCTTCTCCTGGCCCCTCTGGCCTCGCCATCTCTTCATCCATCTTCTCGGCATCCGCCATCCATGAAATGGTGTTGACGGCAGTCACGTAGCACTGCCTCGCCACCTTAGCATCTCCTCGGACGCGGATCTGGACTCCTCCACTATGGAGCTTTAAGCACTGATGGTACGATAAGGGCACGCACCGGAAGGCGCTGATGAGGGGTCGTCCGAAGATGGCGTTATAGCTGCTCGGAGCGTCCACAATGACGAACCGGCAATTTCTTGGGACTCCTCCTAGCGTCACCTGGAGACCTACGCCTCCCTCGACCTCCTTCCGCTCCCCCGAGAAACCAAACAGTGGTCCGTCGGAGGCCTGCACCCTCTTCTTCTCTACCTCCATCGCGTCGAAAGCTTTTTTGAAGATCACATTCACCGAGCTCCCGTTGTCCACCAGGATCCGGGAGACCGTGAAGTTTTCTATCGCCGTCTGGATCACCAGGGCGTCGCAGAATGGGTCTTCGTAATCTGGCATATCTTCTGAGGAGAAGGTGAGCTTCTCAGAGGGGGGGTGGGGTCTGGGAAGTCGACGCGACGTCCCTTCGGAACATGGCCTGGAAGCTTCTCTTGCGAGAGGCCTCTATCCCAACCCCACCGTGAATCACCCCGATTCCCCCCTGGTTCCTGTATCTGCCCTATCCTCACACCGGTCCTCTTCTGCCTCTGGGAGCACTTCCTTAATTCTGGCCTGCTGCCGCCGTGGCTGTCCTCTTTCCCTCATCTCCAAGAACTCCGGGCAGGTGGCGATCGCGTGACCTTCTTCCTGATGAAAGACACAGTAAGGCAACACCACCCTGCCCTCTCTTCCCGCTCTTCCCGCTCTTCCTCTTCCTCCTCTTGCTCCTCTACCCCTCCTCCCTCGGCCTACCGCCATGGCTTGCTCCCTCGGGGGGTGAGGGGGTCTGGGACCCTGCCTCCACCCCTGGTTCACTCCTCCTGCCTCCCTTCCTTCGTACCTTTCATCCTGACCTCGCGCTGGTCCTTCCTGGTTCCTCCAGCCCAACCTGTTGTTGGGTTCTTGGTTCCTCCAAACCCGAGGTGGTCTTTCGAACCCCTGGCCCCTGGGCTCCTCTCGCCTTCTTCCCTCTGGCTGCCTCGCCTCGGGCTCGCTCATCTTTGCCAACCTTTTGTAGAATTCGGGGTTGGTTGCCTCCCCTTCAATCTCCTCCGCGGCTCTCTCCATCAACTCCTCGAAGGATACCAGAGGTCTTCTCTTCAGGTCCATCTTGAAGAACCCCTCTAGCTCGCAGCCCTACGATGAATGCCATCTGGAGGGCGAATCCCGGCACCTCCTGCACTAGGTGTATCTCCTCCTGGAACCTGTCCACGTACTTGGCCAGGGATTCCCCCTCCCTTTGTCTGATCTTGAAGAGAGCCTCCGCATCCTTCTTCCTCATTTTTGACGTCGAGAACCGCAGTCGGAAGCTTCGGCGCAGATCATCGAACGCGTAGATGGAACCTGTGGGAAGCTGGTGGAACCAGTCCCTTGCTTTCTCCTTCAGGGTGGTCGCGAAGAGTCAGCATTGGAAAGAATCCGACATGGGAAGGATTGAAGTCATGTCTTCGAACCACTGCAGGTGCACAACCGGATCCTCCTTGCCGGTGTAGTAGGACATCTCCGGCCCACGAAACCCTTCTGGCACTGGGGCCGAGAGGATCATCACGCAAAAGGGGCTCCCTTCCCCTGCTCGGCGAGTGGTCCTCTCGCGCGGGACCAACTCACACACCTCAGCACTCGCCGGACTGCTGAACAGCTGCCGTCCGGGGAGATCTCGCGCGCTTCCTTCTGCTGGCACCTCCTTCCCCGGCCGCTGCCCCGGTGCGTTCTCGCCAATCTGCAAAGGCGGGACCACTGGGACCGCCGGGGTCTCGCACTCGCTCCTTGCCGCGAGAACTGTCTGCAGGACCTCTCGCTTGAACTTCTCAAACATCTCCAGCCACTCCCCTGCCGCTGGTGGCTGCGAGTGACCTGATTCAGAACCATTTCCTCCATCTCCCGTCATCGAAACTAGCTTGGGATTTTCTTTCACCGGCTACGGTCCACGCTCACCGCACCAAAATGTTGAAACCAGCAACTGGTCTCTTGAGTTCGGACCCCCTCGGGGTGTAGCCGATGCTTATTTCTCCCTCACTAGACTCTCTTGACGGTGGATGCTGGAAACAGAATAGACCCAAGGATGAAGCGAGGAGGTCCCGCCACACACCCGGAAGATCTTAGAGAGCTTCCCCTCCCAAACCAAAGCTCAACCGGGCACCTTGGAGGGCACTGGCTGCCAACCAAAACTAGCCTAGAGGAGAGGATTCTCTAAAATCGGATCTCCTCCAAGGTGCCCTTAAGGGTCTATTTATAGTTTTCCTAGGCTGGTCTGTAAATAGCCTGAATCCGCCTTTTAATTTTACTAACCGCACCCCAAATTGGTCTGCTAATAGCCTAACTCCGCTGTTCTGAAGGGCTATTTGCAGCCCACCAGGGGTATTATGGTCATTTTCCCCTCACACCCATTTGGGCGAATGGTCCGTGAGGGCACCATTCGCTGGGCATCCGCCTGGCTGTGCGAATGCCCACGTTTCTGGGCGAATGGTCCGTGAGGGCACCACTCGCCTAGCGCCTTCTCTCCTGCAGCTTACCCCCACCAATCCGGGGGCATTTTTACCTTCCTTGGCCTGGGCGAGTGACCCGGCGAATGATCCGGACGACCCAGGTTTCGCCAGTTGGCTGGGGGGGGCCCACTCGGCGAATACGGGTTGTACATGTTGGGTTGATTTATATTCGATTAATAAAATCAAATCCAAAAAAAATATTTAAAAGATTTTTTCTTTCACATTTTTTGTTTTGAATATTTATTTTTTGTTTTGAACCAAATTAAAACACAACTGTGCAAGTTTCATAACTTCCTGTCCAAAAGATTTTTGAAATCCTCTCTTTAGTATAGAAGAGACATATTTGGGGAACTTCTCACTCGTGCCATTTTTCGATTTTGATTAGAAATAGATAGTCGTCTGATTTTGTCTTCTGTGAAAACGTAGAGAACTTGGAGAAGAAGAAGAGAATAATTATTCTCTGTAAAAACGAAACTATTAATTACTTCATTGCAGAGACGAGTGATTACCTTTCATCTGTGAGACCTTTGGACATATTGCATGGTGTTTTCTGCATTCATATGGGTACTTGTAGAGACATGAAATTAGTTCCGTGTTTTAGTTTTCAAAACAACTTCTTATTCACGAAACTTGATTTCGTCACAATTATATATATTTTCTTACTTTCTACAGTTTCACACTGATCCTGCAAAAGTTTTAAGTATTTTGCGATGCATTTTTGATGTCATGGAAACCCAATATAATTTTTATGTCTCCATGCATCACAAAGCTTCCGAAAGCCTAAAACATGATAAGAACCAACAGTGATGTCAATGACAACCAACAACTTGATGGAGCTCACATTGTCGTGTGACTCTATAACAATCCATGCATTTTATTTAAGAGATCAAATCTCGACAATGTGCAATTTAGGGCATGAATATGCTTGTAAGGCCGCCAAAGGTTGATTAAAATGACTCGAGTTAAATTTTGTAAATATATATGTGGGATCAGTCAATATATATGCCAAAATGATAAAATGTGGAATGACTAAAGACATTTTGAAAGTTGTCAAATATGTATAGTAGCAATTGTGAGCAGTACAAAAGTGATCGCGCGAGAAAAATGATCTTCACATCGAGTAAGTTCGGTTTGATGGCATGTACCAAAATAAACCGATAGAAGCCTTTCGTGGTAGCTAGAGGATATTAGTTAATGTTATGCATGAATATTTTAATATTTCATGTAAACTATCCAATTCATATATGTACAACTTCAATTCACCGAGCCGATACTAAATCAATACAAATTGTATTTTTAGCCCGCATGATGCATAAAATCGCTCTATATAATTAACGAACTATTCCAGGAGCTAGCGGTGAAAGTCGTGAGTAGCAAATTGAATTAGACCAGAATTATACATGTGATGAATACAATCATGAGTGACCACTTGAGAGAAGAAATAAACACACGACATAGTCCATAAGAAGCAGATCGAGGAGACTCCCCATGTCGATAAAGCTTACATTAAGCATCTATACATCAAGGACTTCAATTGAAATTAAACCAAACAACGGCTGCTCATGAAGGCGATGTGTAAATTTCGTAGATCGCAAGGTACGTATTCCGTGACATATTGACAAACATAATATGTACATCTTGGGAGAATCTACTATAGAAGAAGTGATTGTTGGAATTAATACTGGTTAAATTATATAAGTTGACATCTAAGACTAACAATCCTTCTTGGTGGAATAAGCTCTTCAAAATTAGATGCACATAATCACTATCAACTAATTTATTATGTTTATCATCAACAATTGTAATCAAACAAACACCATTGATATGTATATGAATAAAGCTCCTAGATTAATTAATGGTAAAACTCCTACTGCGCAATTAGATGTATTTAGTTTGGAGCAACTGCAAGAGTGGAAGAAGGATCTTATATTTCGCTCTCTCTCTCCCTCTCTCTGAATTGCAAGGTGAGGCACACTATAATATCACCGGAGTATTGACATATTTCAAATGATACTAGAGTAACAAATTCTCTATGAGTCCATTCGTTTGGACGGAATTAGAATTAGATATTGGAAATTATAGTGTTCGTCAAATAAATAGAATTGAAGAATATTGTGGAATTGTTCAATTTTATTGTTCGTTTGTTAGATAAAATTCAAACCAAGAATTATGCGCGCCTAGGCGAAAAAGCGTGCGCCCGGGCGAAAACGTGCGCCCGCGGAGAAAGACGCACCTAGGCGAAAAACATTTTCCTGGGCAAACAATGCTTGCCCGGGAGAAAAAGTGTTCGCCCTGGTGAAAAAACACGCCCCAAGTCGAATATGCTCCCCAGACAGAATTGTTGCCAATTTTTATATAGATTGAAAAGAATTGGTTTTAGTTCAAAATGAATTTCACGGAATTCATTAGAATTAATTCCAATTTCAAATTCAAGTGAACAAATGAACGTCAAAATTGGAATTAGTCCTTCAATTCAAATTCCATGATCTCAATTCCGTACAAACGAACTGACCCTATTTGAAGTCTATGCATGGGCCATGAATGGTACATATATAGCTAGCTAGGTAGGTATAGCTCACACTCCATTCATAAATGCGAGGCTCAATGCTCTTATCAACAAGCATATTACATTTTGATTCACCTATATGTTCACAGAATTGGAAGATCAATGCTCATAAGAAGGGGATACATTACCTCATTGCAAATGTATAACAAGTTCACGAAGAAGCAGTAAACTATTCTTACATGCAAAAATGATTTGGCGCGCACGCACGACAATATTCGATGGCCGTTCAAAGATATATGTGCTCAGATATTTTATTACTATCAGATTAGCATGAGCACTATTGAGTAGCATCGTCGAATGTCATTTATATTAGATGTACGAGTAGCCTTACCAAGTCGGCTTTCCAAGTGCCCAATCGGCTAGTATTTATACTAACTTGTGTGGTGAGGAGTCTCGAGCCTTGTTTGTTTCTTTAATCAGCTTTATGAAGAGATTGAATTTTCCAAAGTGCTCACAACTAGTCCTGAACAAAAAAACCGGGGCTGACGGGCCGGCCCGAGCCCGGCCCGGTCAAGGCCCGGCCCAGTTCAGGCCCGAACCGGGCCGAGCCCTTACCCGGGGCCCCGGTTTGGAGCCGTTACCCGGCCCGGTACCCGGCCCGATCCGGGCCGGGTAAAGCCCGATAATTGGGCTAGCCCGAGACCGGGCCTGGCATAGCCCGATCCGGTCTCGGGCTAGACCCGATTGAGCCTAACGGCTCTTATTAGAGCTGTTAGGCTCATATCATGGCAGCATGGCTGCCATGTGGCAGCCATGCTGCCATGAAGGCAGCCAACGGCTATTAGAGCCGTTGGCTGCCATTATATATATATAATAATATATTATTATTATTATTATTATTTTTAATTAAAAAAACCCCAAAAAATCCTATAAAACGAGATTTAAAACCATTTCTCAACGGCGCGTTTTTTCATACTAGATGTGTTTGTCACGTCCTATATTTAGTGGTACAGGATAGTTTAAAGGCAATGTCAACATATATTAATAAAATTCGCGACATGTTAAAAACAATTTATTGTGCTAAACAACGAGCTCAAGATTTTAGAAAATTTTGTAAAGCACAAAATCAAAAATATTTGAAACCTCAATTCGATATGACTATTAGATGGAACTCAACCTATAAAATGTTAAAAAGAGCCCTTCAACAAAAAGCACTTCTAATGGAATATTATAGTTTGCTTAATATTGAACACGGTTTAGGTGAAACTGATTGAGTTATTATAGAACATTATATAGATTTACTAAAGTGTTTTTATAGGGCCACCGTTTCTTTATCTGGAGTCTATTATCCAACGAGCGCATTAGTAATTGAACATTTCGTACATATCACAGAAAAATTTAGTTATTATAGGAAACATCAAGGTTGAGCTCCTTTAATTAAAGTAATGGAAGAAATTTTTTTAAAATATTATAGAGAAATACCAAGTTTAGATGAATTAGGATTATACACAAAAACTCAATTTAGCGAATTTATGAGTTCGGAAGAGATCGAAAACTTCGATATCTTAAATTGGTGGAAAGGTAAAGCAAATACCTATCCTGTTTTGGCATATATGGCCCGTGATTTATTAATTGTCCAAGCTAGTACAGTAGCTTCGGAGTCCGCTTTTTCTCTTAGTGGCAGGGTTTTGAACGAGCGGAGGAGCCGGCTTAATGAAGATTCGCTGGAGGTTTGCATATGCTACAAGGACTACTTGGACAGTGTAAAGAGGAAGCAACACATAACAGCATTGGAGGATAGCTCGGAGGAGATAGAAGATGAAATGGACGCGTTGAATCTACAAGATGATTAAATCGAGCAATTGTATTTTCAATTTTGTATTTTGTACGACTTAAATTTTGTATTTTCAATTTTGTATTTTCAATTTTGTACGAAATGGACGCGTTTGTAACTTTGTATTTTGTTCCAAATTTTCAATATTAATAAAATTTTTTATTCCAAATTTTTCATTTGGTGCAATATTTAATAATTTATAAAAATAAAAATTAAAAAATTAAAATTAAAATTAAAAAAATAATAAAACCGGGTCGGCCCGGATCGGGCCCGAGACCGGCCCGGTCCTGCCCGGCCCGGCCTGAAGGGCCGGAGCAGGCAGCACTTATGTGCTGCCTGCCCGGCCCGGGCCGGCCCGATTCCAGGGGAGGACCGGGCCGGCCCGGCCCGATACAAGAAAAAGCCTGATCGGGCCCGGTCCAGGCCGGCCCGATCGGGCTTTATGTTCAGGGCTACTCACAACTTGTGTCATTAATTATCTTGTTTGGGGGGTATTTATTTATGTAATTATCCACATGTTTTATGCTACAAATAGACATAATGTATGCAGATAAGATAGCTACTTTTTTTTAATTATCCGAGTGGTTTATTCTCAATATATAAATTTTTTATTATCTTCATAAACACGGTTAATGTGCTACACCAATGCTGAATGAAGGAAGCATAGTTATGTGCACATAAATCAAAATGGATTATTGGGTCTGCCCTCTCTGATGTCTTTGGCTTTGATTTGAGGACATGATTCCGCAGCAAACGCGACGGTATAGGGGGCCACTATTTCAGTGGTACTCTGTGTGTTGGGGTTCAGCCCCTAAAGGAGTTTTTTGTGATTTTTTATTGATTCAGTTTTTAGGTTACAACCTGGTAAAAAGGCAGGTTGCAACGCGCTAGGCTCTGTCCTTGTATTTTGGAGCAAAAATCTGGGAGGTTTCTTGGTCCGGTTCAACTGAACCGGACGGCTGTTTTTGGCGTGAACAACTATTTGGTCTGTATGAGGAGTTAGGGTAATTAATCTCTCTTCTTCCCTCTCTCTCTACGGTTCAGTTTTTTGCCGCCCCTCTCGATCTCCCTCTCTTCTCACGATCTTGGAGAGAGCCGCCGGTGTGCGTGGAAGAGAGGGGTTGCCGACGCCTGGAGTGGAGTCGCTGTTGCCGACGCTTGAAGAAGGAGGGCTGCTGCTCTTGTGGTGGTTGTCGTCGCCGTTGCCGCTGATTTGGAGAGTATTGTCGCTGCCGTTGCCGTTGCCGGAAAGAGGAGGTGTTTCCTCCGTTTCGCTTGGAATTTTCTCCACCGTTTTCAAAGGCCTCTTCGTCTACGTCGTAAGGTGTTTTTCTATCTCGTTTTCACTTGCTATTGTGCAGATAGTGGAGAGTAGATTATTATCCTATTGTAGAAAAGTGGTGTTCATCTTTGTTGGTGGAGAAGGTTGGATTTGTTGTCAAATCTGGTGGGCGTTCTAGGTTTGGGCAAACCTAGATTATCGTTGTAATCCTTATTTGTTATAGTGGATTTTGTTGTGTCGTGCCCCGTGGTTTTTGACCTTCAAGTTGTGAAGGTTTTCCACGTATATCTCTGTGTTTGTGGGTTTGTTTTGTTGGTTTGATTTTCTCAGGTTTTGTATGCTCTATTGATCGGTGGGAGACGTCGTCATCTACGACCTTCATTCCCTACAAGTGGTATCAGAGCTAGGCTTTTTGGCTTGTCGTTTTTATTTCTCGGTTTCTAACTCGGTGCGGTAGGTGACGACCATTGGTCCGCTCCATATCCTCTCTTGTTAATCCCTTGAAATAAATCGACCTGCGGATCGTGTTAGAGCAATTGTTGTTTGAGAAAGCAATGAAACAGAACACAAGGATGGTCAGTATGAATGGCAAGAATTGGAGCATCTGGAAGCCTCAGATGGAGGATCTTTTATATTGTAAAGATCTCCATGCTCCGTTGACAGGGAGACCGGCTTCAGTTAAGTATGATGAAGAGTGGAAGAAGATGGATCGGAAGGCAGTAGGATTCGTTAGGCAGTTGCTTGATGACTCTGTTTTTCATCATGTTTCCACGGAGTCCTCGGCCCAAGCCTTATGGAAAAAGCTGGAAGCTTTGTATGAGCGGAAGACTGCAGGCAACAAGGCATTTCTGATTAGGAAGCTTGTGAATTTGAAGTACCGGGAAGGTTCGCAGATGACTGAGCACCTGAACCTTGCCCAAAGTATTATCAATCAGTTGGAGTCCAAGAAGATTACCTTGGGAGATGAACTCCAAGCTCTGATGGTCCTTAGTTCCTTACCAGAGAGTTGGAAGACTCTTGTAGTGTCATTGAGCAACTCAACACCTGATGGGGTGGTAACCATGGAGATGGTGTCTAGTTGTCTCCTGAACGAAGAGTTGAGAAGGAAGGATTCTGGATCTTCCAGTTCGGGTGTTTTTCTCATGGAAGGAAGAGGTAGATCTGTGAAGAAGGATGTGAAGAACAGGGGCACTTCCAGGAGCAAGTCTAGGGGCAAGTCCAAGAAGGACATCGAGTACTACTATTGTAAGAAGAAGGGTCATTTCAAGAAGGATTGTTTCCAAATGAAAAGAGACCTGAAGGGAAAGACCAAGGAGGTAGGTGAATCCAGTGGTGATGCGACGACTTCGATTGTGGAGGCTGAGCCGTTATGCTTGCAGTGCAGTGGGTCGTCTTGCCAGGAATGTGTTGACACAGACTGGATCGTGGACGGAGGTGCATCCTATCATTGCACTCCTCACAGGGATTACTTCTACACCTATTCTGTGGGAGACCTTGGTGTGATCCGGATGGCAAATTCCGGTGAGTCGTTGATTATTGGCAGTGGTGATGTCCATTTGGAGACTGAGCTTGGGAAGATTGTTCTCAATGAGGGATTACTTCTACACCTATTCTGCGGGAGACCTTGGTGTGATCCGGATGGCAAATTCCGGTGAGTCGTTGATTATTGGCAGTGGTGATGTCCATTTGGAGACTGAGCTTGGGAAGATTGTTCTCAAGGGCGTCAGGCATATTCCTGACTTGAGAATGAATCTGATTTCCGTTGGTAGACTTGATGATGGTGGTTACACTAGCATTGAAGGTGGTGGTACCTGGAGGTTGCTGAAGGGCTCTTTGGTGGTAGCCAGAGGAAGGAAGTGTTGTGGCCTTTATCGCACTAAGGCCAAGATCTGTGGTCCAAGTGTGAATGCTGCTGAGGGCGACTCTATGGAGTTATGGCATCGCAGGCTTGGGCATATCAGTGAGAAGAGATTGAAGATCTTGGTGAAGAACAAGATTCTTCCGGAGTTATCAGGAGGGATTCCCAACACGTGTGTGCACTGCTTGGCCGGTAAGCAGAAACGTGTTTCCTTTGCTGATTCTGAACCAAAGAGGAAGGCGGAGTTACTATATTTGATACACACTGATGTGTGTGGTCCTATTGAGCCTAAGTCTGTGGGCGGAGCCGCTTATTTCGTCACGTTCATTGACGATCATTCCAGGAAAGTCTGGGCATATCCTATGAAGCAGAAGAGTGATGTTCTAGCAAAGTTTGTAGAGTTCAGAGCGAAGGTGGAGAAGATGACCGGTAAAGAAATAAAGCGAGTTCGATCTGACAACGGGGGAGAATACATCGGTGCCTTCGATGCTTATTGCAGAGAGCATGGCATAGTGCATGAAAGGACAATCCTGAGGACGCCGCAACAGAATGGGTTGGCAGAGAGGATGAACAGGATGTAACATCCCGACTTTGAAAAGGGGTCTAGCCGGTTCAGTTGAACCCTTGCAGGAGCTTAGGCCGGGTCAGAGGAAAACCACGACCCGACCTTCACCACATAGTGGTGGTCACATAGAGAAATGACTGTTTTGGGTAGCATCGTGCTTCGCCACAACGTCAAAGGTATTCATTGAGCATATGTGCTCCGAATCGACTTCCGTCAGTTGCGTTAGACTCGTATAGTTGATACGAGTGCAACGGAACTCGTTTCGTTTCGATCCGAGGTCATATGTAAAATGTGACTATTTTGAGTATCGTAGCGCGCCACGACGACGCGATTTTTGACAATGGAGCATACGTGCTCTGAATTGAATTTCGTCAGTTGCGTTAGACTCGTATAGTTGATACGAGTGCAACGGAACTCGTTTCGTTTCGATCCGAGGTCATATGTAGAATATGACTATTTTGAGTATCGTAGCGCGCCACGACGACGCGATTTTTGAATATGGAGCATACGTGCTCTGAATTGAATTTCGTCAGTTGCGTTAGACTCGTATGGTCGATACAAGTGCAACGGAATTCGTTTCGTTCCGATCTGAGGTCATTTCGAGAAAATGACTATTTTGAGTAAAATCGAACGTCTCAACAACGCCATTTTAGAATATTGGGTAAACGAGCCCCAAATTCACCCTAGTCGGTTGCAACGAACCCGTGTGATCAATACCAACGCGATGCAATTCGTTTCGCCCAAATCTATGGAGCTTTGAGAAAGTTAGCTGAAATGAGTTATTTTAAGCTACGTACCGTCTCAAGCAAATAATTATGAGTAAACGAACTCGGAATCAACTTGAAATAATTTCATTAACTTCGTGTGATTGTTACGAACGTAACAACACCTCTCGCGCATTTTGCTAAGCGTAATTTGGGTGTTGTGGACCCTATGTACATTAAGTTATATAAATAAGTATTTATATCACATAATTATATACATATATATATGTGTATATACATAATTGGAAAGAAAAATTGGGAAAACCGGCGAGTAGGCAGGGCTGAAAACCATGGGCGGAAACGGAAAACCAGGGGCGGGAGAAGAAACTCGCTGGGAGCTCCGGATTGGTGGTTACCATCTATGTAAGGGTGGCTCCGTTCCTTTCTCCGGACAGGACGGTCGGCGAGGGGAACCGCCCCTTCTTCATGGTTCTTCCTCCTCACAACAAGAGGTTAAGGGACCGGAGCTTCTTCTCTTCCTCACGGCAAGATCCGGGGGCACGCTCTCCCTCCTCCTCTCCCCCTCCTCGAAGCTCTGTCCTGACGAGGGTTTCACGGCAAGGGGAGCTCACGGCAAGGTATGACAGGAAACTCTTCCTCCCCCTCTTTCACCTCCTCCCCTTGTTCTATAATGGCTGCTGTTGGTGGTTGGATTGTGAAAATTGGCTTGGTTGTGCTATTCCTGTGGTGATTCCTTGTTATGCGCCCCTTGTGCCTTCAGCTCTTTCCTCTTTGTTCTGGAAGTATTTCTGTTGGTTTCTTTTCTTCTTATTTCTGTGGGGGACCTATGAGCTGCGACTACACCTTATAAATTACAGAAATTTCATTTATGTTTGTGGCTTGCTTGTCTTCCTTGGGGGACTTATGGTTGCGGCTGCTTCTTCCCCTTTTGTTTTGTTCCCAGAAATTGGTTATTTGGGGACCTTGGGGTTTGCGGTTGCTCCTTTGAGCTTTCAGCAAATGTTAACTTGGGGGACCTAAGGTTTGCTCGGTTGCCCCCCTCCAGGTTTGAACTTTTGGGATTCGTGATTGGTGGCTGCTCTCTTCTTTTTGTATTCAGAAATTATAGCTTGGGATTTCTTTTGGGATTCGTGATTGGTGGCTGCTAGGTGTCATGTATATTGGGTGCTTATTGGGTTTTCCTTGGCTCCATGCTAGCTTCGACTTGGATGTGTACTGAAATTTAGCGTCCTCCCCATGATTTCTCCTAGTTTAAATGCTTGATATGTTTATGAAATTTCGCTCTTTATACACAAGAAAACTCTTCACTCTTCCCCTTCTCCTTCATCTCTTTTCTTTTGCTTAACTGATCTTGGCCCTGATTATGGAGATGTGCGTGCCCTACCTGATACTCGGATTTTTCCTGGATTATGCACAAAATTTCTTGGATTATGCTAACAAGATTTCATAGTTTTATGCACAAAATTTCCTGGTTATGCTTACATATTTCATGTTTAATTGGAGGGGGCTACTAGTATTGAACTGCTGATGTCCTCCTCTTTCAGTAGGGCTGCTGTTTTGCATTTCCTTATAGGGCTGCTGCTATTATGCTTTCTTACCTAGCGGGGCTGCTGCTGTCTTTCTCATTTAGTGGGGCTGCTGCTATGTAGTTCTCTTGGGGGGAGCTCTACCTTATTTACCTGTAAATTGGGGGATGTTTTCATGCATTTTGATGGGGGCTGCTTATATACTTCTTGTCTAAATTGGGGGCTGTTATATTTTGTTTTGGTTTGGATTTACAAACCATCAGTTTGGGGGCTGCTATGTTTTGTTTTAGTTTGGATTTACAAACCATCTATTGGGGGCTACTTCCTATCTTGTATTATGAGGGGCTGCTTCCTGTACATTTTTATTGAGGGGCTGCTTCCTGTACATTTTTATTGAGGGGTTGCTTCCTGTGCATTTTAGTGAGGGGCTGTTTCCTGTGCCTTTGTTGGGGACTGCATCTTTTTCCTTTTATATATGGGGACTGTTGTATTATGCTTTATGTGGGGCTGCTGTCTTAAGCTTTATATGGGGCTGCCCCTTGAATTGTTTTATTTTGGGGGATTGCTGTTGGAACTGTTGGCCTTGTTTCCTTTTCCTGGAGGCTTCTCCTTGAGTTCGTCTATTAAGGGGCTGCTTTTGGGAGCTGTCGGTTTTGGACTTGTTTTGCTTTGGGATGCTCCTTACCATTTTTCCTGAGGTTGTTTGCATTAGGGGCTGATTTCATGCTGTTTTTAGTCGGGGCTGCTCTTTGTCTTCTTTTCTGAAGGACTGGGGTTGTTGGTCTATCCTTCTAGGAATCTCATTATTTGAGATGTCCTTTGCTTATATTTTATGGGGAAATCGGGCTGGTTTATCATTCCAGGAGGATGGCTGTGATATGCTTTTGGTAGATGGGCTTTGCTGTTACTACCTCCTTCCCATATTCTCTAACATTTCTTCTCTCTCTACCCCTTCACAAATTCTGATGTTGATTAAAGGTAGAAATACTCCCTCTTCTTTTGATGTGGTACCAATACCAATGGAAATGTTATATAGGTAACTTGGGTTTGATCACCAAGCACCCAAATGATTGACGGGAGCCTATGGGCCATATGAGGATGGCTCGATTTAATTGCCAGCTGGGTTAAAATAGTGGCACCTTCTCGGATGGAGATATGCTAAGCTTATATAAAGCTCGTCTTCTCTCCTCCTACAAAACTGCGGGTGGATATATTGTTAAGCTCTAGAAGAGTTCTTTTCTCCTCTTATGATGAAATACACCTTTCGAGAAAATAATTCCTACGGGAATAAAATGCTGCCTTCGAGAAAATAATTCCTACGGGAATAAAATGCTGCCTTCGAGAAAATAATTCCTACGGGAATAAAATGCTGCATTCGAGAAAGTAATTCCTACGGGAATAAAATGCTGCCTTCGAGAAAATAATTCTTACGGGAATAAAATGTTGCCTTCAAGAAAGTAATTCCTACGGGAATGAAATGTTGCCTTCGAGAAAATAATTCCTACGGGAATAAAGGTTGCCTTGAGAAATAATTCCTACAGAAATTAAATGTGCCTTCGGAAAATGTGCCTTCGGAGAATATAGGATGGCCGATGAATTTTTCCTCTAAGGCAACCCGCACGACGGACGGTCTGGGAGGGCAACCCGTGCGAAACTTATAGAACTACGTGGGTCTGAGACCGGATGCAGGATGATACGGAGTACGTAGGCGGTGGTCGTGGGAAGACTACCTCGGCCCAATAAAAGTCCAGATATCCCCCCTTCTAAATGTTATATTATGTTTGTTTGTTAGTAAGGGTTGGATTCTCTTCGTGGTTCTAATAACTTATCTTTAGCACAAGTGACAGGTGCAGATGTGGGACAACACTCATGGGTGGAGGAGACCACAGAGCAGGCTACTTCAGGTATACGTTATTAAGTCGCATCTCCCTTTTTGTTGTGCCCTATCTCAGGGTATATATATAATGGCAACGAAGCCTTGATGGATAGGATTTAATGCGGCGGCGAAATCGATATTATTCATACAGGTTTTGAAATTGAGGTTTCTGTGATGATTAACCTTCCGCTTTAATACTACGTCTTCCGCTAAGTGTTATAATACGCACTCTTTGATGAAATCTTCCGCTAGAATACAGCTTCCCTACTCTGATGGTGTGTACTGACTTTCGCTTAACACCACCCCTAGGCGTGACATCGGAGTGTTCGAGGAAAAGGGTTGGAGAAGCTAGTGCCTTCACCCTTCGGGGTCGCTTCGGCGTCGTGCTAAAGGGTGGTGTGCGATAAGATCCCCCGGTCGGATCGTCGATTTTGGAGGGGGGTCTTACAAATGGATCAGAGCGCAACCGATCTTGTCGACCTATTCGTGATCACAGAAACACCTATTGCTCCGCTAATCGATGTAGCGTGGTTCGGGACGAACCACTGCAGCGGAAGCGGTGGTGGACCTAAAAGGTAAAAGTTGGCAACAAACTTGGCATATATATGAACATTTTCACTCGAACTTATCAAATTCAGTTTTAGTCATGTAAAATATTTTTTTTATGAATCAGATCAACACTTAAATGTCTTTTACCACATCTGATCTCAACTGATGTTTTACCTTGTCCCCATAAAACACTTTCATTGAACCCTGAAAATAACCACTTCAAATCTTGAACCCCCGGGTTTAAGCCTCTTTGTTTTATTGGGATTAAATACTCGTTTTCAAAATTCCATTCGAGGTAAACTAATCAAATTTTGTGTGCAATATGAGGATTTTATTACTAATTTCTAATCCCAGGTTTAAGCCTCTTTGTTTTATTAGGATTAAAATTATCGTTTTCAAATTTTCATTTAAGGTAAGTTAATTAAATGAAATTTTGCGCATTGCTCTAACGATTGCAAATATGAAGTATGCTTTGACTTGATCAATTTGACGATCTGTTGAAAATAAAGTCGTGCAATCGTAAAAGAACTATGATAAAATGTTAGTATTTTCAATAACGTTGATATTGCAGGAAATGATTACTAAGACGACGTGTTGGATTGAAGTAAATTTGTGGCAAATTTATAAAAGCTTGTATACAAACCATCCTAAAAGTACAATGTTAGCATTCACGGGACTTGCGATGTTTGCATACTCAACCAGCCGGGGAGCCTCGTTAAAAAGGGTAAGCCACTGAGGACCCGAAGGTGATGGTTACCTATTTTATTGCTTGCTTACATTGGGAAAAGTGGCGGGTCGGTCATGCCCGTAGACCGTACGTACCGGTGCGGGAAGGTTGACGACTCTAGGCGACAGGGAGGTGTGCACCCCGGGAGCTCGGTTGTATCTTATATGCCCCGTTGGGTCCCTCCGCTGGTTGGCCAAATTCAGTTATTGCCGGATGTCTCCTACGTCCGAGGGTACACGGGGTTGTACGTTGGGGCCTGGGTAGTGCGGTACATCCACACCCAGAAGTGGCAGGACCGGCCACTGTCACCGACGGCCACATCGGTGAGGCCTGCGGGGTTCGCTACCCTGCAAAAAGAAGCGGTCAAAATATGGCAACATAAGAGCAAATTGGTAAAATATTATATGTGATTACCGTGGCGGGTCAGTCATGCCCATGGACGGTTCATACAGGAATGGGAAGGTTGACAACTCATGAGGCACTAGGGAGAGTGTGAACCCCGGGAGGTTATTAATTATTTCCCCGAAGGGTCCCTCCGCTGGATAGCCGAATTTTGTAATCGACGGATGATGCTCACATCCAGGAGTACACTGTGTTGTACATTAGGGCCTGGGTAGTGCGGTACATCCACACCCAGAAGTGGCAGGACTGGCCACTGTCACCGACGGCCACATCGGTGAGGCCCGCGGGGGTCGCAACCCTGCTGGAAGGAAAAACGGTCAAACTGCTTCAACATTGTGTGTTGTGATTGAGTCATGAGTACTCGTTATGCATGGCTTGCATATGCATCAAAACATACATATTCGCATATGCATCATTTGCATCAAAACATACATATCTGCATATACCATTAACATATAACCTTCGTATGAGAGTTGACTATATGTTTATGGATTTTTACTGCTTATTTGCAATTCTATTTGTACCATTAACATATAACCTTCGTATGAGAGTTGGTTATATGTTCATGGATTTACCCTGCTTACTTACATTTCTGTTTATATGCACCATTAACATATAACCTTCGTATGGGAGTTGGTTATATGTTCATGGATTTACCCTGCTTACTTACATTTCTGTTTATCTGTTCCACTAACATATAACCTTCGTATGGGAGTTGGTTATATGTTCATGGATTTACACTGCCTACTTACGTTTCTTCAATGGATTTTTACTATGTACCTTTAGGACACAACATGTAAATTTCTGCGTTTCGGGTGTGCAAACTTGGAGGTATTCAACTATGCTAGAATTACTTATTCGATATAATTATCTAAGCTGATAATTCAGTTAGCGAACAATTTGGCACACGAAATATTCCCTCGAACAATATAATTACGACAGAATGGACATGGCTAGGGTAAAGCTACCCCCTAGTTCGCTTAAGCTACTTATTGCAGTACACGGCGGGAGCCGTCAACACATCTCATTTAGGTAAAACCAAACCTATGGACCCTTAAATTTTGGGGTCGTTCGACAAATATAGTGGTCTATAGTAGGCTCCGTTTTAATCTCCATGACCCACTCGTATTTTCAGGGACGAAAATTTTCGTTGTTTTATTGGATTGTAACATCCTGACTTTGAAAAGGGGTCTAGCCGGTTCAGTTGAACCCTTGCAGGAGCTTAGGCCGGGTCAGAGGAAAACCACGACCCGACCTTCACCACATAGTGGTGGTCACATAGAGAAATGACTGTTTTGGGTAGCATCGTGCTTCGCAACAACGTCAAAGTTGTTTATTGAGCATATGTGCTCCGAATCGACTTCCGTCAGTTGCGTTAGACTCGTATAGTTGATACGAGTGCAACGGAACTCGTTTCGTTTCGATCCGAGGTCATATATAGAATGTGACTATTTTGAGTATCGTAGCGCGCCACGACGACGCGATTTTTGACTATGGAGCATACGTGCTCTGAATTGAATTTCGTCAGTTGCGTTAGACTCGTATAGTTGATACGAGTGCAACGGAACTCGTTTCGTTTCGATCCGAGGTCATATGTAGAATATGACTATTTTGAGTATCGTAGCGCGCCACGACGACGCGATTTTTGAATATGGAGCATACGTGCTCTGAATTGAATTTCGTCAGTTGCGTTAGACTCGTATGGTCGATACAAGTGCAACGGAATTCGTTTCGTTCCGATCCGAGGTCATTTCGAGAAAATGACTATTTTGAGTAAAATCGAACGTCTCAACAACGCCATTTTAGAATATTGGGTAAACGAGCCCCAAATTCACCCTAGTCGGTTGCAACGAACCCGTGTGATCAATACCAACGCGATGCAATTCGTTTCGCCCAAATCTAAGGAGCTTTGAGAAAGTTAGCTGAAATGAGTTATTTTAAGCTACGTACCGTCTCAAGCAAATAATTATGAGTAAACGAACTCGGAATCAACTTGAAATAATTTCATTAACTTCGTGTGATTGTTACGAACGTAACAACACCTCTCGCGGATTTTGCTAAGCGTAATTTGGGTGTTGTGGACGCTATGTACATTAAGTTATATAAATAAGTATTTATATCACATAATTATATACATATATATATGTATATACATAATTGGAAAGAAAAATTGGGAAAACCGGCGAGTAGGCAGGGCTGAAAACCATGGGCGGAAACGGAAAACCAGGGGCGGGAGAAGAAACTCGCTGGGAGCTCTGGATTGGTGGTTACCATCTATGTAAGGGTGGCTCCGTTCCTTTCTCCGGACAGGACGGTCGGCGAGGGGAACCGCCCCTTCTTCATGGTTCTTCCTCCTCACAACAAGAGGTTAAGGGACCGGAGCTTCTTCTCTTCCTCACGGCAAGGTCCGGGGACACGCTCTCCCTCCTCCTCTCCCCCTCCTCGAAGCTCTGTCCTGACGAGTGTTTCACGGCAAGGTATGACAGGAAACTCTTCCTCCCCCTCTTTCACCTCCTCCCCTTGTTCTATAATGGCTGCTGTTGGTGGTTGGATTGTGAAAATTGGTTTGGTTGTGCTATTCCTGTGGTGATTCCTTGTTATGCGCCCCTTGTGCCTTCAGCTCTTTCCTCTTTGTTCTGGAAGTATTTCTGTTGGTTTCTTTTCTTCTTATTTCTGTGGGGGACCTATGAGCTGCGGCTACACCTTATAAATTACAGAAATTTCATTTATGTTTGTGGCTTGCTTGTCTTCCTTGGGGGACTTATGGCTGCGGCTGCTTCTTCCCCTTTTGTTTTGTTCCCAGAAATTGGTTATTTGGGGACCTTGGGGTTTGCGATTGCTCCTTTGAGCTTTCAGCAAATGTTAACTTGGGGGACCTAAGGTTTGCTCGGTTGCCCCCCTTCAGGTTTGAACTTTTGGGATTCGTGATTGGTGGCTGCTCTCTTCTTTTTGTATTCAGAAATTATAGCTTGGGATTTCTTTTGGGATTCGTGATTGGTGGCTGCTAGGTGTCATGTATATTGGGTGCCTATTGGGTTTTCCTTGGCTCCATGCTAGCTTCGACTTGGATGTGTACTGAAATTTAGCGTCCTCCCCATGGATTTCTCCTAGTTTAAATGCTTGATATGTTTATGAAATTTCGCTCTTTATACACAAGAAAACTCTTCACTCTTCCCCTTCTCCTTCATCTCTTTTCTTTTGCTTAACTGATCTTGGCCCTGATTATGGAGATGTGCGTGCCCTACCTGATACTCGGATTTTTCCTGGATTATGCACAAAATTTCTTGGATTATGCTAACAAGATTTCATAGTTTTATGCACAAAATTTCCTGGTTATGCTTACATATTTCATGTTTAATTGGAGGGGGCTACTAGTATTGAACTGCTGCTGTCCTCCTCTTTCAGTAGGGCTGCTGTTTTGCATTTCCTTATAGGGCTGCTGCTATTATGCTTTCTTACCTAGCGGGGCTGCTGCTGTCTTTCTCATTTAGTGGGGTTGCTGCTATGTAGTTCTGTTGGGGGGAGCTCTACCTTATTTACCTGTAAATTGGGGGCTGTTTTCATGCATTTTGATGGGGGCTGCTTATATACTTCTTGTCTAAATTGGGGGCTGCTATATTTTGTTTTGGTTTGGATTTACAAACCATCAGTTTGGGGGCTGCTATGTTTTGTTTTAGTTTGGATTTACAAACCATCTATTGGGGGCTACTTCCTATCTTGTATTATGAGGGGCTGCTTCCTGTATATTTTTATTGAGGGGTTGCTTCCTGTACATTTTTATTGAGGGGTTGCTTCCTGTACATTTTTATTGAGGGGCTGTTTCCTGTGCCTTTGTTAGGGACTGCATCTTTTTCCTTTTATAAATGGGGACTGCTGTATTATGCTTTATGTGGGGCTGCGGTCTTAGGCTTTATATGGGGCTGCCCCTTGAATTGTTTTATTTTGGGGGGTTGCTGTTGGAACTGTTGGCCTTGTTTCCTTTTCCTGGAGGCTTCTCCTTGAGTTCGTCTATTAAGGGGCTGTTTTTGGGAGCTGTCGGTTTTGGACTTGTTTTGCCTTGGGATGCTCCTTACCATTTTTCCTGAGGCTGTTTGCATTAGGGGCTGATTTCATGTTGTTTTTAGTCGGGGCTGCTCTTTGTCTTCTTTTCTGAAGGACTGGGGTTGTCGGTCTATCCTTCTAGGAATCTCATTATTTGAGATGTCCTTTGCTTATATTTTATGGGGAAATCGGGTTGGTTTATCCTTCCAGGAGGATGGCTGTGATATGCTTTTGGTAGATGGGCTTTGCTGTTACTACCTCTTTCCCATATTCTCTAACATTTCTTCTCTCTCTACCCCCTTCACAAATTCTGATGTTGATTAAAGGTAGAAATACTCCCTCTTCTTTTGATGTGGTACCAATACCAATGGAAATGTTATATAGGTAACTTGGGTTTGATCACCAAGCACCCAAATGATTGACGGGAGCCTATGGGCCATATGAGGATGGCTCGATTTAATTGCCAGCCGGGTTAAAATAGTGGCACCTTCTCGGATGGAGATATGCTAAGCTTATATAAAGCTCGTCTTCTCTCCTCCTACAAAACTGTGGGTGGATATATTGTTAAGCTCTAAAAGAGTTCTTTTCTCCTCTTATGATGAAATACACCTTTCGAGAAAATAATTCCTGCGGGAATAAAATGCTGCCTTCGAGAAAATAATTCCTACGGGAATAAAATGCTGCCTTCGAGAAAATAATTCCTACGGGAATAAAATGTTGCCTTCGAGAAAGTAATTCCTACGGGAATAAAATGCTGCCTTCGAGAAAATAATTCCTACGGGAATAAAATGCTGCCTTCAAGAAAGTAATTCCTACGGGAATGAAACGTTGCTTTCGAGAAAATAATTCCTACGGGAATAAAGGTTGCCTTGAGAAATAATTCCTACAGGAATTAAATGTGCCTTCGGAAAATGTGCCTTCGGAGAATATAAGATGGCCGATGAGTTTTTCCTCTATGGCAACCCGCACGACGGACGGTCTGGGAGGGCAACCCGTGCAAAACTTATAGAACTACGTGGGTCTGAGACCGTATGTAGGATGATACGGAGTACGTAGGCGGTGGTCGTGGGAAGACTACCTCGACCCAATAATAGTCCAGATATCCCCCCCCCCCCTTCTAAATGTTATATTATGTTTGGCTGTTAGTAAGGGTTGGATTCTCTTCGTGGTTCTAATAACTTATCTTTAGCACAAGTGACAGGTGCAGATGTGGGACAACACTCATGGGTGGAGGAGACCACAGAGCAGGCTACTTCAGGTATACGTTATTAAGTCGCATCTCCCTTTTTGTTGTGCCCTATCTCAGGGTATATATATATATAATGGCAACGAAGCCTTGATGGATAGGATTTAATGCGGCGGCAAAATCGATATTATTCATACAGGTTTTGAAATTGAGGTTTCTGTGATGATTAACCTTCCGCTTTAATACTACGTCTTCCGCTAAGTGTTATAATACGCACTCTTTGATGAAATCTTCCGCTAGAATACAGCTTCCCTACTCTGATGGTGTGTGGTGACTTTCGCTTAACACCACCCTTAGGCGTGACATCGGAGTGTTCAAGGAAAAGGGTTGGAGAAGCTAGTGCCTTCACCCTTCGGGGTCGCTTCGGCGTCGTGCTAAAGGGTGGTGTGCGATAAGATCCCCCGGTCGGATCGTCGATTTTGGAGGGGGGGTCTTACACAGGACGATTGTTGAGAAGATCAGATGCATGATTTCTCAAGCTGGCATTGGTAAGCAGTTTTGGGCAGAGGCTGTGCAAACTACTGTTCACGTGATAAATTTGTCTCCTTCGGCACCTCTGAATGGTGATATTCCAGAGCGTGTTTGGTCCGGGAAGGAAGTGTCGTACGGACATGTGCGGGTGTTTGGGTGCAAAGTTCATGTTCATGTCCCCAAGGAAGAGAGATCGAAGCTTGATGAGAAGTCTCGGGAGTGTATCTTGTTGGGATTTCCCCATGAGGAGTTTGGATATAGACTCTGGGATCCCGTGAACAAGAAAATGATCAGAAGCAGAGATGTGATTTTTGTTGAAGATCAAGTGGTTGGTGAGCAGATTGATGCGGAGTCACATGTTCCACAGTTGCCACCTGCGGAGGAGAGGCCCTATGTTGATGATGGACCAGTAGAGACTGTTGCTGATGATGGGCATGCTGAGGAGGAGGTTGGTGAGCTTATTCCTGATGAGGAGATGATCCCGGATGTAGGGGGAGCTCTGCCAGTTTATGTGCCACCTGTGGTGGAGGTTCCTCCTGTCAGATCTGAGAGAGTCAGAAGGCCCAATATCAGGTATTCTCCTCATGAGTATATCTTGCTTACAGATAGTGGAGAGCCTGAGTCCTATGAGGAGGCTCAGAGTGCTGAAGATCGTGAGGCTTGGACGGCTGCTATGGAAGAGGAGTTGTACTCCCTTCAGAAGATCGAGACGTATGACTTAGTCTCATTGCCTAAAGGGAAGAGAGCTTTGAAGAACAAGTGGGTCTTCAAGCTGAAGTTGGATGAAAGTCTCTCTCAACCGAGATACAAGGCGAGACTTGTTGTGAAAGGTTTCAGTCAGAAACAAGGTATAGATTTCGATGAGATATTTTCCCCAGTGGTGAAAATGTCCTCTATCAGACTGGTGTTGGGTATGGCTGCCTCCATGGATCTTGAAGTCGAGCAGATGGACGTCAAGACGGCATTTTTGCATGGTGATTTGGAGGAAGAGCTATACATGGAGCAGCCCAAAGGCTTTGTGGCTAAGGGGAAGCATCATCTAGTCTGCCGGCTCAAGAAGAGCCTTTATGGATTGAAGCAAGCACCCAGGCAGTGGTATAGGAAATTTGACTCGTTCATGATGAAGAGCAAATTCCAACGGACCAGGGCTGATCACTGCGTGTATGTGAAGAGGACTGAGAAGGCGTTTACTATTCTGCTATTGTACGTAGATAATATGCTGATTGTTGGGGATGACAAGGCAAGCATAGCTGTGTTGAAGAAGGAGCTCGGTGAGTCCTTTGAAATGAAGGATTTGGGACCGGCAAGGAAGATTCTTGGAATGAAAATCACCAGGGACAGGAGTGCCGGTCAACTATGGCTATCTCAGTCTGAGTATGTGGAGAAAGTGTTGAAGAGGTTCATGATGGACAAGGTAAAACCCGTTGCTACTCCTTTAGCCGGACACTTCAGACTTTCTAATTCTCAAAGTCCTTCATCTGAGAAAGAGGTGGAAGAGATGAGTCATATCCCTTATGCATCTGCAGTAGGGAGTTTGATGTATGCTATGGTCTGCACTAGGCCAGACATAGCTCATGCTGTGGGATCTGTGAGCCGTTACTTGGCAAACCCAGGGAAAGATCACTGGAGTGCTGTGAAATGGATATTCCGCTATCTCCGAGGTACCTCAGATCTTTGCTTAAAGTTTGGTGGAGGTCCACCAGAACTTATTGGGTACTCGGACTCGGACATGTCAGGAGATGTTGACACGAGGAGATCCACTTCTGGATTCGTGGTCACATTTGCAGGGGGAGCAGTGTCATGGCAGTCGAGGCTTCAGAAGTGCGTGGCCTTGTCGACAACAGAGGCTGAATATATTGCGTTGACTGAGGCGTCAAAGGAGCTTATTTGGATGAAGAAGTTCATGCTTGAGCTTGGTCTCCGACAGGACGTGTACACAGTATTTTGTGACAGTCAGAGTGCTATATTCTTGGCCAAGAATCCCGCCTTCCACTCAAGGACGAAGCACATCGACGTGAAGTATCACTGGATTCAGGATGCAGTTGAGGAGAAGCTGTTGGTGGTGGAGAAGATCCACACGGATGAAAAACCTTCGGATATGATGACGAAGGTTGTCCCAAGGGAGAAGCATGATTTTTGCCGACGGTCGATCGGCATGATGTCCACTTGAAGGAGTCAAGGTGGAGAACTCCCCTTTATGGTCTGAAGGGGGAGTTTGTTGGGGTTCAGCCCCTAAAGGAGTTTTTTGTGATTTTTTATTGATTCAGTTTTTAGGTTACAACCTGGTAAAAAGGCAGGTTGCAACGTGCTAGGCTCTGTCCTTGTATTTTGGAGCAAAAATCTGAGAGGTTTCTTGGTCTGGTTCAACTGAACCGGACGGCTGTTTTTTGCGTGAACAATTTGGTCTGTATGAGGAGGAGTTAGGGTAATTAATCTCTCTTCTTCCCTCTCTCTCTACGGTTCAGTTTTTTGCCGCCCCTCTCGATCTCCCTCTCTTCTCATGATCTTGGAGAGAGACGCCGGTGTGCGTGGAGGAGAGGGGTTGCCGACGCCTGGAGTGGAGTCGCTGTTGCCGAAGCTTGAAGAAGGAGGGCTGCTGCTCTTGTGGTGGTTGTCGCCGCCGTTGCCGCTGATTTGGAGAGTGTTGTCGCTGTCGTTGCCGTTGCCGGAAAGAGGAGGTGTTTCCTCCGTTTCGCTTGGAGTTTTCTCCACCGTTTTCAAAGGCCTCTTCGTCTATGTCGTAAGGTGTTTTTCTATCTCGTTTTCACTTGCTATTGTGCAGATAGTGGAGAGTAGATTATTATCCTATTGTAGAGAAGTGGTGTTCATCTTTGTTGGTGGAGAAGGTTGGATTTGTTGTCAAATCCGGTGGGCGTTCTAGGTTTGGGCAAACCTAGATTATCGTTGTAATCCTTATTTGTTATAGTGGATTTTGTTGTGCCGTGCCCCGTGGTTTTTGACCTTCAAGTTGTGAAGGTTTTCCACGTATATCTCTGTGTTTGTGGGTTTGTTTTGTTGGTTTGATTTTCCCAGGTTTTGTATGCTCTATTGATCGGTGGGAGACGTCGTCATCTACGACCTTCATTCCCTACACTGTGAGCAGCCACTTTGTGCATTTATTGTCAAAAGGTTAGGTCTTTCTCCTCTGAGAGAAGCCACCTTTTGCGTAGTGCCAAAGGTTAGGTCTGTTTCCAATCTTACCCGCCCATACCCCCAATGATTGGGGACTATATGGGTTTTGTTGTTGTTGTATCTTCATAAACACTGTGTTTATGAATCGTCATTCGTGTACGCCTGACCTCACCTAATCAAGGAACTTCATCCACTTTTATGTTCAAAACTAGTTTTCTATCCTTGCCTCCTTGGTGGCGGACGATCATTATAATAAATAATTAGCTGAGAATGATGTGGGCGGAGATCACCGAAGTTCGTCCCACCACACACCATGTATGCAGTTCATGAATTCTTGAATCTTTTTGTTAATTATTTGGCCTAAGTTAGTCCAAAATCCAAATGTCTTGTCCATTCTCCGTAATTAAATAAATTTATAATGGACAGGATAATAATGAAATTAATTGAGTGCAGAAGGAGGATAGAAAGATGTATCAGGATTCACTCAATTTGAGTTCAAATGGATAGTATCTATTTCACAGTCTAGATTAATTCGTGGTTGATTCGACAGGTTCACTAATCTCATCATTTTACATTATTTTTTTAATCCAAAAATTATGCACCTTTAGATAAAGTCAGAATCAATCCTCACAGTGAAATGTACCGTTATTTGGGGTCCCAAATGAAGATCGAGGATCCCGATCCATAGACAACAACACTTTTGTATTTCGAGGGTATCAAATGCCCAATAGAAATACAAGTAACCTTCTACAAGATTCATACAAATCTAACTAATCAAGAAACTTAAATAATACATGCAATGAAGCAATGATATTCGATTTCATTTCGGAGGATCGGAGTTTCTCCAAGAACAAGCGCATAAAACTATCTACATCTCTATCAATATCCACACGAACGTCTAGAACTCCTACACAGTCTAGCTATCCAGCGGTATCGTAGATCGTTCGTCTCTAATACAAAGTACTAGCTTCATTCCTACAGAAATTGTCTCCGCTTTCTCCTCTATTTCTCTTAGTCATCTCCATTTCAAAGAAGCTCACATAAACTAGAGTAATTATTAGTTTTGAAAACTGACAATTCTATTTAGTGTTTCAAAAATACTAAATGAGATCAAGTAATTCACATACAAAATTTGCTTCTGTTTCAAAACTAAATCATGCAACTTCGGTTCCAAAATAAAATTAATAATTCTGAAATTACTTAAATCTAAGTTAATTAGTATTCATTAATACATTTCAGATCTTGGGTTAATTTAAAACTGACTTATATTAAACTCAATCCGATCAATCTTCCTAATTCAGTACGTTATTAATGTGCGGCCTCATATATTTATATTACGTTAGCGGTGACAATTATCCATTGATTTCCCTTAGGTCATTGGATCCAAGACACGTAACATTCTTTATACGTACTTTGCATTTTTATCATATTTTCTACTTTTTCTCATTCATTATGTATTTTTATTTATTTTATTTAATGTGTATTTAGCTTATTTCATTTTATTTATTTTAAACAACATATTCATGTGATAGTTTATATGTAGATAATATATATATATTAAATAATTATGATTAACTCTATAGCATTGTAATAACTATTTTTATCAATAATAAATAATAATAGATGATATACACTAATCTTCACATAGTGCAATTATCTAAACATCCATAAGCATATAATATCTATATGTTTTATACTCTTAAGCCACCGTGATTTAATTTAATCTTGGCTAATATGTTTCATTTTATCAATGTATAAGTTTTATTCTTAATTTGAAAATTGTTTTTATACCTTAGCTAAACTCTAAAATTGCCCCACCTCTATAATATATATCTAGAGTTCTAGACAATGACTTATTTTTGTTAAGAAAAACATTCAATATCATATATAGAATATTTTCTAATTTAATATGTTGGAATGAGCTCATAAATCTTGATTTAGCACTTTAATTTTCTTTATATCTAAAAATAGATGATTTATATCATGCTATAAAGAAAATTGCAAGAAAGACTATATAGATGATTAATTTTGGCAATCGTTATTCACATATCATAAATATCTATCCCTTATTCTATTTTCTTTACTAATTATCTGTGGATAATAAAAATATCTGTGAATAACATATTTGACTTCCTTTAAAATTGCGAATAGACACAATCTACGAATGAACAAATATGATTTGCGAATAACAACCGTCTTAATTTTTCTTTATAGGCCGGGAGGTTCAAAAACCTCTATGATTGTTAATATACATCAGCCTTGGTCTGCTGGTAACAACCAACAAATAATACCACCAAAAATATATAAAAGTGACAAAAAGGAAATATAAATAAACAATATATATGCATGTTAGATATGATCATTAACTGTTCCACACACCACATGCCACTTGCCATGCGTCACGCCCATAAATTCCACGTCACTACCCTCTACCCCACTGGTCCCCACCACCCATGTATAAATATTTACACAACACACCCCAAAATACCCTCCGAATAATAAGAGGGGGCCACAAGAAAATAAAGCACAGCAATTAACCCTCTCACCACTCCCCTATATAGTCCTCGATCCACTCCCCCGCCACTCTCTCTCTCTCTCTCTCTCTCTCTCTCTCTCTCATGGCCTGCATCAACATGTTCAACGACCATCAGCCCGGCGGCTTCTGCGGCGCGCCGCCGCCCATCAGCCCGCGCATCTCCTTCTCCAACGACTTCGCCGTCGAGCCACCGCCTCCGAGGAAGTCCATGCCCCCCGTCGACCCCGACTTCGAGTTCGCCGTCGGCGGACGCCCCATGATCGCAGCAGACGAACTCTTCTTCAAGGGCAGGATGCTCCCGCTGCGCGACGCTTTCCCTACGCCGACGGGGAGAGTCACCACCCTCCGAGACCAGCTCCGAGACGGCGCCGACGAGTGGACCCGTCCGCCCAAGGTGTCTCCGAGGTGGAAGGAGTTTTTGGGATTCCGCCGGGCGGCCTACAAGGGCGATGGGCCTTCGTCCGCCGCCGCCGGGGAGGAGTACGCGGCAGGCGCCCCGGGGAAGTTTGCTCCGGTTAAGAGGGTACGGATGATTTTGCATAAATATTATTTACAGTCAACGAGTCAACGTTATTTTTATAATAAACAATTTAAAAATGTGAATATTATTTTTTATTTTATTTTTGAAAACGCAAAAATCTGAGTTTTAGTGGCTTCGTGTAGGAAGTGAAGGGAAATGGCGGAGGGAGAGGAAGTACTGAAGACATGGAGATCGAGCTACGTTACTGATGCTGGATTCATGCATGCATGCAAGCATTTTTTAGTAAATTAAAAAAAAAATGTAATTTCTTCTTCTTTTTCTTTTTCTTCGCTTTGAAAGGTTTAATCAAGGAGTAATGGAGTTTATTTATTTAATCTTCTATTTTATTTTCATTAGATTCACTCTGCGTTTGGCACCGTGGTGGCAGTCTTGAACGCGGTTGTTATGAACCGTCGTTCGTCATCACTCTTATGTGCAAAAACTCCGCCCCAAACGGGGCCTTAGATTTTGAAGGTTATGATTTTTAGTGATGAGAAATGGATAAGAAGGCTTGTATGATTGTGCTGAATATATTAATTAATTAACTCTTTTTTGATGTATCTTTAACAAGAGGGCTCAAATTGTATGTTTTTTTATTTTTTAATATATATATATATAAATGTTTGTAGCTGAAAACATTTATATATTGAATGAATGAATACAGCTATGTGGGTCAAGTGATGAGTTATTTTATTGATCATTTGGATCTTGCAGAGATGTGTTTGGGCTCTTTTGGGTGGAAGACAGTACTCTTTTGTCTCTTTTGATGTGTAGGGTACCTAAATAATATTTTTGATTTTTTTTTGAACTAATTATTGAATATATTAAAAAATAATAACTCATAATGATATATATATATATATATATATGCAACTGATTATATTAATTTGTTGAATGAGTGATATTTTATTAATTTATAAATATGAGGAAAGATATTACATAATATTATATAATATATGGTTCTCTGTGTATTTACTGTCACTGCTGCTTGATAGGTATCAAGCTTTCAAAGTACATTGGATTGTCCTTATAGATTCTTTGAAATCATCATTTTGATTTTGAAAATTAACAATATATAAATCATGATAAATTTTTTTTAACAAAAATAAAAAATGACTTATAATTATTTTTTGTATTAATTAATTAATAATATATTTATTTTAAACTACATTAATTAATTGATCAGGGCGGAGCACTGATAATCCCCGCGCCTGTCACCTATGTGGCCATTTCTGTGCGTCAAAAAGTTAATACTTATTAATCTAAAATAAGATCTATTTGCATCCCCCATTCCAAGCCCATTTACGCCGACCTTACGCATTCTGCATTCGCCCTCTCGACCATCCTCGCGACAACCCATACAGGCCTCCTTGAAATCACCATCGCCACCAAATTTCGCCGCCAGAGCTGCCAAATATCACCGCCATCGCCGCCAAATATCACCGCCATCGCCGCCAAATATCACCACCGGAGCTAAAATTCCGCATCGGCTGATCAAACCCCCGATGCGATTGATACGGCGAAGCCCATGCATTCATCTCAAGGCGATGTGAATTTTTTATGCCCAGGTTCAGACTTTTGCTATAAAATTTGATTTTGCTATAAGAAAAAAATGAATTTTTAATTTTTTTTTGTTAAGAGCTGCAAATATCTCATGAGACTGTAATTATGAATTTGAGAATTGCAAATTGAAATGGGCTGCAAATAACAGTTTAAGGTCTGCAAATATAAGTGCTCGTAAAAATATTTAATGAATAATAATAATAATGAAATAAAGAGTTGAAGTAGCTGGACTTTAGGGGAAGAAAAGGAGTGAAGACGACAAGAACCGTAAACAGCGGAGGGTGGGTACGTAATTAAGGTCAAAAGCATGGAGTAAAATGTAAAATTATGATGTGCTTGAAATGCTTCTGTGCGTGAAGCGACTTCCTCCGGACACGTGTCCTTTCATCCAGAACGTACATGGCGCCCACGTCTTGGACCACAGGATAACGCGGGTCGCTTATCCCGATCACTTCCTCCCGCCAGCTCTGACATCTATCTACAATTTGAAGGGGAAATTACAAAAAAAACCCTGCTTTTTCGACATTTTTTAAATTCAGCCACTGAACTTGTATACCATAACGAAAGGGCTTAAACGATGCTTACGTGGCATTTGTATGAGTCCTAAGTGACGCCTATGTGGCATATTAATTTCATCTAAATTCTATTTTTATTTCATATGCATATATATATACAGGTGGCGCCTATGTGGCATATTATCTCACTGTAGCAAAGAGTAAAATCAAAAGTCTTGTGATTTTGGCAGTGGTGAAAAACTAGCGGGTGCAATAAGGTGCTCTGAAAGCTGATTGAAAAAACTACAAATTGTTGGGAATTTTTCATGTAAGTGTTTCTAAAAAAAGATGTTTTATATATTTCTGTTAGCTATGAAGAACCCTTTGGGGTATATAAATACCTATAATAGATTGAAAGTGGAATAAGAGAACTAATTTCAACATGGTATCAGAGCGGGCTTAGTAATCCCGTAGGCTTCGACGAGGTGCTCCTGTCACAGAAGGGATCGACATCATATCGTGCATCGCCGAATGACGGAGAGTCGTCAACTGCGGAGGCATCATCGACGACAGCAGCTCGGTCGGTCGAGGACGGCAAGAGCGGCTCGGTCGAGGACGGAGGTGGACCTGAGCGTCGAGGATGGCAGCAGCTCGGTCGACGGCAGCAGTCGACGACAGCAGTCGAGGACGGCAGCAAAGTTAAAACAGAGCAAACACCGACGAAAAGGATGATTCTTCGGTTAGCTCCTGGTGATGTGCCTCAATAGCCTCATTCGTCGATATCTGCGCTTCTACTCGGTACACGAGATCTGGATAGCTTGGTACTGTCTTCCTCATCAGAGCGGAGTAGAAACTGCTTGGGCGGAGTCCCCCTAGGAAAACGCCGCGCAGAAGCTCGGGATCAACCCCTGGGATTTGTCGTGCCTCAGCGGTGAAGCGACGGAAAAAGTCCTTTATGGTCTCTCCTCCGTTCTGGCGAATCCCCGAAAGATGTGAGGGATCTCAGACGATTCGATCGGTTAGAGACGAACTGGTCTGTAAACTGCCGTGCTAACTCGGTGAAGTTGTTGATGGACCCATCCCGCAGAGAATGAAACCAAGTGCGCGCCTGCCCCTTAAGTGTTGCCGGAAATACTTAATAGAGGAGTGGATCATCGGCGTTATAAATCCTCATAATGGTGATGAAATGGTTGATGTGCTCCAGCGGATCATCCGTCCCGTCGAATGTTTCGATGTTGGGAAGCTTGAAACCGTGCCGAATTGGATGGGCCAGGATTTGATGTATCAGGGGGGAGCCTCGATGTAGAGGGCGGCGGGCAACGATGCCCCAACGCCCGACCTGTCCGTACTCTTCGGCAATCACATCGCGGATTTCCTCGCGAGTGGGCTTTCCTATGGCATGATCGACTCCTACCCCTCCTTGCTGATGGTGAAGGGGTTCTCCTCTAGCGCCCCTGGCGAGGCGGACCGGATGTGTGGAGCTGGCCGCATCTGAGTATTCTTCTTTGTACGTATCTCCTTCAATTCTTGGGCAGCCTCCACCAAAGGAGCCTGATTCGGGATCAAGGGGGCGGGATGATCGGCGCGGCAGGCGGAATGGGAGCTCGCGGGGCTCTGACGTTTCTTAGGAGAGCTAGCATTTCAGTCTGCTGCTCCTCCATCTGGCGCACGCGCCCCTCCAGCGCGGCAATGGGTGTTAATGCGGCCTCTTCGGAGGGAGGCGCGTTGATGAGTGAAGGAGAGAGAGCGTGATCAACGCGTCCTTCCGGGATTGAACCATCGGCGATGCAAGCACTTCTTCTTGCCATTGTTATTAGTCACGAGTATTGCTATGAAGCGAATACTGTCTTCGAAAAGTCTTTGCAGAGTTTGGGGAACAACTTTCCAATAGACGGCGTCAAACTGTTGCGGGTCGCTCGACGCTCTTCCAGACCGGGCGAGTGGAACCGTCTTAGCCCGAGAGTGAGCCTAGCGCTCAAACAATCACAGAGAGAATAAACAGACGGGAAGAGAACGTTTTTAGTGTGGAAAACCCGAAAAGAATAAAAAACCACGTGGTCGGATTCGCGCCAGCCAAATTTCACTAAGTGTTGGAGTGTTATAAGTAAAGTTGCGAGAACCAAGAGCGACAGGTCGTGTCTCGTTACAGTTACAGTTGAAGGAAAGTCTCTGAGGGTGACAGGTCACCTCTCAGAAAAACTAAATTTTTTGCTGTCACAGGAGGTCTTCGAGGTTCGAAGGAGATCTTCAAGCGACGAAGAAGATATTCAAGTCGTGAAGGAGATCTTCGAACTCTGAAGGAGATCTTCGAACACTGAAGGAGATCTTCGAGTCGCGAAGGAGATCTCTGAAGGAATTCTTCAGAAACTCTCTCGGATGCAGAATGCCAGATCCCTTGAAATGAAGGCCCTGGACTCCTTTTATAGCTTTGGTCGGGGGTAGCCCGGTAATTTTGTCGTCGTAACCACCGTAACCACCTGACGGGCGAATCACGTTTGCCGGTTTGGAGCACACGGATCGTCATTTTTCGAATATGACGATTTCGCCCCCCCGGTCAGTTCGGGCACTTCGGGCATCTTCGTTGACGATTCTAATAGCAATGTGCGAATCCTGCAATCTCAAGAAGGAAAGTGGAGTTAGCAACTGCGCGTGCTATGAACTTTGCACTGTTCAAGTGCACGCGGGTCAAGTGCACGCGGGTCAAGGGCACGTTACGAACTTAGCGTTGCTAAATGCGCGTCAAGCATCGAGCGGGGGCATCGTAAAAGCATGATCAAAGTCACGTGAGGACGACGCAAAGGGGCAGTGGGCGTGTCATGCGGCGAGGGAGATCGACCGGCACCGCGCATGCCGTGTGCAGTTGCGCGCGACACCGCCTCGTGCAGTAATGCGCGCGTCGCGCGCGGTACTGCGCGTGCTGTGCGCGGTTGCGCGCGTGTGCCACCCGTGGTACCGCGCAGGCCGCGCGCAGTTGCGCGGACCGGGCGCGGTTGTGTGCACGTACCGCGCGCGGTTGCGCGCGCAGCAACGTCGTGCGCGGTTGCGCACGTGGTTGCGTGCGGCACCGCCGTGCGCGGCGGCGCGCGCGGTTGCTCGCAATCGTATGCGCAGGATTGCGTGCCCTCGTGGTGGTTACACGCGCGGTTCGCTTCGGATATAGTGGGTTTGACTTTCTCTTAGTTAAACTCACTTTCTCACCCATGACCCCATTATATCTTAGTGGGGGAGTGAGATTTTTGTCTAATCGCAACCGGATTTCTCTACATAATAGATGAGAACCCATCAGTACTATTTCGTAATATGTTCTTGACATAATTCATGACTGAAAATACTATTTCAACACTTGCGGTTTTCATTAAAAGAATTATCGCATGTTTCAAAAGCTTATAGATTTGTTGATAAACAACATATTTTGCAGTTTCAATGAGCTTCATAAAGAGATAAACAATACACTTCAAATCTAAAAATCTCTTATCGCTCACCATATCAATAATGAAATTGTCAAGTTGAAAATTAATATTATACAACTCTAGACTTGAAAAGTCATTAGGATAAAACTCTGCAAGTCTTGACCATTTTGCTTGCCAAAATTACCAAATGAGTTAATATGATTAAAACAATCCATACAATTAAGCAACTGCATATTCACCTCATAAAATCGATTGTTAAACTTTTATAGTTGTAGATCGACGACTTTTAAGAATATTTCAACCTGAGAATGCTGAAGATTTGTGCAGTTTTTAACAAATCATCTTAATATTTCTCGAAAAATATACTAATCATTCATATTAGAAATTAGAATGTCATATTTACCACAAAAACAAGACTTTATTGAACAAAAGACAAGCGCTAGCAATATCTTCATCGTTTATTTGCAAAGTAAGATTTAACTAATGTGTATACTCAAATGTAGTTGGCATCACGTGAATCATGCATTAAAACAAAGTCAAATGTTTCCAATGCAATCAAAATACCTTGTGCCTCCACTCGATCACTTGATTTATTCTTTCCAATCTTCAAGAATGTAAAAGGAAACCGAGATGAAAAAAGTGAAACCTCAGTTACAATCCCTAGACAGAGAAAAGCTAGAGAAGCTATATTAGTCTGTCTGTGTGAGGTACATTTTTGAAATTGAGGAGATAAATTTCTCACCTCCCGATCTTCATTCATCAGAAAAATATGTAGGGAATATAAGGGGCTTTATGCTGGATCTTAGATTTGGAGATCGTGAGGGAAGTAAAGAGATCAACAACTTGAAAAGAAGGGGATTTATGATGAAAGTACGGGAGAACTAAGAAAAACTGAGATCGACGGCTGGAGCTACCGAGAAGAACTAAAATCGATGTGAGACAATGATGATGATGCAACGACAACCATTGGGCTCTTGAAGAAAATTTCTCACTTGTAGGGCCGTAGGAAGGTGCGACAGGTTTCTGCCGATTGAAGCGAGTATCAGGCATGGACCGACGAGCGGATTCACAGAAGTGAGGGCCTAGGTTTTCTTCATATCGGCGCAAGCAGGTTCGCGGAAGAGAGGGAAACACATTCATATATGAGAGCAGCACAAACTACTGCTACAAAAGAATATGTTATCTTTTGTTTTTCTCATATATATATATATACATAGAAAAAGGTCTAATAACTTTATTTAAACCTCAACATCAATAACTAATTTTTCTCCAAGAGCTAATTCACTTTGCATTGTAGCAGGTCTACTCAATCTTTGAATGTAATTGGACTATCAACTTCTATTAATGAAGATGTTACTTAATCCTTGCATGCAAGGGCGGACCCAGTAAGAGACACGCTCGGGCAAGTGCCCGAGCGATTTTTCGAAATAATTTACAGCGGTTCTTAAAAGAACCGCTGTCTATTCTTCCCGCGCGGAAGAATAGACAGCGGTTCTTTTAAGAACCGCTGTCTATTCTTAGAATAGACAGCGGTTCGTTTAAGAACCGATGTCTATTCTTAGAATAGACAGCGGTTCTTAAAAGAACCGCTGTCTATTCTTCAATAGACAGCGGTTCTTTTAAGAACCGCTGTCTATAGGCGCGGCGTTTTAGCAGCAGCACACCACTATTTTCTTTCCCGATTTCCGCCGAGCCCGACGACCGCTTTCGGGCGCTTCTTTTCTTCCCCTTCTTCGGCGACAATGGCGAGCTCTTCCAGTTCTCAGGCGACAACGACGACATCCTCCAGTTCTCCGAGGACGACAACCTCCTCCAGTTCTCCGGCGAGGCGGCGACCCAGTTCTCAGGCGGTGCCCCTGGACGATTCTCGCCTGTGAACGCTTCCTGCACGCATCCCGTCGTTCCCGATTTCTCCGGCGACACCCGCGATTTCCCCCTGTGAACGATCCCGTCACATTCCTCAGGTCGAATTTCTGCCCCTGTTTAGTTTTTTTTTTGCTATTCTATGTCTATTTCACCTTGTGTTTTGGATTTTAGGGTATTATTAGGTCGGATCCTGTTAATAAAAGATCAAATTTCTGTTTGTTTTGGATTTGTGTGTGGAGTTGCTTGTGTGTTTTGGAGTTGTGTTTGTGGATATGTATGTGGATGTGTGTGTGGATGTATTTTGTGTGTGTATGTTTGTGTGTTGGGTTTGTGTGTGTGTGTGGATGTGTGATTTGTGTATTTTGGATGTGTTATTTGTGTGTATGTGGATTTGTTTGTGTGTGTGTGTGGATGTGTGGTTTGTGTGTATCAGTGTATGTGTTTGGGTGTGTATGTATGTTTGTGTGTATATGTTTATGTGTTTGATGAGTATGTATATATGTTTGTGTGGATGAGTGTGTGTGTGTATGATTGGATGTTACTTCAAATTTGACTCCATGTTTGTTAATGTTATTAATTTTGCAATCTTCTTTAAATTTGACAGGACATTTGAGCACTTTTTTCATCTGATTGCAAGGAAATTCAATCTTACGGCAAGGACGCAAGGTCCATTCTTCTTCCTCACTTAGATCTAGGTAGGATATAAATTATATAGAGATAGATATAGATTTAGGTTTGTGATTTAAATCCAGTTTGGTATAGATTTATGTAGGATATAATTTAACACCTATTTTTAAACACGTATTCAGCTATTTTCAAAAGAGTTTTATGATTTCAATATTTTGTTTTGAATTTTCAAAAGAGTTTTATGATTTCAACGTTAACTGGAATGTTCAATATCTTGATTTAGTCCGTCCCTGTGATGTTTGTGATGTGCATATCGATTAGCCCTAGTTGCGCTAACGGGAATGTCCCGTCGATTTTATGTAGCGTTCTAGTTATTGCAATGGAAAAGTTTTTTTCTAAAAAAGGATCATATCAAAGTTCGATAGATTCTCAGGAGTTAGTTGCAATTGGTAAAAGAAGCCGCGTAGAAGAGTTTAAAATTGAAGATTTACCTTCAGACCCGGGCTTAAGACTTCCTATAAACTCATACGATACAAACATTCAAGAGTCCATTCGGAGATATTATTTGCAAAAGGGTCCTTGCCAACCTCATCTAGAAAGTTTTCACCAAACAGAAATTGGAAACAAAGCTCGACGTTTTAATAAGAGTTGGTTTAACGAGTTTAAAGGCTGGTTAGAGTACATCAAAGAAAAAGATGCAGCATTTTGCCTTTACTGTTATATTTTTCCTCAAAGGGGTTGTGAACCTACTTTTACCACGAGAGGATTCAGAAATTGGAAAGAGAAATCAGTACTGGACAAACATGTCGGAAGTCACACTACTCCACATAATGCCTCTAGAAAACTGTGCGAGTCTTTGATGAATCAAAAACAGGGTATTCAAATTGCTTTTGCAAGACAAGATGAACAACAAAATTTGGAATATCGCGCTCGTTTATGTGCTTCAGTCGATTGTATTAGATTTCTGTTACTACAAGGATTGTCCTTTCGTGGTCATGATGAGACTAAAGAGTCTTCCAACAGAGGAAATTTTCTTGAGCTTTTGGACTTTCTTGCATCACATAATAATGAAATCAACTCAGTTGTGTTACAGAATGCTCCTCAAAATTGTAAACTTACATCGCCTAAGATTCAAAAAGAATTAGTATCAGCTATTGCAATAGAGACAACAAATAAAATTGTTCAAGAAATCGGAGAAGACTGTTATGCAATTTTAGTTGATGAATCACGTGATGTATCTACAAAAGAGCAGATGTCTGTTGTTTTACGATATGTTACTTCCAATGACACGATCACAGAACGTCTTCTTGGGTTTGTTCATGTAGCTGATACTTCCGCGTTATCCCTAAAAGCAGCTATAGATCATTTATTTATGAGATTTGGTCTTAGTATTTCTAAATTGCGCGGGCAGGGATATGATGGTGCTAGCAATATGAAAGGAGAGTTCAGAGGGTTAAAAGCTTTAATTTTGAATGAGAACAGTTGCGCTTTCTATGTTCATTGTTTTGCACATCAACTGCAGTTGGTACTGATAGCAGTTGCAAAAAAAAATTCTGATATTGCTGAGCTTTTCACACTTATTAACACATTAATGAATGTTGTTGGTGGCTCTTGCAAACGTCGTGATTCTCTTAGAGCCTTGGAAGTTGATCGAGTTGCTAGAGA
This sequence comes from Dactylorhiza incarnata, assembly GCA_033032865.1. Classification (NCBI taxonomy): domain Eukaryota; kingdom Viridiplantae; phylum Streptophyta; class Magnoliopsida; order Asparagales; family Orchidaceae; genus Dactylorhiza; species Dactylorhiza incarnata. The sequence continues at coordinate 1,892,322 of JAWHQI010000316.1, forward strand.
GCTTGGATGTGGGGACTTGGAAAGTGGACAAGGGTTGAATCAACCTTTAGAGCTCAAACGCGCTGGTGACACAAGATGGGGGTCACATTATGGCACAGCTTTAAATTTTATTCGCATGTTCTCTTCTATTATTGATGTGCTTGAGATTATCATAGTTGATGGGGCAGATGGAAATCAAAGAGGAATGGCAAGCGTACTTGTCCAAGTTATCTTGACTTTCAAATTTGCATTTGTTATTCATTTGATGAAAAATATTTTATCAAAAACAAATGAACTATCTCAAGCGTTGCAGAGAAAAGATCAAGATATTGTAAATGCAATGCATTTCGTAAAATTGTCAAAACTATTATTATTGAAGATGAGAAATGATGAAGTCGAGTGAGAAATTTTTATGACTGAAGTCTCAACTTTCTGTAGAAAACATGACATAGAAATTGTTAATATGGATGGAAAGTTTGTTCAGCAAGGTAGATCAAGACGCAATGCACGTGAGATTACAAATAAACATTATTTCAGGATTGAACTTTTTAATGCAGTGCTTGATTGGATGCTAAATGAGCTAAATGATCGTTTTGATGAAGTAAATACAAAATTACTCTTATGTGTTGCTTGTCTAGACCCAAAGGATCATTTTAGTTCATATGCTAAACAAAAATTACTTCACCTTGCTGCATTATATCCGTATGATTTTACGTCAATAGAGTTGCAGTTACTTGAAGGACAACTTGACATATATATTTTTGATATGCAATCTACATCAACGGACACCTTTTCTGATGTTAAAGGAATTAGTGATCTTCTGAAAAAAATTGTGGAATTAAAAAAACAAGATCACTATCAGTTAGTTTTTAGATTATTGAAATTGACTTGCCTCCTACCAGTTGCTACAGCTACTGTTGAAAGAACGTTTTTTGCAATGAAGATCATAAAGAATCGGTTGCGAAATAGAATGGGGGATGAATGGATGAATGATTGCTTGGTTGCGTACATTGAAAAAGATGTTGCAGATACTATTACAACAGAAACTATTATTTCTCATTTTCAGAGCATGTGCCAGCGGAAAGTATCTTGTTGAACTGTAAGTTTTTAGTATTTGACAAACAATTTTTAGATCTTCTATGCTATGTTGTGTAATATTTTGTTCAATATTTTCCTTACATAAATATATCATCAAAAAAAATTTTCGGGGACGCTGCCCCCGAACCCCCACATCAGGGGGCACTGCCCCCCGAAACCCCCCAATTGATAATACTTTAATTGTGCCCGTGCGACTTCGAAATCCTAGTTCCGCCGCTGCTTGAATGACATTTGACTATCTGCTTATATCAGAGATTACTCCACTGTTTGATGTGTGTGTGCAGTTCTTCTATCTATGCCCTATCAGTTTTAAGGCTCCGTTTGGCATGACGCTGGCGGTCGTGAACGCGATGACAAAATCATCATTCGTGAACGGGCACCTAAGAAACTTCATCCATTTTTATGTTCAAGTGGATGAAGTTTCTTAGGTGGGCGTTCAGGAATGACGATTTTACCACCACGTTCATATATGACCACCACCACTCTACCAAACGGAGCCTAAGTAATGTAAAATAAAATTTGTCATGACATTTTGAGAAATTTTTATCTAACATTATCTTCATTTGATTTTGTTTCCCCAACAACCAGCCCCTCATGTAACTCAAAGGGAAACATCTCAGAAGTAGCGCTCTCAGCTGAAAATGCATTAGCCCTTTGTAGAATTTCAGTCCATATGAGATTTCATCGCGTCCTATAGGAACAGTCTTGGGAGTGGTTGACTCTCATCTTAAAATGAACTCACTATTTCTATGAGTACAATTCATCCGACCATAAGTGGCAAGGAGCTCTATCTTACTTCCGACTCGAAAGCTCGTAATTAACGAAGCGGGTACAAGAGATGTGAAAGAATTGTACGCATTCCAAAAGTTGCATATATATATATATATATATATTACACATGAGAACACAAAAAATTGTATTTCATTTAAATATACTTTATACATGACTAACAAAGTTCTACTACATGATTTACACTACTCACATAAGAATTAAAGGTGCATAGATATTCATTCGCCTTCGTTTCTTCATGCGCGTTTCCCTTGGTATATCGTGCTCGCATAAAGTTTCTAAAAGAAAATTTATAGGCAGCTTCACATTTTTGCACTTTTCTAGATCCTATCTTCAAACCCTAGTTTTGCAGTCAAGCATAGGACTCCTCCACCCCTACCCTCACGCCGAATCCCCACTTCATCGGCGTCGCAACATCCCAACGAGTCCAAAAGCGGATATCCTCACTCATATTTTCGTTCTCCCACAGTCGATCGACTAGGCCATGGATATTTGCATCAACTTTGCTTCTCTTGTTTGAGTATATATATAACTCTTATGAATTTAACCCCCTCTAGTTATGGCTCTCGATCAAACCGTTGAACCTTCCATATTGGCTCGCCCTAATCGATTCTTTATCTCTCTCTCTTGGTCTTCTTGCAATGTCTCAAAGAGCTTGGTCTACTAAAATCAATATTTTATTTATAAATTTATAAATAAAATGTGAGTTGTGTCAATACTATCTTTTAAAATGAGTTATATTGTGTTGTCGGTCTTTTTAGGATTCCCTGGCGGTTGACAGGCACGGGGAAGGTCCAACCATAATACGTCGATGAACGCAGAGTGGAGGACAGCGAGAATGGCACAGGGCATATATGACGGCTCGACTACCGGTGGGCTCTTGATTGTTACATGAGTTGTTGTTATGGGAAAAAATGCATCTTAAGTTGGACTGTACCTAGCTATATGTTGTGTATATGGATATTTTTCACCCTTTGATTTGAAGTGGGGGCAATCACATTTTAATGTATACAAGATAGGGTTGTTTCAATGATTAATGAGTACTAAAGATATGAAAAAACACCCTTTTGAGAAACATTTAGGCTCCGTTCGTTTCGCAAGGTTTGATTGAAAAGAATTGGTTTTGGTCCAAAATCAAAAATTTAAAGGTTTTGATTTTGAGACAAACTCAATTCTTGTGTTCGTTTGCAAAATGATTTTCAGGCACATGAATTGAAAACTGTCAAATTTTCTGTTCGGCTGTAGGATGATTTTGAGACACAAGTTTTTGCGAGATTTTTAATCATGGATAATTAACGTCTTTAAATCGAGAAAAATATTTAAATTGGCTAAAATAGTTATCATTATCAAATAATGCTTATAAATAGTAATAATTACTTTAAGAGAGAAAATGCCAGGATTTTCTCTCAAAATCGATCAAAATCACCATAGACTATTTTCTTAATAGATCCAACCCGGTAGTTTTTGGAGGAAAACCAATTCCCTCCAATAAAAGACCAAGCGAACGCCTATGAATGAAATTGGATTGCCCAAAACCAATTACTTCCTACAAAACCTACCAAATGAACTGAGCCTTATGTTTTGATAAGTGAATTAAATTTACATAGTTTTGTATTAATGTTAAAAATTGTGATCCCATCCCTCATTTTATATGAAAACATAAAGAAGTCTAGAATCAAGTTGGTTGACATTTAGCAGTCCCAACTTAGTTCTTTTTCCTGTCTTTTGACCAATTTTTAGTTTATATTATGGTTCTTTTTTAAAAAATTTAGTACTGATTTGCAAATAACAATTTTGTTTGGGAATAGTAAATCTAAGATCCTTTAGAGTTGCGAATAGATAAATATGATCTACGAATAACAACTGCGTATATTAAACGCCAACAAATATTTTTGGAGCAGACGCTGTTTTTTAATTTTATTTTTAGGATTTTAGGGTTTAGGTCGGGAGATTTTTATTTTTGGGAAGCAGATGATGTTTTTATCAATTCTTACAAAAAAAGTATTTGATTAAATAAAATGGTCAATGATAAAAATTAAATCAAAATTAATTTTGAGCTATGTAACTATTAAATGTATTTATTCATAGAGCTTTCAATAAAATAAGATTGATATAGTGATTTTGGCTTGTGTTAAGGTCATGAATTTAAGTGAAAGGTCTTAGGCTTGGTTCTTCATGGCCCAAATTTATTTTTATACACCAAAAAAACATTACAAAAATGTAAATGTTTTTTCTATTTAGATAAATAAATTGTACAATTTTTTTTTAAAAAAAATATTGGTTTTTTTCTATATATGATAATTAAAATTTCTGAATAAAGCAGTACTCCATTCATACAAAGAAAAACTCACGTGTCTCTCATTGTCTACTAATAGTGCACGGGAGGCTTCCGTGCCCAGTGCGACATAACATTGGCCACGGCGATGCCCATGCCTGTGTTTACCTACTCTCGGGCGCACAAGCTTTGCACGACGACACTCCCAACGTTCGCAGTCCCCCTGAATGCAATATAAAATTGAGCAATATCCAAAGTTGCGCATGGGGGGATTGCGAGAGACATGAGTGTCGTCGTGTGAAGCTTGTGCGCCTGAGAGCATGTGAGCATTGGCGGCCGGACGGGTGTATCATAATCCTGCCGGGATACTGTCGCTCAAGGCAAATAACTTAGCATAAGAGATTTTTAGCACTGCATTTACTGTGAGGTGTTGGTGGGCTTACGTGGGCCCATGGTCTAGATGTGGGCCGTGATTGCAGATGAGCCCATTTACTTGAGATTGTGGGCAGATAGTTGAAAATTGGCAAAATACTCAAATTTATCCCAACTTTGGGCTTAGTTTCAAAAAATAGTAAATGTTTTTATTAAATAATCACAAACGATCGGTCAATATCTCATTAGTACCTAGTAATTCAAATAACGATGATTTATGAATTTATTTAAAATAAAGTAAAATTTAAAAAAATCAATTTGAAACAAATGAAAATTAAAAGACCTATTTAAAACTATGTTCAAAGTTAAGTGATCAATTTGAAGCAAATTAAAATTAAATGACCTATTTGAAACCAGACCAAAAGTTTAGTGAATTATTTGAAGCAAATGAAAATTAAAGAATCTATTTAAAACTTGACCCAAAGTTAAGCGACTAATTTGAGTATTTTGCTTTGAAAATTTACACCCTTGTGAAGGATAAAATCGTAATTCATATATGTTAGTATTATGTATATGATTTTATATTTATCTTTATAGTATATATTATATTATTGTATAAATAGTAGGAATTATTAAATAGGAATTACTAAAAAAGAAATATTAAAAAAATGATTATGAAGAATTTGATAGTGTAATCCATATATTATAAATGATGTTTTCATTAAAAACAATAATATAGATTACATATATAGGTATAAATATTTTTTTTTTTAATGTTTAATATAAATAACAATAAGTTTAGCTCATTTCTATATTAATGAAGATTAACAAAGTCATTAGCATTAACAGTACTACTCCTCTTCATCAGCACCCGCCACCTGTTCTTCTTAGCGGCATTGGCCGGAGTTCTTGCAGTGGCTAATGGCGGACTGGATGGCGTTCTGCAGCTCTTCCAAGGTGCTGTCTTCAGACTAAAAGTTGCCCGACGATGCAACGAGGAGTCCGCTGTTTGCCGGCAGCGTCCGACTTGACGCCGGTGCCGAAAACTCTCCCCGCCACCTCTGCCGCCAGCCATTGCCGGAGAAGGAGACAGGACTCAACCGGAGCATTTCACGCTTCTCCCTCCATTCCTTCAAGTATAGAAATGGCTCCGCTAAGCTCGTGTTCTTCTTCCACGCCCGGAGCAATCCGTCGAACACCCTCTTTCTCCGGCGTATCCTCCCCTGTTTTTCCTCTCCGCCGCTTCCTCTTAGAATTTTTTTCAGCCAACACAGGGAGAAATGCTTGCGATTTCTACGATCTCTGCAGCCTTCGTCAATGAGGCGGCTGAAGCGGCCGCCGCCGTGGCGTCGGCGTTGATATTCTCACTGTAAAAGTAAACTACACATTCAACGTAGTTGCATACACTCATAATTATATACACAATCCATAGATGTATATATTTATGAATTCAATTATATATATATATATATTACATACGTATATTATCATTAAAAAAATACACGCATGCATATTTTTATCCGATCAATCTCAATCTGATTCAAACTGTTTGGTTGCAGGGCAAGGCTTTTTGCTCGTACTCTGTTTCGTTGTGATCGAGGCGTAGAAAGGCGGCGTTTTGAATGGAGATATCAGAGCATGTTAGAACTCAGCGAAAAAAGAAAATGAAAACTGTTGGAAGAAAGCTGGTAGTGAAAGAAAGCTTTGTAAATTTTCCTTTTATGATTCATTCAGCAATACAACTCCATTTTATAGCTGGAGGTATACATAGAAACGTCTAAACAATTAACACATAATTAAAATAACATAACTCCTAAACCATTTAAGGCAAAAACGCCTACAGCTATTGAAAGGAAAATAAACTCCAAAAAACTGCTTACAACATTAAGGCCCATGAAAAAGCAAATTTAAAACGGTAAAGAAAACAGTCCAGACATTAAAAAAATCTAATTATTAACATTCAACCTCTAATTAGTTTGTCCTTCACGTCACTCACTCGAAGTCGCTCCCGCATTTCAACGAACTTGTTCCTTGGGAGTGCCTTAGTGAATATGTCAGCAAGCTGGTCGTTAGTATGTACATACTCGACCTCGCTCATCCCACGCTCCACGCAGTCCCGAATGTAGTGGTAACGAGTATCAATGTGTTTTGACCGATCATGATACACGGGGTTCTTGGTTAGTGCAATTGCCGACTTGTTGTCAACAAAGAGAGTTGCCTTGCACCTAATCCGCTTCCGAATATCATCAAGTAGGTTGAATAACCATACTCCTTGCTGTGCCGCAATCGAAGCTGATATATATTCGGCCTCGCAAGAAGATAAGGCTACAACCCGTTGCTTCTGCGACATCCAAGTGATGATGTTCCGGCCTAGGAAGTATGTGACTCCCGTAGTGCTCTTCCTATCATCAATGCTCCCTCCATGATCACTGTCGCAGTAGCCAACTAGCTTCGTTCCTCCACGAAGATTCCTCTCATAAGAAAGACCAAACCCGCTTGTACCTTTCAGATACCGCAAAATCTGCTTCACCACCGCAAAATGCTGGGTATTGGGCTTCTCCATGAACCTACTCGCTATCCCAACGACATATGCAATATCCGGACGCGTATTCACCAAATATCTCAAGCATCCTATTGCGCTCCTATACTCCGTAGGATCCACCAAAGGATAATCGCACTACAAAAAAACTGGCTTTTTGTGACGAAAATTTTGGCCACTAACTATTGCAGATTGATCAATAAAAACATTTAGTGACCAAATTCAATCCATCACAAGGTGGTTGCAAAAAGCCCGTTACTAAATGTATTTAGTGACCAAATACAGTTTCGTCACTAAATGTACATTTTTAGTGGCAAATAATTTTCGTCACAAAATATGCACTATTAGTGATAAACTAGTGTTCGTCACTAAATATACATTTTTAGTGACAACTACTTTCGTCACTAAATGTACATTATTAGTGACAACTATTTTCGTCATTAAATATGCATTATTAGTGATGAAAATTATCGTCACTAAATATATTATTAGTGACGACTATTTTCGTCACTAAATATAGATTATTAGTGAAAACTAATTTTCATCACTAATATATCATATTTAATGATAATTTATTTTGTCACTAAAAATATTTTGTTGACAAATTATAATACAACAAGAAATAAAATATTCATTTGCTAAAAATTCTCGTGAATGAAAAAAGTATTTTTATTTAAATTTATTAATAGAAAAAAAGGTGGGAGATAGCCCAAACCCTCATTACAAATCAATAGGGCTTTTAACCCTAATAAACTCAATAAGTAAAAAATATTCTATAATAAACAAATATTACATCATTCTTTCTTTACATATAACACAATAAATAAATATAATGACGACCAAATATCTTTCGTAATCTATTCCTTTCACAATCTTCGTTGTCTTTGCGAGCACCACTCGTTCATCTTCAATATATCAAGCTCTTCAGTATCATTATGCATGTACATGAGTAAGCATCGAGTAAGAAATTTGTTGCTCTGTCAAACCATTTCTCTTCCTTTTTGTCATTCAACAATTGTCTTTATGTATTTGTGTTCTTGAATCTAAGATCTGCATGAGAAAGAATAATTGTTTATATAAATAAATTCAAAACTCCTAATTTAAATGAAAATAAATCTAATTAAAGAAATGTATTTGAAGTTTAATGAACAAATTGGGTTTCATCTCTACCTAAACCCGGTCCTCCGCATCAATATGAGCTAAAGAAAGTATTTAGAGCTTACTTTCTCTTGGGTTTGTGTTCCCAGCTTTCTACAGGCAGAGAAGCCACCAATCTTAAAAAATGCATTAGTTTATGTATATATAATTCTCTCTGAGTCAAATTTCATAACATTCATGCGCAAAAATTCACTCTAGAGAGGAACTCATAGTAATTTTTTATACGAACTCAGAGTAATTTTTTATACTAACTCACAGAGATGATTTGCATGACTAATTTATACCAATTATGTTGAACATAAACATAACAAAAAACTCGGAGGTGTGAGTGACATTAATGACAACAATGACAAAAACGACAAAAATAAGCTAAGAACGAACATCAAACAAAAATAAGCTAAGACAACAAGTGTAAAACCTGTGTGCTAGCTCAAACTGCAGTTTTTTTGGTAAAAACTACAGTTTTTGTCCAAAAAACTGCAGTTTTTGTCCAAAAAACTGCAGTTTTTTGGTAAAAACTGCAGAAACTGCAGTTTTCCGGTAAAATGGTCCCATTTGCTTCATTCGAACTGCAAGAAGCTCCTATTTCGTGCTGCTTTCACCTAGAGAAACCATTTGGAAGGCACGAAGAAGACGAAGGGTACATATAAGGAAGAAAGAAGAGAGCTGGGAAAGCAGTTTGTAGAATAAAAGCTTTCTACAACCACTTCAACACTTCAATTAACAGCTCATTTTGAAATTTTGCCAGTCACAGGAACTAGGAAGAGCCGAAGATGGGAATACCTTGATTAGCAGATCAGGGCACGACAAAGCTGATTCAATTCGGTTTTCTTTTCTTTCTGCGTGATAACAAGGACAGAACAGTGCAAACTGCCTGAACATGGGTCCGCCCCTGGCTACGGGTATGCCTACTGGCTCCCTGAATCAAGAGAAACTAATGATTATATATGTTAACTGATTCAATAAATTAACTGAACTAGTGCAGCAGATTAATCTATACCTTTCTATTAGCATGCATGCATATGGTGTTTTTTTTTACATCCAGTGCTTTGAGATAAGATATATGCCAGGTACAGTTTTGATGAGTAAGCAGCATACCTAGAGCGATGCTATTCATGTTGGATGCCAAAATCTCCTCACTAACATCCACAGTGCCATTTTTTCCCAACCATGATCCAAATGTAGCGCATTTCATCATGTAGAAGCAAAAACCGTGTTGAGCAAATGTAAATCTCATATCTATTCGATTATCATAGCAATATTAAGACAGATTTTAGCTAATAGCAGCTTCTAACAATTATAAAAGGGCGCGATGATATAAAAAAGATAACAAGTGTAAAACCTGTGTGCTCTCTAAAAAAACTGCAGTTTTTTTGGTAAAAACTGCAGTTTTTGTCTAAAAACTGCAGAAACTGCACTTTTTTGGTAAAAACTGCAGAAAAAAACTGCAGAACCGTTTGAATTTTTTGCTGCAATTTTTTATAAAAACTGCGTCGGGTACAGCAGTTTTTTACTTTTTATAAATACTGCACCATGCTTGCCACTTTTTGCAAAAATTCTAAATCTCCAGCAGCTCAATATAAAAAGTGCGGGTGAGGTCACAGCAAAAAGTAGTGTTGAAAATCACAATACAGTAGCAAAGAAAAATGACAGAGGACATTGGTGAGTAAAAATCTATGATAATAGTAATGGTGAATATTAAAATGAAGATAACGTCATCATCCCAACTAGCGAAAAGATCCTCTAGCTAGTACTGTCCATTTGATCCTCTGGTTCTCGTTATTCTATGAAGGCCATCATCCGTGCCTCCAATTTCTCCATGCGTGCCTCTCTCTGAGCTACTCTTTCCTCCATTTCTTGAATACGTGTAGTCATCTCTGCTTCTACTTCAGCTCGTATTTGTGCTCGGAGACGTTGCACATTAGTACTTTCACGGTCCAAAGGTTTTGGTCCTGGCCCCATTCCGGGAATATAACTTGATCGTTTACCAAGTACTATTGTGTAGGCTTCTTCCGTAGTCAATTTGTCTTCTCCTTTGTCTCTTTTTTGTTCCTCATGAAGTTCCAAAAGTTTATTGTATACCTCCTCTGTAGCTTCATCAGTCCACTGATTTTGTTTCCCCTTTCTAGTTTTCTCCCACAATCGTAAGTATAAAGGCAATTGTTGATCTTCATGTGCAACTTGCCTCTACATTTAAAAATCAGTGAGACATAAAATTAAAATATGACAGTTTGTGAACAGTTTCATAATTATATAAATCTTTAAAATCTTACTAGTTCATGTATTGTTCGTGCTATAGATTTTGTGCCAACATGAGATTTCATTTTTTGTTGGCTCCTATTTTTTTTGTTCACATCACTAATTTTCTGCAATGAATCAATAAGAAAATATATATGTTAGAAATGTTTAATTTAACAAACTAATTTATTAATGACCAATAAGAAAATTTAATTTTATGCATTATATACCTTGAACTTGGCGCTGCCCCAATAACCAATTAGCCAACTCCATTGATCAGGATTGATGTCTTTAGGACAATGATCACGCCTTTGTGCATCAGTACTCCATTTTAAATAGTGATCGCTACGCAAACGAGAGCGCCAAACATTATAGATTCGGCGAAGTGAAGTAATAAGGTCATCGAACCTACGGACGGAGGACAGGGACTCGTCGTCGACGTCGAATGGGAGAAGGCTTGCCGTCGACGTCGAATGGGAGAAGGCTTATCGTCGAGCGGCGAGAGAGAGAGAGAGAGAGATCGAGAGAGAGGTCGCGAGAGAGAGGTCGCGAGAGAGAGTGTCGACCGGGCGAGAGAGGGATCGGGAATGAATCTGAAACAGCTTAGGGTATTTAGGGTTTAATAACTATTTTATAAAAACTTCTTATTTTATAAAAAACTAACACCTATTTTATAAAAACCAATTTTCTCTTATAAACAACTATTTATCAACATTAAAGTGTCTTTAGTGACTAACTACTATTTCGTTACTAAATATATATCTTTAGTGGCCAATTTTTAATTTCGTCACTAAAAATATATTTTTAGTGACTAACTTTTTATTTAGTCACTAAATATATATCTTCAGTGACCAAATAATTATTTCATCACTAAAGAGATATTTTTAGTGACAAACTATGTTTCGTCACTAAAGATGTGTCTTTAGTGACGGAATATTTTTCGTCACTAAGTTTTCGTCACTAAATGTCAGTTTTCTTGTAGTGTCGCCCGTCTTGCTCAATTTGAGCCTTGGTTCCATCGGAACTTGAGTGCTGTTGCAGTCTCCCATCCCAAATTTCTCAAGAATTTTTTAATGTGTATGAGGACTGACAAAGGGTGATTACCTGAGGCGTTTGAGATACCTCTATCCCCAAGTAGTAGGTGAGCAATCCGAGATCGCTCATGCAGAAAAATTCCTTCATCTGAGCTTTGAACTTATTCACCTCCACGCCGCTTGACCCGGTGATGATGAGATCATCCACATAGACTCCAACCAACAAGTTGGAATCTCCCACAACTCGCTTGTAGACGACGTGCTCAGTCGGACTCCTCTCAAAGCCCAAAGAGGATAGGCTTTGATCCAGCTTGAAGTTCCAAGCCCGCGGGGCTTGTCGAAGGCCATACAACGCCTTCTTGAGCTTCAGCACCTTGTGCTCTTCTCCGGCAATGACAAAACCTGGGGGTTGAGAGACGTATACCTCTTCGACTAGATCCCCGTTGAGAAACGCCGATTTAACGTCCATGTGGTGGATGTCCCATCCTTCCTCTGCCGCCAAAGCAATGAGCAAATGGACCGTCTCCAATCTCGCCACGGGTGCAAACACATCGTTGAAGTCAACCCCATGTCGTTGTACATACCCCTTCGCTACAAGCCGAGCTTTATGCTTCACGATGTTCCCCTCCGGATCTCGCTTCGTCTTGAAGACCCACTTGAGTCCAATGGACTTTTGACCACTCGGGAGGGTGGTGATCTCCCAAGTGTCGTTGTCCCGGATGGAAGTTATCTCCTCCTCCATAGCTCGTCTCCAACTTGGTTCGTCTTTGGCCTCCTCAAACGTTGCTGGCTCCCCTGCTGCGAAGAGGCAAAGTCCAGCCTCCTCCTGCTGGAATTCAATCTCTTCTGTTTCGCCGTAGATCTCCTCAAGTGACCGGAATCGAATCGGTCCGCTGGAGCTCGAAGTCGCCTCGGAGGTTGTGTCCGTGGTGGGGGAGGTACTGGCCGCGGGTGAGCCGCGGTGGGGGGAGGCGCTGGCCGCGGGTGAGCCGCGGTGAGGGGAGGCCGACCCGTCGCCGGTGGGGGTTGTGGGTACCTGTGCAGCGAGAGGAGCTGCTCCTTCTGTTCCGGCCCCAATTGCCTCCAAATTTTGGGGGCCTGCTTCTCTCTCCGACTGTTCTCCAAATCCACCTTCAGATCCCACTTTTGAGGGAAAATTGGACCTCCAACAGAGAGCTCCTCAGGACTTTCCTCATCCCACTCCCACTTCGCCTCTTCGTGGAAAATGACATCCCGAATGATCACCAGTTTGCCGGTTGCTGGGTTAAACAGTCGATAGGCTTTAGAACCTGCCTCGTAGCCGATAAACACCATCCGCGTGCTTCTATCCGCTAGATTTGTGAGATTTGGCTTCGTCGTCTTTGCATATGCAAGGCAACCAAAAGTGCGAAGGTGATGCACTTTTGGTTTCCTTCCGTAGAATGCCTCATAAGGCGTCTTCCCAACAACACTATGTGTAAGACCCCATTTTTTTTTTGCAAACACCCAGGTCTTAGGCCCAGAACCGCCGTTTTGCGGTGACACCCTCGCTCGGGAAGGTCGCTACTACAAAACGCCGATCCTGCCGGCCAACTCGATCACAAAGAAAAGTTCAGTAAAGAAGACAAGTCCACAGAATCAACATGAAATATAAATGTCCACATGATATAACTGAATAGAAAGATAACAAAGATACAATAAATAAGGGGTCAAGCCCTGTACATCATATCCTCACTACAAGATCACTCGTGGAAGCTAACTCCTAATCACTCACTGGACCTGAATCCTGAGCTCCTGTACAGCATTGTCCCGCCTCCGTCTGCACCGGTCTCTGGTGTTGCCGCGTCTCCTCGAACCCCTAAAATGATATGGTCCACCGACCGTCAGTCAAACTAGACTCAGCCAATTCCCCACCCCACCCCCAATGGCTCCTAGGCACCGTGCGAGAGGATGAAGCGGAGGACAGCAAGGGGTATAACAAAGAGCAGGTGACAATGATACTGGAAATGTTTCTACACTACACATGTATATATACATAATCGAAGCAGTTAATAGAGCATAGTAAGGGCAGGTAAAGAGTAAGTAAAGTACAATAAGTAAAGCAGGTACATAAAATGAAAGTAACCATTGATTATAGGAATGCTCATACAAACCTATAGACCAAGGGGTCGTTTAGCATGGCCTATCGTATAAGAAGTCTCATAACCGACTTATACGATATGGGTAGGGGTTGAATGCAATGTTTATGTTATGACATGCAAAGTATGATGTTATGTTATGTTCATACAAGTGCAACTCACTCACCACGACTCTATGCGCATAGACCTTTAGTTCCCCCTTTTTGGAGCTAGCAAGACTCCCAGGATACTCCCGTAGTGGCAAACAGAAGCGGTGGGTTGGGTCTCGCCCACCTCTAGGTTGGTATTCACACTACCTAACCTAGACCTATCGTACGCCTCAACGCAAAACCCGCGGAGCATCTGCGTACTCTTACTGGCTGGACCACCAGACTTTCATGGCTAAGTGTAAATACCACACTTGCGGAGTCAACGTATTAACGTCGGTGTGAACGACCGCCCAATACCGAAGACCGACCACCTTCAATGCACATGCAACATGTTCTACTACCTACCTCCGAGCCATAAGCTCCCCGGGCTAACCTGCCCGCCATAAATAACCTTCTGAGCCATCGGCTCGCCGAACCAACCCGTCCGTACCAACAAACACTACTGAGTCACAAGCTCACCTGTCTTAGCAATCCGCTCTTACACTCACCGAGCCTACTGCTCGTAGCACCAAACCAGCTAAACTCCCGGAACCACGGGGTGTGGGTGAGTATGTTACTAAATTATTCGTGTATAACATTTTACTCTTACAGTTTATGGTTAATCTTGGACTTCCCGAGGGTTACCCTGTAAGGGGCTCGCTACGGTACTAGGAACCGAAATGGGGTGACACCCCAAAGTTCCTTTTCTCAAGACACTTAGTGTTGTTGGCATCTACCCATAGGAACACCCTCCTTGTTATTACAATTGAATTAACCCTAGGTGACTTATGACTTTCCAAGACGATCCTTCGTCAATCCCGAGCACCAATTTACCCCCAACTCACCAAGCACACTTTACCATCTATAATCCTTCTTGTTGACCATCATACCTTCTCAACTCAACTAGGTAAACCTCATACCTCCCATCCCTCCTAAGGATCCACTTGATTCTCAAATTTCACAGTTTTACTATACGCAGACCAAACCAATTATATGAAGCTCACAACTATAGGTACTCCAAATATTCATCCAACTGACCCAAGCTATTTACTGGAGCTCTATCATGATGTTATAAGATTAATTCCAGAGAATCGTATTTTTCTCAACATTATTAATATTTAAAGCAATTTTCCAAAAATACAACCTCCTAAGGTTTGAACTACAAGTGCACTTTTCTTACTTTCAATGACTACTAAATTTTTTTACATAAATCAAGGGTACCTAGTAATCTGTAAATATGAATTTTCATGATTTTCCAGCAAGGTTTACAATTATTAAAAATTCCAAAACTCATTAATTTTCAATTATTTCCAAAGGAGGTACCCTCATATGAACTCCAAACCTTATGCAAATTTTTACAGAGGTGATTCATACTAAAATATTCAGCCCTACAAAATTTAACCATATTCCATTGAGGTTACATTTGTAATTTCCATAAAGGTCATATTTGCAATTAATTCCAATTTGAACTAGAAGTACCAAAAATATCAATCCAAAAATTATGAGAAAATTACTGTGGGTTTATAATGGCATGAAATGACATCCAGCAAAGTTTCATGAAATTAAAGAAAACTAACACCCTAAAATTAATCATCCCAAAAATTTCCATCAATACGAACAATTATAATTTGGACCTCCAAGGGTCTTCCAATGGTTCGGATAGAATTTACAGGGATTAATAACATCAAAACTAAGTTGGTGACAGAAGTTGGTTACTCCATAGGTATTAATCTTTCCTAAATCCCAAAAACCTAAATATTTACAAATCTACCCAAGGATTTATTCCCTAGGGTTGGCAACTCCAAACCCCACCAATTTCTCATAGGAGGACTCTCTGGTCACCATGACCATCTCCCCAAAATTTTAGGTCAATCCATAAAGGTTTGTTCCCTCTTCCTTCATTGACCTCTAAATGCACCCCTTAGGGTTTACCCTAGGGTTTGGGTCCATACTTCCCCATGTCCACCCAAACTTCTTGTGAGGGTGTTATAACACTCATAGAACCCAGAGGAGTCTAATACACTCCTCTCCAAGGACAAACACCCCCATGTCCTTCACAACCCTAAAAATCTCCACTAAGGGACCTACCCTAGGGTTCTAGGGCTACCCTACACTAAACCACTCCAAACTTCATTGGAGGGTGTGTCATGCCCTAAAAAGTCAGTGGCCCAAAATTCAGCCTCTGTTGAGGTGATTTGGCCACTCAAATCCAAAAAGGGGCTTTTTTGACCTAATGTAACCCTATAAGGGTCAATCTATGGTTGGATCAATCCCTGACCAAAACACCTCCAAATGAGGTGAAAATTTTACCAGAGCCCTAACTTGCTCTCTAAGACCACACATCCAAATTTGGGAGGATTTTGAGGTGTTTAGGACACCTAATTAAATCACACATGGATTATTAAATTTTTCCAAAAACTATAGGAAAATATTCTCCAAAAATTCTGATTTTTGGATATGTCCTACACATATATAAGAATAGCCTACACCCCAAATTTCAAGTCATTTGGAGTTCTGGATTGATGTGGCATCCAAATCAATCTCCGGTCAGCCCTATGGACAGACCCCACCAAAATGAGTACTGTGACCTAACCAGGGCTCTAAACCGAGTGAACTAAATTTTGTAATAAACTAGACATTGAGGGCTACAACATTGGTGTTGAACACTTTTTCCTTTGAAGGGCCTTGGTATTTTCTATAATTATTTCAAACTGCTGCCAGTAATAAGAATATAAAACAAATAATAATCATAAATAAAAAATTCTGTACAGCCATTTCAACGGCATCCCATCGTCTTCTTCCTTGAATCGACGGTCCAGATGAGCTGCGCCTGGGTGAACTTCAGCCCCATTTTCCCGGCCACCTGAGCGTCTCCCCGGCCGGCCAATGCCACCACCACCTTCGTTGAGGTGGTGGCCGGCGATTGGCGGTGGTTGGCCGGCCGGAGGTGGCCGGAACAAGGCTTTTTAGCCGGAAGAAAAAGCTCCAAATCTGGAGTTTTAGCCTACCCGATCTAGGGCCATTTGGCCCCAAATCTTGCAGCCAACAAAGGGAGATCTATCCAATGCGAGAGAGGAGAAGAATCAGACCTTTATTGGAGCACGACGACGATGGCGGTGATGGTCGGCCATGGTTTTTCCCTTCTCTGGCGAACTTGCCCGATCCCTTGATTCTCCACCAAATGTTGCAATCCAAAGCACTATTCCGACTCCCTTCCACCTTCTAAAACTAATGGAGTGGTCATATTGGAGTGAGGAGGGCTTAATAGGGGGAATTTGAGGAGGGGAAATTCGGCCATGGCCATTAATGGCCATTAAAGGGATTTCGGTTTTGGCTTGGGGGAGATGAATAGGGGCTCAATCTAGCCGGGAGAAGGCTGGAAACTCCTCCTCTCCCCTTGAGGAGATGAATGTGACCATTAATGGGGGAGATTGAAGGTTTCTTCTTCTTCCCCATTAATCCCACCTCTTTCTCTCTCTTTCAAATTAGGGCATTCTCTCTCCTGGCCGAATTTCCTGAAATTGAATGGCCTAATCAGTAGCACTTAATCCCATTGGGTGGTGGACCACCTTAATTGGGTCTAGCCCAAGTGAATTGGGCTTGATTAGGTCAAAATGGGTCATTTTGACCTAAATATAGCATAAAGTTGACTTTGGTCAATTTGACCATTTGGGTTGACCCCAATGGGTGGCTAGTCACCCATTGACCTCCCTTAAGGGTTAGGAAGGTCTAGGTAGGGTCAATTTGGCAAGGTGGAGGTCAATTGACCCTAAATCGGTTACTTTGACCAATTTGGGGTTAGGGTTGACTTTGGTCAATTTGGCCTCTTTGGTTGACCCCAATGGGTCCTTGGTGCTCTAAGGGAACCCTTAAATGGTTAGGTATGCTATAGTGGGGTCAAATGGTCAAGGTGAGGTCATAAAGTTCAACCCTAAGCTTGGTAACTGAAAATTGCTATTTGCAGACCAGGGTGGTTTTCTTCTTCTTGGCTAAGGCCAAGTGGTCTCATCAAGCTTCCTACTCTAGGGGTCTAGTTGTTTGGAGGATGTTACACTATGAGTAGCCGCCCGGTTGAGAAGATGCACCGCGGTTGCCAACGCTTCTCCCCAAAATTTCATAGGCATGTGTTTGCACTTGAGAAGACTGCGGGCCATCCCCATGACTGTTTGATTGCGGCGCTCCACCATGCCGTTTTGTTGTGGAGAGTAAGGGGCTGTGAGGAATCGTTTGATCCCGACTTCCTCACAATAGGCTTCAAACCTCTTGGAGGTGAACTCCCCACCTCGATCGCTACGGAGTCCCTTCACTTTGAACTTCGTTTCCATCTCCGCTCGTGCCTTTAACCTCTTGAAAGCATCCAAGGACTCGTCCTTGGATCTTAATAACTCCACCCACATAAACCTGCTATGATCATCTACTAGCAAGAAGAAGTATTGTTTACCTTCAGGGGTGGCTGGATTGATGGGTCCGCACAAATCTCCATGCACCAATTGAAGAGGAATTGATGCACGATCCGCCGCAACGTTCGGAAATGGTAATCTCCTTTGCTTCGCCACCAAGCACCCGTCGCACAGTTCTTGTGAGTGTTCAATGGGGGGCATCCCCTCCACCATCTTGAAACGCCCCATGTCATGAAGTGCCCGAAAGTTGAGATGTCCCCATCTAGCGTGCCATAGCCACGCCTCCTCTTTGTATTTCTCCGCTAGCAAGGCTACCGGAGCATCCGTCTTCATATTTAGGATGTAGAGACGATTCTTGGACTTCTCCACCTTCGCCAAGAGACGCCTCTCTTGATCGAATAGACACAAGAATCCGTCCTCCATGACGATCTTGCATCCGTTCTCCTCCAATTGTCCCAAACTTGCAATGTTTGTGCGGAGTTTCGGGATGTAGTAGACGTTGGTAAAGACTTTGTGTTTCTCCTTTTGGTCTTTGAAGAAGACCGCTCCCCGACCACATATCTCCACCGAAGAGCCATCGCCAAACTTCACCTTGCCTCTCACCGTCTCATCTAGCGAGGAGAAGTAATCCTTGCAACCCGTCATATGGTTGCTAGCCCCCGTATCAAGATACCAATCCGATTTTTCCACGTCGCCGGGAAAAATGCTCGGTTGCACAGTCTCTTCATTATGGAGAAGATTAGAACATACCATTTTCGGGTGATCTTCTTCGCCCTCGGCCAATAAAAGGGCCGGTTCGAAATCCTCGAAGGCTTCGGCCATGTGCGCTTTCTCTTCGTTGTTCTTCTTCTTCGAGCGGCACTCCGCGGCATAGTGGCCCATCTTGTGGCAATAGAAGCACTCGATTTTTGATTTATCTTTCACGCCGTCATTGCGACATTGACCTTCCCGTCGATCATTGTAGCGATGTTGTTCGCCGCGCCCTCGTCCACGGCCATGGCCTCCACGGCCGCCGGTTTGGTGTCTTCCACCATTGGATGGCTTCTTGTCATGAGCCATAAACTCCCTCATCATCAAGAGAAGTTTCTCCTCGTCTTTGTTGGTAGCCCCACCAACACGCTCTTCATGAGTCTTGAGGCGGCCGACAACCTCCTCCACGGTCATCGTCGTGAAGTCGCCAAATTGCTCTATCGTCGAAGCAATCTGGACGAACTTCAATGGGACGGATCGCAAGAACTTCTTCACAACCGCAGCCTCCGCTACCGTACCTCCTAGCGCCCTTTGCATGTTGACGTTTGTGGTAAGCTTCATTGTGAAATCATCTATTGAATCTGTCTCCTTCATGCGAAGCATCTCAAACTCCGTCTGCAGAGTTTGGATCTTTGCATCCTTGACACGGTCCGCGCCTTGGTACATGATCCTAAGCATGTCCCATATCTCCTTCGCTGTTTTCTTCTCCGCAACCATCTGGAGAACGTCATATGGAAGTGCTTGTTGGATGGCCGAAAAAGCTGTTTTGTTCTTTTTCGCATCCACCTTCGCCGTTGGATCGATTGGTTCCACCACCTCCAAAACATCTTGAACATCAAGGATCCCCCTCATTCGGATAGCCCAGACGCCATAGTTGCTCCGTGTGAGCACCGGGTATTGAAGATGTTTTGAAGATGTCTCCGACATTGAAGAAACCTTTCAGCGTATCGATCTCGTCCCGAGAACAATAGCGAGGTCCCTGCCTCTGATACCAAATGTTAGAACTCAGCGAAAAAAGAAAATGAAAACTTCTGGAAGAAAGCTGGTAGTGAAAGAAAGCTTTGTAAATTTTCCTTTTATGATTCATTCAGCGATACAACTCTATTTTATAGCTGGAGGTATACATAGAAAAGTCTAAACAATTAACACCTAATTAAAACAACATAACTCCTAAACCATTTAAGGCAAAAACGCCTACAGCTATTGAAAGGAAAATAAACTCCAAAAAACTGCCTACAACATTAAGGCCCATGAAAAAGCAAATTTAAAACGGTAAAGAAAACAGTCCAGACATTAAAAAAAACTAATTATTAACAGAGCGGTGGCGGCAGACGAAGTGGATGGGGAGGAGGTGGTCGTGGAGGAATATGTCGTCGGCGGGGGCGAAGTCAAGCTCGAGTGGAGGAGGAGAATGCTTTCTGGTTTCCACAGCGGCGACGGCGCCGGCTCCAGTATTGAAGGAGATTGAGAAGGAGAATTCATGGGATGGGGAGGAGGACATGGATGGGGGAGGATCGGGTGGGATTGGTGGTGATTCCACAGCTTTCGCCGCCGCCGGAGACTCCGGCAACGGTGATGTCGGTGCTGGCTTTGCTTTCTCACTTTGCTTAAGGCGGTTTTGATTATCCATGCTGAGGGGAAAGGAGAAGGTAGGATATTTTGGAAAGGTGGTTCTGATTTCATTCTATTTTTGGAAATCAAGATAAGGAGGTTGTGACTGCAAATTTTTGGCTTTGGCCCACATTTATAATTTATTTATTTTGTGGATAAGAATACGGTTAGAGTTGTCACGGTTCTATTAAGATCGTGAACCGAACCGCTAAGATAACTAAAATCTTATTTAGTTTGATCAGTTTAGGTTTCGGATTCAATTCCATCATAATTTTTGGAACGGACGTGTTAATGATTCCGATACCAATTCTGATTCCGATTTAACAAGAACCAAAACCAAACCGACCACTAACGGTTCGGTCCGGTTAAATGCGGTTAATTCAGCCCAGTTCCAATCAGTTCTGTGTTATAGTTTAAATTATTTTATAACTCTATAATTTGAGTAATTAGACGCATTCACAACAATTATTATCTATTTAAAATACACATTTGAAAAGAAAATTGGAATTCACATGATTTGAGTAATAATTTCATGGCTTCTTAAGTATAAATATGCTAAAATTGAGCTAATACAGATATGCATGCAATAATATCCGATTTGACGCACTGAATACAAAAAGAATATGTAATATTGTATGATTACAATAAACCCGATCCACAAAATTAATTAATATAAATAAAGTCATTACAAGAAGTAACACTATAAAACATGATTTTCAAAGAGCTGAGCTGTCAAACAGCTATTTATCAGCGCTTTTCCAGCCGCAACTGCTGTCCCAAACAAAGCCCTAGTCATGGGGCCGCCGAACTTCCGCCATCGCCCACCAAACACAGCCAACTGCATAAGGCTACATGAGTTCTCAAACGCGCGGCTTTTGACCTCCAACACGTAAACCAATTGATCGCATAGTTAACGCTTAAATTCGAACACAATTTTCACAATTAACAACTCAATTCCTTAACACATTAGTGTACATGAGAATCAGGAGCCTAATGATTTATACAGCAATGAATCAAATATTTACAGTCAGCTTCTATGCTCAACACAGCCCAGCAAATTTGCAGAACTAGCATTCTCTATTTCAAGCAGACAATTAATTAATAATAATAATAATAATAAGACAGGCCATGAGTGGAGGATTCGAATGCTAAACTTCGGCGTGAACAATCTCTATCGAAGAAGCCGATCTGTTGGAATGAAATTTTGCGGAGTTCGAGACATCCTTTTCGTGGCAGTATGCGATCAGCGTCCTAACCACCTGTCGGTATTTTCTCCTGTAAGTCGGAAATTTTGAAATGGTTCTGCTCATGCCGACCAACCTACCAAAATTGAAATTTCTCAGAGAAGAATACATTCAATTACCACCAATGCGCAGTTCAAAGTAACAAATATTCGAGAAAAGTAGAAAAAAGCTTTATTCAATGGCTAAACATTTATAAACTATTCAATCCACAAACGAAGCTGTTATCTGCATCACTCTGTTTCTAACGGATACGGATCCTCTCCATTTGGGCAAATGGATGGTCAAGATCCATTCTCAGGGGGGATCCAACTGGTTAACTAATCCCATCATTTTATATTTTTTATATACGGGCATTACCGGGACCTCCCCTCTAAGTTTGGAAAATTGCAGATTGCACCCCTCTTAGTATTGAAATTACAAAAACTCCTGCTATTTACCTCCCTTGAAGTTCACATTTCATAACATTCATGCACCAAAAAAGCCCGCCGGAGTACATTTTCTTGGGGGGTATTTTGTGCATGGATGTTATGAAATGTGAACTTCAGGGGAGGTAAATGTTATGTTTTGTGACATTCAGGGGAAGTTTTTGTAAAAAAAAAAAAATTACACCCTTAGATAAGTAAGGAGGGGATTTTGATCACCAAATGGAGAGGGATCTCGATCCGTTTCTTACATGTTCTGTCAGTATTGAAAAATCTTCACAGAGAACAATAGGTCTCATGTGTGCATTGAAAGATAATTGCAGAATTATAAAGGTATCAAATACATATTCTAGCTCATTAATGAACACATGAGAGAGAATCTTGGGGCTGTGAATTAATGTAAATTAATGGAATTTCAAATGTCAAGTGAAATAAGAGTGAGAAACTCCATACCTCCTGCTTATGGCCTGTATTTGAGCAGTCTTTAGAACATCTTGGGGAACCATAGAACCATTTTCCCAGGATTGCATGCCCACGCTATCACCATTAAAGAGAACCAACTTCTCCAATAACCTCACTTCCTCCACTTCCAATTTTATGACCTTGATTTGCTCCTTGAGCACCATCACAGGTTGGAAAAACCAATCTAACAGCCGGTCTTGGGGACGATTTAGGTAGGTGACTTCGATGCCGGTACTCAGCATTAACCCAATGGAACCAGATTCAATGGAGTAGAGCATACACTGTAAGAATGCATAAGAAGGCAAACCTAAGCCCACAATATCTAGTTTGCCTTCATTTGACCTCAGCCAATCGTTCAGCTCAACTTCCGTAATTACATTTGCATCAACGAGTTCTTTGCCTCGCATTTCGCTGGACTTCATCCAATCCTCCCATATCTGTAGATTCAATTGGAATAAACAACATAAATATGAGTAAGGACACATTTGTTTCACTCAACTAGATGGTATTTAGAAATGTTGTTTTTCTTTACTTTACAACATGAATATGATTCATAATTGAAGTAAAAAGAGAATTATGCATCAAAAGCAAAAAATAACTTAACAATGGCAGGAAAAACTTCTGCTTTCCCATTGTCCATAGTCTCTAACATACCATTTCTTGTTATGCTGCACCAATAGCCCATTAAGGGCTAGTTTTCTTCGACGCCAAGTGTTTGACATGTTAAATTTTTGAAGTAGAAGTGGAAGGGGTCTGGGCGGTCTGCAGAAAGGAGACCGCGTGGTTTGTGCCGTTGTTCTGGTCGGTCTGTTCTGGGAGACCGCAGGTGTCCGAGCGGCATGCGCGGGTTGTTCTCGCGACTTGTTCTAAGTCGGCCAGATGGTCAAGGTTTGCCTTCTTGCAGTGACCGGGCGGTCTGACGACTTGATCTAGTCGGTCAGGGTTACAGAAGAAGTGTTTTTGTTCTTGTTATAAGACCGGGCGGTTTGGTTGTAACCGCGCGGTTTAATAAGAAAGCTGATAGCTATGCTGAGCTCGGGCGGTCTGTCTTGGGTGACCGCTCACGATCTGATGGGCGGTTAGTGTATCTCCTTTTGGGCGGTGACGACATCCGTCAGCTTGCCTATAAATAGGGGTACAGGGCCCGTCATTTGTAACTAGAACTGTAAGAACTACAACTCGGATTGTTTGTGCCGGTCTCATATTGAGGTCGCGCGGTCTCTGGAAGTGTCTTGACCGTTTGTTGTGTTCGCAGGTTCGCGGCCAGCAGGGTGCGGTCTCCTTCCTTGGTAATTTCCCAGTTGTGAATAACCAGTTCGCCAGCGGTCATCCTCTGGGCGATCTGCGGTTTAGTTCTTGAGTTGTTCGCGGTGAACTTGGCGATCAGGCGACCTCAGCGGTGGGTGATCTCAGTTTGCGGTTTGGTGACAGCTTGTGCAGTTCTGTTCTCTGTTCGCTGAAGCTTCTATGACAAGGCGACCTTGCGGTCAGGCGGTCTAGAAGTGCGGACAGGTTATCTTTCAGCAGTTCAATAAAGCAGCAGATCGAGCGGTGTGTGGTTGCGATCTGGCAGTGCGAGGTCATCAAGCCTGGTTCTGTTCGCGCATCCTCAGGGTTAGCTGTGCGGCTTGGCTGTTCGTGCGATCTGGCGGTCTCTGCTTGGCAGTTCGCTGGCTGCTTGTTTTTTGTGTCTTGTGCTTCTCTCCTTTGTGATTCTTATGAATCATGTCTCGCCATGTATGTCTCGAGCTGTAAAGAGATAGTTAATACCAAAGTACTATCCGGTCTTCCCATTGTCATTGATTGTCACGCTTGTGGATTGTGTTGAAGTGTTCCATTTTTTTACTTCACTCCGGACCTCTAAAATTTTAACATGGTATCAAAGCGAGGTTTCTGAGCAGTAATCAGCGTTGCCTTCTGCTTGGGTTTCTGCAAGTTGGTTGTCAATCAGTGAGATTGCAATGGAATGAGGATATGCTAGAGGTCTTGGTATTGAGCTCCTTACGCAGACTAACTTTAAAAAGTGAAAGTCGTGCATGGAGAGCTATCTTCTTGGCGAGGATTTATGGGAGGTAGTTGGAGGAGAAGCAAGACAAGCTGTTGTTCCTGCTGAGAGGAATGCTGAGCTCGTGAAGGCTTGGAAGAGAACAAATGCAAAGGCTGAGTTCACTCTCAAGCGAGCTATCATTCAGGAGTTGTTTGACCACATCATTGGATGTAGGTCAGCTGCTGAAATTTGGACAGCATTGGATGGCTTGTTCAATAAGAAGAATGTAGCTCGGCTACAGCTCTTGGAGAATGAGTTGGCTAAGGCAACTCAAGGTGACTTGTCTATTTCAACGTTTTTCTTGAAGATGAAGAACCTTTGCGCAGAGATATTGGCTTTGGACCCGGATGAGCCTATCTCAGAAGCTAAGCTAAAGAGGCACATAATCCGCGGCTTGCGGAGAGAGTATGCGGCCTTTGTTACTTCTGTGCAAGGCTGGACCAATCAGCCATCGTTGCTGGAGGTGGAGAACTTACTTGCTTCGCAAGAGAGTTTGGCTAAGCAAATGACGGGGATGTCAGTCTCTGGGGGAGAAGGTGAGGTTCTCTTTTCTGGCAAGAAGAAGAGATGGGACAAGAAGAAGAAGTCGCCTGTTGGAGATGGTCCTTCTACTTCATATCAGCAAGAGAGGAGTTATACTCCTAAGTCTGATGGAAAGAAGAAAGAAGGGCTGAGGTGTTACAGGTGTAACAAGATTGGTCACTTCAAAAGAGACTGCAAGGTGAATCTTCAACCAGGGCATGATGCAGGAAAGGAGGAGGCTGGTTCCAGTTCTGAAGGTAGTTGGGGTGGTGGAGGTGCGTTCATGACCGACACTTGTGTTCGGGCATTGACTTCCATTAACTATCAAGATGATTGGATAGTGGACTCTGGGTGTGGTCATCACCTCACCGGGGATGAGTCGAAGTTCTCCTCGTCGCAAGCATACTCAGTAATGATGCTATCATTACAACTGATGATACGGTTCATGCAGTAGAGAAGGAGGGTGTTGTTTCTTTAGGCAGTGATATGGGTCAACTCACTTTGAGGAGTGTTTATCATGTGCCGGGAATGAAGAAGAACCTCTTCTCAGTGACGAATGTTGTTGACGCTGGTTATCACGTTCTGTTTGGTCCAACATAAGTGAAATTTCTCCGGAATGTTTCAGCGGTGAAGGCTGAGGTCATTCATGTAGGGAGACGGGTGAAAGACTTGTTTGTTCTATCAACAAGTTCCTATGTTGATAAGATGAGTGCTAACGACAGCGCTGCTATCTGGCATGAAAGACTAGGGCATGTTGGGATGGATAAGCTAAAGGTTATGGCGGGAAGAGGCCTTGTGAAAGGTCTGCCTAGTCTATCATCTTTCGGTGATGGTCATGTTTGTGCAGGTTGTCAGTTTGGTAAGGCTCAACGCCTTCCATTTGACAAATCACAAAGCAGATGCAAAGCACCATTGAAATGTATTCATGGTGATCTGTTTGGACCTACCGCAACTGCTAGTCTTGAAGGTAGCAGGTATATGCTGATCTTGATTGATGACTTCACCAGATATACTTGGGTATATTTTCTGAAGGAGAAGTCAGAGGTGTTCGAAAGGTTTGTGGAGTTCAAGGAGCTGGTGGAAGATCGGCTTAACCTGCGGATAAAGAAGTTCAGAACCAACAACGGAGGGGAGTTCACCTCCAATGCGTTCTTTAACTTCTGCAGGAAGCATGGCATCCGGAGAGAGCTCTCTTGTGCTCACACTCCACAACAGAACAAAGTTGCAGAGCGGAAGATCCGTCATCTGACGGAGACCTGCAAATGTTGGCTTCATGCCAAGAGTATCCCAAAGTCCTTCTGGGCAGAGGGAATGTCTTGTGTGGCCTATGTCATCAATCGGATGGCTCTCAGTCCTATCAACGTGAAGACTCCTCATGAGTTGATGTTCAAGGAGAAACTAAGAGTGGAACACTTTCGAGTGTTCGGATCTACCTGTTACGTGCATGTTCCTGATGCTCTCAGAACGAAACTAGATGCGAAAGCAAAGACGCTAGTGTTCGTTGGTTATGATGACCGGAAGAAGGGCTGAAGATGCATGGAACCTGAGATACGGAGATATGTGGTCTCAAGGGATGTGGTATTTGACGAGCTGACATCATACCAGGGTAGCTCTTCTGTTGAGCTACAGGGAAGCAGGTCAGATGGTTGTTTTGAAGAAGCTACCAAGGAGGTTCTGGTGGAGTTACCTGTTTCTCCAGGTGCTCCAGGTATTTCTAGTTCTGGTTCAGGTGCTTCAGGTTCTGAAAGCAGGGGGAGTGATGCTCAAAGTATGCCGGGAAGGCGAGCTGGTTCAGAATAGGTAGCTGAAGAGGTGGTTCAGAGTCAGGCTCTGAGGAGGTCCAAAAGGACTATCATTCCATCAGATCGGTATACAGGGAAAACTTGGTGAGCTTCGTCTCATGTTTCTTCGCAGGTCCCTTGGATGAGAGAGAGCCGTCTTGTTTTGAAAATGTTGTTGGAGTCAAGGAGTGAGAAGGACTCATGGATGAAGAGATGGCTACCCTCAGGAAGAATGAGACTTGGGACTTGGTGCCTAAGGTTGAGGGTATTACTCCAGTGACTTGCAAGTGGGTTTTCAAGCTGAAGAAGAAGGCTGATGGAAGTATTGAGCGGTACAAGGCTCGCCTTGTAGCTCGAGGTTTCTCTTAGAAGTATGGGGAGGATTATGAAGAAACGTTCAGCCCTGTTGCCAAAATGACTTCAGTCCGGGTGGTGATCGTGTTGGTAGCCTGCCAAGGGTGGAAGATTTGACAACTCGACGTGAAGAATGCTTTCTTATACGGCGAGATTGACAAGGATATCTTCATGGATCAGCCACCTGGTTATGTCTCCGAAGAACACCCAAGACATGTTTGCAAGCTCAAGAAGGCCCTTTATGGCTTGAAGCAGGCGCCTCGGGCGTGGTATGGCAAGATTGCAGAATACCTCCAGTTCTGCGGATACTTTGCTTCTGATTCAGATTCAAGCTCGTTTGTAAAAACGGCGGGGGAGATTCAGGTCATGGTGCTGTTGTATGTTGACGACATGATCGTCACGGGAAATTCTGAGATGGAGATAGCTAGGCTTCGTGCTGAGCTAGCTATCAGAGTTGAGATGAAGGACTTGGGTGAGCTCCACCATTTCCTTGGACTCGAAGTGGAGAGGAAGGAGAGCGGTATGCTTGTTTCCCAGAAAGGCTATGCAGATCGGATCGTGAAGAGATTCGGCATGGAAGGGGGAAAAGCAGCTCTACTCCACTGGAGGTTGGAGTTCATCTTCGACGAGATGAAGGGAAGGTTCTTACCGATCCTTTGGTGTTCCGGGCTTTGGTCGGAAGTCTGATATACTTGACGATCACAAGACAAAATATTGTTTATGCAGTTGGCATGGTGAGTCGGTTTATGGCAGAACCTCGGAAACCTCATCTCATGGCGGCTAGGAGTATCTTGATGTATGTCAAATCCACCTCGGATTTGGGTCTCTTTTATGGGAGAGACTCGGGCTTTTGCTTGCATGGATATATGGATGCTGATTATGAAGGAGATTCAGATGATCGGAGATCGACTTCTGGATATGTCTTTATGACAGACTCTACAGCTATATCATGGTGCAACAAGAAGCAGGATTCTGTGTCTGTCTCTACCACGGAAGCGGAGTACAAAGCTTCGGCTTTGGCAGCTCAGGAAGTCATCTGGCTTAGGAGGCTTATGGAGGACATTCATAGGGAGGTGCGAGGTCCTACTCTGCTACGTGGTGACAATGAGAGTGTTCTCAAACTGGTGAACAATCCAGTCTGTCGCGCGCGTACGAAGCACATAGAGATTCATCACCATTTCATTCGTGAGAAAGTGTTGGAGGGATCTCTGATTGTGGAGCATGTGCAGAGCCAGGATAACATTGCTGACATATTTACAAAGCCGCTGTCGAATGGACCATTTGGTCGATTACGGAGTTTGCTTGGATTGACTTCCACTTCCCACTTCAAGGGGGGGCGTTAAATTTTTGAAGTAGAAGTGGAAGGGGTCTGGGCGGTTTGCAGAAAGAAGACCGCAGAGACCGCGCGGTCTGTGTCGTTGTTCTGGTCGGTCTGTTCTGGGAGACCGCAGGTGTCCGGGCGGCTTGCGCGGGTTGTTCTGGCGACTTGTTCTAAGTCGGCCAGATGTTCAAGGTTTGCCTTCTTGCAGTGACCGGGCGGTCTGACGACTTGATCTAGTCGGTCAGGGTTACTGAAGAAGTGTTTTTGCTCTTGTTATAAGACCGGGCGGTTTGGTTGTAACCGCGCGGTTTAATAAGGAAGCTGATAGCTATGCTAAGCTCGGACGGTCTGTCTTGGGTGACCGCTCGCGATCTGATGGGTGGTTAGTGTATCTCCTTTTGGGCGGTGACGACATCCGTCAGCTTGCCTATAAATCGGGGTACAGGACCCGTCATTTGTAACTAGAACTGTAAGAACTACAACCCGGATTGTTTGTGCCGGTCTCATATTGAGGTCGCGCGGTCTCTGGAAGTGTCTTGACCGTTTGTTGTGTTCGCAGGTTCGCGGCCAGCAGGGTGCGGTCTCCTTCCTTGGTAATTTCTCAATTGTGAATAACCAGTTCGCCAACGGTCTTCCTCTGGGCGGTCTGCGGTTTAGTTCTTGAGTTGTTCGCGGTGAACTTGGCGATCAGGCGACATCAACGGTCAGGTGATCTCAGTTTGCGGTTTGGTGACAGCTTGTGCAGTTCTGTTCTCTGTTCGCTGAAGCTTCCGTGACAAGGCGACCTTGCGGTCAAGCGGTCTAGAAGTGCGGACAGGTTATCTTTCAGCAGTTCAATAAAGCAGCAGGTCGAGCGGTTTGTGGTTGCGATCTGGCAGTGCGAGGTCATCAAGCCTGGTTCTGTTCGCGCGGTCTCAGGGTTAGCCGTGCGGCTTGGCTGTTCGTGCGGTCTGGCAGTCTCTGCTTGACAGTTCGCTGGCTGCTTATTTTTTGTGTCTTGTGCTTCTCTCCTTTGTGATTCTTATGAATCATGTCTCACCATGTATGTCTCGAGCTGTAAAGAGATAGTTAATACCAAAGTACTATTCGGTCTTCCCATTGTCATTGATTGTCACGCTTGTGGATTGTGTTGAAGTGTTCCGTTTTTTTACTTCACTCCGGACCTCTAAAATTTTAACATGACAATTGTTGCAGCTGAGTTGCAGAAGCGAATACCCATGATGTTTGTTTTGTATGAATTCTTCTTGCAAACTTAATGTTCTATTTATTTTGTTGGTAAAGCATTACAATTTTAACCCATACTTCCATTAATTAATGGACTTCCGAGGTCAGTTTTAACTCACTTCACGTCTGTATGATAGCGGGTTTAAAAAAAAGTCGGCATTCTTTCTAGCAAATATATGTTTGAGCTCAAATCTAAAACTTTGATCCAAACTACTTCCAAACAAATATCGAAACAATTCAAGTGTACATAACAAATACAATTAATACAATGTTACCCCCAAAGTTTAGGACCAAATGAATATGCCAAGAAATAGTTAACCATGGCACAAGAATGCTAGAAATAGTTGATATTACAAGAAAAGACAAACTATAGTAGCCTTATAGAAGAAAGAAGAGGAGGCAGACATCGAAGGCAGATTAAAGTATTATTTGACATGTATATTTACTAGTTTAAACTTTGAGAAGATGAGCTATGTTAAGAGAGAAGAGACTGAGAGAGGATCTGGACCACAAAGAGATCACGGCCAAGGGAGACAAGGATCTGCACTACGAGGAGATCGTGGCCAAGGGAGATCATAGGGGAATTTTTTGTTTCACTTTGCTCACTTGACTGAGGTACCCGAGGACAGTTCTCATGGAAGCTTATGCCTTGACACTACTACTCAACCAACCACTCTCATTGTCACTCGGGCTTTTGCTTGCATGGATATATGGATGCTGATTATGAAGGATATTCAGATGATCGGAGATCGACTTCTGGATATGTCTTTATGACATACTCTACATGTACAACCCCTATTCGGCAGACAAGAGCCAAGGGTGCCCGGCGAGTAGGCTGGCATCCCCTGGCGACAAGAGCCAAGGGTGCCCGGCGAGTAGGCTGGCATCCCCTGGCGAGTAGAGCCAAGGGTGTCCGGCGAGTAGGCTGGCATCCCCTGGCGAGTAGAGTCAAGGGTGTCCGGCGAGTAGGCTGGCACCCCCTGGCGAGTAGAGCCATAGGTGTCCGGCGAGTAGGCTGGCACCCCCTGGCGAGTAGAGCCATGGGTGTCCGACAAGTAGGCTGGCACCCCCTGGCGAGTAGATCCGAGGGCGTCCGGCGAGTAGGCCGACACCTCCAGGCGAGTGGACCCGTTTTCAGGCGAGACCAGGTCGGGAGAATTCGCCCAGGAAGATCTTTTGAGATAAAGTCCCCTGGATGCCCTTGGTGGTCTGCCCATAGCTCCTTAGAACAGCGGAGCCTGGCTATCAGCAGACCAACTTGGGGTGCGTTTAGCGGAAACGTAAAGCGGAACTACGCTATCCGCAGGCCATCCAGACCGTTTTACCCTTATAAGAGTTTGCCTATAAATAGGACCCATTATGTCTCAGATCAGCACAGATCCACCCCCCTTGAGAGAGCCTGTGCTTTCTTCCTTGTGCTGTCTGAGACAGGCCCAGCTTCTGGTTTTCGGGAGGGGAAATCAAGTTAGATTTCCGGGTTAGTGGCGGGACCTCCTCGCTGCAGCCAGTGGGTCATTCTTAAGGAGCTACCTACCAACCGGTGAGGGTCAGTTCTTAGCTCGGAATACTTAGTTCTAGGGATTCGACGAAGAGAGAAGTAACTCAAGCTACTCCCCAAGTCTCGAACAAGTTGGACCGGTATCCGGGTTCCAACATTTTTGGTGCGGTGAGCGTGGACTGTAGCGAGAGAAGAAAATCTCATCTGACGATCCCATGACTGAACGTGACGAGCTGAGAACCGGCCAGGAGAACTCGCCGCCTTCGGGCGAGTTCGTGACCAAGAGTGTCTTCGAGCAGGGGATGAAGGAGATGGAGGATACCATCCGGAGCTTACTCACGCCTCGCGCCGAGGTGGGAGTATCCCCCCTGTCGCAGTCGCCTCGCCCACGGAGGCAGGTCCTAGTCAACGCCTCGGCAAGGAAGCGCTCCTAGGGGAGGAAGACCAGCCGCTCCGCGCGCGAGTGCTCTTTGCCAGCCCGACGGAGACTCGCCAGTCAGAGGGCGAGTACGACCAAGTTCGTCCCATCCGCCAGCTCGCCCCGCGCAGTCCGTTCTGCGAGTTGGTGCTGTCTGCTCCCATTCCTGCAGGATTCACGGAGCCCTCCATGAGTTTCTACTCCGGGAAAGAAGATCTCGTCAAGCATCTGCAGTGGTTTGAAGATATGGTCTCCATCAAGCCGATGACGGATCCCTTCAAATGTCGGTTGTTCGCCATAACCTTCCAGGAAAAAGCCAGAGATTGGTTCCACCAGTTACCGACGGGAAGCGTCTACGGGTTCGATGACCTGCACAGAAGTTATTTGCTCCGCTTCTCCACGTCCAAGAAGAGGAGGAAGGGTTCAGAAGATCTTTTCCTTGTCAAGCAGAGACCCCAGGAGATGCTCGGGTCGTATTTGGATCGCTTTCAGGAGGAGATCCTCCTGGTCCAAGAGGTCCCTGGACATACCCTGATCTTGGCATTCAAGCTGGGGTTGCAGCCAGGGTTTTTCAAGATGGAGATCACTCGCAATCCCCCCTATCGTTCGAGGAGTTAGTCGATCGGGCCGGAAGGCAGATCGCGGGGTAGGCAACCAACCTAGAGTTCGTAGCCAAGTTAGCCAGATTGGAGGGAGGGGAGAAAGAAGGAGAGGGGAGCGGCCGACGCGAGTCCAAGAAGAGGAGTGAGCCGAGGAGGCGAGAAGAGGGAGGGTCCTGGGAGAACCGGGATTAGCGAGATCAGGAGAGGAGGTTCCAGGCTCCGCCCCGCCGGCCGGCCTGGAGACCTGCTGGAGGAGGCTACCAAGGGAGACCGGGAGGGAGGTATTCCCCGGAGCGACGAGACCGTTGTCACTCCCCCGAGCGGAGGCAAGGTCAGTGGAGGCAAAACCAAACACCGCCCAGAGAAGCTAATGTGATCAGGAGAGGACGAGGACGAGGAAGAGGAGGAAGGCCGCGACAGCCTCGAGGTGGAGAAGAGCGTCGGGCGATGCCCTACTGCGACTTCCATCAGTTGGAGGGCCACGCGACGGCCACGTGCCCTGAGTTCTTGGAGTTGAGGAGGGGAGCTGGAGGAGCCTAGGAAGGGCATGAGAGGCGAGAAGGAGACATGTTGAGGATCGAAGGGGGAGGAGCCCCCGCCCCAAGGAGGTGTGAGGATAGGGGGATCTGGGAGCCCATGGGGGGATAGGGGTCATCCACGGAGGAGCAGGGTTGGAGGCGACCCGGAAGGGGAGCCTCAACGCCGTGTATCGGAAGAGCGTGGCCTCTACCTCCCAGATTCCGCCACCGTCAGGAGAGAGCACTTTCTCGGAGGAAGACATGTTGGGGAACGAAAACCCTTTCTGCGACGCTGTGGTGATCAAGGCCGCGATAGAAAACTATACGGTCTCTCGCATCCTGGTGGATAACGGGAGCTCCGTCAATGTCGTGTTCAAGAAAGCGTTTGATGTCATGAAGGTGGAAGAGAAGAGGGTTACCTCGACGGAAGGGCCGCTCTTTGGATTTGCGGGAGAAAGAAAGGAAGTAGAGGGAGGTGTGGAGTTGGTGGTGACGCTGGGAGGAACCACCAAGTGCTGCAGGTTCGTCATCGTGGACGCCCCCAGCAGTTACAATGCCATCTTCGGCAGGCCACTCATCAGCGCCTACAAGTGTGTGCCCTCCTCCTACCACCAGTGTCTTAAGTATAACCAAGGAGGTGTGCAGATCCGGATCCGAAGCGATCCCAAGGTGGCAAGGCAGTGTTATCTTAACGCTGTCAGCATGATCAGCTGGAAGGAGGAGGCAGAGGCGGTGGACCTGGTGATGGAGGAGATGGCGAGGCAGGAAGCGGCCGAAGAAGCAGAGGAGACGGCAAGGCTGGAGGCAGTCGAAGAAGTGGAGGAGAAGGAGATCCTAGCTGAAGGCGGGAGGCCGGGAAAGGTGAAGATCAGCAGGGAGCTGGAAGAGGAAGACAAGGAGAAGATCATGTCCTGCATCCAGAGGAACACGAACATCTTTGCGTGGAGCGCAGCCGATATGCCAGGCATCGACGCGAACGTCGTCTGCCATCATCTCAACTTGGATAAAGGAGTTCACCCCATCCAACAGAAGAAGAGAGCAACCGCCACCACCCTAGCCGAGCCCATCAGGGAGGAGGTCAAGAAGCTGCTGGAAGCAGGGTTTGTGTCGGAGATCCAGTACCCAGGCTGGGTCTCCAATGTTGTAATGGTGAGGAAGGGAGAGGGGAAGTGGCGCATGTGTATTGACTTTTCTATCCTTAATAAAGCTTGCCCCAAGGATTGTTATCCTTTGCCTAGAATCGACGAGCTAGTAGACTCGGCCGTCGGATTCCCTGTCATGAGTTTTTTAGATGCTTTTTCTGGTTACCATCAAATCCGCATGCATCCACCCGACGTGAAGCACGTGTCCTTCATTACCAACGACGGATGCTATTGTTATAAAATGATGTCATTCGGGCTTAAAAACGCAGGAGCAACCTATCAGCGCATGATGGACAGGGTGTTCAAAGAGCAGAAGGGGCGAAACTTGGAAGCATACGTCGACGATCTCATGGTGAAAAGCAAGAGCGTCGGGGAGCACCTCCATGACTTGGAGGAGACCTTCGCCACGCTGCGGAAGTATAAGATGAGACTAAATCCGGTCAAGTGTGTGTTTGGGGCTGGAAAGGGGAAGTTCTTGGGACACCTCTTGACTCCGGCTGGAGTAGAACCGAACCCGGACAAGGTAAAGGCGATCATGGAGATGGAAGCACCCAGGAACGTCAAAGAAGTTCAGCGCCTGACAGGTCGCCTAGCCGGGCTGAGCAGGTTCCTCTCCAGGGCAGGAGAGAAATGCTCACCTTTCTTCAAAACCCTCCGAGACAATAAAAAGTTCGAGTGGTCGGCAGAGTGTCAAGGAGCCTTCGAAAGCCTAAAACTCCAGTTGGCCCAGGTACCCCTGTTACAAGGGCCTAGAGAGGGAGAAGATCTCTTCCTATACATAGGGGTTGGGTCGGAAGCGGTAAGCTCGGTCCTGGTCCGCGAGGAGGGGAAGCGCTAACTCCCCATTTACTACGTAAGTCGGGTCCTGCGGAAGGCAGAACTGCGGTACCCCATCCTGGAAAAATTGGCGTTTGCTTTGATTGTATCGGCGCGGAGACTCCGACCTTACTTCCAGGCCACCCGATCAAGGTAGTGACCGACCACCCTCTCCGGAATGTCCTAGAAGGAGTAGAGCATTCTGGCAGGATGGCGAAGTGGTCAGTAGAACTTAGCGAGTTCGACGTCACCTACGTGCCCCGACTAGCCATGAAGGCCCAAGCGGTGGCAGACTTCCTAGTCGACTATACCACAGAAGTAGGCAAGGAGGAGATACCCCAGCAGGTGGCGTGGGAAGTGTTCGTGGATGGAGCGTCGGAGAGGAACTCATGTGGAGGAGGCATCATCCTGATCAGCCCACAGGGCACCAGAATTGAGCAGGCCGTCAGCATTCGCTTCCCCGTTACCAACAATCAGGCAGAATATGAGGCCGTAATCGCGGGGCTACGCCTAGCCCAGGAGTTGGGAATCCATGACATCAAGGTCCACTCCGACTCACTGGTGGTCACCTCCCAGATCCGAGGAGAGTTTGAAGCAAAAGAGCCGGTACTGCAACGCTACCTGGTAAAAGTCAAAGACTTGCTGGGCGTCTTCAAGTCATTCTCCATACAACACGTGCCAAGGGAGGAGAACGCCCGAGCGGACCGGCTGGCCAAATATGGCCCCCTGGTCGGGGAAGCAATCACCGAGTTGTTTCGGCCTTCGATCGAGGAGGGAGAGGTGATGGACATCGACCGACCCGCTTCGTGGATGGATCCCCTGGTCACCTTCTTGACCACAGGATGCTTGCCCGCGGAGGTTCAAGACAAGAGACGGTTCAGGTACAAGTCCGCTTATTATTTACTAACTGACGGGGTGCTCTACAGGAAGACTCTATCCGGTCCCCTAGCCAGGTGCCTGTCCGAAGAGGAGGCCTCCCGGGTCTTGGAGGAGGTTCACGCAGGCGAGTGCGGCAGTCATTCGGGAAGCCGAACCCTGGAGAAGAGGGTACTCCGAGCGGGATACTTTTGGCCCACAATCCGGAAAGACGCCGAAGAGTTCGCAAAGAGATGCTCAAAGTGCCAACTCTACGCCCCGCTCCAGTTACAGCCAGCCCAACGTCTCCGGTCAATCACCACCCCCTGGCCCTTCGCCATTTGGGGGATGGATCTGGTAGGACCATTCCCCCCGGCAAGCGGGCAAAGGAGATACCTCCTGGTGATGATCGATTTTTCTCCAAGTGGATGGAGGTGAAGGCCCTGACAAAAACAACCTCCCTGGTAGTGAAGAACTTCATTTGGGGGGAGATCGTTTGTAGACATGGCCTACCCCTCGCCATTGTCACCGATAACGGCCCGCAATTCGCAAGCCTTGAGCTCACCGATTTCTGTAGTCAACTTGGCATCGATCTCCGCTTCGCTTCAGTTCATCACCCGCGAAGCAACGGCCAGGTTGAAGCAGCCAACAAAGTCATCATCAACCTGCTCAAGAAGAAGGTAGAAAACCTGAAGGGAAATTGGGTGAAGCAGCTCCCCTCGGTCCTCTGGGCCCTGAGGACCACCCCCACCACGGCAACCGGCGAAACACCATTCAAGCTATCGCACGGCTCGGAGGCTCTCATCCCGATAGAGTTCGAAGTTCGGAGTCCCAGGGTGGTAGCGGCAGAAGACGGGGATGAAGGGTGGAGACTCGAGAACGAAGGGGCGCAGCGACTCGCCTTAGATTTCGTGGAGGAACTTCGCGACCAGGCCACGATCCGACAAGAAGAGATCAAGCGAAGGATGGCAAAGCACTTTGACAAGCAGGTCCGAGTCAAGCAGTTCACCAAGGGAGACTTGGTTCTCAAGAAGGTGGACGCCGCAGGAAGATCCGCCGCGGTGGGCAAACTTCATCCCAATTGGGAAGGCCCCTACATTGTGTTCGAGGTGTTGAGAACCGGCGGGTACCGCCTGCAGAATGTTGAGGGAGAACTCTTAGGAAACACTTGGAGTGGAGACGACTTGAAGCGTTCCACTCCTAGCATTAATGTAATACTTAGTCGATCCTTGTTATGCTTAAAAATAATAACGCTTTCCATGGCAAACTTATAACGTCTCATAACCTAGGAGACAGACATCGAGCAGTGAGTTCTAAGTCCTCGAGATGTGTTGTTGCCGTAGATCAGGCCGTAGCACTGGGCTCCTCCCCTGCAGGCCGGCTACTTGCCCCCTCGAGTGAGTTCTAAGTCCTCGAGATGTGTTGTTGCCGTAGACCAGGCCGTAGCACTGGGCTCCTCCCCTGCAGGCCGGTTACTTGCCCCCTCGAGTGAGTTCTAAGTCCTCGAGATGTGTTGTTGCCGTAGACCAGACCGTAGCACTGGGCTCCTCCCCTGCAGGCTGGCTACTTGCCCCCTCGAGTGAGTTCTAAGTCCTCGAGATGTGTTGTTGTCGTAGACCAGGCCGTAGCACTGGGCTCCTCCCCTGCAGGCTGGCTACTTGCCCCCTCGAGTGAGTTCTAAGTCCTCGAGATGTGTTGTTGCCGTAGACCAGGCCGTAGCACTGGGCTCCTCCCCTGCAGGCTGGCTACTTGCCCCCTCGAGTGAGTTATAAGTCCTCGAGATGTGTTGTTGTCGTAGACCAGGCCGTAGCACTGGGCTCCTCCCCTGCAGGCCGGCTACTTGCCCCCTCGAGTGAGTTCTAAGTCCTCGAGATGTGTTGTTGCCGTAGACCAGGCCGTAGCACTGGGCTCCTCCCCTGCAGGCCGGTTACTTGCCCCCTCGAGTGAGTTCTAAGTCCTCGAGATGTGTTGTTGCCGTAGACCAGGCCGTAGCACTGGGCTCCTCCCCTGCAGGCCGGCTACTTGCCCCCTCGAGTGAGTTCTAAGTCCTCGAGATGTGTTGTTGTCGTAGACCAGGCCGTAGCACTGGGCTCCTCCCCTGCAGGCTGGCTACTTGCCCCCTCGAGTTAGTTCTAAGTCCTCGAGATGTGTTGTTGTCGTAGACCAGGCTGTAGCACTGGGCTCCTCCCCTGCAGGCTGGCTACTTGCCCCCTCGAGTGAGTTCTAAGTCATCGAGATGTGTTGTTGCCGTAGACCAGGCCGTAGCACTGGGCTCCTCCCCTGCAGGCTGGCTACTTGCCCCCTCGAGTGAGTTCTAAGTCCTCGAGATGTGTTGTTGTCGTAGACCAGGCCGTAGCACTGGGCTCCTCCCCTGCAGGCTGGCTACTTGCCCCCTCGAGTGAGTTCTAAGTCGTCGAGATGTGTTGTCACCGTAGACCAAGCCGTAGCACTAGGCTCCTCCCCTACAGGCTGACTACTTGCCCCCTCGAGCGAGGGTTGTACCCTATAGTGTGTTAGAACCTTGTTACCACCTCAGGGGGGGATGAACAGGTGGGCGAGGCGAGTGGTATTAACATCCCTCCGAGGCGAGTCCGACACCGCCGCCATCTTACCGCCTCGCAGGAAGTCCCAGTGCGAACGCGTGAGCAACCAGAGCGGCGAGTCTTCCGCCAGCCTCCTCGCGTTAGTGGCCAGGGAAGGGGGGCCTGGGCGCCGAATCTACAAAAGAACCCTCCTGTGCGAGTCACAGACACGCGCGAGTACACCCTAAGGGCGAGTAGAAAATGCGTATGCGTAAAAGTTGATCCTAGGCATGAGCGACATAACCGCAGAATAAAATAAAGCAAAATGCATCAAGGCAAATACGAGGAGAAGGGCGAGTACACCCAAAATAAACACGCCAAGATAAGTTTATTGTTACAAAGCCAAAAGGGTTAGACGTCCGGACCCTCTTCTTCTGACCCGCTAGAGGATTTCTCATCTTGGGCCTCGATGGGAGCAGGATTCACCGCCTCGCGGTATAACTCTGGAAGAAGGGTGGCGAGATCAACCTGGGCCCCATCAGCAGTAAGCATGAAGCGGCGCCGGAGGCGCTCCCGCACGAACACCGCGGTCGCGATCGCCAGCTTCCGGCGCGTCTCGGCGATTTGAGCAGGGGTAAATTGGAGGAGGGTTGGCGCGTTCGACGACTCCCCCCGGATGGGGTGGCGAAGTTCCTCTATTTCAGACTCGGCTTCGGCGAGGCGATTACCGAGATAATCGACCTGACGCTGCGAGGCGACGAGTTGCTCCTCCAGTTCGGATATCCGCGTCACTAGTGCCACCGCGGCCTCCTGAGAAACGAGACATTAGCTAACCCCAAGTTAAGCAAGTAGGACGGAGGCGAGGCGGGCTAAATACCTCGGGAGGGGGAACCTCCTTGGCCTGGAGCTCGGCTATCTCCCTATCCCTCTCAATCATCTTCTTCTCCAACTCCGTGTGGGCGGCGCCCAGGTCGCGGAGCCGCCTGTTCGACTGAATCCCCCGCCGCGCTGTCTGGTGAATCAGCTCGGCTGTCCGGAGGGCGGAGCGGCAACTCAGGTTGGCCAACTCGCGGATAGGAACCTCCGCGAGTACCTCGGCGTCATCTCGCCCGTACAACCCAAAGATCAGATTGAACGCCTGATCGCCGACCTCCTCGAAATCCTCCCAAGAGGGGAGGAGCGCACTCACGGAAACCCGGTTCGCCTCGTGGTCCCATATCATGAGGGGGTCACCCCGGGAGTCCTTACTCCGCATCCCCAGCCCGTAATGTGGGTGAGTGGAAGGGTCGGGAGGGGGACTCGCCGGAAGGCGGGAGGAAGAACCCCCTGTCTTCTGCCTTTTTGGCCTCGGCTCGCTCGCCGAGGCGACTTCGGGATCCACCTGCCCCTTGCCCTTGTCCACCGGCGAGGCCGGCCCGCTGTCCACCGTGACCACCACCCCTGCGAGGGACCCCTCCCTGGAAGGCTCACTGGACCGTTGCCGAGAAGCATCATGAGGGGGTAAGAGGGGGACGGTGCGCTCTCCTGCATTTAAACACGAAGCAGTTAGTAACCACCCCCACCAGGAACAGATAACCAATACCGCGAGGCGAATAAGATTTACCCGCTCCCGGATTAACGAAGGCGAGTTGATCCACGCCCTGCCGCAGGAAAACGACGTCCAAAACCTTATCCTTCAGGAAACGGTAGAGTTCAAGCGCGTCCCCCCTCAGGCGAGGCGGTCGGTACTCTGCCTCCGTCTTCTGGATAGGGGCGAAGGGAATGTTGCCGTAGTCGCCTCGCACCAGGACGAATTTGTCCGTCCAATGGTGGACCTTATTGAAGGTCTCGGCAACCTTGACGCACACGCTGGTGAAAAATAAGGTGTCGTCGCTGGTCGCCTTCAGGGTCATCACTTTGCGGAAGGTGGAGAGGTTGAACTCTATTTTCTCTCCGCGGAGGTAGCAGGCATAAGCGACCAGGACGCTGATCGCGTTAGGGTTGACCTGCGCAGGGATCATCCCGAAATACCGGAAGACTTGACGAACCTCAGGCCACAGGGGCAGCCTCAACCCTACCCGGAAGTGTGCCAAGGGAATGGCGAGCTCTCCAATATACAGCGAGTTGAGAAACTCGCCCGGTCCTGGCCGCCTCGCGGTATAGCCTGGGGGCAGGTAACGCTTCTCGACATCCGCCAACTCCTCGCCGAGGGTCTGCGAGCTGGGAAAGTTGTGCACCCTGAAATTGCGGACGCGGAAGGCGCGCCCCTCCTCGGATGGTTCTTTCCCCATAACGGGCCGCGAGTAGGAGCAAGGGAATTCGGTGGGGGAGGTTCAGAGATAGGATGCCTGGGAGGGGTAGGGAAGCGTACCTTCCAGGCTCCAGCGCAGGAGGACCCTCTATTTATAGACCTTGCCCCCAGGCCTAACCGCGCGCGAGCAGATCACCTAGTGTGGCGAGTAGGCCCTAAGCAGCGAATAGATATAGAAAGAATGCATGCCCATCAGAAATAGGAAAAATAACGAACGAAGGAAGCACACCATACAAGCACAAAAAGAACACATGTAAATATATGATAAACATTCTTGGGGCGCCCAGCGCGAGTACAAGTAAAGAGACATAAAAGGACGCCTGAGGATTACAAGGACCCGTGGGTCGCGAGTTAGATTGCTAAGCAGGCTCTCAAAACATCAAAAGAAAGAACAGGGACTATCCCTGAAGATCTCAACCACGATGCACCGGGCCGCGACCCCGACGGCGAGGACGTTGGGGGTGGCGAGCTCTCCAGGCGATGCCTTGGGCCGCACGCAAGTCCTCGCGAGCCCTCTCTAGGATCCCTTCGCTCTGGCGGATACGTTCCTCGCCTCGCCTAATGTGCTCCTCCAAAAGGGAGGCCTCCCCCACGGTGCCCGCCACCTGAGCAAAGCGATGAAGATCGTCATCGGTAGCCTTCTGGCGAGTCTCCACCTCATATAACCTCGCCTCCGCATCATGCATCCGGCCAAGTAGGCCGTCTTCACCCTGCAAGTTGTCGTGAAGTCCCTCCACTTCGGCGAGGCGATCACCAAGGTTGACCAATTGGGCCTTCACCTCGGCCGGCGGCATAGTCATCAAGAAGGAATCATGGGCCCGAAGGACAGCCACCAGGCGAGTCCATGACTCCTCGTTGAAGGCAGGGGGGTCCGCGAGAAACTCCCTCAAGGGAGTGGACACCGCTGGCGGCGGCGACCCCGGAATCGAGTCAGAAGACGGTAGACGACTAGACGGGAGGGACCCGTGGCTGCCTGAAGACGAGAAGGGTAAGACGGAAAGAAGAATAGAGACGAGATAGCGAGGCGAATACCCTCCAACGCGTGGTCCTCTCCCTGAAGCCGAGGTGGATCTGTCCGCAACCCCCCGGTGGAGGTGGATAGGCGAAGAACCACACCAGTCCTCCCCGGCAAGGGGCCCATCGTCAGCGACTTCCCTCCCGAGGTTGGGCGGGCGGGCTGACCTATCCCAGACTGAGACAGGGGCTGTTGCAAGGGAGGAGCCGGAGTTGAACCAACCCGCCCCAAAATTGAAGACGACGCGGTCGCTAAATCAGTTGAGGGCGCCGCAGCAAATTGCCCTTGTGAAGGAGGGCGAGTAGAGAGCGCTGCACGGAGCATGAAGTCAAGACCTGGTAGATATAATCGGAAGAAAACCGTAGCCTTACCCAACGTCAGGACGGTAGGAGCAGGAGGGAGCAGCAGGCCGGTCGTAAGGACTGGAGGCGCTCTCGCGTCCTCAGTCCCACCGGTGGTGACTTCGACCCCGCCCTCCTTCTCTCGGCGAGGAACGTCAGCGTGGGGCTCTTCAGGGATCGGCGAAGCGGTAGGCCTCTTAAGTGGGGGATCGCACCGAGCCGTAGAGTCGGGATCGGTAGAGGACTTCTCACGCAGCTCGGGTTCCGCCCTCTTTCTCTTATGCTTCCTTTTTCTCGCGGAACCCGGGAGGCAAGGCGTCGAAAACTCGCCAAGGATGTCTAGGACCGCGGCCGCCTCGGGTTCGTCGTCCGCGAGAACCCGGTTATCAGCCCGAGAAGAACCCGCCCCATAAGACATCTTGGAATGAGGGGATCATGGTACACCCTCACCCTATTTATAGAAGAAGGCCCTGTCAACGCGCAGCCCCGCCGAATAGGAGGTTGTACTCTTCTTTCCGACCTCTGACGAGCTCGCAAAGAGCGGGGATTGTGTACAACCCCTATTCGGCAGACAAGAGCCAAGGGTGCCCGGCGAGTAGGCTGGCATCCCCTGGCGACAAGAGCCAAGGGTGCCCGGCGAGTAGGCTGGCATCCCCTGGCGAGTAGAGCCAAGGGTGTCCGGCGAGTAGGCTGGCATCCCCTGGCGAGTAGAGTCAAGGGTGTCCGGCGAGTAGGCTGGCACCCCCTGGCGAGTAGAGCCATAGGTGTCTGGCGAGTAGGCTGACACCCCCTGGCGAGTAGAGCCATGGGTGTCCGGCGAGTAGGCTGGCACCTCATGGCGAGTAGATCCGAGGGCGTCCGGCGAGTAGGCCGACACCTCCAGGCGAGTGGACCCGTTTTCAGGCGAGACCAGGTCGGGAGAATTCGCCCAGGAAGATCTTTTGAGATAAAGTCCCCTGGATGCCCTTGGTGGTCTGCCCATAGCTCCTCAGAACAGCGGAGCCCGGCTATCAGCAGACCAACTTGGGGTGCGTTTAGCGGAAACGTAAAGCGGAACTACGCTATCCGCAGGCCATCCGGACCATTTTACCCTTATAAGAGTTTGCCTATAAATAGGACCCATTATGTCTCAGATCAGCACAGATCCACCCCCCTTGAGAGAGCCTGTGCTTTCTTCCTTGTGCTGTCTCAGACAGGCCCAGCTTCTGGTTTTCGGGAGGGGAAATCAAGTTAGATTTCTGGGTTAGTGGCGGGACCTCCTCGCTGCAGCCAGTGGGTCATTCTTAAGGAGCTACCTACCAACCGGTGACCTCTTGCAGTGACCGGGCGGTCTGACGACTTGATCTAGTCGGTCAGGGTTACTGAAGAAGTGTTTTTGCTCTTGTTATAAGACCGGGCGGTTTGGTTGTAACCGCGCGGTTTAATAAGGAAGCTAATAGCTATGCTGAGCTCGGGCTGTCTGTCTTGGGTGACCGCTCGCGATCTGATGGGTGGTTAGTGTATCTCCTTTTGGGCGGTGACGACATCCGTCAGCTTGCCTATAAAT
Source organism: Dactylorhiza incarnata (assembly GCA_033032865.1). NCBI lineage: Eukaryota > Viridiplantae > Streptophyta > Magnoliopsida > Asparagales > Orchidaceae > Dactylorhiza > Dactylorhiza incarnata. Next base: position 1,935,750 of record JAWHQI010000316.1, read on the forward strand.
AGGGGCACATGACCCGTCATTTGTAACTAGAAGTGTAAGAACTACAACTCGGATTATTTGTGCCGGTCTCATATTGAGGTCGCGCGGTCTCTGGAAGTGTCTTGACCGTTTGTTGTGTTCGCAGGTTCGCGGCCAGCAGGGTGCGGTCTCCTTCCTTGGTAATTTCTCAATTGTGAATAACCAGTTCGCCAACAGTCTTCCTCTGGGCGATCTGCGGTTTAGTTCTTGAGCTGTTCGCGGTGAACTTGGCGATCAGGCGACCTCAGCGGTCAGGTGATCTCAGTTTGCGGTTTGGTGACAGCTTGTGCAGTTCTGTTCTCTGTTCGTTGAAGCTTATGTGACAAGGCGACCATGCGGTCAAGCGGTCTAGAAGTGCGGACAGGTTATCTTTTAGCAGTTCAATAAAGCAGCAGGTCGAGCGGTCATCAAGCCTGGTTCTGTTCGCGCGGTCTCAGGGTTAGCCGTGCGGCTTGGCTGTTCGTGCGGTCTGGCGGTCTCTGCTTGGCAGTTCGCCGGCTGCTTGTTTTTTGTGTCTTGTGCTTCTCTCCTTTGTGATTCTTATGAATCATGTCTCGCCATGTATGTCTCGAGCTGTAAAGAGATAGTTAATACCAAAGTACTATTCGGTCTTCACATTGTCATTGATTGTCACGCTTGTGGATTGTGTCGATGTGTTCCGTTTTTTTACTTCACTCCGGACCTCTAAAATTTTAACATGGCAATTGTTGCAGCTGAGTTACAGAAGCGAATACCCATGATGTTTGTTTTGTATGAATTCTTCTTGCAAACTCAATGTTCTATTTATTTTGTTGGTAAAGCATTACAATTTTAACTCATACTTCCATTAATTAATGGACTTCCGAGGTCTGTTTTAACTCACTTCACGTCTGTATGATAGCGGGTTTAAAAAAAAAGTCGGCATTCTTTCTAGCAAATATATGTTTGAGCTCAAATCTAAAACTTTGACATAAAGCCGGATTTCGTCTGTCGTAGTAAGATCAATTGAACTGTGTGAGATTCTTCTCTTCTCGTTCTTTCATTAAAGGGACCATTTATCTTAAAGGATCCATTCATTCTGGAATTTTGACAACTATGGCAATAGTAGAAAGCAAGGGTTGTAGATGTCGGATATCAAGGACACGTCGGTTTAGATTTTTCATGTCGGTTTTAATATGTCGGGGGATATATCGGGGATATTTCATATATCGGGTTTTAATATTTAATTATTTATGTGTAATTATATGTAAATTTAATCATATTTTTAATTTATATATATTAAAATATTAATAATTTGATATTTATTGAACTCCTAAATTTATCAAATTAATATAAACATTTTGTGCTACATAAGTAATAACGGTATAACGCGTGAAATAAAGTAAAGGAGGCAGAAAGTCAGGAAGTTGTCAATGACAATGGAAGATAAAGAACCTTTTAACCTATAATTCAAAGACCATGCATAATTGAAGTCGATGACGGACTTGAGCAAGGAAGAAAGCCAGAGGAATAAAAAAACTACCTAAACAATGAAACAATTTCGGTTTATTGTCTATTAGACCATAGACAATAATTAAAATAACTTGAAAAATATCAGTCGATAAAATGTCGGGATATATCGGCTGATATATCGGCGAATATATCGGTCAATAGAAGATATATCGGGGGATATATTCCAAAATAATATTTTGCAAAAAAATATCGAAAACATGTCGTTTTGTCCATGAAACCTTTATGTCGGCCGACATGTCGGCCATGTCGAAAGATATCCACAACACTAGTAGAAAGGCAAACACCTTAGGCTACAACACAGAGGAAGGTAAGGCCTCAGGAATCTATAAAGGCACGCGAGGGTGACATATAAGGAAGGAAATAGGTGCAATAAAAAAAACGTTAGCGCATAGCGAGCATCGCCTATTCGAACTCCTCCTAAACAAGAAGAACCGCAAGTGTACTGTAACATTCTGATTGTCAATGTCATATAATATGGGTCCGGTCGGGTTCCCACAACATACAACCTCCACAAGATAAACATTATAAAGAGGTACAAAAATAAAACCCACAACTCACAATATCAGATATCTAGCGGAACCATATAAGTTTATTACAATTAGTATGAATGTCCACATATATTCAAGGAAAAGCAAGTGTTTCGCCTTATGGCCTTACAACAACAAGTTCATACAACAATGCAACCATACAACCATCTTCATCGGCACGTATGACGGAATTGCAAGAATAACAAGCTAAAGAAAATATGCTAAGCGACAATATTTTCTTTCAGAGAAATTTTGTACTTTGTCCTGTTAAGCTCCATCACGAGTTATGCTCCCTGCAACCAAATACAGATCAGAGAAAATGAGGGCCAGCTATGAGCTGACCACAAAGAAGGGAAGTGTAGGTTATCCCACCCCATGATGGGAGGTTTAGGTCATTGCAACCATCAAATCGTATTAAGGGAGGTATAAGATCATCTCACCCCTTGTGGGAGGCTTAGATAATCTCAACCATCGAATCGTATTAAGGATGGTATAAGATCATCTCGCCCCTTGATGGGAGGCTTAGATCATCTCAACCATCGAATCTTATTAAGGGAGGTATATGATCATCTCACATCATAATGGGAATAGGCCATCTCAACCATCGAATCGGCAAAACACACCACATACAATCGATTATGAACTCATCTAATTTCAATAATCGCAATCTATCATGTGACAACGTTTCTCCACACTGTAATGAGATAACATTCACCAACTTATCGGCTACAGTCACGTGCTATGCAAAGGATGTCAAAACTACCCAAATAATCACGTCCCCGCACACACTATGACGATTCTTGCGGAGTGTTCTCCGACCACGCAAACCAGAGCACCCATAAATGCAATAGTCATCACAACATCACCGATCCGGGCTACGAATAGGCTTCACATATCATGCTTAATCCGAAACGAACATCAGATCATTAATGCAAAGCATGCCGAGGTCGCAATCCCATGCCCGGAGTTCTAACGAACCAAAAGAGTTCATACTCTCCACTACTTAGTTAGATGAGACTCTCTTAATGCAAGAAAATAAAGGCATGCGCAAGCAAAACGGTCCTAGGACCAGAGGAAGAAGTCGTTACCCTGGCCTATTTGGAGCCACGAAAACTTTGCCAAAAAGGAAAGAGCATAACCGTAGGGACGAGATCTATCCGTTGCCGAAGACTGTTCGGCAATCGGGTCACGAATCTCTGTCGGCGCCTCTTTCTTCTTCCCAAAACTCCTCTTCCATCTTCTTTCCTTTTCACCCTAAAAGAGAGAATGTAAAAGATGAAAATGAGGGATTAAACCACCTATTGACGACCTTAAGTCCTCAGGAATCTCCTCTAGCCGTCGGATCTTAAATCCCATAATCAAAAAGCTCGAAACAGACTTATTTCTCCTATTTCACAAAGTACACGCCTTGGTTACCCGGCGTGTACGAGGGGCCTGCACCGCCTTTCCACCATAATTCCACTATTCGACGTATATATGAATCCAAAAATCGATGTACGTCGAAAATATGCATGGCACACCCTGGTTACACAATGTGTACCATGGGCGTGTACCACCTTCCATCCAAAACCCCCCAACTCGACATACGTAGACTACCCAGAACTAGACCTATGTCGAGAAGTATGGGAAATAGCTCAGGGTATAAAAATGGATCAAAACTAGCTCTGATACCAATTTAAAGGGTGAAAAAACATAGAAAGAGTAGAGGATAATGAGTTCTTACTGCAGAACCCAAACACACACTCTTTGATCAAATGTATTTTGTACATGAAAATGAAGATGACATCGCTATTTATACTAGTTCATGGACTATTTTAGATCTAACAAAAACTAGGAAATAAAAATATTAAGTCACATAGAGGAGTTGCATTGAATACTAAGTGTCACATGAAGAGCTTAAATAATCTTTTAAGATTATACAGATGCCTAATTTCATCATATTCCATATGTTTGCCTCTTTCGCCCAACAACAATCTAGAATATTGCATACATATCTCCAGCATCAAGCTACTTTATTCCACTTACTGCTAATCCCATTTTAGAATTAGGAATATGTTACCGAACAGAAAGGTGATCGGGGAAGAGAAGAAGAATCCGGCAAGGGGGAGGGCCGGCGGTGGAAGGCGAGACGAAAGGAGGAAGGAGAAAGAGGAATTTAGGGAACAACCCTAAGAACTTGCATACATTCCAAGATAACTAAATACCCCAACCCCTCCCCCTTATATAGATGAGGGAGGGAAAACAATACAAGGAAAACATTAATTAATATTTCCTAATTAATACTAATTAATATTAATTAATTAATATCAAACTAATAAATTAATATCAATTATTACATGAAATAATTAAGGCGGTTTCCATATGCGATCTCCGGAGGTCCCGACGAAGAGTAGCCGCTCCGGTGACCACGGCGGCTTCCATATGAACGCTCCATAATTGCTGACGAGTGTGGTCCCGTGACGTGCCCTTGCATTCCTAACAATATACCGCCCTTGAAAATCGACCTTGTCCCCAAGGTCGAGATTCCAATATTTGGAAATATCTTCAATGGTGACGGCGGCGTAGGGTGTGAAAATAGGAGAGCGAGAGGTGTAAGGAAATGAAAAAAAGGAATGGCAGGAGGGAAGTGGGCCGCAGTTTAAAAAAAATTCAGGTGAGGGGTTGGAGGATGGTAATAAATGTGGAGAGGTGAGGTGGGGCCCGCTTACCCAAAAAGTAATTAGGAGGTAAGAGGAGGGTGTTGGGCGTGGCAGAGGAGAAGAAAACAGGTAAAATAGAGGGGGGGTGTTGGTGGGTCCCAAGAGAAATAAAAATAAGATAAAAAATTTGGGGATGGGAAGGTGGCGTGTGCAGAAGGGAGTTGACAGAAGTCATCAAAAAGGGGGGTCAGTGTGGGTTCCCCGGGAAAAGACTTGAAATTAGAGGGCGTGTGGCTCAAGGAAGGGAAAAGCAGGCGAGCTGGCAGGCTGATGGGTGACGCATGCGTCGGGGGAGGAAGACGATCGCGGAGAGGGCGGGTGTGGTCGTGCGCTGCCTTTACAGAAGATGGCGCGGGTTGGATTTGGCGGAGGAGGGCGCTGGAGGCGTGGCGTGCTGGATGTGCAGTCGGAATTGGCGCGGGCTGGAGCTGGCGGTCGGCGGAATCTGTTGTGAAGCTGGCTGCCGGAGGCGGGGCTGGAGCAGAGGTTGACGGAGGCGGTGTGGGAGGTGCGGCGGCTGCTGCTCGACGCAGGAGGGGCAGCGGCGGCTGCTGCTGCTGCTCAGCGCTGGAGGGGAACGGTGAGGCTGGCTGCTCGACGCTGGGAGGGAAGAACGGGGCCGACTGCTGGACGCTGGGGATCGTCCGCTCGACGCAGGGAAGGAACGCTGGTGCGGGCTGCTCGCTGCTGGGGGATGGCTGCTTGACGCAGGGTGGGGGTGGCGGCGGTGGCTGCTGCTCAATGCTGGAAGGGGATTGTGGGGGTGGCTGCTCGACGCCAGACGGGAACGCTGGGGCGGGCTGCTCGGCAATGGGCCTGGCTGTGGCAGCCTCTCGTTGTGCTCTGGCGAGGGCCCTCTGGTGGCATGTCAGAGCGTACTCCTCCCTAAGGCGGTTGTTATCAGCGACGAACTTGACCATTAGGTCTTGCAGAGCTTGGGCCTCGCTGCGGATGGCAAGGAGCTCGCTGCGGTGGAGGTCGAGCCAGGCGCTGGATCCCGGCGGCGCTAGGGCGGGCGGACCGGCAGGTCGGACCATTGTTACCGAACAGAAAGGTGATCGGGGAAGAGAAGAAGAATCCGGCAAGGGGGAGGGCCGGCGGTGGAAGGCGAAACGAAAGGAGGAAGGAGAAAGAGGAATTTAGGGAACAACCCTAAGAACTTGCATACATTCCAAGATAACTAAACACCCCAACCCCTCCCCCTTATATAGATGAGGGAGGGAAAACAATACAAGGAAAACATTAATTAATATTTCCTAATTAATACTAATTAATATTAATTAATTAATATCAAACTAATAAATTAATATCAATTATTACATGAAATAATTAAGGCGGTTTCCATATGCGATCTCCGGAGGTCCCGACGAAGAGTAGCCGCTCCGGTGACCACGGCGGCTTCCATATGCACGCTCCATAATTGCTGACGAGTGTGGTCCCGTGACGTGCCCTTGCATTCCTAACAGAATATATGATGTATATATTCTCATTGACCTTATATCCATCATAGGTTTGTACTATTTCAAGTATGAGATTCAACCAGGTCTCTATTCATCAATCTATCAACATCTAAATGTCATAAAATCTACAAAATGATTTCACTAGAGCTTTTCATGCTAGGATCTTACTATTTCAATTGTGTCATCTGCTTTAAACAAGAGTCGCCATCTACAAATCTATCCAGCAGCATACATAATACAGTAAAATTAATAATCATCATCAATAGCCTTATTCCAACTAATTAGAGTACGTAATATGTGAAATTATTACCAAAAAAATACTTCACTAAGTATTTGGATGCTCAAGCTCTTATTTTAAGTTACTAATGTATGAATATTATTATCTATGGTGTGCAATGGTAACACTTATGAAGCCTTCTAGTAAGAAAGGAGCATAAACCGAAATTGATTTTCTCTTTAGACAAAGAAAGAAGAAGCATAAATACCATCCTAAACCTTTTTTGTAGCTCTACATTGTGATATCAACATGAAACCACAAAACAAAATTATAAGGAAAACTTACCTGCACCATCTTCACTTCTTGGATTGTGTCTCTAACAGATCTAGAAGGAGCCAAGCTTGGTACAAACATTGCAGGTGCATCTTGACGTCCGGAGCCACCTTTTACTCCTCTTCTGGTACTAGCTCCAACAGAAAATTCTGATGAGTGGGATACTTTCTTTTTGCGGTACATGGGCCTGTTCAAGCAGTGAAACTACAACAATCATAGAAGAAAGATAGAATTCTATGTCTTGTAGGTTTCAAGTTTGCATCTATGACACATAACTAGACCAAGAAGATAAAGTACAGAACAATTACTTTGGAAGAAGAGAACCTTCTCTTAAATACAACCAATCATTTGTGTATTCATCAAACTCTGCAACAATGGCAACTACATAAGCAGTTCCTCTTTTGAAAGATCTCTCCTGCATCAAGTTCTGAATGTCAAAATATTCCAATACAAACAACTCCAACATGCTCTCTGTGAGAATTTGAAATATTAATAAATATTATTCCAAAATTACTAGCTATTACAAAGGAACTCTCTCTATAGAGTAGAGGACGAGCAAGAATTTACATTTGGTGCAGTGAGACTAAAAACAAGAAAGAGAAAAAAAACAATGGACCCCTTTCCATTGGGCTTTTTACAAATATGCTTGGGCTTTAACAATATCCCTCAAGCTTGAGCATATATATTAAACATTCCCAGCTTGGCATAAATATCGAAAAAGATGAAGAAACTGATTCGGTGAAACTGTCGGTCAACTCTTTATCTAAAGTAACAAACGGAGTGCATATTCGTCTAACGATAACTTCCTCTCTGATGAAGTGACAATCAACTACTATATGTTTGTTCTTTCATGGAATACAAGTTTTTTAGATATGTAGATAACAACTTTATTATTAAGAACATCGGTATAAAAGAGTTGTAGGTTTCACCAAAAACTTTTACAATTGTTCTTAAACATTTTAACTCACAAATAGTCTGTCATACTTCTGTATTATGCTTTTGAGCTTGATCTGGACACTACTGCTTGTTTCTTACTTCTACAAATGATATGATTTCCTCTAACATACATGTAGTATCCAAAAGTGGATTTTTGATCACCCATATCATCTGCATAGTTTACATTTGAATATGCTTCAATACATAAGTGAATGTTTCTTTTAAACAATAGTCCTTTGACCGGAGATCCTTTGATATATTCTAATATTTTTAATGCAGCTTCCAGATGACACTCATTGGGTACTTGCATAAACTAACTAACCTTTCCAGCAGCAAAAGAGATGTTAGGTCTGGTTATATGGTCAGATAAACAAGTTTATCAACCAGACGCCTATAGCGAGTGATGTCTTGTAGAAGAGATGTCTTATCCCAGAGTTTGTCAATACTCATAAGCATAGAATTCCGAGCAGGCTTGGTTCCAAGAAGAAATGTTTCTTCGAGTAGATCTAGGTCATACTTTCTTTGGGAAAAAAGTAAGTTGTTATTGTGTCTCGTAATTTTGATTCCCAAGAAGTATTTGGGAAGACTCATATCTTTTGTAACAAAGTGTTCTTGAAGATGTCTCTTTGTTATCTCTACTCCAAAGGAGTCATCTCTGATAAGCAGAATGTCATCTACATAGACAATAAGAACAATCAGTCATTTGTCAGTCTTCCGTATAGAGAGAGAGCGATTATCATTACTTCTAGAAAAGCTAATGGTAAAGACGACCTGATTGAACTTGTGAAACCATGCTCGAGGTCTTTGTTTAAGACTATAAATGACTTTCCGAAGTTTGCACACGTGAGACTCCCCATGAGCAACATGACCAAGAGGCTGCTCTATATAGACTTCGTCATGCATGTCACCATATAGGAATACTTTTTTTACATCAAGCAATTTGCCAATTCTAGTTGATAACGACAGAGAAAAGTAGCTGAATAGTACTGATACAGACAACCGAAGAGGTGTCAAAGAAATCAACGTCATATGTCTGGGTGAACCCATTAGCAACCAGACAAGCCATGTAGGGATCCACAGTGCCGTCAGGGAGAAACTTGATGACAAAGACCCAATGACAACCGATAACATCGTCTCTAGAAGGGGTAGGAACAAGAGTCTAAGTACCTCGTGATTTCAAAGCAGAGATTTCTTCATCCATGACCGCCTTTCAACAAAGTAAGCAAAGGACTTCATAATATGTAGTAGGGACGATGTTGGCACAAAGTATGCAAAGGACTCCATTTTGTTAGGATGTATGCACACAACTGGTCTGATGAATGATGTCATTGGAGGTACAGAAAGAGAACTGTTGGTTCAAGTATTCTTTCGTATTATCAGTCTGTATAATTTTGATGGGTAAACTAAATTGGGTCCGAACTTCTTAATAAAATTTATAGAAAACGGAGAAGAGTTCAAATCGTTCTTTTAAAAGATACACTCAAGTACATCGAGAGAAATCATCAATAAATGTATCAAAGTACAGACTTCCTCCACCAATAGTTTTAGTGGGATTAGGACCCCAGATATCTGAATGAATAACGTCAAAAGGACGAACAGAACTTTTACAAAATTTTGCAGGGGAAGTAGTACGATGATTGTTGAAACCAGTTTCCCGGTTTCAGCGTTCGAAAGGGGGTTGCGACTAACCCTTACTTGACCTAAGCCTAGACCCTTGACCGGTTACTAGGAACTAGGAGAACTTGCCCTTGAAGAACACTTGAATCTAGAAACGAACCCCTTAAGCTTCAGCGAGGAGGTCCCACCACATACCCGGAAGATCTTAGAGCGCTTCCCCTCCCAAGCCAATGCTGAGCCTGGGCACCTTGGAGGGCACTGAGAACCACCTCACTGTCAGCTGAAGGATGACAAGGGAGGGGGGGTGCTTGCTCACAAGACACACGCGAGGGAGGGGGGTAGAGACCAACCCTTCCCAAGGTGCCCATGGGGGTCTATTTATAGACTTTCACAAAAATGGACTGCGGATAGCAAAAATCCTGCTATCCGCAGTCCAACCATGACCGCCATCGATCACGCATGAGGGGGGGCGAGTGGGACTCGAGGTGTCCACTCCCCCCCCCTCACGGGAGGTCATAATGACCTACCCACCTACACCGGGCGAGTGGGAGGATCCCTCCCACTCACCCCAAAGGGGGCGGCGAGTGGGAGGGCTCTCCCACCCAACCGGCGAGTGGGAGGGCCCCTCCCACTCGCCCGGCGGGTGGGAGGGCCCCTCCCACTCGCCCGGCGGGTGGGAGGGCCCCTCCCACTCGCCCGGCGGGTGGGAGGGCCCCTCCCACTCGCCCGGCGGGTGGGAGGGCCCCTCCCACTCGCCCGGCGGGTGGGAGGGCCCCTCCCACTCGCCCGGATGAGTGGGAGAAGTTCTCCCACTCCCCCCGCGAAGGGTCGGTGAGTGGGAGGAATTCTCCCACTCATCCAAAGGGGGCCGGGGCAGCAGGTGCTTCCTCCGTCTCTCCCGCGGCCTCTTTCTGCCTTGGTCGGTTTCGACCGTCTCCACGCGGTCGTTTTGTCCGTCCTGGCCACCCTTGCTATCTTGACTTCATCCGGGTCGGGTCGCACCGACTCGGGAAATATGAGGGTTGTACACAATCACTGCTCTTTGCGAGCTTGTTCCAAGCTCGGAAAGAAAGTCCAACCCACCTATTTGACGAGTAGGTGGGACCTCAGGGGAATCCACGAAAAGATCTGCCAACGGGACATCCCTGCCGAGCTTTTCGGTTGATCCTGACTTGAAACGGAAGGTGAACCTATCTCCACTAAAGAACCCTCCTATGGGCCGAGCCAACTGGAGGTGGAGAAAGCTCAACACCTTAGGTCGGATTAACCTCGACCTGGGGTGGAGGAGAAACTCAGCACCTCTAGTCGAGCCGAGCTCGACCTGAGGTGGGAGGAAAACCTTTCTCCACTTAAGAACCCTCCTTTGGGCCGAGCCCAACTGGAGGTGGAGAAAGCTCAACACCTTGGGTCGGGTTAACCTCGACCTGAGGTGGAGGAGAAACTCAGCACCTCTATTCGAGCCGAGCTCGACCTGAGGTGGAGGAAAACCTTTCTTCACTTAAGAACCCTCCTATGGGTCGAGCCCAACTGGAGGTGGAGAAAACTCAACACCTTGGGTCGGATTAACCTCGACCTGAGGTGGAGGAGAAACTCAGCACCTCTAGTCGAGCCGAGCTCGACCTGAGGTGGGAGGAAAATCTTTCTCCACTTAAGAACCCTCTTATGGGCCGAGCCCAACTGGAGGTGGAGAAAGCTCAACACCTTGGGTCAGATTAACCTCGACCTGAGGTGGAGGAGAAACTCAGCACCTTTAGTCGAGCCGAGCTCGACCTGAGGTGGGAGGAAAACCTTTCTCCACTTAAGAACCCTCCTATGGGCCGAGCCCAACTGGAGGTGGAGAAAGCTCAACACCTTGGGTCGGATTAACCTCGACCTGAGGTGGAGGAGAAACTCAGCACCTCTAGTCGAGCCGAGCTCGACCTGAGGTGAGAGGAAAACCTTTCTCCACTTAAGAACCCTCCTATGGGCCGAGCCCAACTGGAGGTGGAGAAAGCTCAACACCTTGGGTCGGATTAACCTCGACCTGGGGTGGAGGAGAAACTCAGCACCTCTAGTCGAGCCGAGCTCGACCTGAGGTGGGAGGAAAACCTTTCTCCACTTAAGAACCCTCCTATGGGCCGAGCCCAACTGGAGGTGGAGAAAGCTCAACACCTTGGGTCGGGTTAACCTCGACCTGAGGTGGAGGAGAAACTCAGCACTTCTATTCGAGCCGAGCTCGACCTGAGGTGGGAGGAAAACCTTTCTCCACTTAAGAACCCTCCTATGGGCCGAGCCCAACTGGAGGTGGAGAAAGCTCAACACCTTGGGTCGGATTAACCTCGATCTGAGGTGGAGGAGAAACTCAGCACCTCTAGTCGAGCCGAGCTCGACCTGAGGTAGGAGGAAAATCTTTCTCCACTTAAGAACCCTCCTATGGGCCGAGCCCAACTGGAGGTGGAGAAATCTCAACACCTTGGGTCGGATTAACCTCGACCTGAGGTGGAGGAGAAACTCAGTACCTCTAGTCGAGCCGAGCTCGACCTGAGGTGGGAGGAAAACCTTTCTCCACTTAAGAACCCTCCTATGGGTCGAGCCCAACTGGAGGTGGAGAAATCTCAACACCTTGGGTCGGATTAACCTCGACCTGGGGTGGAGGAGAAACTCAGCACCTCTAGTCGAGCCGAGCTCGACCTGAGGTGGGAGGAAAACCTTTCTCCACTTAAGAACCCTCCTATGGGCCGAGCCCAACTGGAGGTGGAGAAAGCTCAACACCTTGGGTCGGGTTAACCTCGACCTGAGGTGGAGGAGAAACTCAGCACCTCTAGTCGAGCCGAGCTCGACCTGAGGTGGGAGGAAAACCTTTCTCCACTTAAGAACCCTCCTATGGGCCGAGCCCAACTGGAGGTGGAGAAAGCTCAACACCTTGGGTCGGATTAACCTCGACCTGAGGTGGAGGAGAAACTCAGCACCTCTAGTCGAGCCGAGCTCGACCTGAGGTGGGAGGAAAATCTTTCTCCACTTAAGAACCCTCCTATGGGCCGAGCCCAACTGGAGGTGGAGAAAGCTCAACACCTTGGGTCGGATTAACCTCGACCTGAGGTGGAGGAGAAACTCAGCACCTTTAGTCGAGCCGAGCTCGACCTGAGGTGGGAGGAAAACCTTTCTCCACTTAAGAACCCTCCTATGGGCCGAGCCCAACTGGAGGTGGAGAAAGCTCAACACCTTGGGTCGGATTAACCTCGACCTGAGGTGGAGGAGAAACTCAGCACCTCTAATCGAGCCGAGCTCGACCTGAGGTGGGAGGAAAACCTTTCTCCACTTAAGAACCCTCCTATGGGCCGAGCCCAACTGGAGGTGGAGAAAGCTCAACACTTTGGGTCGGATTAACCTCGACCTGAGGTGGAGGAGAAACTCAGCACCTTTAGTCGAGCCGAGCTCGACCTGAGGTGGGAGGAAAACTTTTCTCCACTTAAGAACCCTCCTATGGGCCGAGCCCAACTGGAGGTGGAGAAAGCTCAACACCTTGGGTCGGATTAACCTCGACCTGGGGTGGAGGAGAAACTCAGCACCTCTAGTCGAGCCGAGCTCGACCTGAGGTGGGAGGAAAACCTTTCTCCACTTAAGAACCCTCCTATGGGCCGAGCCCAACTGGAGGTGGAGAAAGCTCAACACCTTGGGTCGGATTAACCTCGACCTGAGGTGGAGGAGAAACTCAGCACCTTTAGTCGAGCCGAGCTCGACCTGAGGTGGGAGGAAAACCTTTCTCCACTTAAGAACCCTCCTATGGGCCGAGCCCAACTGGAGGTGGAGAAAGCTCAACACCTTCCTAATCTAACTGGAGGTGGTAGTACCCATCCAGGTCCTGGGAGTCTTAACTCAACCGGGGTGGAGGGACTCAACGCACTCCTGATCTAACTGGAGGTGGTAGTGCCCATCCAGGTCCTGGGAGTCTTAACTCAACCGGGGTGGAGGGAGTCAACACACTCCTGATCTAACTGGAGGTGGTAGTGCCCATCCAGGTCCTGGGAGTCTTAGCTCAACCGGGGTGGAGGGACTCAACGCACTCCTGATCTAACTGGAGGTGGTAGTGCTCATCCAGGTCCTGGGAGTCTTAGCTCAACCGGGGTGGAGGGACTCAACGCACTCCTGATCTAACTGGAGGTGGTAGTGCCCATCCAGGTCCTGGGAGTCTTAGCTCAACCGGGGTGGAGGGACTCAACGCACTCCTGATCTAACTGGAGGTGGTAGTGCCCATCCAGGTCCTGGGAGTCTTAGCTCAACCGGGGTGGAGGGACTCAACGCACTCCTGATCTAACTGGAGGTGGTAGTACCCATCCAGGTCCTGGGAGTCTTAGCTCAACCGGGGTGGAGGGACTCAACGCACTCCTGATCTAACTGGAGGTGGTAGTACCCATCCAGGTCCTGGGAGTCTTAGCTCAACCGGGGTGGAGGGACTCAACGCACTCCTAATCTAACTGGAGGTGGTAGTGCCCATCCAGGTCCTGGGAGTCATAACTCAACCGGGGTGGAGGGACTCAACGCACTCCTGATCTAACTGGAGTTGGTAGTGCCCATCCAGGTCCTGGGAGTCTTAGCTCAACCGGGGTGGAGGGACTCAACGCACTCCTGATCTAACTGGAGGTGGTAGTGCCCATCCAGGTCCTGGGAGTCTTAGCTCAACCGGGGTGGAGGGACTCAACGCACTCCTGATCTAACTGGAGGTGGTAGTGCCCATCCAGGTCCTGGGAGTCTTAGCTCAACCGGGGTGGAGGGACTCAACGCACTCCTGATCTAACTGGAGGTGGTAGTACCCATCCAGGTCCTGGGAGTCTTAGCTCAACCGGGGTGGAGGGACTCAACGCACTCCTGATCTAACTGGAGGTGGTAGTATCCATCCAGGTCCTGGGAGTCTTAGCTCAACCGGGGTGGAGGGACTCAACGCACTCCTGATCTAACTGGAGGTGGTAGTGCCCATCCAGGTCCTGGGAGTCTTATCTCAACCGGGATGGAGGGACTCAACGCACTCCTGATCTAACTGGAGGTGGTAGTGCCCATCCAGGTCCTGGGAGTCTTAGCTCAACCGGGGTGGAGGGACTCAACGCACTCCTGATCTAACTGGAGGTGGTAGTGCCCATCCAGGTCCTGGGAGTCTTAGCTCAACAGGGGTGGAGGGACTCAACGCACTCCTGATATAACTGGAGGTGGTAGTGCCCATCCAGGTCCTGGGAGTCTTAGCTCAACCGGGGTGGAGGGACTCAACGCACTCCTGATCTAACTGGAGGTGGTAGTACCCATCCAGGTCCTAGGAGTCTTAGCTCAACCGGGGTGGAGGGACTCAACGCACTCCTGATCTAACTGGAGGTGGTAGTACCCATCCAGGTCCTGGGAGTCTTAGCTCAACCGGGGGGGAGGGACTCAACGCACTCCTAGTCCCTTTACCGATTGGAGGTGGAAGTACCCATCCGCGTCCTTGGTGCTTACCTTCACCTGGAGGCAGAGGAGCTCAACGCCTTCCCAATCGGTTGTTGGACCGCGAGTCGACCTGACGAGTCCCCCATCTACCGGCATGACTGAGCCCGGCGGGGGATCTCCAGTCAGGGATCTTAGATCGGGGTATTACCCCAGAACCCTTTTTCATTCCTAGTTCGTCTATTACAACTTCACTACCCTACGCCCTTGCAGGGCACTTTATTACACCTCGCCCTTCTTGGGCACTTCACTTACATCTCGCCCTTCCTGGGCACTTCACTTACATCTCGCCCTTCCTAGGCACTTCACTTACATCTCGCCCTTCCTGGGCACCTCACTTGGCCGCACGCTCCTTGGTCATCTTCTTCGCCACTTCTTCTGTCTTCGCAACTCCTTCTTGGCCCTTCCAGGTGAAGTTACTCCCCCCTGGTTGGACGGGGGCGTTCTTATCGCCTCCCTGCAGGTGGTGTCGAACATTCGCCGCGAGTGAAGGATGCGACCTGCAGGAGCTCCAGGATCCCTTTGCTGAACTCATCGACGTCGCCCTTCTTTACATACTCGCATGCCGGAGGCGAGTCTCCCAACTGGTCGCTTCCAGCCATGAGACATGGCTCAGAGCTTTCCGAACTAGTCGCTTCCACGCTCACCGCACCAGAATGTTGAAACCAGTTTCCCGGTTTCAGCGTTCGAAAGGGGGTTGCAACTAACCCTTACTTGACCTAAGCCTAGACCCTTGACCGGTTACTAGGAACTAGGAGAACTTGCCCTTGAAGAACACTTGAATCTAGAAACGAACCCATTAAGCTTCAGCGAGGAGGTCCCACCACATACCCGGAAGATCTTAGAGCGCTTCCCCTCCCAAGCCAATGCTGAGCCTGGGCACCTTGGAGGGCACTGAGAACCACCTCACTGTCAGCTGAAGGATGACAAGGGAGGGGGGGTGCTTGCTCACAAGACACACGCGAGAGAGGGGGGTAGAGACCAACCCTTCCCAAGGTGCCCATGGGGGTCTATTTATAGACTTTCCCAAAAATGGACTGCGGATAGCAAAAATCATGCTATCCGCAGTCCAACCATGACCGCCATCGATCACGCATGAGGGGGGGCGAGTGGGACTCGAGGTGTCCACTCCCCCCCTCACGGAAGGTCATAATGACCTACCCACCTACACCGGGCGAGTGGGAGGATCCCTCCCACTCACCCCAAAGGGGGCGGCGAGTGGGAGGGCCCTCCCACCCAACCGGCGAGTGGGAGGCCGGCGAGTGGGAGGGGCCCTCCCACCCGCCCGGCGGGTGGGAGGGGCCCTCCCACTCGCCCGGCGGGTGGGAGGGCCCCTCCCACTCGCCCGGCGGGTGGGAGGGCCCCTCCCACTCGCCCGGCGAGTGGTGGCTGCTCCCACTCGCCCGGATGAGTGGGAGAAGTTCTCCCACTCCCCCCGCGAAGGGTCGGTGAGTGGGAGGAATTCTCCCACTCATCCAAAGGGGGCCGGGGCAGCAGGTGCTTCCTCCGTCTCTCCCGCGGCCTCTTTCTGCCTTGGTCGGTTTCGACCGTCTCCACGCGGTCGTTTTGTCCGTCCTGGCCACCCTTGCTATCTTGGCTTCATCCGGGTCGGGTCGCACCGACTCGGGAAATATGAGGGTTGTACAATGATGCTTGTCAAATTGACAAGCTTCACATTCTAAGATGAGTATGACTGAAAAGACGACAAAAATGGTAGACACACAGCGAAAGATGACCAAGATGCCACTGAAGTAGAGAAGTTAACACGGCAGAGGCGGAGAAAGTGGGAAAATAGTCCAGGTAGTAGAGACCGCCGCTTTCAATTCCAGTAGCAATTGTCCTCTTCAAATGAAGACCCTAAAATTAACTTGTAATGGAAAAAAATGAGATAGAGCATTGTAATTATTTGCTGAGTGCACTGACAGATAACAAATTGCAAGGGAAATTTGGAACATATAAAGCGTCGTCTAACTGGAGAAAGGAGGTAGTAACAATACCAGTTCCACAAACTAGAGCAGGAGAGCCATCAATCACAAATACCGGTGTTAATCGACTATGCTTCTTGAGATGAGAGAAGACAAGAGAGTTCTCAGTCATATGATTGGTGGCATCGGAGTTGATGAGGTACTTACCCTACGCAGCAGCAATGCGCACTACAAGAGGAGGTGGCAATATAGGCAAAATGCGAGCTCGATTGGCGGGATCGTCGAGCAAGCAGCTAACCAGATCAACGAGCGAGACACCCAGACCGCAGGCGAGTTCGCACGTAACGAGACCAGCTTGGAGAGCTTGCACGTGGCGAGAATGCGGGAGATCTCGCGAAGGCATCTACAATTTCTCGTGTAAGGCTGGGAGAGTCGCATGAAACCGGATAAGTTTGTGTGAGGCCGGGAAAAATTATGCGGGGAGAAAATGAGAAAGCAACGAAATCTCATCCCGCTCTGATACCATGTGAGAATTTAAGACATTAATAAATATTATTCCAAAATTACTAGCTATTACAAAAGGAACTCCCCTTTTTATGTAGAGTAGAGGAGGAGGAAGAATTTATATTTGATGATGTGAGACTAAAAACAAAGAGAAAAGAATGAACAATGAGCCCCTTCCCATTAGGCATTTTACAAATAGGCTTGGGATTTAACATTCTCCAATAGGCTCACTGTTGTCTAAAAAATTGATTTATAGATAATAGTATTATTCAGATAACATGATCAAATGTTGTGTCTTAAATCTTATTTACGCAAATGCAATGTTATCTATAATGATTAATAGTGATTATTAACTTTCTAGTTCGTTGCTAACTATTTTTAGAAATCAGATTGTCTAATATTTGAAGGAGAGCCTTGGCGCACCGGTTAAGGTGTCGCCGTGTGACCTTGAGGTCACGGGTTCGAGTCCTGGAAGAAGCCTCTTGCAAAAACGCAAGGTAAGGCGTACATTTCACCCTCATGGAGGGACCGTGGGACCCTTCCCCGGACCCTCTCTGGGCGGGGATGCTTTGTGCACCGAGCTGCCCTTTAGATAGTCTAATATTTACATGCTAATTAATTTGTCTGGCATCTACAAATTAACCAGAGTGTCAACGTGAATTTTATTTAAATATGTCATGTTAGAAAAGATCTTGTAAAGGCCCATGATTATGACCCATTTAGTCTCTTATTTTTATACATTAGTCTCACACCGTGTATAGGGATTCTTCTCTCTTTCTCCCTCCTATATATGTATTCATACATTGTATTTGATAATTGAAGAAGTATATACAAGGTTCAGTTTTTCTCTACATGGTATCAGAGGGAGAAAACCGGTCCAAACATATTTTTTTCGGGTTGCCTGCTTCCCTGGATCCCCAGGGTTGTCCTGCGGTCTCAAATTCAGGTGACCGCAGCTCGTGCTCCCTACCTCTGAAATTTGTTTGACCGCATCCTGTGCGGTCTCAACTTCGAGAGACTGCCTCCCGTGCTGCCTTCTTCTGGAGTTGGTTCTCTTCCTCTCCCTCCTCCTTTTATACTCCCCTCTCTGACAGCTGGGTCCCACAGTTGGTAAGCTGTTCGCTCTTCCCTGTGACCGCGAGCTCTTCAAACGTCGATCTCTTCAGGCCGCGAGCTCCTCTCCTGCGAGCTCTCCAGTCCGCTGCGAGCTCTCCAGTCCGTTGTCATCTGACCGCCGCGAGATCTCCAGACCGCATACTCTCCATACCGCAGCCCCACCTGCGGGCTCTCCTGTTCCTGCCCCTCTAGTCGTTGCTCCTTGATAGCCGCGGTCTCCCCTTAGTCCTGCCAGTGTGGTCACGCTGCGGTCTCCTCTTGCCCGCATGTTCTCGCCTTGCTCCTTGCTAGCCACAAACTCCTCTTGGTCCTGCTCGCGCGGTCTCGTCGCGGTCTCCCCTTGCTCGTGCGGCCTTGCCGACCTCTCTAGTCACGCGGTCTTGGCGTCTCCTGCTTTGCCGCTGCGACCTTGCCCTTTGTCTAGGGCCGCTTAGCCGCTGAGCCTGCTCTAGCCGCTCTAGCCGCTGTGACTCCATGGGGTCCTCGATTGATTCTTCAGGGCAGCCCGCGTCCTCTCCTACAGTCCACTTGGTTCTTGCTCCTGAGGTGTGTGATGAGTTGAGAATCACCACCATCTCCCTTACTGGGATGAAGAACTTTGTTGAATAGGTGCATTCTGTCAGAAGGGTACTTCAGTCTAAGGGACTTCTGCATCATCTCACTAAGGATCCTCCTTCTGCACCTACGGATGACTGACTATGTGACGATGGTCGTGTTCAGACTTGGCTTTGTTCAGACTTGGCTTCTCAACTCCCTTGATGGCGAACCTTATCGCATGACCATGTATCACGAGACGGCCAAGGCGATGTGGGATGAGCTCCATTCCCTATACTCCGAAAAAGGACAGTCTCCAATACCTATATGACATCATCACAGATCTTCAAACTCTTGACACTGACAGTGCTGACGACTTGATCTCATTTGTTGCTCGGGCTAAGACACTAGCTGAAGCCTGGATCCGACATCAGCCCCCTACTACGGATCTCGCTGCCCAGCGTGCTCAGAAGGAAGCAGTCTGTATTGCCATGATGATGGCTCGTGTCCCGCCTCATCTTCAAAGCATTCGGGCTCAAATCCTCTCGTCTGTTGTTATTCCCTCACTCTCTGATGTGTGTTTCATGCTGCTAAAGGTATCACCGCCTCCTGATACTACTGGACCTCCCTCACCGGCCCTCCTTCAGCAATCTTCTGAGTCATTACTACATCTCCGTCCTCCTGCTCGTGGAGGACGTTCAGGGTCTCGGGAAAGGGGTCGCGGTGGCCGACCACGTCCTAAGTGTTCCTTCTGCGGTAGGGATGGACACCTTGAGGCGACCTGCTACCACAAACATGGTCTTCCTCCTCGTCCGGGTGCTTCTGTTGGTGCCGACAGTCCTTCTGCCACTCATGCTGATCTTTAAGAAGTCCGCCTCCAGCTCCAGCAACTCCATGGCATGCTCAGCCGCCCGCCTGCCTCCGTTGCCTCTGCTGCCTCCATCTCCAATGAAGGTATTGCTTGTCTCTCCATTAGTCCATGCTGGATAGTGGATTCAGGTGCTACTCACCAGATCACCTCACTGAATCCACAACAATACTTGGATTCTTCGCATCATAAGTGTATCACAGTGGCCAATGGCGACACCGTTCTTGTCTCCGGCTCTGCTGATATCCTTCTCAATTCCTCTCTCTCTCCGCTCGACTCTTCATGTCCCGGGCTCCCCGTTTAGTTTACTTTCTGCAGTCGCCTCACTACCGATTTGGATTGCTCTGTCACATTCACCTCTTCTTCTTTTCTGACGCAGGATCGACGGACGCAAAGTATCATTGGTAAAGGACGACTGCAAAATGGGTTCTACTTTCTTGATGTTCCTCCTACCATCCTCTCCTCAGTCTCCTCCGTTGATTGACATCGGCGTCTTGGACATGCTCCTCTTCCAGTCCTCCAGAAGGCTTTTCCAAAGATCTCTCTTCCTGCTTTTAATTGTGATTCATGTATTTTGGGCAAACAACACCACTCTTCTTTTCCTCCTCATTGTACTCGGAGCTCCGCTCCTTTTGTTTTGGTACATTCTAATGTTTGGGGCCCGTACAAAATTACTAGTGTGTCTGGTTATCGTTATTTTATCACTTTTATTGATGATTATTCTCGAACGACATGGATATACTTACTTCATGATCGCTCTGAGCTTCCCTATGTATTTCGGGCGTTCGTTCTTGAGACTCGCACATAGTTTTCCGAACCAATAAAAACTCTTTGGACGAATAATGCTCGCGAATACACTAGCCATGAATTTGCTAACCTTTGCTCTGAATTTGGAATTATTCATCTGACGTCGTGTGCCTATACGCTATACCCCCCCCCCCCCAACAAAACGACATTGCTGAACGTAAAAATAGACATCTTCTCGACGTTGCTCGCTCCCTCATGATTCAAATGCAGGTACCCAAAGCTTATTGGAACTTTGCGCTTTCGACGACATACTATATCATTAACCGTCTCCCTTCCTCAGTCGTTCAAAATGCTACTCCGTTTAGTCTCCTCTTCCCCTCTACTCCGTCATTCTCTCTCACCCCTCGCATATTTGATTGTACTTGCTACGTTCACTTACTTGGTCCGTCCACGGACAAGTTGGAACCTCGGGCAGCCAAACACATGCTCGCCGGTTACTCCCGTGCTCAAAAAGGGTATGTCTGCTACTCTCATACTACCCGCAAGGTGACGTTTCTGTTGATGTTACCTTCCGGTAATATCAAACGTTCTTCTCCGCCCAAAACCCCCCTCTTCCACCACAATCCTTACCAAGACCTGTCATGCCAGTTACCTCTCCACCACCTCTCCACCCTAACCCGGCTTCCGTTCCCAGCAAGCCTCCTCTTCTCTGTGTCTACACTCGTCTCCCTCCTCGCTCTGCCACCCCAATGCAGTCGGCTTCGACCTCTGACACTCTGCGACCTGCAGACCTGACACCGGCCTCCACCGCTCATCCCATGGCGAACTATGTATCTTTACATTGCTTGTGCCCGCCGCTTCACACCTTTGCTACTTCTTTATCCTCTATTTCTGTCCCTAACTCTGTGCAGGAGGCTCTCCAATATCCAGGTTGGCGGGCAGTCATGGACGAAGAAATGACAGCCCTCTGGGCTAACCAGACATGGGATCTGGTTCCTCTCCCTCCAGGATAGACTCCGGTTGGTTGCAAATGGTCTTTATCATCAAGCATGCTCCTGATAAGGGCAATTGACCGTCTTAAGGCCCGATTGGTGGCTCGTGGCTTTACTCAACAACAAAGTCTCGATTATGAGAAAACGTTTTCTCCAGTGGCCAATCTCAACACAGTTCGTGTCCTTCTCTCCGTGGTTTGAGATAACGGGAGAGTCCCGAGTTTGTCACCTTAAGAAGTCCATTTATGGTCTCAAACAATCCCCTCGGGCATGGTTTGATAAGTTCAGTAAGGTTTCGGGAGGTTGGCTTTACTCGGAGTTTGGCAGACTTCTCTCTGTTCACTCGACATTGAACTACATGAACGGTTCATCTTTAGGTGTATGTCGATAACATCATAATCACAGGAAATGATTCAAAGGGAATACAAGCAGTCAAACAACATCTTAGTTCCGTTTTTCAAACAAAAGATCCGGGGAACCTTCGATATTTCCTTGGTCTAGAGATCGCAAGACGTCCTGATGGACTTGTCCTCTCTCAACGGAAGTACTGTCTTGACCTTCTTCAAGATGCTGGCTATTCTGGATGCAAGCTGATTAACACCCCGATGGTTATCAATCACAAGTTGTGTGCCCATGCTTCTGATACAAATCTTCCTCTTCCAAATCCAGAATACTATCGACGACTCGTTGGAAAACTTATTTACCTAACGATCACGAGACCAGACATATCCTTTGCAGTTGGGGTGGTCAGCCGGTTTATGCATTCTCCTCGGATATCTCATCTACAGGCTGTCGAGCGCATCCTGAGATATCTAAAAACAGCCCTTGGTCAAAGGATGGTATACAAAACCTCTTCTTCTACTCCAACATTGGTTGTGTATTCATATGCAGATTATGCCGGTTCCGTGGACGATCGACGGTCTACCAGTGGTTTTCTTACCTACTTTGGAGGTCACCTTGTGACCTGGCGTAGTAAGAAACAAGTTGTGGTTGCTCGATCATCAGCTGAAGCTGATGATCGAGCAACTCTGATGAAGAAATGACAGCCCTCTGGGCTAACCAGACATGGGATCTGGTTCCTCTCCCTCCAGGCTAGACTCCGGTTGGTTGCAAATGGTCTTTATCATCAAGCATGCTCCTGATATGGGCAATTGACCGTCTTAAGGCCCGATTGGTGGCTCGTGGCTTTACTCAACAACAAAGTCTCGATTATGAGAAAACGTTCTCTCCAGTGGCCAAGCTCAACACAGTTCGTGTCCTTCTCTCCGTGGTTTGAGATAACGGGAGAGTCCCGAGTTTGTCACCTTAAGAAGTCCATTTATGGTCTCAAACAATCCCCTCGGGCATGGTTTGATAAGTTCAGTAAGGTTTCGGGAGGTTGGCTTTACTCGGAGTTTGGCAGACTTCTCTCTGTTCACTCGACATTGAACTACATGAACGGTTCATCTTTAGGTGTATGTCGATAACATCATAATCACAGGAAATGATTCAAAGGGAATACAAGCAGTCAAACAACATCTTAGTTCCGTTTTTCAAACAAAAGATCCGGGGAACCTTCGATATTTCCTTGGTCTAGAGATCGCAAGACGTCCTGATGGACTTGTCCTCTCTCAACGGAAGTACTGTCTTGACCTTCTTCAAGATGCTGGCTATTCTGGATGCAAGCTGATTAACACCCCGATGGTTATCAATCACAAGTTGTGTGCCCATGCTTCTGATACAAATCTTCCTCTTCCAAATCCAGAATACTATCGACGACTCGTTGGAAAACTTATTTACCTAACGATCACGAGACCAGACATATCCTTTGCAGTTGGGGTGGTCAGCCGGTTTATGCATTCTCCTCGGATATCTCATCTACAGGCTGTCGAGCGCATCCTGAGATATCTAAAAACAGCCCTTGGTCAAAGGATGGTATACAAAACCTCTTCTTCTACTCCAACATTGGTTGTGTATTCATATGCAGATTATGCCGGTTCCGTGGACGATCGACGGTCTACCAGTGGTTTTCTTACCTACTTTGGAGGTCACCTTGTGACCTGGCGTAGTAAGAAACAAGTTGTGGTTGCTCGATCATCAGCTGAAGCTGATGATCGAGCAACTCTGATGAAGAAATGACAGCCCTCTGGGCTAACCAGACATGGGATCTGGTTCCTCTCCCTCCAGGCTAGACTCCGGTTGGTTGCAAATGGTCTTTATCATCAAGCATGCTCCTGATATGGGCAATTGACCGTCTTAAGGCCCGATTGGTGGCTCGTGGCTTTACTCAACAACAAAGTCTCGATTATGAGAAAACGTTCTCTCCAGTGGCCAAGCTCAACACAGTTCGTGTCCTTCTCTCCGTGGTTTGAGATAACGGGAGAGTCCCGAGTTTGTCACCTTAAGAAGTCCATTTATGGTCTCAAACAATCCCCTCGGGCATGGTTTGATAAGTTCAGTAAGGTTTCGGGAGGTTGGCTTTACTCGGAGTTTGGCAGACTTCTCTCTGTTCACTCGACATTGAACTACATGAACGGTTCATCTTTAGGTGTATGTCGATAACATCATAATCACAGGAAATGATTCAAAGGGAATACAAGCAGTCAAACAACATCTTAGTTCCGTTTTTCAAACAAAAGATCCGGGGAACCTTCGATATTTCCTTGGTCTAGAGATCGCAAGACGTCCTGATGGACTTGTCCTCTCTCAACGGAAGTACTGTCTTGACCTTCTTCAAGATGCTGGCTATTCTGGATGCAAGTTGATTAACACCCCAATGGATATCAATCACAAGTTGTGTGCCCATGCTTCTGATACAAATCTTCCTCTTCCAAATCCAGAATACTATCGACGACTCGTTGGAAAACTTATTTACCTAACGATCACGAGACCAGACATATCCTTTGCAGTTGGGGTGGTCAGCCGGTTTATGCATTCTCCTCGGATATCTCATCTACAGGCTGTCGAGCGCATCCTGAGATATCTAAAAACAGCCCTTGGTCAAAGGATGGTATACAAAACCTCTTCTTCTACTCCAACATTGGTTGTGTATTCATATGCAGATTATGCCGGTTCCGTGGACGATCGACGGTCTACCAGTGGTTTTCTTACCTACTTTGGAGGTCACCTTGTGACCTGGCGTAGTAAGAAACAAGTTGTGGTTGCTCGATCATCAGCTGAAGCTGAATACCGGTCGATAGCGTCAGTTGTCTCTGAGCTTACATGGCTTGAAAGTCTCCTTGCTGATCTAGGAGTAAAACTTCCCTCACCAACTATCTTACTATGTGACAGTCAAGCTGCTATACATAGCTAAGAATCCAGTCTTCCACGAAAGAACGAAACACATTGAAGTGGACTGCCACTTCATTAGGGAGAAAGTTCAAATGAAGAAGCTAGAATTGAAGCATGTTCCGGGCACTGACCAAGTTGTTGATCTTCTCACTAAAGCCCTACCGAGTACCCAATTTTATCAGTTCCTGTCCAAGCTGGGTGCCTACGACTTGTACGCTCCAGCTTGTGGGGGAGTGTTAGAAAAGACCATGTAAAGGCCCATGATTATGACCCATTTAGTCACTTATTTTTATACATTAGTCCCACACCGTGTATAGGGATTCTTCTCTCTTTCTCCCTCCTATATATATGTATTCATACATTGTATTTGATAAGTGAAGAAGTATATACAAGGTTCAGTTTTTCTCTACATGTCATCAAATCAAACATCTAACATATGCTAATAATATAACAATACATAGAAAATTTCTAGAAACGGAATAGAACATAAAAAGACTTCAAAATCCAAGATTAGATGAGTTGCTTGCCTGATATACAACTACTGAACCATACAAGCCAATGAAGATGCTCGATAAAATAGCCAAAAGAACACTCCCAACAACAACAAGCGGCCAAAGAAGAAAGGCCAAACCAGCAACAGGCACACAGGCAGTTTCAAGAAATAGTCCTTTGCGAGCTATAACATCATGAAGTAACCTCTGCCAGCCCTTGAAAAGCATATATGGGCTTTTTATCAGAGCTATAATTGTGTAAAGTGGAATATCAACAATCAATCCCATCAATCCCACAATCATGCATGCTGGAATATCTATCAACCTACAAATGGATTGGAAAAAAAGTTAGGTGTCCGCATGCTATATAGGTGAAGATTTATAGACAGTTTATTGTTAAATTTGTAGTTTTGCTATGAAAGTTTGTTCGTTTGGATGGAATTAGGGCTCACAATTGGAATTGGGGGAACAATTCCAATAAAAATAGACCTCTAATTTTAATTTCAAGATTACGTCCAAATGACTGGACCCTACAGAAAGTTTTTTGTTGTCAAATGAGTTTGCTATGAAATCCAGAGATTTTTTCGGCTTGAAGGTAAAGCAAGACCTTGAAAGACTTACTATGTTAATAGAAACTGGTAAATTTAGGCTTCGTTTGGTTCAACTGTGCTAATGTTGTGCCTTTGTTGTTTTATATGGAATACTCATGATACTATTGCGTTAAAAATAACAAGTTGCTCCAGAATTCAATGATATGCTAATGAAGGCATTAGAAGACGCATATGAAAAACTATGAATTTTCTAAGCACGTTTCCTATAAAAATCGAAAGTGGTTCTCAAAAAGTTGAACAAGAGAGAAAAGTAACATGGCAAATGAAGGTTCAGGGTTATGAGAGAGATGTACAAATTATGCTAATTAGGTTTCATGAGATTGTGGAGATGCAAAAGGATGGGTATATTGTTAAGGTATATTTAGCACGTGTATCATATGTTAAACGGAACCCTAACGGGTCGTCGGGGATTTAGGGTTACGCCTATAAATACCCCGCTGGGGGCAACGGGTAGTTCATTCCAAACTTGATGTTCACTCGGATGCTTCGAGCGCTCCTATCATTCTCGAAGTGTTTCTCTCGTGAGCGCCCTCAAGCCCCCCTCTCCCGTGCGGTTTTCTCTTGGTAACCGCTACTGTCGCCCCCTCCCGATCGTAACTCCCGTCGCCAGTAGAGGAACGACGCCACCGGCCGCTGTTGAGCCCTAGCAGTCGCCCGCCGTTTGTGTCGATCTCTGCGACGAAGAAGCCGCTCTCTGCAGATCCCGATCGCCGTGATCTTCGTCGCCGTTCTGATCGCAAGGAGAAAGTAGCCATTGCCGCTCTCTCTCCAGTTCGTGCGCCGCTGTGCGATACTTGTTGTTCGCGTCTTCAGGCCACAAGACGCCGCCCCTGATCGTGATCGTGGTTTCGCCTGGATCGTTTTGCCCGTCGCTCTCCCTCTGTTGACGCCGATCGCAGAAGACAAAGGAGACTTCGCCCCTTTTTCGCGCGTTCTGTTCGCGTGTTCTCCCCGATCGACGAAGTAGAGACGATCGCGTCTCCAGTCTTCCCGATCGCGTCTGCAGTGCTTTAGGCCTCTGGAGAAGTTCAGGGAGATCCGCTCCCGTCGTCTATCTCCGGACTGCGCCGTCTTCTCGCTGTTGTTCGTCGAAGGAGAAGCCGCCGCCGTTGGAGTTCGCCGCAAGACGTGAAGCGCCGCCATCCACTGCCGCAGAGGAGAACGCGCCGCCATTCCCGCCTCTGGAAGAGACGATCGCGCGGTTCGTGCGCGTAACTGCCGCTGTTTCGTGGGATTCGAACCGCTATCGCCGGGCGTTAGCGGTAACGCCAGGCGATAACCTCCCCTGCTGCTACCGCCAGAGCTACCGCCCGGGCTACCGCCAGGCGATAGCCTTTTTTGCTTGTGGAGATCCGTTCTTCCGTGTTTCAGCCGCCACCTCCAGATGGCCTCGCTTTCGAAGAGCAGCAGTCTGTCCTCTCCTGTGCCGTTGATAAAGCTGGAGAAATTCTCCCATTCGGAGTTCAGTGCCTGGAAGAGGAATACCCAGTTCGGTATGAAATATCTGAATATATTTTATACGCTGCAGACTGACCTCGCAGATTTCAAAGGTGAAGACGACGTTGCTCAGTGGATCAGCGACGAAGACTTCTGTCGCGATTATCTCCTGAATTGTCTCTCCAATTCACTGGCCGAGACATTTGGGAAACTGAAGACAGCGAAAGAGATCTGGACTGCGCTGGAAGATCAGTTCAAGGAGGAGGAGAACATGTCCAAGACGCATCTGGTGGACAGGTTCATGGGATTCACCTTCACAGAGGACAGGGAAATCCTTCCCCAGATCGCAGACCTGGAGAATCTGGTGGCCAAGCTCAACAGTGAAAGTCTCTCTCTGCCAGATGGGTTCGTTGCTGGTGCCATCATCTACAAGCTCCCCTCAGCATGGTACTCTTTCAAGACGGAGATGTATCGCAAGAAGACTCAGGTCAGTCTGAAAGAACTCAAGCAGTTCATCTGCATTGAGGATGAGAATCGGACAAGGCATGTTAAGGAGGTGGTGAGCAAGCAGCAATCTGCTGCTAATATGGTCACACACCCGAAGAGGAAGCCTAGATCTGATCGGACTCGACCTCCCCCCAGTGCACCCTCAGTAGTAGACACCAGCAAGAAGATTAAGAAGTTCAAAGGCAAGTGCTACAACTGCAACAAGTGGGGTCACTGCGCTTCTGAGTGCAGGCAACCCAAGAAGCCCGATGCTAACCCACCAAAGCCTGATAACAGAGCTCATATGCTCCATCAGACTGCGCCCTCCCACTTTGTTGCCAAAGTTGGGAACGTTCAGGCCAGTACTGACTGGTGGTTGGATTCGGGGGCGACCTGCCACGTCTGCAACAACTCCGCTCTGCTGAAGGATGCCACTCCAGCCTCTGAGACAGTTACCGTGGCAAATGGAGCCACTGCTGCGGTACTCCAAACCGGGACCGTGGATCTGCTCCTCTCTTCAGGTACGCATTTAATTTTGAAAGATGTTAAATACATTCCTACATTAGCTGCTAATTTAATATCGATTAGTTTGCTAAGCGATGCGGGTATGTCCTTTAACATTAGTGGTGGTAGGGTGACCTTAATGGTTAACTCACATTATTTTGGTTGTGCGTACGTCGTCAACGGAATGTATCGTTTGAGTCTAGCAAACGAAGTAGTCAATCAGGTTAGTTCTACTTTGATAGATCCTAAGACTTTACACGCAAGACTAGGACATGTCAATTATAGAAAACTACTCCTGCTAGCTAGAACTCATAACATCCCCTTAGACACTAAAACCAAATTCGACAAATGTGAGATATGTGCTCAAACAAAGATAACTCGAACACCATTCAGTCCGGTGTCTCGGAGCACACGTTTACTAGAGTTGATACACTCCGACATTTGTGACTATAAGAGTTTTGTCATACGTGGTGGTCGGAAGTACCTGATAACTTTTATCGACGACTTCTCTAGATATACTCACATTTATCTCTTAAAATCAAAAGATGAAGCTTTTGAAAAATTTCAAATTTTCAAAAATAGGGTTGAGAACCAGTTGGATTTAAAAATTAAACGCCTTAGGAGTGATCGAGGAGGTGAGTACGTCTCGGGTGAGTTTAGGGATTTTCTTGCCAGCAATGGCATAATACCTGAAACCACTGCCCCTTATTCGCCCCAGTCAAACGGTATTGCCGAGCGGAAAAATAGAACTTTAACAGAAATGTTGAATTCTATGTTGTTGACTGCCGGTATGCCTGCCGCTTATTGGGGAGAAGCAGCCCTCGCGTCGAATCACATCCTAAATATGGTTCCTCATGCTAAATTGAAGCAAACCCCGTATGAGCTTTGGTTTAAGAGACCTCCCAGATTTGATCACCTCAAAACCTGGGGTTGTATCGCCTATGTTAGGATACCTGACATAAGGAGATCTAAGTTAGGACCTAAGACGAACACTTGTGTCTACTTAGGATGTGCGGTGGATAGTGCTGCAGACCGATTTCTAGATCTCTCTACCAACTCGGTCATTGAGTCTAGAGATGCTGTGTTCTTTGAGGATAAGTTTCTTAGAGATAAGAACTTGACTCTTCCCGGTCTGCCAGACACCCGTTCTGATACCCTCGTTGGGACGGAACTACGACTCCCTGACACTGAGCCAGTTCACACTAGTGCCCTAGAGTCCACTAGGCTATCTAATAGGGAACGTGTTCCTAAAAGCTTCGGTACAGATTTTGTGACTTACCACGTTGCAGCTGATCCATCCACCTATACGGAAGCGATGCGATACAGGGATTCCCTGTTATGGAAAGAAGCCATTGATGATGAGATGCACTCTCTCATGGAAAACCACACTTGGACGTTAGTTGACCTACCCAAAGGAGCTAAGACCATTGGGAGCAAGTGGGTTCTTAAGAAGAAACTGAATCCAGATGGGAGTATCGCCAAGTACAAAGCCCGTCTAGTCGCCAAAGGCTTCACTCAAGTGAGTGGCGTTGACTATTTTGATACATACTCACATGTTTGTCACATTGCAACGATCAGGGTTCTTCTCGCTATTGCATCTATTGAACGTTTTGTCGTTCATCAGATGGACGTTAAGACTGCATTTTTAAATGGAGATCTAACTGAAGAGATCTACATGCGTCAACCTGAAGGGTTCGTCGTACAAGGTCTCGAAACCAAGGTCTGTAAGTTGATTAAGTCACTCTACGGATTGAAGCAAGCACCAAAGCTATGGCACGAGAAGTTTGACACTTGCGTAAAAGGCCTGAATTTTAAATCCAGCCTTTCAGATAAATGTCTGTACATACGGACAAGTCCTCACTCCGTCGCTATAATCTGCTTGTATGTTGATGACATGCTAATACTGGGTACTGATCAGTCTGAGGTGGAAGACGTTAAGGTTACCTTGAAGTCAAAATTTAGCATGACTGACTTAGGTGTGGTGAAGACCATCCTAGGCATGGACGTGAACTTTACGGATAAGGGAATCACCCTCAGCCAGAGTCACTACATCCGTACTATACTAGAAAAGTGGGGTTATGATAGGTGCAGGAAGATTGAGACTCCATACGACTATAACAATAGACTGAAACCTCATGACGGTTCACTTATTCGCCAGTTGGATTACTCCAAACTCATTGGTAGTCTCATGTATGCTACTACCTGCACTAGACCCGACATAGCCTTTACGGTCGGCATGTTGAGTAGATTCACTAGTAACCCTGGAAAGGACCACTGGGATGCCTTGGAAAGGCTAATGCGATACTTAAAGTATACTGAGCAGTATGCTTTATGTTACAGTGGACACCCTCCTGTGCTTGAAGGGTACTCTGACGCCTCCTGGTGCTCAGACGTTGGTGATAGTAGGTCCACTAGTGGTTATGTGTTTACCCTAGGAGGAGCCGCAGTAGCTTGGAAATCTAAGAGGCAAACGTGTATAGCACTATCCTCTATGGAATCCGAACTCTATGCTCTTGCTTCAGCTGCCGAAGAAGCAGAGTGGGTCAGAGATTTGGTTATGGATATTCCAATGACGAGTCTGAAAATGAACTCTATCTCGATATTTTGTGACAATCAAGCCACAAAAACCATTGCAACTAATTCCCTGTTCAATGGTAAGCGAAGGCAACTACAGATGAAACAGACCTGGTTGACCTATCTCACCGGTCAATGGATCATTTCCCTCTTGGACGTGCGATCAAAAGATAATGTAGCAGATGTCCTTACCAAGGGCTTATGCAAGGTTCTTACATCTAAAACATCGGGGGATATGGGATTAAAGTCTATTTAGTGGGACTTAATACCTATGTTTGTTTAAGATTTTAGAACCGAGTCTGCCTACATTCACGCATCTAGACTGAGTACACTGAAGTATTCCAGATGTTACTTGATGAAGCCTGAGATTGTTTAGTTGCTAGTCATTCCAAACTTGATGACTTACACAACTACTTCTTTTCAAAGGCTGAATTGGGTATCATTCCAAAAACGAGTACTAAAGTTGCTGATATGCGTCCTGATATTATGATCATTACTTATATCATTCCAAACTTGATGATATATTGGTCACAGCTTGTTGTATCATTCCAAACTTGATGATATAATACAATTGTGAAACGTTTGGTAATAATCTTAATAATCGAAGGAACATAGCTTGGTTCTATGAAACCAAATTTCTAATTTTGTGTAAATTAGATAAGAGATGCGGACCTGTGAGTCTTTCTTCCTAGTTAGAGTATTATGTTCAAACTTGTAAGAACTAATAACTTTACCTTTGATATGCATATGTATGGATTCATTGAGTTTTGTTCTCATGACATTCAAATGTTTAAATGCAGATCAATTGGAGTCTGGAGGAGAGAAAGTGGATTTCGACATGGATGGAGATGATCTGCTGTTTGAGTAGACCGACCCGTCACCTGTTTGAGTTCTGTTTTTCAGATTACTGTTCTTGCTTCTGCTTTAGCTTTTGCATGTTTGGAACCTGTTTGAGTTTAGATGTTTGATCTAAAACTCTTGTTGCTTTTAATCTGAAACTCATTCTGTCGTTATCTAACTAATATGTTTTGTTTAACCTGTTATATGATACAATTGCTACAATATAGGAGGAGAATGTTAAGGTATATTTAGCACGTATATCATATGTTAAACGGAACCCTAACGGGTCCGTTAACGGGTCGTCGGGGATTTAGGGTTACGCCTATAAATACCCCGCTGGGGGCAACGGGTAGTTCATTCCAAACTTGATGTTCACTCGGATGCTTCGAGCACTCCTATCATATATTGTATGCATTGGATATGACCGCTCCATGGACTTTAACCATTCCAGAGCATGGAATCAGGTTGAGTGGAAGATCTGTAGTATTTGTGCCCTTGAAATGTATATTACATATGAAACTCCCATTTTCTTGTCTATGAAGGAAAAAAGTACAAGAGTTCATAGAATCACATTAAAATCTTTCTAACAGGGCATAGGGGCTTCAATATATACTTTGATGTTGGTTAGAATGCATGTTTCTCGAACGCTGCTTTCATTTAAGATACAGATACAATTAAAGGTACGATATCAAGCATCCATGTTGAGCAGGAGTCATGTCTCTTATAGAAAGCTAGAAGCCATATAAACATATAAATGCAGGAATTATTGATTTGAAAATTGAGTACTTAAATTTCTCTAATGCAACTTATAGAATGAGAACACTTCAACATGGTTACAATAATCAACTTATACCTTATTGAGTAAGTATGATGATCAGTAGTGCCTTCTCGAAACTCTTTCAAGTAAAGTGGGAAAGAATGGTAACATAAGTCTGCAAAATCTCTAACCACAGTGCAACTTCCTTTGATAGTTCCCCATGTCCCATCCTATTTGATTTTCAAGTAGGTACAAAAACTGTTGATATCTGGAACTAAATTAAGGCCAGAAAACATGACAAACTTTTCATTCACTTACCACAATGCTATGGACGAACTTCTTCGCTTCAGTTTTATGCCGAAAAGCCTCGAAAGTTGAAACCCATGGAGTGAAGAAACCATAGCCAATCCCTACAAGGACACTTCCGAAGATGCTAAGAGCTAGCCACAAGCTAAATAATATTGGAAGAGTAAAGGTGATGGCAAACTTGAGAGCTGCATTGATCCGATTAGTCCTGCACATAAAATAAAGCTCAATATAGCTCTAGGATTATCTTCGTCATAAAATTCATAAACCACTTGCATTTTTAGAAAATAAGTTCTTCAACAATTGACGAGGCAAAGTGGCAAATATAAAGATACAACATATTTTCATGTCTAAAACCTCAATTAGAATATTTTGATACAAACCCTAAATGTGCAAACAAAAAGACAACTTGATCTATTTTGTCTTTTTATAAAAAATAATTATGAGTGGTGTCTTCTACTACTATATATCCTCTATTTTATCTGAAATTTCTTCTCATTTAGCACTTTTAATCCTATCCTGATATCATTTTGTATCAGGATATTTGATGCAATATTTTTTATCTTTTTGTTATCCAACTCACCGTATAAATAGAAGAAGTGTCGTCGTAAATTCTGAGAAATATTAATTTATGCACAGAATAAAGACACCATAGTATGGGTTTTCCCACTCTTTCCTTGTCATCGTCCCGAGCCACATCACGACCGAAAATCTAGTGTTGCGTATTTAATGTTGGCCACTCTTACGCTTTAAGTCACTCCTGATATTTCAAGAATCTATATTGGTACTCGTCGCATTTGCGACGAATTTCATTATACCCCTAAGGGTGAGCCACCTGATGTGTTCTCTTCTCGTGGAGACCTTCGATACACTCCAAAGCGGTATCCTAGTGTAGGTGTCTTGGATGTTCTTCCGAGTGATTGTTGCTTTCACGATGATTTTTCCTACATACTGCTTATTGAGTCTTCTGACAAGTCACAACCCACGAGTAATATTCGATATGTCATTGACTCATACTTTACTGTTGGTACTTCATATAAGTATGCGATTGTTCACCGCATACGCGACGATTACTTCCACACTCCACCTAGAGAGCCTCCTGACAGGCTCCCGCTAGTTAGGTGCTTGTACATAACTAGTTAATTAGTCGAGCTTGAAAGTGCTATCAATAACCCAAAGATCTAGTTTATCACTGCCAACGCTCTATGAGACTTTTGACATACTATAGTATCATATTTATTTGTTGATGTCCCGGGTGATTATTCGAGTGATCATCGCATTCGCGATGAAATTTTCTACACCCTACCATCTGAGCCTCCCATGTACCCATCTTAGAAGTTATTCGTAGCACCAAAGAACCCCAGTGTATTGAGTTGTTCATGTCTATTGTTCATCTTTTACATTTGTTGCATGATCGTTTACATATAGTGCATGACTCTTCTGTGTTGCATGATTCATATTTATTGTATGTTTTGCATCATTTGCATTAATTGTATGAATTTGTCCGATATAAAATTGCAATGAGAAATGAAAATTACAAGGTTTACGTAGATCTTCATAAGAGAGGAACTTTAGAAAACGTGAGCAAGTGATGGTGATAATTAGAGCTGAGAGGTTCCTCCGGGGAACTGCGATAAAATTAAATGTCAGGCGACTGAGTCTTTATACAGTAATGCGGTAGATTGTGTCGAATGCTTACGAGTTAAATATCCCTAAGAGTATGGGAATTCTTCATGTGTTCAACATTAAGGATTTAACTTCAGATTATGAACCTCACAAGTATGTAGAGTTCATTCCCTGATTCTATCGGGAGAGAACGTCGGATTATTGGTGATATGTGGATGTTATCGAAGGAGTTTGATTTGCTTGCCCTTGGAGTTTGTCGGGAGTATGTTCATCTTCATTCAACGGAGATGAATGATTTCAGGCGGGGGGGAATTGATAGGGATCAAAGTGTAACGCCCCGGTCTACTGTGGGTGCGCTACACGTCTGCAAACCAGTGACCCCAACCCCTCTCCACGGATCTGATTGGCCACAGCCGCTAATTCCAATGGCGGGTTGTTGAGGCTGGGGCCTGAACCCCAGAGCTCCTAGATAAGAGAGCTCTAAACTGGTCCTCATCACCAATTGAGCCCTATTAGATTGCAAAGGAGGAATAGATTTTTGACATGTAGCGGAGCTTTCAGAAACATAAACTCTCAATTATTCTGGAAGGATTCGTCCTACATTGGGTCCATTGGCTACACCAGACGACCTCTTGCGTGGTCATTCCTCAATCAGATGCTCATCAAGCGTTATGATCGTCGATGCTCTGAATATGCGATGAAGCGCTTAGGCAGTGTTCGCCGGACGAGCTCCTTGAATAATTACATTGATGAGTTCATTGAAATCGTCACCCATTCTACGTGGGGTTTTTCATACAAGGGCTCTTTCCCACATCTACTTTTGTCTCTATACCCACCACCCTCTTATCATCACTACGTCGTGGAGATTGTTCGATTGGTTGAAGCAAATTTTTCCATTAACGCCAACGACTATCCTCGTCCCTCCCCAATCTACACATCTTACATCAACGCCAACCCTACTGCTCCCCTGCTACAATCAAACCACCTCTACTCGAGCCTCCTCCCACCAACCTAGTCACCACCCTACCAATCAGGAATAAAACAACTTACGAAGCAAGGGCATTGCTTTTGGTGTAAGCAAGCATACACTCTTAACTATGATTGTGCAATGAAAAAGCTATGTGCAATCATTGGTGATGACGTGGAGGAGGTTGTTACGGGTCCACCGTCAGTTATCCTATTATATTAGTAGCATGTTGTATCGAGTCTTTATTAGGTTGAGTCTTTATTATGGTTGAGTCAAGTTAGAGTATTTTAGGTGTTTTAGTGGGTCAAGTCTTATTATATTAATATTTATGCATTTTTAATATTTTATATGTCCGATGTAATTACGGGGTTGCCCCCGGGGGTTCTATATATTAGACCCGGTCATGTATTTGGAATTTATGAAATGAATTATGAGTTTTCCTTCTCTCTCTCTAAATTCCTCTCCCTCTCTCTCTAAGATCTTCTCTCCTTCCTTCACCCTCTATGGTTTCTTCCTCTCTCATCCCCTCCTCCACCGTTCTAGGGCTTGCCCTTTGTATCTCCGCCTCCAACAATCCGGCAACGAACCAAGCCCGTAACAACTTGGTATCAGAGTCGTCCTTCCTCGGCTTCTCACTTCCGCTGTCCGCTCAGTTTCATCGTTCCCCACCGACTATTGAAGCAGCACACCTCTGCTTCCCTGGATCGAACCCTCGTCGCAGCCTTTCGAGATGTATTCCGCCGCTCGGGCCGTATTCCGCCGCTCAGGACGTATTCCGCCGCTCAGGAAGTATTTCGCCGCTGCTTCGGCACGCCAAGACCTCCTCTCTGTCGAAGTCCCTTGTCGTTGCCATCAGCCTTCTACTTTCTGTCGTTGTTGCCCCGCTTCATCGACGCACGCCCTCCATCTTCATCGACGCAAGCCTCCTCCATCGTCGACCCCCTCGTCGACCCCCCGCTGCGTCCACAGCGATCTGATAACCGCAGCGCCGAACCCCACTCTCAACTTCAGAGCCTTCCGCCAGCGTCGCACCTTCCAACGCCGCCTCCGCCCAGGGCACGTCTCCTCGGCTTCCCATCTGCGGAATCAACTCCTCTCTGCGCCCTACTTTTCCCTCGAGCCCCACACATCAGCGCCATCAAACCCGCTGTCCCCCTTTATCCTTTTCATTCTTTTCTTTTCTTCTTTTCTGATCCTCTAATCCCATCAGCCAACTTCATCTCCCATCTCCTCCTGCAGCCACCTTTATTATTTTTATTTTATCCTGTTTCCCTCACCTTCTCTTAATTATATATATATATTAATTAGTTATTACCTCCTTTCATCATGTCCCTTAGCGTCGCCGACCGCATTGAGCTGCTCGACACCCTCGACAGGCTGAATCGTCGCATTGCTCGGCGGGAAGCTCGGCTCGGCCACACGGATGATCAGTTTGACCTCACGCTCGACGCCCTCCGCATGTCTCGCGACTCGTTGGTGTTTTTTCTGTCACCACCACCACCGGAGCTGGATTCGTCGCCGTCCCCTCCAATGATGGTGCCACCACCGTCCTCCGTTGTTCATGACGCGTCACCGCCGCCTCTGGCCATCTCCCCGCCGCCTCCGGCCATCTCGCCGCCGCCTCCGACCATCTCTCCGCCGCCTCCAACCATCTCGCCGCCGCCTCCGGCCATCTCGCCGCCGCCTCCGGCCATCTCGCCGCCGCCTCCGGCCAACTCGCCGCCGCCTCCGGCCATCTCGCCGTCTCCTCCGGTCATCTCGCCACCGCCTATACTGGCCCTTGCTCCGCCTGCCGCTGCTCTGTCAGGCCTTGCGCCGCCGTCACCGCCAAATCCGTTCCTGCTACCGTCCATTGTTCCTCTCACCTCCTTGCCGCTGCTGCTCACCGCCACCCTACCGACCTCACCGAAGCCATTACTTCTGCCGTCGGTCATTCCGAAATCGCCGCCGCTACTCGCCGCCGCCTCCGCCACTACGCGATATCAAACATTGTTCTGGCGGGAGATCAAGATGTCAGATGCTCCGACCAAGCCACATGGAGTTTGAGCTTGAGGTCAAGCTCGATGTCAAGGACGGATCGAGTGTTACGGGTCCACCGTCAGTTATCCTATTATATTAGTAGTATGTTGTATCGAGTCTTTATTAAGTTGAGTCTTTATTATGGTTGAGTCAAGTTAGAGTATTTTAGGTGTTTTAGTGGGTCAAGTCTTATCATATTAGTATTTATGCATTTTTAATATTTTATATGTCCGATGTAATTACGGGGTTGCCCCCGGGGGTTCTATATATTAGACCTGGTCATGTATTTGGAATTTATGAAATGAATTATGAGTTTTCCTTCTCTCTCTCTAAATTCATCTCCCTCTCTCTCTCTCTCAGATCTTCTCTCCTTCCTCCACCCTCTAGGGTTTCTTCCTCTCTCATCCCCTCCTCCACCGTTCTAGGGCTTGCCCTTTGTATCTCCGCCTCCAACAATCCGGCAACGAACCAAGCCCGTAATAGAGGTCACTTAAGCGGACTTTGAGGCTCTAGACATTGACAAGAGCACCTCTAATGAGCCCTACTAAGCAATTTGCATTGTTTGGATCTTCTAGGTTACACAATTGGGGGGATTTTGAGGCAATGGACTATGAAGATCAGGAGACACCTCCGAGGTACGACTATCCTAGATATGGTTGGCATAGAGCAAGCCACAATTTTCGCTCCCTGTAGTGGACTGCATGCAGCTCTCGACGACTCCCTTTTCAGCTTTACAGGCATGTTCCCACTAGCGTTCTTTGTTACGAGTTGCATCTTCATGTGGGACCATGTCAGTTGGTGGCACATTTCTATGACTTTGGTTCGGGGGTATCAATGTGATCTTGCACGTAGCATGGTTATGCATACTAAGGGATGTGAATGTTAACCGGGCTGCCATGACTATGTCCTTCAAACTCAAAGTGCATCAGCATACCTTATGCAGTGACTCCACCATCATTTGCACCACTACTACATTTCAAGCTATTTAAAAGACCAAGACAGTGAATTTTTCAACTCCTCTTTGATAAGTGGTCGGACACCTTCCAGAAAATTCCCTAATTTCCCTATAGCGGAAGCACATCCTTGATGCTTATCCTGAGGTGTGCACCACACCGCATGGCATACCTCAGCCGCTTGATAGATCACTGCATTCCTCATGAACTTTTGGACTCGATGAAGCAATTTATTTCTCAAAGTTGGTCCTTCGCAGGCTGTAATAAGATCAATGAGTGTGCGAGGGACATTCTGTTCCAGACTCAATATGGCCAATATGAGTTTGTCAGCATGTCATTTGGTTTGACGAACGCAACAACCACATTCCGAGCCACCATGAACCAAGTGTTTTGGCCAGTTCTCTTAAGTACATCTTGAAATTCTTTGATGATATATGTGTGCATAGTGTAACGTGATAGGATCATCTCCATTACTTCGCCGAAAATTTCCAGTGGTATGCTTTGTTTGTGAACTTTAATAAATGTTATTTTGGTAGAAAGGAAATCAACTACCTAAGCCATATTATCTCTTCACAGGGAGTTTCCATGGATCAGAACATGGTGGAGGCAGTGCTCAATTAGTCGTTCCTTGTGAGACGTGTGGGGCTTCTTGGGGTTGATGGGCTACTACAAATGGTTCATGCAAGACTATGACAAGCTTGCACGATCGCTCACCGACCGACCTCCTCAAAAAGGACACCATTTTTCGGTGGACTCCAAAAGTGGTCGAGGACTGCGGTCCTTCAACAAGCCCTTGTGGCGGCCCTGATCCTAGCCATACCGAATTTTGTTCACAAAGTTCCAAAATTCTCATATTGATTCTCCTGCAAACAACACGCTTGCACCTACGCTTCGCTCCAATCCCCACCCAAATCTATCAACCACACTCGCCTTGTATCCCCGCCCCCAATTACTCAGTGACATCTAATTTCATTTAACTGGCATTATATTGATATCCTGATAATTTTTGTGATTTTGCTCATATTATTTACATATTTACTCTTGTGCACTTGTGTCATGCATTCTCCATGTACTTACTTTTAGTGCATTATCATTAGTATGCAATTATTACATATTAGCATAATTCGACTTTGTAGAAGAACGGATTTGGAAACCACTATTTGGAATATTCAACCAGTAATATTATGTTCACTCACTTAATACAAGAAGAATAGTTACTTAAATAGGACAAAGGAGAAAGATAGAAAAGAGAGAATAGACAATGTGGGACTAAAGGAGCCTAAGGAGGAAAGGGTCAAAAGGGCCTTTTTTATACATGGGCTTTTATATGTTCTAACACTCCCCCGCAAGCTGGAGCATACAAGTCGTAGGCACCAAGCTTGGAAAGACTTTTGGTACAGAGAGCGAGGTAGAGCTTTTGTAACAACATCAGAGACTTGATCAGCAACAGGAACATGACGAAGACAAACTTTCTGAAGTCGAACCTTTTCCCGGACAAAGTGACAGTCAACCTCGATATGTTTGATGCGTTTGTGAAACACAGGATTTTCAGCAATATGTATAGCAGCTTGACTATCACAAAAGAGAATTGTCGGAGCCGGAAGCTGGACTCCTAAATCAGTGAGGAGACTCTCAAGCTAGGTATTCAGAGACTGCAGCGTCCATGGAACGATACTCAGCTTCAGCGGAGGAGCGAGCAACCACCGTTTGCTTCTTGCTTCGCCAGGTAACTAGATTTCCACCAAATTATGTGCGGTAACCGCTGGTTGAGCGACGATCATCGAGAGACCCAGCATAATCAGCATCACAGTATGCCACAAGAGATAGAAAGGTGGAAGGCTTGTATACCAGGCCTTGTCCAGGAGCATTCTTTAAGTATCTAAGAATTCGTTCGACGGTCTGAAGGTGGGAAGTCCGCGGAGCATGCATGAAGCGGCTGACCACACCAATCGCAAAGGAGATATCTGGACGTATGACAGTCAAATAGATAAGCTTGCCCACGAGGCGCCGATAATACTCTGGATTAGGAAGGAGCATATCTGAGTCCGATCCGTGAGAACTCAGTTGATGGTTTGTATCCATGGGTGTGTCCACAGGTTTACACCCAGAGTAGCCAGCATCATGGAGGAGATCAAGACAATATTTCCGCTGAGAGAGAACCAAACCATCCGGTCGTCGAGCGATCTCAATCCTTAGGAAGTACCGTAGCCGACCTAGGTCCTTGGTGTGAGATTGAGAGGCAAGATGCTTCTTGATGTGAACAATGTCAGCAAGGTCATCTCCCCTGACAAGAATGTCATCAACATAAACCAAGAGAATAACAGTTCCGGAGGGACGTCGACGGGTAAACAATGAGAAATCTGCTGAGCTTTGGGCAAAGCCACACTCACGAACCACTCGACTAAATTTCTCAAACCATGCCCGGGGAGACTGTTTGAGGCCGTATAAGAATTTCTTCAGGTGACAAACAAGGGACTCCCCCGTGGTTGCATAACCAGGAGGTTGTTCCATATAAACCGTTTCCATCAGATCACCATTGAGGAAGGCATTCATGATGTCAAGCTGGTGTAGCGACCAATGTCGATGAACCGCAAGAGATATAAGCAGGCGAACATTGTTGAGCTTGGCAATCAGAGAGAAGGTTTCCTCATAATCAAGACCATGTTGTTGAGTGAATCCACGCGCGACAAGACGAGCCTTTAGGCGATCAACCCTCCCATCGGGATGATATTTGACAGTGAAGATCCACTTACAGCTAACCAGGGACTGGTCAGGAGGAGGGGGAACAAAGGCCCATGTGTTGTTCGCCCAGAGAGCCGTCATTTCTTCATCCATGGCAGCCCGCCACCCGGGATGTTGAAGAGCTTCCTGCACAGAAGAGGGAAGGGAAATAGAGGACAAAGACGCCGCAAACCTCTGCAAATCAGGAGACAACCGATGTAAGGAGACATAATTGAAAAGAGGATGCAATGTGGAAGGTGCGGGTGGATCAACAGGCAGCGGAGCATCTGTGGTCAGCAGGGGCTGTTGCGAGGCACTAGTTCAAGGGGAGCGACGAGAATAAACACGGAGAGGAGGTGTTGGGAGAAGAGGTGGTAACGGGGATGTGGTAGGAACAACAAGACGTAGGAGATCACGAAGGGAAGACGGTATCATGGGGGCGGTGTCATGAAAAGACTGTTGTTCAAGCCTTCAAGGAAAGTAACGTCCGCAGACGTAATCAGTTTTTGGGTAGAGGGAGAATAACAAACGTAGCCTTTTTTAGTCCGGGAGTACCCAACGAACATGGAGCGAGTTGCTTCGTCCAAGATGATGGACGAAGCAGACGCAGCCAAAGACCCGTGGAGTTAAGGGAAATGGTTCGCGCTCGGGGAATAAGAGAGAAAGGGGGTGGATAAGTTGAGGACCGAGGAGAGCATGCGGTGATAAGATAGCATGCAGTGGAGATAGCAAAATTCCAGTAGTAAGTAGGGACGTGCATCTGAAAGAGGAGAGATCGGGCCACTTCGAGAAGGTGGCGATTCTTTCGTTCAACGATGCCATTTTTTTGCGGCGTATGAGAACATGAGGTTTGGTGAATAGTCCCCAAGGAACTGCAGAACTGTTGAAAGTCATGACTAGTGTATTCACGGGTATTGTCAGTGCGAAGTATTTTAATGTTGCGAGAAAATTGGGTGGTGGTTTCAGCGGCAAAGGAACGGAAAATAGACAGGAGTTCAGAGCGATCATGCATCATATATAACCATGTCATGCGGGAGTAATCATCAATAAAAGTAACGAAGTAGCGATAACCAAAAAGACTTGGAGTTTTGTAAGGTCCTCAAATATCAGAATGCACTAAATCAAACGGGGCAATACTTCGAGTACAACTAGGAGGAAAAACAGAGCGATACTGTTTTCCATAGATACAAGATTCACAATCGAAAGAAGAGAAATGATAGTCCGGCAGAGCCTTCTGAAGGATTGGAAGATGAGCATGACCAAGGCGACGTTGCCGGTCAATAGAACTGATGGAAGATAGTGCATGAGCATGTGGATCCAAGATATAGAGCATGTTAGGCAGTCGTCCGCTACCAATGATATTCCGAGTCTGCCGATCCTGCATAAGAAAAGTAGAGGAAGAAAAAGTAATAAGACAATCATGATCATTGGTGAGACAACTGACAGAAAGCAGATTAAAGTGGGAGCCTGGAACATGAACAGATTTCAATGGGATAGTAGTGTCGTCATTGGACACGGTAATAAACTTTGGACATGGAGAGTCCAAATACAGAGCCGGCTTCTGAGGAGTGATGTGGTTGGTTGCATCGAAATCCAAAATCCAGGAGGGGCTATGGGAGAAACAGAAGATACCTGTATGGGAGACAGAAGAACCAGAGGAAGATGGCAGGGACATCAGACCACGCAGCTGCTGCAGTTCTCCTCTTAAGGCATCAATGTCAGGGTGAGAAGAGGCAGTCTCACAAGCAGTGGAGGCATGAGGTATGGAAGAACCATGTTGTGGTGGAAACCCATGTTTCCTATAGCATACTGCTTCAGTGCGACCATCCCGACCACAAAAGGTGCAAAGACGGGTGTTCGGACCTTTAGGGCGATAATTGTCACGACCACTCCCTCGTGTATTAGAGCGGCCACCCCGAGAGGGAAAAGGTAGGGGTTTGTGATCTGAACCGTGATGAAGGAGCATAGGAGAAGGGGTCGGAAGGGCAGTAGGTGGCGTCACCTTGAGCAACATGGAGCAAACATCAGAGAGAGAGGGTATAGTAGGAGAGGAGAGGATGTTTGCTCGAACACTGTGGAGATGAGGAGGAACGCGGACCATCATTAAGGCAATACCAACAGCTTCCTTCTCAGCCCGTTGAGTTGCAAGGTCCAGAGTAAAGGGCTGATATTGTATTCAGGCCTCCACAAGAGTCTTGGACTGGGCAACATAAGAGGTGAGATCCCCATCAAGCCCGAGGTCAAGCTGCTGTAGAGCAAGAAAGATGTCAAACAGGTATTGGAGACTATCTTTTCCAGAGTATAGGGATTGAAGCTCATCCCACATAGCTTTGACAGTGTCATGATACATAGACATCCGGTACGGTTCACCCTCCATGGAATTCAGAAGCCAAGAGTGGACGCGGCCATCATCGCGAAGCCAATTCTCGGTAGAGTCAGTAGAAGGGGTGCGGGTAATATGGTGAAGGAGACCTTTTGTCTGAAGGACCCGGCGAACGGAATGAACCCATTCCACAAAGTTCTTCTTCCCGGCAAGGGATATGGTAGTAATCCTGAGTTCATCCCGAGGATAA
This sequence comes from Dactylorhiza incarnata, assembly GCA_033032865.1. Lineage (NCBI taxonomy): Eukaryota > Viridiplantae > Streptophyta > Magnoliopsida > Asparagales > Orchidaceae > Dactylorhiza > Dactylorhiza incarnata. Next base: position 1,979,317 of record JAWHQI010000316.1, read on the forward strand.
GAAACGGGGGCGGTTGCAAGAGCCGGAAGAGTGGAAGAAGTGGGGGCAACAGCAGTTCCCATTGTCGAGTGGGAGTTGGTTAGAGGGAGCTTTGGCTAGTGGGAGAGCTGGCGAGTGGGAGAGTTGGTGGTAGTGTGGAGCTGGCGAGTGGGAGCTGGCGAGTGGGAGAGCTGGCGAGTGGGAGCTGGCGAGTGTGGAGCTGGCGGAGTGGGAGCTGGCGAGTGTGGAGCTGGAGAGTGGGAGTTGGCGAGTGGGAGTTGGTGAGTGGGAGAGCTGGCAAGTGGGAGTTGTAGGCGAGTGGGAGTTGGAGCTAGCGAATGGGAGTGTGGAGCTGGCGAGTGGGAGAACTAGCGAGTGGGAGCTGGCGAGTGGGAGTGTGGAGATGGTGAGTGGGAGCTGGCGAGTGGGAGAGCCGGGAGAGGAGAGGAGAGTCGGGAGAGGAGAGCCGGGAGCAAAGCATCAACCGGAAATAACAGGATCATAACCTAGCTTTGATACCATGTAGAAGAACAGATTTGGAAACCACTATTTGGAATATTCAACCAATAATATTATGTTCACTCACTTAATACAAGAAGAATAGGTCCTTAAATAGGACAAGGGAGAAAGAAAGAAAAGAGAGAATAGGCAATGTGGGACTAAAGGAGCCTAAGGAGGAAAGGGTCAAAAGGGTCTTTTTTATACGTGGGCTTTTATATGTTCTAACAGACTTGTTAATGATCAATCGAAAATGATGGTGCGGGCTTTAAATTCATGATGCTTAGTTTATTACATGTCAGAACAATTTGCATCGCATTTATATTAAGTCTTTCGTTAAGTCATTCGCATTTGTTACATGCTTGACTGCATTCATATGAACTTAGGCCAACGTCGAAAGTTGAAATCCATAGACTCTTCGGATCCATGGATTTATGCAGCTGAATGTGAGCAATCGGGACCCGATATTCCTTATCATCTTTTGGCAAGCACTTTTTAAGCTTTAGGAAATGCAGTTGCATATGATATCGCTTACCACCCCCCCAGATCCACAATCAATCAAAAGTGCTCAATAGTTGTCTAGAAACCTATCTTCGTTATTTTATCCATGTCAGTCATCCGAATAGTCAAAGTGGATTAGTTGAGCGAAGTTTTCCTACAATACTTATTTTCATTATGCATCTGATGGGGAATCAGAACCATTCATTTTATGCGGATCGACGATCGTAGCAGTTTTTGTTCTTGTCATTTTTTATTTCGAGTTGTATTTTTATGTATTTTTGAGCCGGGACGATCGGTCAATCATAGCCGTTCGTTGCCTCCTAGAGTCTATAAATAGAGGGCGAGGGCTCTCATTTTAGGCATTGAAGAATGGAGTATTGAAGCCCATTCTTTGGTCATTCGGTGTCGAAGCCGAGTTCCGGGTGCGAAGCCTTGGAATCCTCACCACCTTGCCGTCCACCACTATCATCCTCCACCACAAACCGCCGGCAGCCCTCCCCCTCCCAAAACAGCCATCTCCTCCCTCCTCCCCCCAAAACAGCCATCTCCCCCCTCCTCCCAAAACAGCCATCTCCTCTCTCCTCCCAAAACAGCCATCCTCATTCCTCCACAGAAAAAACAGCCCTCTTTTTCCATCATTTCCGACTCCGGTGATCACCGGAGAACATCTCCGGACACCTCCGGTGATCCAACACGAACTCCCCTACATTTTCCCTACATTTTGTAGTTTTCGGCGATCGCCGGAAAATCTCTCCGGCGACCACCACCACCTCCGGCAGTCTCCCACCGGCCACCACCAGCCAGGCGCCTCCCCCACTACTCATAACCACCATAACCACCTTCATAACTACACACTACCCCCACTTTCTCCTCTCTCCTAAATTTTAGGCACTCCTAAAATTAATCACAACCTCCCCACTCCCCTCAAAACTCTCTCGGCCAACAGAACCCCAACTTCCAGCCCCTCTTTACGTGAAGCCTCACTCCCTCTCTCATTCACATGTGGAGCCACTCCCTCAAACCCCCTCAACAACAGCCCACTATATCCCAACATTTCCCCCACATTCTCACGTGAAAAGAAGCCCCCCACTTCCTCCAAATAACTAATTCCCCACCTTCCTCTAACTGCTGGCCGAAACTCTCTTCCTTCCCAGCTCTCAAACTCACGTGAAATCCTGGATTGCTGGGTCCACCATCTACTGCCATCAACTGCAGCCTCCCCTCCCAATTGAATCCCGCCACCTGGCAGCCATCCAGAGTGCTGTCCAGACCATCCAGAACAGCAGACTCTTCTTGCTCGCTGCTGAAAACAGCCCCCTGCACCTTCCTATTTGTTGTCTCCATTCCTGGACAGCCAAGTGCAGTCCCTGCTTGCTGAAATCCAGTCCCGGCAGCCCTCTTAAAGCGCCTCCAGCCCTCCCCTCTTTATAGTCTTGGTAATAAAGGTTTGTGTGTTGATTTCTTTACCGTTGGGTCTTGTGTTTGTTCTCTACTAGGAGAGATAGTGGTTTATAAGTTTGCATTCAATTGTTTGTCTTTGTAATCTTCCATTTAAATAGTATTTGATTTTCTGACACTATTGCACTTATACAACTTCATGTGTTTCCATATTTGTGAGCTTTAACTCTTTGTGGCCAATCAAATTATTTTTTATTTATAAAACTAATTATTATTGCAAGTTAAATTCGTCGGATATGTATGGTTGCATGTAGGAGTTCATTCATGTGCTTTCACATCACATAGGACCGTTCTGCGTCAGATTGGTATCAGAGCCCGGTTCGGGCTTAGTTTATAATACGCGGGACTAGAACCTATATGTTTCAGCATGTCATATCATAGTAGCAATTGCTACTCTAATCCTTTATTTGATAAACATGAGTCCACTCATTTCGTTAATCCTCTATTTGAGGAACCGGATTCCACCACTGATCATGCATATAGAGTTCCCTCGGGAGGACCCTCATACTATCATGATTATCCTCATCACCAATACGTCACTCGTAGAAATCGTGCTAACCCTTTTTCACACTTTGATTTTTCTAGAGGTAATTACCTTGAAGAATATCAAGAGCCTTATAGAGGTCACCACCATCAAGATAACATCACGTGTAGTGGTCTCCCTAGTGTTCCGAAAAAAGATGTGTCGGTAGCCGAATTTCAACGATGGGTCAGTGATCAATTTGATCGCTTGGATGTTCATTTTGATGACATAAAGAATGCCTCAAAGGGAACCCGTAAGAAAAAACTTAAGGATTTAGGTCAAGTCACCAATGTGTCTAGTAGTGCTCTCACTGACATGAGAGACTCGACGCTAGATTTTAATTCCTCTCATATTGAGGAGATTCAATACCCACTTGATTTTGGGGTCGAGTCCGATCTTGATCATGTGATATCAGTGGAGAGCGACACTAGTATGATTAGTGAACATGGTCACGAGAGCGAGGACGAACGGCCCAGTGACACAGTGATGGTATATCCATTCTCTGCACCTCACTTAGTCCTAGTGTCCCCTACGACTAGAAAGCCAATCCTCAACATAACTATCGGGAGCCGAGAGCCTAGTGTTGTGTACTCAGTGATGACTCCTCTTATCTTTAAGGTCACTCCTGATATTCCAGAAACATATGTTGGTAGTCGTCGCATTTGCGACGAATTTCATTATACCCCTCCCGGTGAGCCACCTGATGAGTTTCTACTTTATGGAAGCATTCTACACATCATGGAATGGCGTCTCAATACCAAAGTCTCGCATAGCCTTCTGGGTGTTTATTTCACACTCGATGAGTATTTCTATACTCTACCAAAAGAGCCTCCAGATAAGCCACCACTATTTAGGTACGTGTCCACTATCTTTGAATTAGTCGAGGATGAGAGTGCTCTCGATGATCTTGGGTTTAGTGTCATCATTGTTAGTACAAATATTTCAGGTGTTTATTTAGATGATCATCGCCCCCACGATGAATTTTTTTACACCCCACCCACTGATCCCCCTGATCATGTGCCCCTCTAGTATGACACCTGGAGGGATGCAGAGTCTCTACATAGCGGTTCTGTTATGTTTGTCGGTCATCATTCATTGTCACTGTGTAACATGCATGAGTCTATCCAACGTAAGAGTACTTGCAATAAAATTATTTATAAATCTTATGATGATAGCCACAGGAGATTGCAAAGCTTCAACGAAGGAGGACAAGTGTTGATTTGTGTATGTGCTGAGAGGTTCCCCAAGGAATTGCTCGTAAATTGAATGCTAAGCGAATGGGTCCTTACACTGTGCTTAAACAAATTGGAGCAAATGCTTATGAGTTGGATATCTCGACGAGTATGGGGATTTCACTTGTATTCAACGTTAAAGATTTGACTTCATACTTTGAGCCGCATGACTACATGTACCCTTAGTCCTCTACTTCCACATCCTCTCAGCCTCCATCTGCATCCATCACTCCACCACAGCCTCAGTTACCACCATTCTCGCCTTCCACCTCGCCACATCAGCATCAACCTTCACCTACCACCTAGCTTCCTCCTCAGCTTGAGTCATCGGCACCGACTGCTCATCCGGCTTCTCCAGTTCCTACATTTCGTTCATCACCAGCAGTTCCACCGTCTTCATCAGTACCACATTCTCCGACACAGACATCATCTAGCTTCTTCCACAGTAGTGCAGTACAGTGTTCGACGTCAACGACAGTAGCAGTACCTTCTTCAGCATTGATGCCCAGTACTCCGTCCCCGACATCTTCGACATCATCTCTTTAGCAGCAGCACCAGTTACAGTACCATCGTCAGCTTCAGCAGTACCATCCTTGGTTCTATCATCATCAGCGTCAGCGACCTACGAGTTCAGAGCTACCGGGTTTCTCCTTGCCTTCAAACGAGAGCACGCTCATCTTCATTCACGGAGATGAATGATTTCAAGGCGGGGGGAATTGATGGGGAATCGGAACCATTCATTTTATGCGGATCGACGATCGTAGCCGTTTTTGTTCTTGTCATTTTTTATTTCGAGTTGTATTTTTATGTATTTTTGAGCCGGGACGATCGGTCAATCATAGCCGTTCGTTGCCTCCTAGAGTCTATAAATAGAGGGCGAGGGCTCTCATTTTAGGCATTGAAGAATGGAGTATTGAAGCCCATTCTTTGGTCATTCGGTGTCGAAGCCGAGTTCCGGGTGCGAAGCCTTGGAATCCCCACCACCTTGCCGACCACCACTATCATCCTCCACCACAAACCGCCGGCAGCCCTCCCCCTCCCAAAACAGCCATCTCCTCCCTCCTCCCCCCAAAACAGCCATCTCCCCCCTCCTCCCAAAACAGCCATCTCATCCCTCCTCCCAAAACAGCCATCCTCATTCCTCCACAGAAAAAACTGCCCTCTTTTTCCATCATTTCCGACTCCGGTGATCACCGGAGAACATCTCCGGACACCTCCGGTGATCCAACACGAACTCCCCTACATTTTCCCTACATTTTGTATTTTCCGGCGATCGCCGGAAAATCTCTCCGGCGATCGCCGGAAAATCTCTCCGGCGACCACCACCACCTCCGGCAGTCTCCCACCGGCCACCACCAGCCAGCCGCCTCCCCCACTACTCATAACCACCATAACCACCTTCATAACTACACACTACCCCCACTTTCTCCTCTCTCCTAAATTTTAGGCACTCCTAAAATTAATCACAACCTCCCCACTCCCCTCAAAACTCTCTCGGTCAACAGAACCCCAACTTCCAGCCCCTCTTTACGTGAAGCCTCACTCCCTCTCTCATTCACATGTGGAGCCACTCCCTCAAACCCCCTCAACAACAGCCCACTATATCCCAACATTTCCCCCACATTCTCACGTGAAAAGAAGCCCCCCACTTCCTCCAAATAACTAATTCCCCACCTTCCTCTAACTGCTGGCCGAAACTCTCTTCCTTCCCAGCTCTCAAACTCACGTGAAATCCTGGATTGCTGGGTCCACCATCTACTGCCATCAACTGCAGCCTCCCCTCCCAATTGAATCCCGCCACCTGGCAGCCATCCAGAGTGCTGCCCAGACCATCCAGAACAGCAGACTCTTCTTGCTCGCTGCTGAAAACAGCCCCCTGCACCTTCCTATTTGCTGTCTCCATTCCTGGACAGCCAAGTGCAGTCCCTGCTTGCTGAAATCCAGTCTCGGCAGCCCTCTTAAAGCGCATCCAGCCCTCCCCTCTTTATAGTCTTGGTAATGAAGGTTTGTGTGTTGATTTCTTTACCGTTGGGTCTTGTGTTTGTTCTCTACTAGGAGAGATAGTGGTTTATAAGTTTGCATTCAATTGTTTGTCTTTGTAATCTTCCATTTAAATAGTATTTGATTTTCTGGCACTCTTGCACTTATACAACTTCATGTGTTTCCATATTTGTGAGTTTTAACTCTTTGTGGCCAATCAAATTATTTTTTATTTATAAAACTAATTATTATTGCAAGTTAAATTCGTCGGATATGTATGGTTGCATGTAGGAGTTCATTCATGTGCTTTCACATCACATAGGACCGTTCTGCGTCAGCATCGGGCATCGCTCCCTCCTAGTTGGTGTATGGGCGCCCGCCACCTTCTGCGGTCTGTCACTTGCCAGGTGAGTGACAAATGGAGATGTTAGCAAATCAGCTTAAGGACCATGACAGTATTCTCCAACAACTCAAATTCCACCTGCAACGAGCACATCAAAAAATGGATGCCCAAGCTAACAATCGTCACTGCGAAGTTCCCTTTAATGTTAGGGATGCTATGTTCGTCAAACTATGGCCCTATCGACGTCTGTCTGTGATCAACATAAACCATCTCAAGCTCCCAGCATGTTATTATAGGCCCTTATCAGCAATGAATCACATTGACAAATTCTTTCATGGATCCAAGCTAAAAAAGTTGACATGTGATCACTCGGTGGGGGATATCAGCACAAGTGGCAGTTGACGGAACATTGAACTTCACCATGGACTCAATCTTGACCGTGATGATTTTCGTCGATGGTTTCCAAAGTTTTACCTTGAGGGCAAGACACATTTTTCATACTGCGGTATTATTGCAGAGCCAAACGTCAAGGAGGCAGACACGAGTACATGGCATATGTACACACATCACAGGGCATGAATCAGCCTTTTCGAATCTCATTTTAATGTTTCTAAACTCTATTTGCTTTTACTTACAGTTTTGCCACTCTCATGTGAAGGATATTTATGTTGAAGGTTGTAAGACATTTGGTATGTTTTGGGTAATGAATCGGTAAGCCTAGGGATGGTTCAATGGTTTAACCCTTCGAAATTCTCACATATTTTCCCTCCGTTCCTCTCTTGTCTTGTAACAAAAACATTTAATGTGTGCTTTACAAGGAGAGCTTATGCACTGATGAAAAAACATAATTTAAACAGCTTATTTTATGTCATTGAGACATGTATGTGTTTGGGTAATAATGAGCTTGGGTAAAACTATATAAAATTTATCCACCTTGCCTTGATCTTGTTGACCAATTGTGATTAAGCAGAAGATTCAAAATTACAAAAAGTCCTTTTCGAGGGTTTTTTAAAGGATTAAGATCCCTTTATAATCTTAAAATTTTAAAGCAGAATATGTTGACTCATTTATAATTCTCATTGTCATGCTTCCAACATAATTTTCCTCCATTTGTTAGTATCAAAGCATATTAGGCGTTCTCATACTACATCACTCAAATATAATGCCAGGTTGTGTGATTTCATAGAAAATCATGCCAGTAGCAAACCAAACGGGATGGCAGCTTGCAGGTTGTGACTCCTATTTTCCTTTCTCCTTCAAAAGAAAAGAACAAAGAGGGGATAGAATGTATATCTAAATCCACTTGGGTCAATCTATTCAAGACAACTCAAGACTCGATTGCACAAGTCATGAAGGCATATTTAGAGTAAATTCTAAACAACTCTTAGTAAGTGACAACACAAAGTGAGACAATGGAGCACACTAAATTAGTGTCATCAACTAGTCTCCATATCAAAAAATGGTGTCCAATGTGACTATAGGTATTTTTACTAAAGCTAACTAATCCGAGGCCGGCCCAACATCCTACTCAACAAGGCATACTGCTACTCAAGTACTCGGCAAGTCGTCCTGTAACTTCAGTACTCACCAAACATGCTGACACACCAGACTCATTCGTATTACAAGGCTACCTCGATGCTCACAGAGATTTCTTCACAGTGAACTTGCTCCAAACCAAGTTGGAGCATAAGCGTCGCTCTTTGCTAAAAATATGGCTACACCATGGTTTATGGCATTATCTTATATTGCGAGTTTTGTTGTCAGGAACTTAGGAGAAGGCACACCTGCACCCAGGGATGCATTTCAGAATCGAAACCTAGACCTGAGGAAGATATTTCATGCATTTGTGTCGTAAGCAGGAGAAATATCAGCAATCCTGGATGAAATGCTCTTCCAGGAGCCTTCTTTATTTCTTCTTCTTCCTCCTCCTCCTGTAAATCTCTTTGTAATTTCACTTACTACAATAAATCTGTTAAATATATATATTCTTGTATTTTATTATTTCTTGTTTTGTCTCACATTGCCTATTGTGGTTTCCTCCCTCCTCTCCTCTCCTATATGTAAGACCCATTGGTCTTCATTTGTTACCAAGTGAATATATACAAAGCACATGCTTTCCTCATTTCTAACATGGTATCAGAGCTAGGTTATGCCTAAAAATTTTTTTCTGCTCGCTCTGCCCGTCGCACGCTGCCCTCCCTGCCGGCTGCCCGCTCTGCCCGCTGCCCGTTCTCCACAGCAATCTGCCCGCCCGGCCTGTCCGTCTGCGCCCTGCCGACCTCTCGCGATCTGCCGACCTCCCAAGCCCGTGCTCGCGATCTGCCTCCTCCCCGAGCCCGCGATCTGCCGACCTCTCGCATCCGCGATCTGCCTGGAGATCGATCTGCCGAGCCCGCGATCTCCCTGCCCGCGCGAGCTTCTCTCGCATCCTGACGGCCAGCCTCCTGTCCGCGCGACTTGCTCCCGCGACCTCCCAGACAGCCCCTATCCGCGATCTGCCTGGTGATCGATCTGCCGAGCCCGCGATCAACCTGCCCGCGCGAGCTTCTCTCGCATCCTGACGGTCAGCCTCCTGTGCGCGCGACTTGCTCCCGCGACCTCCCATCCAGCCCCTACCCGCGCGATCTGCCGCGTGATCTGCTCCGCCCCTACCCGTGCGATCTCACGGCGTGCGATCTCTTCCCGCCGACTACCGAGCAATCTTGTCGCAGTCGCATCTTTCTCCTGCAGGCCGTGCAATCTCAAGTCGCAGTTTGGACGACTTGTCTACTGCTGACCGCGCGATCTACCCCTGCCCGCACGTTTCCATGACGACTCCTCTGATCTCCCCACCACTGAAAGCGACGTCCTTCCAACTCGCCGGAGCCAGCGACTGGCCTGACTGGGCCCTGACTGTTGAAGCCGCTCTCTGCTCCCGTGATCTTTGGGATCACATCATCGGTGCTCCTCCCGCCACTGCAAGCTCTGTCCCCGCCAAGGTTGCCGCTCCTCCCAGTTCGGACAAAACTCCTGAAGTCGTCACCCCTACAGATGCCACCACTCTTTGGCGCCGTCGCGATCAAGCCATCCGGGCTTACCTCTTGGAGTCCGTTGCTCGTCCGCTCCTCACTTCCATCGGTCGCCTCCCTTCTGCCCGTGCCATGTGGGAATATCTCCGAGACCGTTTTGTCCCCCGTGGTGGTGCTCGACGTCACCGTCTCATCTGCGACTCACAATCTGCCCGCCAGGAAGGGCGATCTGTTCAGGACTTCTTCACCATGATGAGTGCCTACTGGCACGAACTGGACTCAATGATCCCTCTACCCTGCGGCTGTCCTCGCTCTCTGGAATTCCAGCGCCATCTCTCCGAGGGTCATCTCCACCAGTTCCTCGCTGCCCTGCGTCCCGAGTTCTCTCTACTTGCTGCTCAGCTCCTTCACCGGATCCCCCTTCCCACTGTGGATGACGCTCTGATTGCTTTTCTCGATGAAGAGACCCGTCTCCGACCTCCTGTAATCGTCTCAACTGATCCCAGGCCCGACACTGCCCTTGCGTTGCATCCTCGCAGCAATTTTGTCACCTGTCACTACTGTAAGAAGGTGGGGCATATGAAGTATGACTGCCCTACTCGGCCCCCTCGACCTGCTCAGCACAAACCTCCTGACCATCGTCGTGATGACCGTGGTCGGGGACGCGGTCGTGACCCTGGATCTCACCCTACTGCTGTTGTTGCTACTGATCGTCTACAACGACTCGAGGAGTTATTACTCCAGTCCCCGATGTTCCACTCGGCCTCCTCTACCAACTCCCCTGCGGAACACAGTCTCTTAGCTGTTGCCCCTGGTACTACTGTCGCTCGGGTTACTTCAACTGCACCTTGGTATTTCGACTCTGGGGCCTCCTGCCATCTCACCTCCGATTCCAACACCCTAACCAACTGCACTTCCACCCCCACTACCCTTCAAGTCACTACTGCTGATGGGGGCTTTGTCCCTATTCTGCGATCTGGCTCAATCACCCCGACCTCTGCCCCTTCTAGTCGACTTACGCTCTCAAACGTCCACCATGCTCCTCGGCTCCACATGAATCTCATTTCTATTAGCTCTCTTTGTGATCTCGGACTAACTGTTTCATTCTCTTCTTCTGATTGTGTTGTGCAAGATTCACGGACAGCTCAGAGGATTGGACAGGGCCGTAGGACTGGTGGCCTGTATCAGATGGAGTATCTCCACGTTCCCTCATCATCCTCTTCATCACCTTCTGCCCTTTCTGTTATCTCTGATGCCGACTTGTGGCACAAACGTTTAGGACATTTGTCTACTGATCGACTTCGAAGTGTTATCCGCTCTGGAGCTTTGGGTCGTGTCTCCTTTTCCCCCCTTTCTATATGTACTGGCTGTCGTTTGTCAAAGCACCTTGCTTTACCATTTTCAAGCAGTACTTCTCAAACCACAGCCCCTTTTGACTTAGTTCACTCTGATATTTGGGGACCTGCCCCAATTGCTTCACATTCTGGATATTTGTACTATGTTAGTTTTATTGATGATTTCTCTCGTTGTGTTTGGGTTTATCTCCTTCGCAATCGCTCTGACATACCTGATGTGTACCGCACGTTCACAGCAATGCTTCACACTCAGTTTGAGCGTCGGATTAAGATTTTCCGATCCGACTGTGCTCAGGAGTTTCTCTCCTCCACCATGCGCGACATCCTCCAATCACATGGCATCATCCATCAACAATCTTGCTCGCACACCCATAAACAAAATGGGATCGCTGAATGAAAACATCGTCACATCATCGAAACTGCTCGTGCACTTCTCATCTCCGCATCCGCTCCTCATTCTTTCTGGGCCGAAGCTGTCCTCACCGTTGTTCACCTCATCAACATCACTCCCTCCTCGGCCATATCTGGAGTCACTCCATATGAACGACTATACCGCCGTCCTCCAACCTATGCCCCTCTCCGAACATTTGGATGCACCTGTTTTGTTCTCCTTCCCGTCCCTGAACGCAATAAACTCTCTGCTCGCTCGTCCCGTTGTGTTCACCTAGGCCTTAGCCCTCACCACAAGGGCTATCGGTGCTACGATCCGGTGACTCGTCGCATTCGCATCTCTCGACATGTCTCCTTCGTTGAACATGAGATGTTTTTCTCCTCCATACCACCAACTCTTCCCGCCCAACCCTCCGTTTCTCCACCCATTTCTCTTTCGCTACTCCCTCCTATTCCAACTCGTCCCAGGACTCCCATTATCCATCCTATATTATTACCAGCCCGTCCTCCGGTCGAAGATCCTCCCTCAACCTCGACTCCTCCTCCGCTGCCCACAGTCCCTCCTCCCGCTCCTGCTCCCTCTGATACGGCTACGTCTGACGCTCCGTCCGCCTCTGCACCCGTGGATCCTGCTCTTCCCCGGCGCAACCCTGTTCGCAATCGCAACCCGCCTGCTCGCTACGACCAAAGCCCTGACAGGTCTACCTCTTCTGCTCTCATCACCACTACCTCCTATTCCCCGGCTTTTCAAGCCTTCCTCACGGCTCTCCACTCCCACCGGGATCCCCAGTCATACCAAGAGGCAGTTGGAAAACCCGAATGGCAGCAGGCCATGGCAGTTGAACTTCAGGCCTTCCACAGAACTCACACCTGGGACCTCGTCCCATGTCCTCCTGGCGTCACCCCTGTCAGCTGCAAATGGATATTCAAAATTAAGACTCGCCCGGACGGCTCCATTGAGCGACACAAAGCCCGCTTAGTTGCTCGTGGGTTTTCTCAGGAACATGGGATAGACTATGATGAAACTTTTGCACCGGTTGCAAGAATGACAACCGTTCACACTTTACTTGCAGTTGCTGCTGCCCGCAACTGGCCCCTACATCAAATGGATGTCACCAATGCCTTTCTGCATGGCGATCTCACAGAAGCAGTGTACATGGCCCCTCCTCCGGGTATCTCCGTTCCCCCTGGCTACGTCTGCCACCTCCGTCGGGCCCTCTATGGTCTCAATCAGGCTCCTCGTGCCTGGTTTGAGCGGTTTCGTACTGCTGTTCTAAAGGCTGGCTTTATTGAACGACAAACTGATCATGCCCTGTTTACTCGCACCTCCGCTCAGGGATGCGTCATACTACTCTTGTATGTGCACGATATGATTATCACTGGCGATGACCATGTCACAATTGCTTCTCTTCAACAGCACCTCCGCAGTCAGTTCGAGATGAAGGACATGGGCCCCCTTCGATACTTCCTTGGGTTAGAAATTTCCCGCTCAAACGCGGCATCCTGGTCTCTCAGCAAAAATACATCTCTGATATTCTCTCAGTTGCCGCTCTCACTGACGACCGCACTGTTGACACCCCCATAGAGCTCAATCTGAAACTCCTCCCAACAGACGGCGAACCGCTTTCAGATGTCTCCCGCTATCGGCGCCTTGTCGGGATGCTGGTCTATCTCACTATGACTAGGCATGACGTTGCCTACGCTGTTAGCTTTGTCAGACAGTTTGTTCAAGCTCCCCGCTCAGCTCACTACGCCGCGGTCCTCCGGATTCTCCGCTATCTTCGCACCTCCGTCAACCGCTCGCTATTTCTCTCTGCAACTTCTCCACTCACCCTCCGAGCATTTTCGGATGATGATTGGGCGGGGGATGTTACGACTCGTCGCTCCACTACCGGTTTTTGCATTTTCCTGGGCGACTCTCTGATCTCCTGGCGTAGTAAGAAACAAGAATCCATTGCACGCTCCAGCACGGAGGCTGAGTATCGTGCCATGGCTTCCACCACTGCTGAAATCATCTGGCTCCGCCGTCTTTTACACGATCTTGGTGTGCAGATAACATGACCCACTCCTCTATTTTGTGACAATCGAAGTGCCATTCAAATTGCCTCCAATCCGGTGTTCCATGAACGGACAAAGCACATTGAGATTGATTGTCACTTCACTCGCCAGGAATTCCTCGCCAACACTATTTCTCTACCCTTCATTACATCTGAAGAACAGATTGCGGACTTCCTCACCAAGTCACTCACAGCTGCAAGATTCAGATATCTCATTAGCAAACTCTCGGTTCATGATCCACCTTGAGTTTGAGAGGGCGTGTTAAATATATATATTCTTGTATTTTATTATTTCTTGTTTTGTCCCACATTGCCTATTGTGGTTTTCTCCCTCCTCTCCTCTCCTATATGTAAGACCCATTGGTCTCCATTTGTTACCAAGTGAATATATACAAAGCACATGCTTTCCTCATTTCTAATAAAATCAATCAAAAGTAGATTTACATTGCTCATTCCCAAGCCGATCTACTCTCTTCTTTCTACTCTCACGACTCTGTGGCGGTGGGGCTTAGTACATAGAGCTTGATTTAAGCTCCACGACAAATCAGAATCCAACGTTCTACTTGTAAAAACACAAGAAACCCCGGAAGCAAACATAGAAAAGTTGAGAAACGAAGCTCACTTGAAAAGGGAATAGACAGTCCATGCTACATGAGCTGGGAAGAGACCAAGAATTACACCGATGTTCCCAAATATCAGCAGCAAACCAGCGATCGGCCCCACCAGCAGACCTGCAACCAAAATCCCAATAATACTCGCATACTTTACTTCTAGGGTTCTTTGAAGAGCAGTGTTTCGAGATTTGGAGACCTTTAAGGGCTCCGATGAGAAGGGCGGAGCAGAAGACGAACACCACGTAAGCGATCCTGAGTAAATATTTGATGGAATCGATTGGAGCGGCGTAATTCTCTTGAATCCATTTGCTTAGCGAATCCCATGGCCGGGCCGCAGTCGCCGACATCCTCTCTAGAGCGCCGGAAGAAATAATGGCGTAGAAGAGAGAGAGAGAGAGAGAGAGAGAGAGAGAGAAGGGGCAGCTGTTAAGAAGAATCAAAGAAAGAAGATAAGAGATGAAATCTTCGCGTATAAATAACAAGCATCATGAGGCGGCTGCTGAAGCTTCCTAGTTTCAAAAGTGACGGCGCCTTTTTACCGTTGTTTAAAATAGAAAATGATTTTTTTTTAAATGTAATTAAACGAAATTGTTTTTTAGGTAAGTTCGTTTCAACAATATTGATATTCAAGAATTGGCTTTGAAAATATGAAAATTAATACTAATGTTCAGACGGACAATTTTAAGGTGGAATTGGTTTTGGGATCCAAAGTCATCGCTATTGGAGTAAACCTACAAAACCTTCCGTCCAATGTTTAGGTCCCGCCGTCGGTTTTGAGATTGAGCATTTCGGAACTGCGAACTCACTCGGACGCATATTTTTCGCGCAGGCGCGCACTTTTCCCCCGGACACGCATTTTTCTCCAGGCGTGCATTTTTTCCGAGGGCGCGCATATTTTCCCTGGGCTCACATTTTTCGCCACGGCGCACATTTTTCGTCATTCTTTCCAATACCAAATCCAACCTATGACAGAACAACTTTTATGCCTCAATTTCAATTCTAACGACCGAATTTCATCATGCAGTCGAACAACACAATTGAAATTCATCACAAAGTCATTTCTTGCGGATATTGATTTTTGTTGAAAAGTCAATTCTAGAAAGCCAAAAACTGTGCGCCGAACGGGCACATATATATTTTCGTAAAAGAAGATTCGTGGGATTGAACCAGTCAACTGGCAGCCGGAGAAATATTTTTTGGCAAATCTATTATTTGAATTAGTTGATTGTTATATGCAAATTTATTTTGGATATTGTTGAAACTCGGAAATCGGTTCAACTAAGTTCGGACCGAGGAGGTAGCTTGAGTTACTTCTCTCGCCATCGAACCCCGAGAAATGAGTATTTCTAGCCTAAAACTAGCCCTCTCTAATTAGTTGGTGGTTACCTATAATCAGACCCACATGCTGTAACGAGGAGATCCCGGCACTAACACGGAGTTTACTGTCACTTCCCCTCCGAAAACCAAAAGCTGAGTCAGCACCTCAGATAGCACAGAAGAGACAAACGAGAGCTCAGACTCTTCCGGGGGTGGATCTGTACTGATCTGAGGGATTAAGGGTTCTATTTATAGATAAATCAATCTGATAGTAACAAATTGGTCAGGACGGACAACACCGTCTGTGTTCAATAAACAATTTGTATACAACGCTCTTTCACTCATTTTCTTAAGAAGAAGAAATTACATCAGGCCGGGACACAACAAATTAGTTCACAATCAGATATGGCCCTTCAAAAGGCAAGCAAACGGTGCATCAAACTAGACATGAATCTCGATGCAAGACTCGATGGAGTTTATATGATAACCCACACGTTTTCAATACGTGCAAATATTACTCTTTTCTTAAAGGGTGTTGTTATTTGTACCTCATATATGAATATTCGTACCCAAAAATTAATTTTGTATATTAATTTATAATGTTCTAAAACTTTAATATTTGCACCCACTTCCATTCACGCCAAACTCCTCGACCTTCCTTCCAATCAGTCGGCTCCAATGTCGTTGTCGCCTCCATCATTACCTATGGTGTAGGACGGAATACGGAGATCGCTGCCGGCGACGCCTCAACGGTGCACCGGACCCCACCTCAGCCAAGAAGAAGAACGCCGGCGGCGCGAACAATCTTGTCGCCACCGCTGCACCTCGAGCTCCTCTGACCTATCTAGCTACGGCGGCTTCTCCTCCGACCTCGAATCAGTCTCCACAACTCACCTTGTCGTCCTCATAAAATCAAAGGTTCTCCCCGGTGAGTATGAATGTAGGCGACGATTGCGGCCCACTCCGACGAAGAGGTTGCTGAAGAAGAAGGCGTCATCTCCGGCGCCGGCGACAAGGAGAAGCTAAAGTGAGTTACCTAACTGCTATGAGAGGGGCGACGGGTTGCCGGAAATCGAAAGGGAGCTCAGCCTGAAATGGTGCTACGAAGAACCTCGCCGCCGACGGGATGCGAACGAAGAAATGGGCGGAGGGCTGCGACCGAAGAGAGGGGCGTCGGGCTGCATGGGAAGAAAGGGATGTAGGCGAGCGAACGGCTGCGAGCGAAGAGCGAAGAGAGGGTCGAGGGTTCCGCGGGGTCGGGTTTAGGGCGTGGTTGAGAGAAACCAATGGCTTGGGTACAAATATTAGATTTGGTTTTTTTTAAAAAGAGATTAAAATCTTTAATTTTAATAGTGTGAATATTCATTTATGAGGTACCGATAACAATTCTTAAATAGTAGATACAGTTGCTTTCAATAAACAATTTTTATTTATTTTTATAAACAACGAACAATTTATTAAGCAGGGTAATTGATTATCACTTTTATAAACAAAATGCATATTTGATAAAACTAATATTATAATCATAAATTTAGCATTAATTATTGAGCAATGTTAAACACAAGCCAACTTACTATACGCAGGCCACAGTTTTGTAAAAAGAGCGATGTTAAACGCATGCCGATTTTGGCTATATGCAGACCACAATTTTTTTAAAAAGGTATTATTTTTCCATTTCAACCCGCGGGCCATAGAACTAGACTTATACGGACCGTCATCGCCCACGACCCGTGCAGCCGCCGGAAGAGATCGAGCTTCCTCTCTAATCTCCTCTCCCTCCTCCGGTGACTCCAACCGGTGATCCTCTCCAGCCGATCACCTCCTTCCCTTCTCCGGCCGGCGAGCTCCTCTCTCTTCCTCTAACTTATTTTTCTATTTTCGAAAATGCTCTATGCATCTGAATTTAATTAAAGGATAGTATTTTGTGCATAAATAAAGCGCGATGTTTTTTGTGATTTTACACGTCTTTTATTGATTAAAGCCTTGAAAGGGGTGGTCATAAACATATTTTTTGTGATATATAGAATTAAAATGATTATAATGTATTTTGTTGGACTATTATTGTGGGTCAAATTGACTGCAAAGTTGTATTTATTTGGCTCTTATGAATGTTATATTTTGTTTGATAATTTATTTAAGAAAATATTAATTTGATTTTTGAATATGCCCTGGCTGTAAATGTGAAATTTGGTTTGCATTAATAATTTTTTGACCTGCATACAGTCACTCGATCTCTCTTGTGCTACAAGCAGAGAATCTCGACGGCGGCAAATATGTACACGTGTATGAAAGCTGAAGCTAATAATTAAGGCTAAAGTTGTCATGCATGATGTGAGAGAGTTGGTGTGTGCATTTAAATATAAATTTGTTATGATACACATATGATAGTAAATGATTATATTATATAGTTTTATGGTGATACGATATTGCAATTAAATAATGCAGTTAGTGAATAAAATTGTGTTCAACTTAGAACCAAGTCAACCAACCCTAAATTAAGTATGATTTTATTAATTTATCAACTTGTGTGACTATATACTATATATTATATTTAAAAAAAAAGGCCATTGTTATTAGCACCTCATTTTTTTTACTTTTTTTACTATTCGCAAATATATATTTTAAAAATCGATATGCGCAAGCATTAATGTTATACATACTTAAACTTTGAAAACAAAAAGAATGCCTTAAACATAGTAAATAATAAAATGTTACAATTCCTAAGATCCGGCGAATTGTGAAGCAAAAAATTCAAGTGAATCAGTATTATAGAATAACGATTGTTAGATATCCGAGAAGACAGAAATTTTTTCAGTCCAAGTGACTGAGATTTAAATCAGTATCCGGGACTTTGCAAGCGAGAAGTTATTTTTACCTTTTAACCTAGCGAAAAGTAAAGACCAAGTTTTTTCTCTACAATCCTGTTTACTTCCAGATGCTTCATTTGACCGCGGAATACCGTTGATGTCACGCCTCCAATGATGGCCAAATGACATCAATGAAAGCTGAAGGCTGTGCTCCAGCGACTGACTGGCAAAATAAGGTCGAGGATCCAGCGACTGGCCGGCGAAGCGGATGAGGTAGAGGATACAACGATTAACCAGCAAAATTGGAGGGGCGCGCTACAGGGAGGGGGAGTCGTTCGGGCGCCTGAACTGGGAATTCGTGGAAGAGGCATCGGCGCCAGCTGAGTGAGTGCGGATAGATTTTTTAAAAAGCCTTAAAAATTTTATTTAAAAACACTAAAACTCCATCACAAGCATCTTAATTGTTCTATCACTATTATTATAACTATAAAATAAGGGCAATGTTATAAGCACACCAGTTTTGGCTATTCGCACGTCAATTTCTGAGTTATTACGCGCCTTTTGAAAATACGTCTTGTACATGCATTTTAAAGAAAAGTGTTCAACACGAAAATTGTAGATCTCGTCAAGATCTACAACTTTCGTGTTGAACACTTTTCCTAAAAATGCACGCACAAGACGTATTGTCGCCTTGATCGTAACTATAGCGAATTTATGAAAATACGCTTTGTACATGCATTTTTAGGAAAAGTGTTCAACACGAAAGTTGTAGATCTTCGTGTTGAACACTTTTCCTAAGAATGCATGTACATAGCTTATTTTCAAAAGGGGCGTAATAATTCATAGAAATTGGCGTGCGAATAGCCAAAACTGGTGTGCTTATAACATTGCCCTAAAATAAAAAAAAATAATAATAATAAACACCGAATAAAAATGCATGGGGGACGAACTGCCCAGGCGCTAACAAAATTTGAAGGCATACAGGAGCGTGAATCAGATCATAATAAAATAGAGTTGTTAAAAGCAGACCACAAAATCTCACCGCAGCGCAAAATAAACCCGGTTCAAGCATTTGTATCACAGTATACCATTGAAATTTTCACGCCCGGAGGCCCCTCTTCCCGGCGCCGGTCATCCGAACCGCCCGGCGCCGGTCTTCCTTCCCCAAGAACTAAAATTCTTGAGCTAGAGGAAAAATTCCTCCACACTTTACACTTTATTTAATGGGACTTTCATAATATACAAAAACCTTGAGCCAAACCCAGTCATCCTTAAAGAGCTGGGGAACTAAAACTCAAATTTACCTCCAGATCCTACAATCTGGACCGTCTGATGCATTTGATCGGATTGAAAGGGCTGCGCCGATGAGCCGAGTTCAGGGACGAAATCGGCTTTATGTCCCAGCCTTCGATGTTCTTGGGAACGCATACATCAAAGAGGATCTGGCTGAGGACGCCTTGGGGCTTGATGCTTGGAATCTGGAACAGCCCGCCCTTCTGTTCATCGACCGGTGAAACTCCGGGGGGGATTTCGCTAAACTCGGTTGAACTCCGCACGAAGAAATGGTCGCTCGGCTCGAAAGCGAATGTTCTTAAGCTTTCGTTTGAATCGATTGCTGCGACCGATTCGGGTATCTTGTTATCGGCAGCTTGGTTGAGCTGCCGATTCGAAAATATAAGGCGCGCCTTGGAAAGAAAGTCGCTCACGGCGGCTCTGTACTCGTCTTGATTGTGCCTATAATGAGCTGCAAAAGAAAGAAGAACAGAATTGAAATCTTTCTTATCAGAAATAAAATCTTTTCTATCAAATCTTTCGCATCCAGTTAAATATGCTAGGCTAATCATCCCGTTTTTGATAGATGATTCTAAATTATTTATAAAAGAAAACTTAATACTTTGATTTTTTTAAAATAAAAGCAATTGATTACTAATTATCTATTTTTTCCTATTTTTTCTTATATTACTTTTTATGATTTAATAATACTGATAATAAGCCTATGCCGGCCGGTTCCATGCCAGGATGAAAAATGATGAGGGTTGTGTTAGGTAGACAAACAGCGTAAATTTAGTCATTCTTATAAATCTGGATCGTTTGAGAAATTGTGTAAAAGCTAGGTTGTTCCCCGTAAGGAACGCATCGTATGGTCCGAATGCGGCGTCTCGGCAATGACCGCTGCATCTTCAGGACTTGGGTGTAAAGTTAAATATGCAAGTCCTCGTCGTATGGTCCGAATGCGGCGTCCTGGCAAAGATCGCTCCACCTCTAAGAGGACTTGAGTGAGTGTTAAATATACAAAAGTCATCACATATTAGGCGTCCTAGAAAAGTAGATTGTATGATTTGTGTCCGATTTAGGTTTGGAAGTTGGAATATAGGTACGCTAATGAGAAAAACGATGGAAATAGTGGGTGTGATGATTAGGAGAAGGATAAATTTTTATGTCTGCAAGCGACTAAATGGGTGGGTGAGAAAGTTAAATTCTAAATAATTCAGGTTTTAAATTATGATACACAGAAAAAACCAACAAACAACGAAGTAGGTATTATTGTAGATACTACTTTAAGAGATGAAGTTGTTGTGATAAGTAGAAAAGGTGATAAAATTTTAGCTCTTAAATTGAACGTAAGAAAGAAAATTATTAATATGATTAGTGTTTATGCGTCTCAAGTAGAATTAAGCGAAGCTATTAAAGTGCAATTTTGTGAAGACTTATATGACTTGGTAAGAGAAATCTCACAAAGCGAGAAAATTTTCATGTGAGAAGACTTAAATAGACATATAGGGAAGGAAAATGTGGATTATACATACGTTCATGGAGGATTGAGTATGAAGAAAGAAATGAAGAAGAAAAAAACATTTTAGACTTTGTCATAGGACATGAGCTAATTGTGACAAATACGTTCAGCAAGGTTGCAAATGTCGGATGTCGGGGACATGTCGGATTGAGTTCTTAGATGTCGGATTGAGTTTTTAGACATGTCAGGAACATTGTAAAATGTCGAATTCCTATAAAATATTTATATTATAAGTTATACAACTTTGGATGTATGTTTATATGCATCTGCTCTTTCCACCACCAGTAAGCATTAAGACAAAATGCTAGCTGCAACATTTTATACTTGAATTTGGTGCAATTACCTAATATTTTTAACTATTATGGTATCTATATCTTCACAAGTATATGTAAAATGAATGAATACCAAAGCATATGAAACATTGAATAGATAAATATTTACTCTTCAATCACAAAAGATTCTAAGGCCGACATAGCGGATTTGATCCAAAATGTCGGGCGACATAGCGGATTTGATCTGAAATGTCGTGCGCACATTGCAAAATGCCATAGCTTCTATATTTTCATTATGCAAGTCGTTTTCTGTTTAAACAGGACATGTCGGCCGATATTTATGAAGATGGAAGAACATTTAATTGTGTTTAAGAGCGGGTCAAATAAGTCACAAATTGACTATTTTATGACTCACAGAATGGATGAAAAGATTTGTAAGGATTACAAAGTCATACCAGGAGAAAATTTGACAACTCAACACATGCTAGTGGTGTTAAATGTGCAAATTAAATATATTAAATTTAAGAGGGCAAAAGTGTTGCCAAAAATTAGGTGATGGAGCTTAAAGACGAAAAATATGATGTTTTCAATGCAGTTGTTATGAAACAACTAGTTGATGATCCTTATGTTGATCCTAGTGTCACATGGGAAGTAATGTTTTCCTATTTAAGGATAAGTGAAAAGAATGTACTTGGAGAGTCAAAAGGTCGTGCACATCCCACATAAAGAATCTTGGTGGTGAAAAGAGGAAGTGCAAGACAAAGTAAGGGGAAAGAGGGCTAGCTATAAAATACTCTATGCTTGTAGTAATGAAGAAAACTTGGCAAGGTATAAAATTGTCGAGAAAGAAGCTAAAAAAACAATACGTAAAGCAAGAAATCAGGTTTATGAAGAATTTTACAAGTGACTAGATATCAAAGATGGAGAGAGTGATATATATATATATAATTGGGCAAGCTGGAGAGAGGAAGACAAGAGATTTAAGTCAAGTTAAATGCATAAAGGATAAAACAGATACGATTTTGACAAATGATATGACTATTAAGAAGTGATGAAAAATATATTTTTATCAACTCAACAATGAAGAAAAAGACAATGAACTGAGCTTGAAAGAGTTAAGTAAATCAGAGTGGTATTATGAACATAACTTTTTATCGTAAAATTCAAGCATCATATGTAGTAAATGATGTTCTCAAGAAAATGAAAAATGAAAAGACAGCTGAGACAGACAATATACCAATCAAAGTATGGAAATGCCTAGGAAATGAAGGAATTTTGTGGCTTACATATTTCTTCAATAAGATACTGAAGACAAAGAGGACGTCGGGCCAATAGAGAAAGTATTTTGGTACATTTGAATAAAAACAAAGGAAATATCCAAAATTATGTCAATTACAGAAGAATTAAATTAATAAGTCATACCATAAAACTATAAGAACGAGTAATAGAGAGAAGAGTAAGACAAGAGACTAGCATCTCGGAGATTCAATTTGGATTTATGTCAGGGTGGTTGACCATGAAAGTTATACACCTCCTGAGGAGACTTAATAACAACTATCGAGAAAAAAAACAAGATTTGCATATGTTGTTTATCGATCTTGAGAAGGCTTATTGTACAACCCCGGTATTCGCCAGGAGGTGAGCAGAGGCCAAGTAAACCAGGATCAAGAGGAATAGGTTAGGCGAGTCGGGCGAGCTGGAACTTCGCGGCCGCTCGCAGGAAGGCGGACGAGCCGGGCGAGTCGGATCCAAGCGGGACGCCTGCAGGGAGGCGGGCGAGCCGACCTCGCAGGGGCCGCTCGCAGGCGAACGAGCGAGCCAAGCTAGGGGGCCCTGAGGGGTGGCAGGCCCACCAAGGGTCCAGGAGTGTCTTTACCTGGATACCCTTCGTGGGCTGTCAATAGCCCCTCAGAACAGCGGAGTTTAGCTGTTGGCAGACCATTTTGGACTGCGAATAGAAAAATGTAAGGCGGAATCACGCTATTAGCAGACCGTGAGTAAAAAACTACAAATAGACCTTGAAGGGCACCTTTGGAGAGGATTCCAATCTCAGTATTCTGAGTTTCTTCCTCCCTAGGTTTCTTGGTTTAGCTCTCAGGCTCTCCAAGGTGCCCAGTCTCAACTTTGGCTTGGGAGGGGAAGCGGTCAAAGATCTTTCAGGTGTGTGGTGGGACCTCCTCGCTGCGACCAAGGGTCTGTATTTAATTTCGAGTCTCCGGTCCGTTCCTTCCGGGGAGCCAGTAAGTGTTAACTGCCCCTCAACTCGTTGAGGGACCGAGCTCCACAAGAGACCGAGAAATCGGTTTCAACATTTTGGTGCGGTGAGCGTGGAGTGCAGCTAGTCCAGGAAAACTCCAAGGAAGAAGCATGACAGGAGGCGAGGAGCAAGAGGCGGGCTATAGTGGCTCGCCACCACCCGGCGCGCCGGCGACTGTGGAGATGCTGACGGAGCTCAAGAGCGACCTGCTCGGGGCCTTTCAGGGCGCGATCATCACGGCACTGGATGCACTCGCAACCCTTGCACCCCAGGTGGCCCCTCCGGCTGAAGTTGGCGAGCCTACTCCAGATCGGAGGGCTGGAAAGGAGGCGGCGCCCCAGGAGCCAGGACGAGATCTCGCGGGTCGGAAGCTTTTCCCCAGCCCGGCGAGTGCGAGCGGGGCTCCGACGAGTGGCCCCTCGGCGAGTGCAGGTGGGATCCCGGCCAGTGGAGTCCCAGCGATTGGCCCATCGGCGAGCGCGAGGGCGACAGGAGCCGAGTCGCCCGGCGAAACCGCGAGGCGAGTGGAGCAGATCAGGGGGCATAAGGGAGGAAGCCTGTTCTGCGAGTTGGTGCTTTCGGCACCACTCCCCGTGGGGTTCGGAGAGCCGGTCATGACGATGTATACCGACAAGGACGATCCCGTTCTGCACCTGCAGTGGTTCGAGGACATGGTCTCCATCAGACCGATGTCAGATGCCTTCAAGTGCCGCTTATTTGCTACCACTCAGACGGAGAAGGCAAGAGACTGGTTCCACCAGTTGCCCTCGGGGTCGATCTATGTCTTCGAGGATTTGCGTCGCGGCTTCCTATTGCGTTTCTCAACCTCAAAGAAGAGGAATAAAGATCTGGAGGCGTTCTTCAACATCAAGCAGAGGTCCGGAGAATCGCTAGCCCACTATGTGGATCGGTTCCAGGAGGAGGTCCTCCTCAACCAGGAGGTGTCGGGGTTCACCCTTCAGCTCGCCTTCATAGTAGGGCTGCGGGAGGGATTCTTCAAGATGGACCTCAAGAGGAGGGCTCATTTGTCTTTCGAGGAGCTGATGGAGAGAGCAACGGAGGAGATAGAGGGGGAGGCAGCGAACCCCGAGTTCACAAAGAGATTGGCACGGCTGAGCGAGCCGGAGGATAGGCGGTCGGAGTCGAGAAGAAGGGAAAAGGCGAGGGCCCCGGAGTTGGGGTGGAGACAACAAGAAGGGGGGAGACAAGGCCCAGGCAGGGATTTCCACCAGGGAGGGGGCAACTTCCGTAGAGGCCAAGGAAGACCCCATCAGCTGGGATGGAGGCAGGGCCCGAGGCCACCTCATCCCCTCCCGCCTCAGCAGGCAATGGCGGTCGGTCGAGGGAGACCAGGAAGAGGTAGAGGAGCGGGAGCCGGAGGAGCCGGCCCCCGGAGGAGGAATAGAGGAGTAGAGGCGGAGAGAAGAGAGGAGGCGTTGTCATATTGCGACTTCCACGACGAGGAAGGTCACGCAACGGCCACCTGCCCAGAGTTCCTGGAGACGAAGAGAGCCAGAGTGTCGGCGCCACGGGAGCAGCGGTCGGTGAGGATCGAAGAGGTCCTGCCTTAGGATGAGGAGGACGAGAGGTGTGAAGACCGGATTGATATAGGGACCCGAGGAGGGATCGGGGTGATCCATGGGGGGGTAGGGATTGAGGCGACCCGGAAGGCCAGCCACCATACCATCTACCGTCGTAGCGTGGCTTCGACGTCCTTAGCCCCGCCCCAGCAGAGAAGATCTCGTTCACTCAGAAGGACATGTCGGGGTACGAAGACCCGTTCTGTGACGCGCTGGTCATTCAAACGGCGATTGAGAACTTCACGAATCCTTGTGGATAACGGTAGCTCAGTCAACGTCATCTTCAAGAAAGCGTTTGATGAGATGAGGGTGGAGATTAATTAAATAATTGATTTAATTAATCAATTTAAATGGATGTGAAATTACATGTCGCGGATGCGGCCACCATCGGATCGATCTGCTCGATGTTGCGGGAATTCATGACCTCCGCAGACGCCCGTCTTCGGGATGCCGACGCACTCCTTCACAAGATTAAAAATCCCCCGCCGCCCGAGCCGTCATCGACTCTATTAGAGCAATCGTCGCTCCCACCATCGACCGTCGAAGTCCCGCCGTTTCCCGCCATCTGTGTCGTTCCTCCACCTCCGCCAGTCCATGTGGTCATCACTTCGCCGCCTCTTTTATAGGCCCTTGCTCTGTCGGTACCTCCGGCCACCTTGCCGCCAGATCTGTTCCTTCCGCCGACCGTCGCTCTTTCGGCCTCCTTGTCGTTGATGTTGAACACCGCTCCACCGGCCACACCGAAGATATTCCTTTCGCCGCCCGTTTTTCTGGCGGCGCTGCCTCTACTCGTTGACGCCCCCGCCGCCGCTACGCGCTATCGGGCATTGTTCTGGCACGAAATCAAGGAGCAAGATGATTCGGTCGCCACATGGAGTTCGAGCTTGAGGGCAAGCTCGATTTCAAGGGCGGAGGAGATGTTATGGATCTATTATTATTAATATTATTGTAATGTGTTATTAATATAATGAGCTGAGTCTGAATCGAGTCGTATTGAGCCGTCTAAGTGAAGTCGTAGTTAGGGTATTATAATTCTTTTAGTATTTTATGCATTTCGTTATAATTACGGTAATGCCATTGGGGGTCCTATATATTGACCCTTAGAGTCTTGTATGGGAGCTAAACAATGAAATAGTCTATTTCCCGTCTTTGAATGAAATCTTGGAAACTCTCTCTTGAGCACACCCCGCTTAGGAAACCGCGGTCAAGGCTGTGTAGTATCTCCTCCACCATCATCTCCACCTCTGGCCACTCCTCCGGAAACCTCCTAGTAGGCCCATAAGGCCATAACACTGTCTTGCACCAATCCAACTTCATTTCATCACTCAAGAAAACTATATGTTGCAGTCCAGTACTACTCCAGACCTCCTGAACATAGCCAACACACCCTCCGGATAGTTTCTCTGGTTGTAGTCCGCAAAAAAATACGCAGCATCCCAGGAACAAGAATTTGTGCAAAGCTCTGAAATCAATAGCATACCTGCACCAGAATCATTTTCCAAGCCTGAAAATGCAGCAATTTATCCACATATGCTTCTATTACTTGTGTAAGTTCTAAATTTGGACGTTTGTTTTCCTTTATGTTGATTACTAGTGGGAAACCATATAATTTGAGAATATTAATTTGCAAAAGTTTGCTCGATTACTCGAACTTACTTGAAGAATTTATTTGCAAAGTATTTAATTACAACAAACTTACTTTAATTTATACTAGAATTTCCTCATTGTCTTTAAAGTCTAATTTCGATTGTGCAGGCTAGTGTAGCCTAACCTAATTTCAAAACTTATTAAAATTGTATAGCGGACTTTTATCATCATTGCATCATTTTAGAACCTCACTACCATAGTGATACCACATCGAATAAAGAGCGAGACATGATTGCATTAAACACAAACACGGATACAATCCGGAGCGAACTCCGGCCAAGATCAAGGAGGCTGGGTCCTCCAAAGATCCCTCTCTCAAGAATGAGAGCCCAAAACCCTAATGATCCCAAGATAAAAGAAACACTCTTATACCACCTCCTTATATAGGGAGGGGGCTCACATAACCATAACATAAAATAAGATTTAATTAAGATTATTTAATTAAGATTAATTAATTAATACCAATTAATTACACAAATTAATTAGGGTGGTTTCCATATGCACTCTCTTGACTCCTGCAAGTTGGTGTGCGTTGGCGGATGCATCAACAATAGGCCACGCTTGAAAATTGACCTTGTCCCCAAGGTCAAGGCTAAAAAAATTGTCGGGGTCTTTCAAAATGTCAGCAGCGGGTATCGTCGAAAGGAACGACGGCGGACTGTTTTTTTCCTCGAAAGAGGGGGTCAAGTGAGGTGCGGATAGAAGATGGGAAAGGAGTCCACGTGATGGGGCAAAGGGAAATAAAAGAAAGAAAATATTGTCCGTTTGAGGGGGGTAGTTGGCGGTATGGGGAAGGGGAGAATTGAGTGGGGTGTACCATATGGCCTTAAAGGCTGACACAGGAAGGCGAGGGGCTCGATAGGGGAACAGGAGGGTGACGGTCTGGAGGCGTGCCAGGCGTAGGACGCGGCGGGGGGGGGGGGGGTGGCGGCTTCCGCGTGGTCTGCCACGCGGGAAGGAGAGGGCACGACTGGTTTTGACGATTTCCGGCGTACACAGAAGAGAGGTGCGACGGCGCTGGAGGTGCGGGTGGGAGGGGGTGCGGGCTTCTGCGTCTACAACCGGAAATGGCGCTGTAGATGTGGCTGTGGCTACGACTACCGGACTCGCCGCGGGCTGGATCGGGCGGTCGACGACGCACGAGGGTGCCTCAACGACGCTGGAGGTGCGGCCCTCTACTTCTGCAGCCGGAAGCAGTGTTGAAGGTGTGGTTGTTGTTGGAAGCGGTGCGGAAACGGCGCTGGAGGTGCAGGATTTTGCTGCTACTGCTGGGATCGGGGCGACTATGGCGCTGGTGGTGTGGGTGTCGTCTGCGGCTGCCGGAATCGGCGCTGGAGGAATCCGAGCGTGTTCCTCGAGTTGATGGAGCTTATCGTGGAGGTGCTGCACCATGGCGAGAATGTTGACTAGCATCTCTGTTTGCCGATCGAGCTTGGCACAGATGGAGATGGCGGTGAGGCGGGTGTGGCTTGAGCCCCGGCGGCTTGGAACGAGTGGACGGGGGCGGCAGGTCGGACCATTGATACCACATCGAATAAATAGCGAGACATGATTGCATTAAACACGAAGACGGATACAATCCGGAGCGAACTCCGGCCAAGATCAAGGAGGTTGGGTCCTCCAAAGATCCCTCTCTCAAGAATGAGAGCCCAAAACCCTAATGATCCCAAGATAAAAGAAACACTCTCATACCACCTCCTTGTATAGGGAGGGGGGCTCACATAACCATAACATAAAATAAGATTTAATTAATATTAATTAATTAATACCAATTAATTACACAAATTAATTAGGGTGGTTTCCATATGCGCTCCCTTTACTCCTGCGAGTTGATGTGCGTTGGCGGATGCATCATTGTAACACACAGTCGCATTCATACATTAGAGTCTCGTTAGTGCATACTCACTCCACGGTCGTCACTTTATCCTACGCACTTAGCCTTCACTCTTTCCTATCTAAATACAAATATCTTTTTTTTCATATGAGGAATACGGCACATCAACGACATATAGAAATTGACACAAGAATGGCATATAGAAATCGACACAAGAAAATAAAGCGCTATTTACTCAAATTTAATCTCACTTGTGTAGAAAAATAAACCATATCAAAGGAAAAGCATGTGCAATGTCAATAGTTGCTGATTTCATGAAGCCACGCGTTAGGAAAAGGTATCTGAAGAGCTATATCATGGCCAAGTAGAGGAAAGAGAAGGCTAATCACCAAGAAAAGCTGGACCTCTCAAGGCTCGAAGTCCACGAGGCGAACGGAGAAGTGTTAGGGGTCTTCACTTAATGTCAAGCTCTTTAATTATGGGTTAATGAGGTTAAGGAGTGATGTAACCTGGAAATAGATATTTTAGTATTAAATTATATTTGCGATCAAATTAAAATTTGTGATGCTAATTCAAGCTCGACTAATACTAAAGTGATGCAATCAACCTAAGGTTGTATGACGCTTTCAAGCAAACTAACAATTCAAACGATCAATAAACACAACATAATATTCCACATGCATGAAAAAGAAAAATGAACACTGGATTTTCAAATGCACGACAGATGGGTAAATAGTAATTAAGCGGCAAGCTCAATTTTAATGATAAAAAAATCATGCATAAAGCGTTTCAATAACACTAGCAATAGAGAGGAGGGAATACCAAGGGTTCACAAACACGACGACGGATCCAACCCATGTCGGGAAGTGGGACCGGAATGAGAGAACATGTTGTGGCAGCGGTTTTTTAGAGACTTAGCTTGGGCTCTTGAAGTATTTTTGGTCCAAATAAGGGTCGGGTTGTGAAAGGCCTAGTAAAGGGTTGCTGGAAGTGGGGGAAGGTTTGAATTCGATAGGAGACTGTAGGGATGAGGGGACATGTAGCAGGTAAGCCGTGGAAGAGTACTCAGCTAAGGCTGTGGAAGACTCAAAGAGGTATGATACTACGGTTGTTAGTGTTAGAGATACTGTATATGATAGATATAGTTTAGATTCACCTCGGGTGTTGTGATCACCCTCTCATGTATATATATGTGTATACCCTATTGTTGTAAGTTGTAACACTACATTTGACTTGTTTTATTCTATCATGGTATCAGAGAGAATTTCCCAATCCAACCTTCCCGCTTCCGCCGCTCGATTCCGTCGTTGATCAGCGGCTCCCAATCTCGCCGATACTGATTCAGAGGAGCATCCCGTTCTCGTTGATCACGATCCAGACGAGCCGATCCTGATCCCGCTTCCGCCACTGCATCCCGATCGCGATCTTCCCGCTTCCGCATCGTCGATCCCGTCTTTCCGCTTCCGCATCGCCGATCCCGATCCAGCCGCGCTGATCCTTCCGCATCGTCGATCCCGCTTCCGCAAACGCACCAGGAAGCTCCAGGCGATCCAAATTCAGACGCTTCAGGCATCCAGACGCTTCCGCAGACGCACCAGGAAGCTCCAGGCGATCCAAATCCAGACGCTCCAGGCATCCCGTTCTCGACGATCTAGGACACTCCAGGCGACATCCACGCCTTTCGTCGAAGTCCTAGCCGTCGGTCTTGTTTTCCTCCTCCTTCGGCTGATTACACAGCCCCACTTTCCTCCGGCTAATTCCGCAGCCTCCGGCCCTGTTTTCCTCCTCCTCGGCTGATCTCCGGCCACGATCTTCTTCTCCAGCCACCTCCGTCCTCTATTGGTTCGATGGCATCATCTCACATCTCAGTTGCCATCCTCTAGAAGGCTGATGTCATCCTCGACGGGCAGAACCACAAGGCAGCTCAGTCTGGTGCTCCTCGTTGCCCACCTGTCCGATGTCACTACTGTCAGTGTCTTGGTCATGTCAAATCTGAGTGTCGCAAGCTTCAGAGGGCTCAGCAGTCTGATCAGCAGCGTGCTCCTAGTGCACCTTCCGCTCAACTTTCTGCTCCGACACAGTTTCTTTTTGTATCTGAGCTTGTCCAGTTGATTGCCCAGCAGCACTCCCAGGGTTCACTGTCTCGCTCTTTTGCCTCCGTACTTCCATCGGATGCTTCTGACGCCTATGTCACTCAGCCGGATGCCTCCGCCCCTGCAGGTATCTCTCCCTCCGACTGGTTGTCTGGAGCCTCCTTTCACATGACCTATGATGTCACCCACCTCTTGTCCTGTCAGCCCGTCTCCTCTGACCTTAGTATCATGGTAGTAAATGGTATCATTCTCCCCATCACCAGTCGTGGCCTCCTTCATATCAGTCATTTCCATGTTCTCAATGTTGCCTGCATACCTAAGTTATCCATTAACCTTATACTCGCCAGCCAACTCACATCCCACGGTTATCTTGTTATTTTGATGAACTTGCATCTCGTGTGCAGGATCGCCTGACAGGGACACTCCTTGGAGCTGGCCGTCGTTGTAGCGGGGTGTACGTCCTTGATCATCTCCATCTTCCATCCACTCCATCGTCATCGGCGGCTTCAACATTTTGTCTTCCTTCGGTGGGCTTCTCTCAGTAGCATCATCGTCTTTGTCACGCGGACGCGCGTATTATTATTGTATTTCTTATTATTCTAGGTTTTTGGCATGTGAGCCCACCCTCCCTATATAAGGAGGTGGTTTGGGAGTAGATGACATCTTTGGATCATTTAGGTTTTGGGCTCTCATTTGAGAGAGGGATCATAGGAGGACCCAGCCTCCTTGATCTTGGCCGGAGTTCACTCCGGATTGTATCTGTGTTCTTGATTAATGCAATCTTGTCTCGTTCTTCCTTCTAAATCGTAACAAGTGGTCCGACCTGCCGTCTTCCGGCCGCGGTTTCCACCGCCCGAACCCGATCTGGCGCCTCTTCCCTGATCCCGATCCCGTAACGCTGCTATTCCGCGCTCCACATCTCGCGTCCGCCAAGACCTCGCTGTTTCCGATCACGCGTCCTCTACCGCTACAGCATACCTGCTGACGATCCCGTCCAGCGCCGACCTCGCCGATCCAGAGCCCGCGCCGACCACGCCGACCTCGCCGATCCAGAGCCCTCGTCGATCCGCGCCGACCTAGCCGATCCAGAGCCCGCACAACAACCGATCCTGACCTCCATTTCCCGTTCCAGCTCCGCACAGCAGCCAGTCGCCGCACAGCCCTGCTGCCGAGACAGCCCCCCCCCCCTTTTTTGGGTTTCTTTTGTGCATGCCACGTCGTTCCAGACGTCTAATGGGCAACTCAGATCCCACACCGTCTCACCCAACCACCGATCCCGCCATTCTTCGTCGCTTGGATGACCACGACAGTTCCATCGCGTCGTTGCAGGCCCTCATGTTACGCATGGATGCTAAGCTCGACTCCCTCCTGTCCGGTCGCCCTACCACCTCCGCAACGTCGGTGGTGGATCCGCCGCTCCTCCTCGTAACGCCCCCGGAACTCTTCCATGCAACAACCCCCCTGCCCGGGGTGTGCTCACTGGGCCCTCGTTCCTTGGATGTCCCCTCTTTCAACGGCACTGATCCTATGGGATGGATTGCTCGGGCCGAACAGTTCTTCGAGATACAGCAGACCTCGGAGCCACAGAAGGTCAGCACGGCCTTGATCGGCATGGAGGGCTCCGCCCTCCACTGGGTCCGCTGGCTCCGCCAATCCTCTCCCGGCCTCACCTGGACAGCCCTCACAGAGGCCCTCATTCAGCGGTTTGATCACCGCTACCCCGCTCCATGATCGAACGCCTTTGCGGACTCCGTCAGACCGGCACCATTGATTCGTACGTCGATGCGTTCATCGAGTTGGTCACCCATGTTCCTGGTCTCCCACCCGACCATTACTTGGCCTACTTCATGCACGGCTTACAACCCCACATCCGAGCCCGTCTCCGCACCCTGCAACCGTCAACTGTCCACCAAGCCATGAACCTCTCCCCACTGGTGGAAGCCGAATTCATGGCAACGTCCGGGGACCCTCCCTTCCCATCGCCTCCGTTCAACCCTCCCTACCAACCATATTTTCCGCTCCCGTCTAAACCTCCACCATTGCCACCTCCTCCTCCTCGACCAACCATTATGGGCTCACGCAACAACCATCATATCCCCACCCTCCGTCTTTCCAACCAAGAGTACAATGACTTGCGGAGCAAGGGTCTGTGCTACCGTTGCAAGCAACCCTACTCGCCTAATCATAATTGTCCTGCCAAAGAGTTCTGGGCCCTCATCGGGGATGATTTGGACGAGATCGGTGCGGCTGTCTTGGACACCCTTCTGCTCAAGGATGTACCACCAGACGGAGATCCGAGCACCTCTGCGGCGGCCCACCAGCGGACACATTACTACTAGATGGACGGGCGGTACTTCGACCTTGGGGTCAAGGTCAATTTTCTGGCGGGATGGATTGTTACGCGGACGCGCATATTATTATTGTATTTCTTATTATTCTAGGTTTTTGGCATGTGAGCCCCCCCCCCCCCCTCCCTATATAAGGAGGTGGTTTGGGAGTAGATGGCATCTTTGGATCATTTAGGTTTTGGGCTCTCATTTGAGAGAGGGATCATAGGAAGACCCTGTCTCCTTGATCTTGGCCGGAGTTCACTCCGGATTGTATCCGTGTTCTTGATTAATGCAATCTTGTCGCGTTCTTCCTTCTAAATCGTAACAGTCTTGGTCATCACAGTGGTTCGCGACTTGCGTCTCTCATCAGTCATGGTTTCCTTGGTCATGTTTCTGTTCATCGGACCCACTCTTGCACGGGTTGTAAGTTTGGTAAACAGCTACAACTCCCCCCATCAGTCTAGTGAGTCTAGGTCTCATTGTCCTTTTGATTTAGTTCATTCTGATGTATGGGGTCTCGCACCTTTTATATCAAAGGGCGGAAACCGATATTATGTTCTCTTTGTTGATAAATATTCTCGTTATTATTAGGTCTACTTTATGCATTCTCGTTCTAAATTATTTCAGATTTATGTTACTTTTTCTGCTATGGTGCGCACTCAGTTTTCTGTTTCCATACATATTTTTCGTTCCGACTCAGGGGGGTACCATTCACATGCCTTTCGCGATCTGCTAGCTACCCACGACACTCTCCCTCAGCTTGTCTACCCGGGTGCTCACGCTCAGAATGACACC
The DNA here is from genome assembly GCA_033032865.1 of Dactylorhiza incarnata. Taxonomy (NCBI): domain Eukaryota; kingdom Viridiplantae; phylum Streptophyta; class Magnoliopsida; order Asparagales; family Orchidaceae; genus Dactylorhiza; species Dactylorhiza incarnata. The sequence goes on from JAWHQI010000316.1 coordinate 2,012,981, forward strand.
ACTGAAAGGAAGCATCGCCACATTATTGAGACAAGCCCGCACCCTCCTCATCTCCTCCCGCATTCCTTCTCATTTTTGGGCTGAGGTTGTTTCCACTGATGTCTACCTTATTAACCTGCAGCCTTCCACTTTCCTTCAGGGCCAGAGTCCTGGTGCGTACTTGTACTCTCGACCCCCCCTCCCCCCCCCCCCCCCCCCCCCCCCCCCCGCGTTACACCCATCTTCATGTTTTTTGCTGTCGGTGCTATGTTTTACTCCCTCCACATGAGTGTACCAAGCTCTCTGCTCAGTCTGTTCCCTGTGCCTTTCTTGGATACAGCCCTGAGTATAAGGGTTATTGCTGGTATGACCTTGTTACACGTCGACATCGCATCTCACGTGATAGTCACCTTTGACGAGTCTCACCCTTTTTTTGTGTCCTCTGTCCCCTTGACCTCGCACTCATCTGTTACTCCCTCTGATGTACAGTTTCTCACCCTGCCCATCTCACCGCCTCATGTCTCCTCTCCTTCAGTATGTCCCCCTCCTCTCTCCATGTCGCGGTCTACACCACCTCCGACCTCTCCAGTCTCACCTCCTCACTCCTCCCCTTCGCCACCCACTTCTCCCTCTGACGAGCTCGTTGTTCCCCTTACATATCACTACACTCGTCGCCCCCTTTCTGTTCCCTCGCCTCCAGTGCCCCAAACCCAATGTGTGTCATGTGGAAGATCCTCTTGCGCGTCGCTACCCACTTAGTGAGAGACATCCCCCGACCGCCTTAGCCTTGCTACACTACCGCTGGACCTACCTGCCCTTCCTGCTACTGTCTGTGACACTCCAGAGCCGACTTCCTACTGTGGGGCTGCCCAGATACCTGAGTGGCAGGCTGTCATGTCTGATGAGTTTGAGGCACCCGAGCACACTCGTACCTGGGAGTTTGTCCCTCTTCCACCCGGTGTTGTGCCTATTACTTGCAAGTGGGTCTTCAAGGTCAAGACTCGCTCAAATGGTTCTGTGGAGAGGTACAAAGCTCGGCTTGTGGCACATGGTTTTCAGCAGGAGCAGGGACGAGACTATGACGAGACCTTTGCTCTGGTCGCCCACATGACTACGATTTGTACTCTTATTGCAGTTGCAGTTGTTCGTCACTGGTCTCTGTTCCAGCTTGACGTGAATAATGTATTTCTTCATGGCGACCTTCAGCAGGAGGTGTACATGCTTCCTCCTCCCGACCTCTCCTCTCCTCCAGGCCTTGTCTGTCGCTTACGGAGAGCTCTCTACGGGCTCAAGCAGGCGCCCCGCGCATGGTTTGCACGGTTCAGCTCAGCCATTACAACCGCCGATTTTCAGCTGAGTCCACATAATCCATCCCTGTTTGTGCACTCATCTCGTGGACGAACTCTTATGTTACTTTATGCGGATGATATGATTATTACTGGTGAAGATTCTTCTCATGTGGCCTTCGTCAAGCATCACCTTCAGCAACAGTTTCAGATGACTGGTCTTGGACAGCTGAGCTACTTCTTGGGTCTTGAGGTCACCTCTACAGACCGTGGTTTTCAGCTCTCTCAGCGGCGTTACACATTAGATCTCTTAGCTCGGGCTGCTCTCTCTGACTCTCTCACCGTGGACACCCCTATGGAGCTTCACCTTCAGCTACGTACGAATGATGGAGTTCCACTTTCTGATCCTACTCGCTATCGTCACCTTGTTGGGAGTCTCGTCTACCTCACTATTACTCGGCCCGACATTACCCATGTTGTTAATGTGTTGAACCAGTTTGTTGGTGCGCCTACCTCTGTGCATTATGGTCACCTACTGCGGCTCCTGCGCTATCTCCGGGCGACGACTTCACGTGGTCTCTTCTTCTCCAGCTGTAGTTCTCTGCAGCTCCGTGCTTATTCGGATGCTACCTGGGCCAGTGATCCACTTGATGGTCGATCCGTCACTGGTTTCTTCTCCAGTTGTAGTTCTCTGCAGCTCCGTGCTTACTCGGATGCTACATGGGCCAGTGATCCTGTTGACAATCGAATTTGAGGGTGCACTCAATGACTCGATGATCTTATGACTTATTACTCGCACTTGTGGAGACAGTCCGCGCACCATATTGACACATTTTATTACTGATGTCCCTGATGTTCATTTGAGTGTTCATCGCGCCCGCGACGAATTCTTCTATGCCCCACCTTCTGAGCATCCTGATCATGTATCTATCTTAGAAGTTTCTTATAGTACCCAAAACCCTCAGTTTATTGAGTTGGTCGTGTTAGTAGTTCATCTTTCACATTTGTTGCTTGTTCATTTACATTTAGTGCATGGCTCATTTGTGTTGCATGATCCGCACCTGTTGTACATTTTGCATCATTCGCATGAAATGCATGAATTAATTTGGAAGAAAACTACTAGCAATATTGAATTATATAAGGTCTAGGCAGATATGCACAAACGTGAGCAGCATTTTGGGTGTGTGAGCATGTCATGGTCAGACTTCGCAGGTAGGGGCTCCTAAAAGGAGTCGCTAGTAAACTACAACTTAAGTGAATGAGTCCTTATAGAGTTATAAAGAAAGTTGAGGCAAATGCCTACGAGATTAATTTCCCTGCAGATATGGGTATTCATCACGTATTTGATAAGAAAGATTTGACACATTACTTTGAGTCTCTTCTGACACCCCCTCCCAGTTACAGCTTGACACTTCCTCTGCTCACCTTGGACGAGCACACGCGGACTTGCCCGCACCTCCTATGATACCACCAGTTCTTCTAGATCCACCAGCACAAAAGGTGAGAGCTGAGAGCATTACTGGTACTGTGATGGACGAGTGCACCACCACTACAAACGGTCATTCTTGTCGTTACTTAGTGCACTGGGTGGACGCCCCACCGTTGACGATACCTGGATATCTGCGACGTAGCTTGATAGACTTACCCCGAATCTTCGACTACAGCTCGGTCATCTTCATTCCTTGGAGATGAATGATTTTCAATCGGGGGGAGTAGATGGGGATCAGCTGCGTGATTGTTATTGATGGAGGAGAGCGGGCCTCCACTCGGCGGGACTCGATTTTGCATATTTGCATAGGAAGCATTGATCGAATCGGCGATCTGAGACCATGAGCGCGTCCGGGCGTTGTTTTACTATTATATTTTTTGTTTTAAGTAGTTGGACATATATTTAGTCTTTTAGGACACCGGACGTAACGACCATTCATAGTCATTCACGCCGGGTGCCCAACCGCCCCTCTTGTTATAAATAGGGGTGAAGGCTATCATTTTTATTCATTGTTGAATTTGTGAGCGAATTCAAATCCGACAATCATTCGTGATGCGACGTCGCGAGCCCCGTGGTGCATCGTCCATGTTTCCTTTTCAATTTCTCGTTTCTTTTCTTAGTTAATTTCCCATTTCTGTGAAACTCCTCTGTAATCCACTATTTTGAAGGAGAAAATCGTTACTGTCTTGTACATCTTCTTCGTCCTCGTCGATCCCTGCAGCAGAATCGGTCTTCTCAACCTTCTCGATCGGCTTCCCCTTCCACGACTCACCCCCGTCCATCTTCCCCTCTCGATCCCAGAAGGAAACGACGACTCTTCATGCTACGATCGACGGTCAGCCTTCTCCTCCAGTCGGAAACCACAAACCATCCCCCCTTCTCTGATCCACCTACTTACAGACTTATGGCTCCTATTTTCATCACGTCCCAGCAAATCGACCCCTCCTCTCCATTTCCAGTGACGATAGCTCCTTCCTCATCGACCAGCGCTAACAGTCCATGTCGTTCCCACATCTTGCCGCAACCTGCAGCCTTTTCCCTCCTCAGAAACAGCCACTAACCACCATTTCCCCTCTTTATCCAGCCACCAGTTGCCTTGTCCTCTCCAGATCCACCATCCCTCACCTTCCCTCACAGCCAGTGCATTCGTCTCGTGGAGCCACGTCTGCCACCGTCACCGGATTCCTCGTGCTTGTGAGTATTTTTGTTTTGTGTTGTATTTTCTGTGTTAAATTCTAGATGAATGTTTGGGTATTGAGATTGCTAGTGTTGTCGTTCAATTTCTTCGAATTCTATAAGTCTTATTTGTGCAAATTGTAGGGAATAGCATCTTGTGTAAAAAGAACGTGATTATTTGCTTACGCGCGCGAAAATTATTGTGAACATTGTGTTGCATTGTTAGCCGTGTATAATTATATTTCCTAGCATCGAACTCCGGCTAATATTTTAAAACATGCATGCATCATTTAGGTTTGGTTTGATCGCACATATGTTTGCATTAGCGTGTCGGCACTGCCTTTCACAGTCCGTCCAGCGTCACTAATTCAAAAAGATGGTAGTAAGCATCAGAAAACATCAACCCGTCCCTACGTATGTTTTGTTTAGAGAGCTAATCCAACCTGGCAACCTTTCTTCTATTAAATAAGTTTAAGAGAATAAAAAAATTACCAACATGAGAAGAACTGCTCCACTTGATGAAGCTAACATCAGCACCAAGTTCTTGAAGACATTGAGCAAAACCTGACACAGTTTGGTAGGGAGCCAATTTATCATCTTCAGAACAAAGTATGAGGAAAGGGCCCATGCTCTGCAATCATAGTCCAAGAAAATCAAACAAAATAATGAAACTTTTGTTCAATAAAAGTTGAGTAAAGAAAACTAAAAGAAAGAAGGCTTACAGCCGAGGAATAAAGAGTCTGCCAATATTCAGCACGTTGTGCCTCAAAACTGTTGAGAAATAGTGAATCCAAACCAGATGCAAAAGCTTTTGCCATCCATGACAAAACTTTTGGAGGATAGGTCATTTTTAGAAATGATGGATGAAGTACGAACTGAAGGTCCAGATCATCGCTGAAATTGACAGGACATGAGTCGTAAATCTGCCCGGAGATGCACACTGTCAGCAACCGATAATCATCCTGTAAAAAAATATGTATGCATAAATCTTATCATGATTGCCATTATCATTATATCAACTTTATGAATCCCTGTTTTATATTCATTGCTTTTGAGTATTTCACACGGTGTAAAATCTATTTTGTTCAAATGTTTTAAACAACTTCTATCAATTACCTTTGGTCCTACCATTTTCTTCCTGATCAATCAAAATTAATCTTATCAACCCATCTTGGCTACAAGTGAATTCATTACGCCTAAACAAAGAATACATATAACAGAGTTGTCTAATGGAACTTTAATATTATTTACTTAGACACTTATCACATTACTTCTTAGAAGCTTCTTTCTTTTAACTACCTAGCTCCAACTATAAATCTAAGCTACATATAAAAAAGAAAAAAAGTGGTCCTGAAATAAGACCATCAAACACATCATTGCCATCTGATCCGTGTTTAGTGATTCCAAAACTGCCCTATAAAACTTTTGACATTCTTTCATTGTTCATCCAAGCATCCATGTTTGATTTACATATTTGGTCGTTTCCATGGGGAGAGACACCAGCCGTGACTTTGACCAAAGAAATCATTACCTTTTAAATTCATTGTGTGCAATACAGACTTGGGCTCGCTGTAATGTCAGATGTCATGAGTTCCAACAACAGCTACAACTTCTACTTTTCTTCTCTTTATTTGCTAATTTTACAATACAAAGTTAGGAAATTCTAAAACAATCTAACTATTAAAAATACTATTGTAATCCAAATTGAGGATTTTGTACTTGCTCAAATCGTCCATTTGTAGTTTCACGAAAACTAGGAAATTATGAAATTTGTTATGTTTCCATGTGCTTTGCCTCCGTCAAGTGTGTGAGCATGAGAGACATCGAGTAGCAACTTAATACTGTTTCCACTGCGCATTGGCAATTCCACTTAGTATATACACATCTGCATCCTTATTTTTCTGGAAAATAGATCCCACAAAATTAAACCTCACTGCATAAAATATCATTTATTAAATAATATTGATTAATCTCATTAAAATCAACCACAGAAATTACATATCATATATTAATCCTGATGTAATTATGTCGCCAGACATTGAATGTAATTCCACTGCGAGAAAATCTTTGGTCACCGCATAATTGTTTCTAGTAGCCAACGCACCGCCATAGTTATCTTTAACAATGTCAAAGCATCTTTGGCATGCACATTTTTTAATACGCTTCAAATCAATTTTCGTACTACATGATCATGTCTTTTTGAGAGATATCTCACTAGGGGTGTGAAAAAAGAACCGGAGAACCGACCCGGAACCGAACCAAACAGATCAATCAGAAATGGTTCCAAAAAAAATCTGAACTTTCGGTTCTCGGTTTTTGGGGTCAGGTACCCGAGAACCGGTCCAAGAACCGAATTATAAATTTAGCAATTAATTAGTAATTTAGGTAGCATTTAATACATATCTATTGTTAATTATTAATTGTTAATAGTTAATATATATATATGTATGTATATACATTTATTGTTTGTCGTGTAATTCCAAATCTATAAGACATCTACAGTAATATTCTTTTTTCATTAACTTTGAAAATGTATGAATCCTCGAATGATAATAATGTGTTAAATTTGTTTCAAATTAACAATGACAAACACAAATTTTTATTACCCTGTGAATATTAGTTGTTATTGATTAATATGAAGAAAAATTCAAACTTGCTACGATAGGATTTATGGACAAATTTTTATTACCATTTATTGCAACTTGCTCTATAATTCTATGTAATATGCGTAATAAATGGCGAGTAGAACTGAGAACCAAGTAGAAGTTTTCAGTTCGGGTATAGTTATAGCCTCTAAGTTTCGAGTAAATGGGTCGGTTCCGGTTCCAAAAAGTTGGAAACCAGACAATATGGATCGATTTTTGGTTCTTAGTGGAATCAATCTGAACCGATCTGAATTGCACTCATATGTCTCAGTAATTAGAATTATGTCATATGCGAAAAGTGAAAACAAATAGAAAGTGTTGTGTTAAGTTACCATGTTTGTCATGTAGTTATTTTATCCGTGTATCACTTATGTCTCATTAATTGGGATGATTATTTGAATTACTATAAATGAATTTGTTTCTCTATTATGTTAAAATGACATCAAAATGCACACTCCTCATGCACAAGCCGATCATCCCGCACACCCCATGTCACGCGTTGCTCGTCTCCTATCGCGTTTCTCGTCCGCGTCCCGCACTCCCGTCACGTGCCTCCTCCAACTCTCCCAACAAGCGGCCCTCCTTCCGGTCGCAATCTCCAGGCATCTCCCGCAAAGCCAGTCGTGCATCACAACTCGTCGACTCCTTCCAATCGACTCCTTCCATTCTTCACGTGTCACAACCAATTGACTCCTTCCGGTCGTCTCCCGCACAACAACCAGCCTCCAGCCCTCGGCCCCTTCAGCCCTTATGTGACTCGCCACTCGAGTGCCACTTCCCGCTCGATTCTTTTCCAGTGTTTGTTCGGCGCCGGTCCACCCTATGTGGTGAGGTAATCCTTTTTCCGGTGCCTTTTTTCTGCCACTTGCAAGAGGATGATTTCTCTTCTTCTCCTCTTCAAAATCTGTGGGATTCTTTTGTGATCTGTAGATTATGGTTCTTGGATGACTTAGAGATTTTATCTTGGTTCCGGAAAATCCCTAGTTATTCGGTGATCTTCATATTTCTATTCTTGAGTCACCGTGTTTAGCATTGTTGATTCTTCATCTCCCATAAGCAATTGTTACTCTAGTGGGATCTCTCAGAGCGAGTCATGATCATAATACTCCTCAAATTACTACCATTCATTTTGATGATTCCAACTACCTTGCATGGTCTTGCTCCATCACCTTAGCACTTAAAAGTCGTCGCCAATTTGGTTATGTGAATGGCCTCAACAAGGAACCGGTGAAGAACTCACCAGATTGGATGCAATGGGAGTCAGAAAACTTCTTAGTCATGTTCTGACTTACAAATTTTATGCAGAGGCCCATTGCTCGCAACTAATTGTTTTGGACACTGCTTCCGAAATTTGGAAGAGAGAAAAGTCTACTTATTCTTAGGGATAATTTCACTCAGATCTTCCAAGTAAGACGAAATATGTCCTTATTTCTCCAAGGTGATCGTTCTTCAATTTATTACTTGGAATTTACACAATTGTACCAGGAACACAATCATTTTGATCCCCTCACATTTGTTAGTCATGAGGATGAGGTATTGATTCGGGATCGTGAAGAATGAAAAAGGATTTTTGAGTTTCTTCATGGGTTCAGATTCTTGGGTGTCCACTGTTACCATCTCTACCTGAGGTATACAGTATTGTGCAACAGGAGTTTGATCGCCGTCAGATCTTGCTTCCAGACTCGCTCCTGAAAGTTTCTCCCTTGTCGTTACTACTATTATTCCAGGTGTCTGACAGACACATGATCCTAAGTTGAAGGGGTTTGATAAAGACCACTTGATTTGTGATTATTGTGGAAAGGGTCGCGCACCAGGGACACTTGTTTCTGGCTCCATGGATTTCCACCACAGAGAGGAGCTGCACCACGGGGTGATTGTGGATATGGGAGACCCTAGGGCCATCAAGTCCCTCCTCGTTCGGCTCATTTCACAGATGTCGTTGACACGCCTCCTAGCAATACCGGATCCAACTCCACTTGCCTCCCTACTGCATTCTCCATTGAATGCAGGCTCTGCGTCGGATGATGCATAGTCTCTCTAGTGAGTCTACCGCCTTATCATCATCCTCTTATGCTCACACGGGGACCCCGGGTGCTCATTCTGACATATCTCGTCCCTCCACCCAGTGGATCATTGACTTTGAAGCCATTGATCATATGAATGGCTCCGCCTCAGATTTTGTATCATATACTTCATTGTTTGGCCAAGATAAGGTGATCATTGCAGATGGTTCTCTTCCATCCATTGCTAGAAAAGGCTCCGGCTTTTGCTTTTCTCTCACCTTATCCTCAGTTCTTAATGTTCTTAACTTCACTCGTAAATTACTTTATGTTAGTCACTTGAAAATTCTATGAACTGCTCCATAACATTCTTTGCTTCTTCTTGTGTTTTTCAGGACCTAAATACAGGGAAGATGATTGGCTTTGGCAGTATGGTCAATGACCTCTATGTGTTCGAGTCCAACCCAGTGCCATCTTTGCAGGCCTTTCATTCCAGTTCCCCTAACATTGTATTTCGGGCACTATTGCCTAAGACACCCAACGACCCTTATTATGAAACTGTTATTTTCTGCTATCTAAAATTATTTTTGATTCATTTGTGTGTGATACATATACTCTTAACAAACATCGGCGTGCTACTTTTAATCATGTTTTTATATCTACTATTACTTTTGTTGATATTCACACTGATAATGGGGACCTTGTTCCATGTCTTTGATTTCTAGTTGTGTTTGATTTATTACCTTTATTGATTATTTTTCACTCACTAGGCTGTATTTGCTGAAATACAAAAATGATGTTTGCTCTACCTTTTAAAAAATTTATAAAATAATCTCAACTCAATTTAATACCATTATTAAGATCTTGCGTAGTGACAATGATCGTGAGTATATAGATTCTCAGTTTGAGAAATACCTTGGAGAGCATGACATCATTCACCAAACCATATGTGTTTACTCTCCCGCTCATAATGGACTTATTGAGCGTAAAAATCGTCATCTTTTGGAGTTTGCTAGATGTTTATTGTTGATTATGCACCTTCCCAAGTATAATTGGGGTAATGCGGTTCTTACCATTGCCTATCTTATCAATTATATGTCTTCTCATGTTCTTAGGAACAACACACCCCATGACACGTTTCATGTGTCCCCTACACAATATTCTCCTCAGGTGTTTGGATGTGTATGCTTTGTTTATATTCATCAGCCTTGTCCTACTAAACTCGACCACCGCGCGCTCAAGTGTGTCTTCATAGGTTACTCACCCACCCAGAAAGGGTACAAATATTTTCATCCACCTACCAAGAAGCTTTTTATTAATGTGGATGTCACTTTCGGTGAATCTGAAAAGTACTATGGTCCCTCACTTAAAGAGGAGTTTATACCTTTGGAAATCACCTAGTATTCATCTATCGGTACCTCCACGGCTCCACCTTATCCTCTCCCAGTTCATAGGTATTTCCCTTCCTATTCTGATTATTTCTACTACTCTTACCTTGCAAGTTTATACTTGGCGCGCCAAGAGAACCAACACAGAGGGTCTTTCCATGCCAGCAAAACAACCATCAGATCCTAATTTAGGGTCTACTGATCTATCTATTGCACTCGGGAAAAGTATTAGATCATGAACCCAACATCTTCTATCTCATTATGTTTCTTACGACTCTTTCACAACTTCTCATAAGACCTTTGTATCTTCCCTTGCTTCCATTTGCATACCCTCATCATGGCAAGATGCTCTTACAATCCTTAAGTGGTAAGAGGTCATGCTTGAGGAGATGACAGCTCTTGGAAAGAATTGTACATAAAATTTGGTGCATCTTCCTTAAGGAAAAAATTTGTTTGGTGTAAATGGATGTTCCTATCAAGCAAAACTCTCGAGGAATTATTAACAGATGTAAAGCGAGGCTGGTGGCAAGAGGTTATACGCAAACCCTTTGGGATTGACTATCAAGAAACCTTCGCACTTGTGGCAAAGATGAACTCTATAGGGGTTTTATTATCATGTGTTGATTGCAGGGGATGAGATCTTAGCCAACTAGATGTGAAGAATGTGTTTCTCTATGGGAACCTAGATTTACATGGCTCTTTCGGCTGGCCTTGCTCCTAAAGGGTCCAGGGGGAAGTTTACAGGTTAAAGAAGGCTCTGTATGGGCTGAAACAGTCTCCTAGAGCTTGGTTTGGAAAATTCCACGAGGTTATGATGTCCTTCAGATATAACTAGAGCAATGCTGATTATACAATGTTCATCAAGCAAAAGGCAGGTAAACATACCGCCTTCATTGTCTAAGTTGATGACATTATTATAATAAGGGATGATGGGGTAGAGATCATTATACTAAACAAAAATTGGCAAGTGAGTTTGAGGTAAAAGATCTTGAAAAACTCAGATACTTCATGGGCATTTAAATTGCCAGGTCAAAGCATGTTATCTTTATTTTTCAAAAAAAAACTATCAACCATCTTGAGAAAACAGGGATGAGTGCGTGTAGAACAAACGACACCCCAATCAAAGCAAACCACAAATGGGAGAGATAATATAATAGTTTTTGTGGGCAGTTTTTTTACAGTTTTTGTAGTTTTTTTGTAGTGCCCTTTTTATTTATTAAACACTATTAACTTTAATTAATCTATTAAGAAGTTTTAAAATACTATTATATTATTTTACACAAATATATTACTATACATAGTACTTATATTAATGCATGGTATTTATAATTATTAAAATGAACTTGCAAATTGATTTTTTATTAAATTATTTATAATATAATTTTTTAATAAATAATTTTTTTAATAAGTATAATTTTATTAATATAATATTTATAAAATAAAGTCATTATTAAATTATTATTTTATGAACATAACTAAAATTGTAGATATACGCATATTCTTTCAAACAACATTGCAAACGCAATTTTTTTTCAAACAACTTTGGTGATTTTGTTACCCTCTGCAAAACAGCTATTTTTTCATCATTATTTCTCACCACTACTTCTCTCATCGATGCAACCGAGCCAAACCAAGCTTTTAAAACCAGGTCGGACCAGCCGGTCGGACCGGCCGGTCGGACCGCCAACCGGTCCTCCGGGCAGTCCGGTCTAGTTTCTAAAACTGCTCTGGCCAAGAACGGGGCAAGAACCGTGGAACCGGACGGTTGAACCGATCAACCGGAAACCGGGACGGTTTTTGCCTGACCGGGCGGTTCATGTTTTCACCGTTAAATTAAGATCCAACGGTTTAGATTAAGGCTTAGAGTCTCTTTGTGGCTAGGGTTAACTTATTAGTTACTTTATTCCTCCAAAACAAGCCTCTCAGCCGCTCTTGTGCGTGAAATTACTGATCGGCGAAACGTTTAGTTCTTTCGTTCTTCGTCTTCCTTCCTCGCATGCTTGAACGATCGGGCAGGTGCTAGTGTGTGTGAAAGGTTTAATAGGCGACACCTTGTTCCTTCCTCGCGTGCGTGAAGTATCGACGAGCACAAGGTCAACTCACTGGAAGGTTTGTTTTAAACGCTGCATTTCCTGCTTTGATTTTTTATCTTTATCTGAGTTTAGACTTTGGACAAGCCTTCTAGAAAGAGGAAGAAATGAGAAATCCCTAAATCTCAGTGAACAATCGACGAGCCCAGTGTAATTCTGAATTTCTAATTCCCGATTTGTGGTTGGATTTTTTGTGTTGCTTTATAGATTATATTGTGTACATTTTAATTTAGTCATTTTTTACATTACCGATTAACGCTCTTTCATTTGAACTGGATCCATTCAATCCTCTACTAGGGGTTGAGTTATTATGATTGTTGAACTTTTTATCTGAGTTGAACTTCTACACATTATATATGGGTCATAATTCGTAAATTGTAATATCAATTGGTTTTACTCCCGTACAAAAACACTTGTTTTTATACAAAGAATGCAATTGTGCAATGCTATTTTTGTTAAGATTATTGTAGTGCCTAGATTTTTGTTAAGACTTTTTATCTGACTTGACTAACGCATTACCCATTTTCATGTAGGGTGTACTTCAAGAAAAAGAAATATGATCCTCTTGATTATACAAGTATTTATTCAATGGATTTTTGGGTAGTTGAGGAAGAGCCGCCCCGGAACTTAATTACAATGAATTGGAAAATGAAATATATGAGGAATATGTTATACCGGTTGATGGAGAAGCTCAACCGAGTTGCCAACAAAATGAACAAATAAACGGTAAGTTTGTGTATATGTTACTAATTAGTGTTAATAAATTAATAATTACGAATCAATATGAATGATGTAATTAATTTATTTTTGTAGATGATGAGTGTGCTCAGAATACTCTTGAAGAAGAAGACCTTGAAGCCTTTGGAGGGGAAACATTTACTAGATATGATTTTGATGATATATAGATATAATATGATTTCACTTTGCAAACTTTATGGTTGATTGATTTTTAAAAACTATTAAGTATTAACAAGTTAATATGCTTTTAATGGATATGTTTTGTAAGGCTTATCTTTTTTATGAGTTTATGTCAAGGTTCAAAACTTTATATATCGCATGTTTATATTTGTTACTTATGTCAAGGTTCAAAACTTTATATATCACATGTTTAATTTGTATATTTAGATGATGATTTGTTACAATTATAGTTACTAATGTCAAAATGGTTCAACCCCGGTTAAACCGGTTAAACCTTGAACCTCTCTCAAGACCGGTTCCATGCTCGGTCTTGAAGGTTTGCAGGGAATTGGCGTGACAGTGGCGCTTGCTGAGGGGAGACAACTGGGTATAATATGTGTTGGAAAGTACTAATATCTTCAACAATATGGAATCAGGCGAGTCTGTCCAGTGGTTGCAGATAGTCGAGGGCGACGAAGAACCTTGTTGGATGTGAGATGCGGTGATCAGAAGAGGACGCGTCGACTAGTGGTGATCGCCGGAAGGAATGGCTCAATAGGGGCCAGAAAAGCAGGTGACTGGGGCGTAGGGCGATTGATGGAGTCGGCAGGGACTGATGATGATGGTGTTTGCTGAGTGAACTGCGGGATGGGAGTTAGAGGTGACGGTGGAGCGACAAGACTGCGAAGATTGGTGGGGCTTCTCTGGGTTTTGCTAGGATCGATGGCTGCTCTGGTGGGATCGGGCCCCCAAAGTAGAGTCTGCCAATGTTGGCGGTGAGCCGCGAAATCGCGACTTGATGAGATGTTGACATCTCCAAAAATTGTTGGAACAACGAACGAAGGGCAATCTGCTCGTCAGAGCTCATCTCCATGCTGATTAAATTAATTGATTAATCAATTCCAAAAGAAATTAATTAATTCAATTATAGAGGCTAGGGGCCCTAATCTCAACAAGACAAAAGGAGGACTTAGTGTGGCTCTTGATGGGCGCTGGACATGATAGGGCTTGAAGGTCTGTTGCTCTAGGCTCGAGGAAGGGGAGGGTGGCTCGATATAGAAGGCAGTCCACTCAATGGGAGAGGACAACGATAAAGAGGTTGGGAGCGACTGCTGCAACTAGAACGATGGAAGAAGAGGCAAACAGAATAGGTTCGTTGACGGGATTGCAGAGGATGTCAACGAGGCTCACAAAAGGTTGACGTCTAGGTGATTAGAATTTGCGTCATCTACGATCACTGAGGTCGTGGTGCGCAGCTAAGGACTTAGACAATCACATGGCATGTGGATGATGTGATTGACGTGATTTGCAGCGTACAATCTATACGGAAGAAGACCAACTGGAAGAGGAGCGACAATGCTCAAAGAAGATCGGTCGCATGCTAAAGGTTGGTTGAGGGCTCAAAGAACTTCTGTCGGAGGGTTTGAGTCGTCCAAGTTGATATTGCGCTCAGACAGATGATAAGTAGGGGTTTCTTATTGAGGGCCCAATTCCAATTCGAGCCCCGTTATGAACAGAGAGATGGGTTCAGATGCTTTAATTTGTTGGATTGTTCGCGGAAGATAGGAGAAGGACCTAATGGCTCTAATACCAAGTTATTACGTGTCTACCCCGTAAGGCATTGGAATCTCTCGGTAGTGGTGGTGGTGGAGATACAAGGAAGTCGAGCTCAACCTACAGAGAATGCGAGAAGGAGATATGAGGGGGAGCGGAGCTCAAACATAACCCCAACCCTAAGAGAGCGGAAGAGAACTAAGATAGAAGGAGATACTTCCATAATTTCTTTCATATCCATTCATGACCCAATGAGTCCTTTAAATAGAATTACAAAATGGCATCCTCGTAATAAATCTGAACATTTGGACTACTATAAAATACTTAAAATATTAAAAGACACAAAACTTCTAGGGACTCGCAACCTAACGACATCGCAATCATAACCTGAATCCTCTAGTAATCATCTTATTAGAATCTCATATGTCCATTGAAACCACCAAAAATAACAAAGTTAATAGAATCGCAAGTTTCAAAATAATCTTCTTCTAATCTTCATAGCCTGCTAATTTTCTTGACTTCTCACGCACATTCAAGGCATGTGTATGCATAGCCTTCATCTGTTAAACACAATTTTGTTTATGCTTTAATCAGAAAACACTTTACAGGGTGCATCACACATATGTTACAGCTAAACCAAAAAACTAGATTACAAGGTTCAGACATTCGATGACATAATTGCATCTTCTATAATAAATAGGTAGTCACAGTGAGTGAATAAGTTAATGAGGAAAAAAATTTAAATTGACTGCAAAATATAATCATTAAAATAAAATTTATGGACTAACAAGTGAAATGAAATTTGTTTCTCAAGATGAAAAACATCTAACTTTGATCGCAAGTACAATAAAAAAACAGAAATAAACAGAAACCAAAAAAATAGGCTTACCTGAGTGTGTAGTCCTGCACATTTTCTTTCAATCAGCTACAAGAATGAAAAGTTTACTAAGTTGGGTAGGAAACTCATCCTACAAAATGAAAAAAAAAAAAAATTTTGAATTGTTAAAGGCACCGCTTTTTCTGCTATCCATCAAATAACTCCTATTATTATTCTAAAACTCTTCCCCTAAAAGTACTACCCGCACAGCACCCTAAACCGCACACCCTTTTGCTGGCGTGGAAGGGAGGAGGGAAACCCTGGTCCGCGATCGTCATATACTCGGAGTTGATCGTCCGGTGAGTTCCTCAAACCAACCCCACCGCTTCATTTCCTCCTTTTGCCCACCGAAAAGAACTTCATTGGATCTCGGAGGCTTCCTTTTTATTGGGATCGATTACTTGTTTCTCTTTCTCTCTTTAAATCTCTCTCAGTCCCTCACTCTCTCTCACTCAAATACTTAGAGCTGGTTAGAGGGATCGGAATCTGGAAATGCAGGGCATGGAATATTGTATTTTCCAGTTTAAATTATGGAAAAAAACATCAAGAAGATAACACGCGAATTTTGAATGTTTTGCTCCACAAATGAAGTTCCAAAATCCTTAGCCACGGCTACAGCAGATGTGCATATAGCTCCATATGTTGTAGCTCTTCCAGCTGCCCAATTCAACAGGTGCAGTGCAACAAAAGGGGCAGAAAATGTCAAGGAAAATATTAATTAAAGGACATCAAGGCCAAAGGAGGATTGGAGATGGACTTCGCATTGGAATATGATTCATCTATTTGTCAATTATATTCAAAAACTTGCTTTTAGGGTTCAAAAAGATGGAGGTGTTGATAAAGATGTGATACATAAAATCCAAGCAGGTTGGTTGAAGTGGAGAGGCGCGTCAGGGATCTTATGTGATCGTAAAGTACCATTAAAACTTAAAGGCAAGTTTTATCGTACTGCAATTAGACCAGTGATGCTCTATGGTTCTGAGTGTTGGGCAGTGAATTGTGTACATGAGCAAAAAATGGGAGTTGCAGAAATGAGAATGCTTAGGTGGATGCGTGGACACACGAGATTGGATAAAATTAGGAATGAATGTATCAGGGATAAGACAGGAGTGGCACCAATTGCAGAGAAGATGCGAGAAGCTCGACTAAGATGGTTTGGACACATACAAAGGAGACCATTAGAGGCACCTGTTACGCATTGTGAGAGTTTAGTCACTAGGCATGTTAAACGGGGGAGGGGTAGACCAATAAAGACTTGGAATGAGACTATAAGGAAAGACATGATGTACTTAGGCATTAGTGAGATTATGACTAAAGATAGGGCACAATGGCGACAAAGGATCCATATCGCCGACCCCACTATAGTGGGATAAAGGCTTGAGTGTTGTTGTTGTTGTTGCATTCAAAAACTTGCTTTTGAGATTTAACGGGGAGGACATTTTCTGAACATCTGCAGCTCTCCATGTTCGTTTTATGATATTAGGAATCTAACCTTCTTTTAGTTGTGTTTAGCATAATCATGTGTTGACTTTACAGAGTTTTTTTCCCTGTTGTTTTGAAAATTTATTCAGAACCTATGTTTTTGTCTGACTTATTTTCTTTTTTTTAATAATAACGAGAGCTTCGTCGTGTTCAGATGCATATTTCGTGTTGAGAATGTAATTTCATATCTCCACAGTCAAATTTTCTCTTTGGATTCTCTCGAACAACATACGACATATAACGATTATGTGATTCCATATAAAATCACTAAACCCATTGTATGTTTATTCCTCATTATGTTAAACCAAATAGAAGGTAATTTGCATCTCGTGGATTTTCCCTTTAATTGATTTGTATAATATCGTAAATATTTGGATGAGATTTATAGTGGTTCTTGAAGTTGAGCTATTGTGAATTCTTACAGCGTTGTTTTGTGTGATTCCATTGGTTTGCTTTTTAGTGATCCTCATATTATGTTAAGTATTGAATTTGATTTGTTGTTAACAAAATTAGTTTGCAGTTAATAATTTTAAAAAAAGTGCGATGACTTTAACAAAAATGTGTGAGTAGCCAAAAATGCGGTGCCTTTAACAATTCTCACAAAAATTTTGCCTGACAAATAGTACCTGGAGAACCTTGGAAAAATAACCTTTTGATCCAGCAGAAAAAACAGCAAAAACAATAGGCACTGGTCTAACCTTTAATTCCTGCCATTCAAATAGTTGTAGACAAAAACATAATTAAACTTCTTAAGGGCCAAAGTTTAGCAGCCTACGAACACTAACCCTCTAAAGTAGCATCCAAATTTCAGTACAGTTGCCCATAAAATCTTAAGCGACAGAATCCCACTCTTGAAGTACCAATTAATAACAAATTGAAATGTCTGTTTCAGTTAAAACTTATTGATTTTAACCTCCTCATCATCAACTAACATCCCCAGATTCCTAATTCATTATTATTTTTAGCAGAAGAATGCCCTCAGAAATAAATATAACAGCTGCGGCTACCAAAATAATACAAACCTTGATCAGCTCATCAAGCACACCACGAGCTAGTTCTGTGGCCTTCTCGGGAAAAAATCTGCATGGCAAAATAGGTTTTCAGCGGTAACTTAGAGAAACCACCTAATGACCTAAATTGTTAAGCTTTAAGCAGTTACATCCCATCGGCAGATTCAAGCTTAAAGTGTGGGACGAAAGTGCCCTTAAATTATTGTATTCACATCTAATAATAAACATTTTCAGGCGAACTATCAACATAAGGATAATAAAAATTTCAAGTGCTTAGCCATTCAACATGGAATTCTAGACCCTAACCTTGCATCAGCAGGAGAATAAATGTTTCAAGTGTCACCGCTTCATAAGTTTTACAAAAGCTAAAAGATGCTATCGACAACTGAAGGGGGAGCATCAACATTGTTGTTATCACTTTCATCCCGGTCTTCTATGTTTGTGCAAGTTCTTATTTGGAGTTTATATGTTTTTCATTTTGTATGTAATGATGTCATACTAGTATGAATGCTTGCTTGTAGTTGTTCTCTTGAATCTTTTCAACAGTAGGGTTTATTCGTTATGTATTTAATTTAAGCTCTTTCGAGCTACATGAACTTGAAATCGCAAGCTTTCTCAATTGCTACGTAATCATTTGTGAAATTTGTGTTCTAGCCTCAAATATCCTTTAATGTTTGCGATCTCTCGTTAGAATAGATGTCAAGTGCATGTGCATCATTACTAAGCCCTAATCAAGTTGCCCTGTCACCACACCGTTGTGGTTTCTATAGTTCACATAAACACCTTGTTAGGGACCGACTCAGAAGTCGTCGGAGATGGAGATGACGGAGGAGGAGATAATACGGAGTCTTGACCGCGGCTGCCTATGCGGGGCGTGCTCGAGAGAGAGAGATTCCAAGATCCCTTTTAGGGTTGGGAAAAATAGACTTTTTTATTCATGCCAATACAAGACTCATTGGGTCCTTTAAATAGGACTTACAATCGACACAAACAAGGAAAGAGCTACAAGCAAATAACGCTAAAGGAAATAAGACAAACTTGGACACCACATAAAAACACGACATAAATAACGATGCCCAATAAGGACACGACTCTAAGACAAAATATAAGCATATTAAGAAATAATTAATACTAAATAACGTCATAAAATGACCCATAATATCTCTCCCGCCGTGCAAAACGAGTTTGTCCTTAAGCTCGAGGGAGATCAATGGTGTCCGCGCCAGCCGACACCCTCATCATCAGAGTCCTCGACGTGCAGATAGAAAAGTCGTTTGCACCTGTGGCTGCGAGTGTACTGATCATCGCAGTTGAAACATAAGCCCTTGGCGCGCCGTTCCATCATCTCGTCCCGAGATAGTTTCCGGACTGGTGGGGATGGATGTCCCTCTGAATGACCTGGCTGAATGCCCGTGTCGGTGGACAAATAGACCTCTTGTGCCAGTTGGAGGCGACGGTCACATATCCTAGCCAGACTCATAGCAGTCACTATGTCTGGAGGAGCCTCAAATTCGACATCAAGTCGCAAGCGATCGCAAAGTCCGGCGATGAAGATGTCGACCTGCATCTCTGGGGAAAGCGTGACGTGAGTCAGAAGAAGTTGAAACTGGTTCAGATAGTCGTCCATGGAGCATGTCTGACGTAGTGTTGTGAGGGCACCAAGGGGGTTGCTGCGGATGGGAGGAACTAAACGCATATTGCAAAATCGCTTGAAGTCGTCCCACGTTAGGCCCGACTGATCAGTGAGGAGACGAGTGGCCCAAAGCAAAGCCGAGTCGCCCAAAGCAAAGCCGAGTCGAGAAGGCGGAAGGAGGCCAAAGGGAGCCGTTCAGCTGCCGGAGTTTGTTGATGGCCAAAGAATTGTTCGCACCTGGTGAGCCATCCCAAGGGATCAGTTTTCCCACCGTAGGTGGGGAATTCCAATCGGGTATAACGCGGCAGAATAGCAGCTTCAGGGCGTAAAAGGGTCTGCGGTGGCGGCTCATGGCGAATGAGTGACGGTAACAGAACTTGACTACTGTTGGCGTGATCCGTGGATGGAGTGGTAACCACGGGAGGTGTTGTTGCTAGTCCATTAAGCTTGATGGTGAGGGTTGCCATGTCATCCTGATGACGTGCGTCGGCGTCCCGAAAGCGAGCTTCTACATCTTGAAGGCTTGCATCCATGGAAGATATGACTGCGTGCAGCCGGTTCATAGCATCCAAGAAATCGGGCGAGTCTCTCATAGTGTGGATGGAGGTAACACGGGATAAGGAGCGGGTGACGGGATGGCTGGAGTCGTCGGAGGCGGCTGAATTTGTGTTGCCACGAGTGTCGCGTCGTCTCCCAATGATGGCGTCACAAATTTGATTAGTGTACACGTCGGTTACGCGTGCCTGTAATGTCAGCAGAGGAGGATTAGACGCCCGCTGGGCTGGTTTGCCGAGGATGCAGCGTCGGGGAAGCAGCGTCGGAGGAAAAGGACTGAGAGCATCGTCGGGGAAGCGGCGGGGAAGCAGCGTCGGCTGGAGGCATTGCGTCGACAGGGCTGGAACATCGGCGTTGGAAGGAGAGCGATCTGCTGCGAAATTGATCGTCGGGGAGAGCGTCGATCTTGATCGGCGTCGAGGAGCTCAGAGGGCTCAGCGGAAGGAGAAGAGGACGTCGCAGGCGTCGATCGACTGTATTGCGGGAATCAAACAGTGATCGGATGGCGGCGTCGATTTCCTCGGATCGGAAGGATCTATCGCCGGAGTGCGGAGGGCTGAGCGGAAAAGTGCGTCGGGGTCGCCGCCGGAACGGGGTGAGATAAACGACAGAGAAGTTGTCGGGTGGGACGTGATGTCGCAGGGCTCGCGGAGTTGAGGATCGTCGAGGATGTCGGTTTGCGAGAAGGAGGGGAGGAGTCCCTCTGATACCAAGATGTTAGGGACTGACTGGAGTCGTCGGAGGCGGATGAATTTGTGTTGTCGCGAGTGTCGCGTCTCCTCCCAATGATGGCGTCACAAAATTGATTAGCGTATGCGTCGGTTACGCGTGCATGTAATGTCGGCAGTGGTAACCACGGGAGGTGTTGTTGTTAGTCCATTAAGCTTGATGGTGAGGGTTGCCATGTCAACCTGATGACGTGCATCGGCGTCCCGAAAGTGTGCCTCTACATCTTGAAGACTTGTATCCATGGAAGATATGACTGTGTGCAGCCGGTTCATAGCATCCAAGAAATTGGGCGAGTCTCTCATAGTGTGGATGGAGGTAGCACGGGATAAGGAGCGGGTGACGGGACGGCTGGAGTCGTCGGAGGCGGCTGAATTTGTGTTGTCGCGAGTGTCGCGTCGTCTCCCAATGGTGGCGTCATAAATTTGATTAGTGTATGTGTCGGTTACGCGTGCGTGTAATATCAGCAGAGGAGGACTAGACGCCCGCTGGGCTGGTTTGCCGAGGATGCAGCGTCGGGGAAGCAGCGTCGGAGGAAAAGGACTGAGAGCATCGTCGGGGAAGCGGCGGGGAAGCAGCGTCGGCTGGAGGCATTGCATCGACAGTGCTGGAACATCGGCGTTGGAAGGAGAGCGAGCGTTGATCGGCTGTATTGCGGGAATCAAACAGTGATCGGATGGCGGCGTCGATTTCCTCGGATCGGAAGGATTGTCGCCGGAGTGCGGAGGGCTGAGCGGAAAAGTGCGTCGAGGTCGCCGCTGGAACGGGGTGCGACAAACGGCAGAGAAGTTGTCAAGTGGGGCGTGATGTCGCAGGGCTCGCGGAGTTGAGTATCGTCGAGGATGTCGGTTTGCGAGAAGGAGGGGAGGAGTCCCTCTGATACCAAGATGTTAGAGACCGACTGGAGTCGTCGGAGGCGGCTGAATTTGTGTTGTCGTGAGTGTCGCGTCGTCTCCCAATGATGGCGTCACAAAATTGATTGCGTATGCGTCGGTTACGCGTGCATGTTATGTCGGCAGAGGAGGATTAGACGCACGCCGGGCTGGTTTGCCGAGGATGCAGCGTCGGAGGAAAAGAACTGAGAGCAGCGACGGGGAAGCAGCGTCGACTGGAGGCGTTGAGTCGAAAGGGTTGGAGCGCCGGCGTGGGAAGGAGAGCGATCTGCTGCGGAATTGACCGTCGGGGAGAGCGTCGATCTTGATCGGTGTCAAGGAGCTCAGAGGGCTCAGTGGAAGAAGAAGAGGACGCCACAGGCGTCAATCAACTGTATTGCGGGAGCCAAACAGCGATCGGATAGCGGCGGCGATTTCCTCGGATCGGAAGGATCTGTCGCCGAAGTGCGAAGGGCTGAGCAGAAAAGTGCGGAGGGGACACGGTTGGAACGGTGTGTGACAGACGACAGAGAAATTGTCGGGTGGGACGTGATGTCGCAGGGCTCGCAGAGTTGAGGTTCGCCGAGGATGACGGTTTGCGAGAAGGAGGGGAGGAGTCCCTCTGATACCAAGATGTTAGGGACCGACTCGGAGGTCGCCGGAAGAGTAGTCGGAGGTGGAGATGACGGAGGAGGAGATACTACGGAGCCTTGACCGCGACTGCCTGCCGGGCGTGCTCGAGAGAGAGAGCTCCAAGATCTCTTTTAGGGTTTGGGAAAATAGACTTCTTTATTCATGTCAATACAAGACTCACTGGGTCTTTTAAATAGGACTTACAATCGACGCAAACAAGGAAAGAGCTACAAGTAAATAACGCTAAAGAAAATAAGACAAACTTGGACACCACATAAAAACACGACATAAATAACGACACCCAATAAGGACGCGACTCTAAGACAATAAAAGCATATTAAGAAATAATTAATACTAAATAACGTCATAAAAGGACCTGTAACACACCTCTAAAGCCCCAATCAAGTTGCCCTGTCACTACACCAATATGGTTTCTATAGTTCCCAGTAACACCTCTGCCTACCTTGCATCAGCTTAACTATTCAACATGGGCATCTAGACTCCTAACCTAACATCCAAAAATGCTCTCAAACTTCTAATCAATACGGTGAAAATATCATAAGTTAAAATTTTTTTATATATGCTAGTGGGGGTGTTATGGTAGTTAGGAGAGAGAAGAGTGTGATGCAGGAGGGTCGGTCAAGGTGGTGGATAGATGGTGGTGCCAAGGGTAGTGGACGGCTAACTTGTGGAGGAAGAGGGGAAGAGGGCCAACTAAGAGTGAGGTGAGAGTTTTAGGCTTCCCCCCTAGGTTATGGCTTCAACCACGTGCTGAATTTTTTCCAACTTAAGATCTCGAAAATGAAGCCGCCTAATCCTATTTATAGAGTTCGGAACCGCCACGAAGGGTCGTGATCTTCCAATCCCTCCAATTATGACGATTGTACAAACATGCTTAAAATAAAATTACAAAGATACACAAATATAACTAAAATTCTTAAGTCAACGATTCGCACAAGACAAAGAGCTCACATCATAGTGGGCCCTTGTTTGATGTGATCCCATAAATGGGGATTTGATTAGTCTGTGTTGACTCCCCGAGCGCTATCAACGACTGGCGTGAGTCTTGGATTCGAGACTCTTTCATATGCTATTCTTAAGAGTTAAGATTAAAGCGGCATAAATGTTGTTATTACAATCTTGATCATTTAATATATGCCTCTTTCGGTATAGGTGAAATGGTCATTGTAACTCGAGATGTCACTAGAGATTGGGCTGCAACTAGTCGTCAAACATTCTTCTTACAATTAGTATTCGAACTTTCTAGATAAGAGTTCCTTCAATAATAGTGTTGAATTAACTTACTACTTTGAATAAATTAAGTTTATTAAATTTGTATAAATTTAAACATAATTTCTCTGACACAATTATATATTTAAACTTGACAAACAAGTTAACTTTTATTTTTCCAGCCTAATAAGAAACTAGTATTGATGCAGGACAGGCGTCACACCTGTCTGCCACCCTGGCATCAGCACCAGGGGGCCCACCTTGGAGTCCACCAAGGCGTCTTTCATCAGGCCCGCGGACCGTACACCCCAACCAGCTCTCCTCCATGGAGTCATCACCATGCGGCAGGTTGTTGAGGCCCGGGATCGAACACTCAACCTCCTAGATAAGAGTCTTTCAGCAGAGCTCTCGTCACCAACTCAGTATTATCTAGGAGGACCTGATGAGAGCTCTGTTGAAAGAATCTTATCTAGGAGGTCGGGTGTTCGATCACGGGCCTCAACAACCTGCCGCATGGTGATGACTTCATGGAGGAGAACTGGTTGGGGTGTACGGTCCGTGGACCTGATGAAAGCCGCCTTGGTGGACTCCAAGGTGGGCCCCCTGGTGTTGATGCTAGGGTGGCAGGCAGGTGTGACGCCTGTCCTGCATCATAAAAGCGCGGCTCGTTGGTGATGAGAGCTTTGCTGAAAGGCTCTTATCTAGGAGGTCGGGTGTTCGATCCCGGGCCTCAACAACCTGTCGCATGGTGATGACTCCATGGAGGAGAGCTGGTTGGGGTGTACGGTCCGCGGACCTGACCTGATGAAAGCCGCCTTGGTGGACTCCAAGGTGGGCCCCCTGGTGCTAATGCCAGGGTGGCAGACAGGTGTGACGCCTGTCCAGCATCAAGTATCCTTACTGAAAATTAGATGAAAGTAAATTAACACATAATTTAACCATTTTTAGTTGACTTTCAACGTTATTATACAACAAATGTTGAGATTATCAGCATTGTAGTGGTGTCATGTAATGTGTTTTAATTAAAATACAAATAGTAATTTCTATAATGAATATTATTTTGCTTCACCTGAATTGAGGTGATGGCTCAGGCGATGTAATCTTTGGGGAGATATTTGTAGGGAAATAGAACAAGCGGAACCTCCAACACACCGCCTCACTCAACAGGATTGATGGACCTCCACCGTCAAGGCCTTTGTTTCCACTGCAAATAATTGTACTCCCCCCTTCACCATTGTCCCCATAAAGAACTGCGCTTGTTGCTCACAGCTGAAGACGACAACATTACAATTGTTAATTTTGAAACTCTAGTTCAAGGAGACCATCACTGTTGCTCAGCCTTTAGTACAAAGTCGATTTTGATGAGCGAGTGTTAATACATACATGCTAGTCTACCATTAGTAACACGAGGTTGAGGCGGACCCGTTTTATCCGGAATTCGGACGGCGCTCATCGTGGACGCCACCGCCCATCCGCCATACTCGCTTGTAGGGGGCGCCTATTCTTCAAGGGTCGTCTTGCTCTAGCGCCATCGTCACCGAGCATTCCCCGCCTCGCCGAGTTTCACGCTTCGCCCTCCGGAGGACACGCTGGGGCCTTCCGTACCTACCGCCGTTTAGCGCCTCCCTCTACTAGCCCCACATGTTCCGACTGGTCAAGGCATGCGTGGTTGCCTGTTTGGTCTGCCAGAAGGCCAAGTACGAGGCAGCATTTTCAGCCGGCCTCCTTCAGCCTCTTCCCATTCCGGATCGCGTTTGGGAGGACGTGGTCATGGACTTAATTACTCGGCTACCGCGCTCCTAGGGATTCGACTACATCTTGGTCGTGGTGGACAGACTGTCCAAATACAGCCATTTTATTCCCCTTCATCACCCCTACACCGCCGCCACAGTCGCGGACAGCTTCATCAGCGGCGGCGTGCGCCTTCATGAGTTTTTTCGGTCGATCGTGAGCGATCGTGACCCGCTTTTCTTGAGCACCTTCTGGACCAAACTTTTTCGGCTGCAGGACTCGCCTCCGCATAAGCATTGCTTATCACCCGCAGACAGATGGTCAGACCGAGGTCCTCAACCGTTACTTGGAGACATACCTTCGTTGTTTTGTGGGGGAGCGGCCCTGCGAATGGGCCAAGTGGCTCTATTGGGCCGAGTACTCCTACAACACTGCCAACCACCACGCAGTAGGTACCACCCCGTTCGAGGTTGTTTATGGTCGGCCGCCGCCCACCATTCCCCGACATCTGCCGAGAGAGTGCCAGGTCGAGAGTTTGGCCACCGCCCTGCAGGACTGTGACACCATCCTGGACCACCTGAAGCATCACCTCTTACGGGCCCAACAGAAGATGTCTTCCTTTGCGAACAGGAAGCGGCGCGACCTCTCCTTTCAGGTGGGGGAGAAGGTGTTCATCAAATTGCACCCCTACCGCCAGCTTCTTGCGGCCAACAGGCCCTTCCCGAAGCTAGCTCCCCATTTTTTTGGCTCATTTGAGATATTGGCACGTATCAGTGCGGTCACCTACCGCCTCCCCGCCGAGAGCCGCATACACCCTGTCTTCCAGGTTTCTCAGCTACGACGTGTGGCGGGCAACCACGCCACCACAGATCACATTCCGGACGACGTCGATCTCGCCGGCGAGGCACCGTATTACCCGGACAAGATACTCGACCGCAGCTGCCTTCTGCCGGGAGACCCCACCTCGGAGGAAATTCTGGTCGCCTGGGCTAACCACCTAGACTCAGATGCTACATAACTCCCTCGGGATGACTTCCGTCGTCAGTTCGTTGACTACTGCATTGAGGACAAGGCACATTTTCCAGTTGTTACGGACGCGCGCGTCGACGAGACGTCGTGGCGGGTCTACACGCGGAGGAAGACGACGACGGGTCCGTCTCGAGGAGGAGAGATTGAAGACGCGTCGCCGGGATGATTATTGTTAATTGCTTTCTGTTATTTCATACTATGTTGTGTACGCTTTTCTATTAGCATCGTACTTTCGCCATCCGCACCCCGCGCCTATAAGAGGTGGTGTTGTGCTCCTTTTTGGGGATCTTTGGATGAATGTGTTTTATGGTTGCTCCCTAGTTTCTCTCTCAATTCTCTTTCTCTCCTCTTTTTCTCCTCTCCTCCGCCGGCCCTCCTCCTCGCCGGATTCCCTTTCCCTCCTCTTTCTCTCTCAATTCCCTTCACCAATGTCCCCATAAAAAACTGTGTTTGCTGCTCACGGCCAAAGACGACGACATTACAGTTGTTGATTTTGAAACTCTAGTTCAAGGAGACCATCATTGTTGCTCGACCTTTATGACAAGGTCGATTTTGATGAGCGCGTGTTAATACATACATGCTAGTCAACCATTAGTATCGTGTACCCCTACTATATAAACTATAAGAGTGTGAAAAGTTATCTTGAACCATTTGAATCTTAGTCTTGGATCTCTCTTGGGAGATGACCCTTCGAAGAAACCAACCCTCAAGAGCATTGTGCAAGTATCCCTCGTGATTGTATCCATCTTCTATTATATTGTATTATGATTTCGTGTGTGCGTACCACAACCTAACTTAAAATTATTTACTATGTTAGAAAATTAAGGAAGAATAACATACAAGTATAACAATTCACATATGGCTCTTCCTAAGGAATCATTTTAATAGTAACAAGCATGTAATCTTGGTCCTACGTATGCTAAAAGTTATCAGTAATTTTACTTGAGGAAAATATATTGGTGCCCAAATCATGGCTCGAAATAAGTCTCTAGAGATACTGGATGGGGCACATAATATACAAATACTATTTTTCATCCAACAGACAGAAATTTATTGTGGACTATTTTTTGGCATTACTCTTTCACTTAAGGCTCCGTTTAGCACAGCGGTGGCATTCATGAACACGGTGGTTATGAACCGCCTTTCGCGAACGCACGACCTCAAACAAGGAACTTCATCCATTTTTATGTTCAAAACTAGTTTTATGTTCTTGGTGGTGGTCGTAACCATTGTCATGCCAAACATATATTCTATGACGGTGGCGTTTTTATCCAAACTCAACGGAGCAAAAACGTTGCGCCAAACGGAGCCTAAATCACAATATCTAAAAAAAAGGATTGGCCCTAAACCGCTCCTACTTTAATATACTCTTGATTTTAAATGATGCACCTAATTTCAATATATATAATAAATTAAAAAATGTATGTGGAATAATTGATACAGAAACTTTAAAGATAAGTTAGCAGTCCCAATTTCAACACAATTTCCCTAAAAATAACAATTTGTTCATCTCAGTCTCCCAATTCCCTCTGATAAAATATCACCAAAGCAATTATCTCTTAAAGAACGCATCTGCTTCTCCAGAGATGTTGCAGCCTGCAGGTGCATCTCCTCGCTTGCATGCTAGTTAAGTTTTCAGTCCAACACACGGGTGTCGATGACACTATGATTATGCTGGTTTTTAATGTCAGAATTATCCAGATTTTGCTAGAGGAAAACCAATACTTACATTACTCCAATTTCTACCCGAAGCTAAATATTTCGAAAAGGCTTTACAATTTTCATATATGTTGGAACGAAGTTAAGCAAGCAATTACCACTTACAGTGTCAGGAAATCAACATGGCAAATGAGGCAGTCCCATCCTAAAGACCAATAAAGATCCACATATGGCTTCAGATGCCTCTCCTGGCTCGACACCCAAGCGAAAAGCACCACTATCCCCTCCCCTCTCCGCCCATCATCCTTCTTCTTCCCCCAGTAGAATCTTCCCCACATTCTCGACAATCCAAACCGAGGTTAAGTACAAGAGCGGCACCAAGCTAAGGTTTACCTCAGAAGATGACAAAAAACTCGCATCAACCTTCCATCATCTCCGTGCACGGTGCACATATATGTTCCCGACCTAACCCGAACCAATAAAATTTTCCGGCCATCCCACCACAAACCCTGATAATATGAAGCAAATCTAGAGTATAGAAATTCACATTCACCGCTTAAATGAGGTAAAATTGAGAAGAAGAAGAAGAAGAAGAAGAAGAAGAAGAAAAGAACTGGAAGAGGGCCAGAGGTCGAAGAGAGATACAGAGAGAGACGCTTCCTCTCAGACTTCCGACATCAACACCAGCAGGCGCGGAGTTGGTATTAACGGCGGATACTTTTCCGCATAAAGTATCTGTGCGGAAAGAAACATAGATCTAATTTCTTATCTATCGATATCTTAGAGTTGTATCATGTATGTATCTATAATATTATATGCATGATTACATTATTTATTATTATAATACAACGGTTGCTATTAGCACCTTATTTTAAGGCGGTTGCTATTCGCAAATCGCTTTTGTTTATTCGCAGATATTTTTTGTTATCCGCAGATTAGTCAAGAAAACAAAAACAAAAAAATTTGTCGTCCTCTTCACATTCCTCACCACAGAAAGAGAGTAACCCTAACTATCTAAATCTTCCCAAACAAACCCTAGCTATAATCTTCCCAAACAAACTGAAATCGCACGAACAGTGAAGAAATCATCTTTCTTCCTCAACTCGGTCTCTATCCACGCATTTATTTTATGAATCACGATCCGTGCACACATTGAAGTGCTTAGAAGGTCGTCAGAGATGATCCGTTGTTGTTGGGTCTTGCTCTTGGAGAACAAAGACATCGGCTGCTCAAGTTTAAAATTGGTCTGCAGATAACAATTTGTAAACTCAAGTAAAATGAGAAAAAGTTTGTCTATGGATAGACAGTTATGGTCTGCGAATAACAATTGCCTATTTTAGTCTATTCGTAGTTTTTTGATAACCGTAAATCACTATTTCGTAAAATTATATCCGCAAATAATTTATTTATTTATTTTTAAAAAAACCTCAAATATTGTTAAATAAGAGGGGAATTTTCTCTCTTTGTATCGTCTTATAGTGTCTTATAGTGTCGGAACTAGGATTTTACATCGGTAAGGAGACTTTTCCATAAGTGGCAGTTGCTTTGTAACTTTAGTGGGGTTGCTTCCCTCCTAATATGGGAGCAAGCGACATCAAATATTGATTCATATATATTTAGTGGTTCAGGGGTATTTTTGTCGACCTCTATGCGACTGCGAACTAGACGTGTATGATGTTGGGCTTCACATTGTTCGTATCTTGCGCAACTATCTAGAGATACTCGGTGAATTGGTGAAAGGGTGTGTGATCCCCCTCAAATCAATTAGAGTGTGTGACTCTCGTTCCATACTCATGGCGCAAACAAACGACACTTTTAGTAATCATCTGAATTCATTGAGACAATGGATTGAATAGCGAATATGCCATGTAACTAATCACGCACCCAGTCTTCAAGGGCACGAAGAGTGGACAAAGTTTAAGGCCTTCAAACATATTCCATAGTAGGATGATTAATTTAAAATGCCCGCTCAATTTGTATTTTGTCACGTCGTAAGACTCCCCATCTATCTGTTTGGAGGAGTCGGGTTAGTGGTTTCGTAGAGCCAGTGAGAATGTCCCTCATTGGCCTCGAAGATCCTACCGTCGATGCACCTTCGGGCCCCACCTAAAATAAGGTGAGTTGACATCATGTTCAAAGTAGTGTTCGCTTGTGGATGGGGAGATATTGGGTCTGTTTGGTGCGACTCTTTTTGCTCCAGACAGTTGTACGAAAAGTCGCACCTTCATGAAATGTGGGACTTGATAGGAGTGCTCGAAGCATCCGAGTGAGCGTCAAGTTTGGAACGAACTACCCGTTGCCCCCAGCGGGGGTATTTATAGGGGTAACCCTAAATCCCCGACGACCCGTTAACGGGCCCGTTAGGGTTCCGTAAAATATCTGATAACAATGCTAAATATACATTAACATTCTCTTCATATATTGTAGCAATTGTATCACAAAAGGGTTAAACAAAACATATAAGTTGGATAACGACAGAAAGAGTTTCAGATTAAAACAATAAGAGTTTTAGATCAAACATTTAAACTCAAGCAGGTTCTAAACATGCAAAAGCAAAAGCAGAAGCAAGAACAGTAATCTGAATCAAAACTCAAAAACTAGTGACGGGTTGGTCTACTAAAACAGCAGATCATCTTCATCCATGTCGAAATCCATTTTCTCTCCTCCAGACTCCAATTGATCTGTATTTAAACATTAGAATGTCATGAGAACAAAACTCAATGAATCCATACATATGCATATCAGAAGTAAAGTGATTAGTTCTTACAATTTAGAACATAATACTCTAACTAGGAAGAAAGACTCGCAGGTCCGCATCTCTATCTAATTTACAAAAAATTAGAAATTTGGTTTCATAGAACCAAACTATGTTCCTTCGCTTATTAAAATTATTACCAAACGTTTCACAATTGTATTATATCATCAAGTTTGGAATGATACAACAAGCTGTGATCAATATATCATCAAGTTTGGAATGATATAAGTAATGATCATAATATCAGGACGCATATCAGCAACTTCAGAATTCGTTTTTGGAATGATACCCAATTCAGCATTTGAAAAGAAATAATTGTGTAAGTCATCAAGTTTGGAATGACTAGCAACTAAACAATCTAAGGCTTTCATCAAGTAGCATCTGGAACACTTCAGTGTACTCAGTCTAGATGCGTGAATGTTGGCAGACTCGGTTCTAAAATTTTAAACAAACATAGGTATTAAGTCCCACTAAATAGACTTTAATCTCATATCCCCCGATGTTTTAGATGTAAGAACCTTGCATAAGCCCTTGGTAAGGACATCTGCTACATTATCTTTTGATCTCACGTCCAAGAGGGAAATGATCCCTTGACTGGTGAGATAGGTCAACCAGGTCTGTTTCATCCGTAGTTGCCTTCGCTTACCATTGAACAGCGAATTAGTTGCAATGGTTTTTGTGGCTTGATTGTCACAAAATATCGAGATAGAGTTCATTTTCAGACTCGTCATTGGAATATCCATAACCAAATCTCTAACCCACTTTGCTTCTTCGGCAGCTGAAGCAAGAGCATAGAGCTCGGATTCTATAGAGGATAATGCTATACACATTGCCTCTTAGATTTCCAAGCTACTGCGGCTCCTCCTAGGGTAAACACATAAGCACTAGTGGACCTACTATCACCAACGTCTGAGCACCAGGAGGCGTCAGAGTACCCTTCAAGCACAGGAGGGTGTCCACTGTAACATAAAGCATACTGCTCAGTATACTTTAAGTATCGCATTAGCCTTTCCAAGGCGTCCCGGTGGTCCTTTCCAGGATTACTAGTGAATCTACTCAACATGTCGACCCTAAAGGCTATGTCGGGTCTAGTGCATGTAGTAGCATACATTAGACTGCCAATAAGTTTGGAGTAATCCAACTGTCTAATAGGTGAACCGTCGTGACGTTTCAGTTTATTATTATAGTCGTATGGAGTCTCAATCTTCTTGCACTTATCATAACCCCACTTCTCTAATAGAGTTCTGATATAGTGACTCTGGCTGAGGGTGATACCCTTATCTGTAAAGTTCACTTCCATTCCTAGGATGGTTTTCACCACACTTAAGTCAGTCATGCTAAATTTTGACTTCAAGGTAACTTTAACGTCTTCCACCTCAGACTGATCAGTACCCGGAATTAGCATGTCATCAACATACAAGTAGATTATAGCGATGGAGTTTGGACTTGTCCGTATGTATAGACATTTATCTGAAAGGTTGGATTTAAAATGCAGGCCTTTTACGCAAGTGTCAAACTTCTCGTGCCATAGCTTTGGTGCTTACTTCAATCCGTATAGTGACTTAATCAACTTACAGACCTTAGTTTCTAGACCTTCTACGACGAACCCTTCAGGTTGACGCATGTTGATCTCCTCAGAAAGATCTTCATTTAGAAATGCAATCTTTACGTCCATCTGATGAACGACGAAACGTTCAATAGATGCGATAGCGAGAAGAACCCTGATCGTTGCAATGTGACAAACAGGTGAGTATGTATCAAAGTAGTCTATTCCACTCACTTGAGTGAAGTCTTTTGCAACTAGACGTGCTTTGTACTTAGCGATACTCCCATCTAGATTCAGTTTCTTCTTAAGAACCCACTTGCTCCCAATGGTTTTAGCTCCTTTGGGCAGGTACACTAATGTCCAAGTTTGGTTCTCCATGAGAGAGTTCATCTCATCATCAATGGCTTCTCTCCATAACAGGGAATCCCTGGATCGCATCGCTTCCTTATAGGTGGATGGATCAACTTCAACGTGGTAAGTCACAAAGTCTGTACCGAAGCTTTTAGGAACACGTTCCCTATTAGATAGCCTAGTGGACTCTAGGGCACTAGTGTGAACTAGCTCAGTGTCAGGGAGTCGTAGTTCCATCCCAACGAGGGTATCAGAACTGGTGTCTAGCAGACCTGGAAGAGTCAGGTTCTTATCTCTAAGAAACTTGTCTTCAAAGAACACAACATCTCTAGACTCAATGACCGAGTTGGTAGAGAGATATAGAAATCGGTCTGCAGCACTATCCACCGCGCATCCTAAGTATACACAAGTGTTCGTCTTAGGTCCTAACTTAGATCTCCTGATGTCAGGTATCCTAACATAGGCGATACAGCCCCAGGTTTTGAGGTTATCAAATTTGGGCGGTCTCATAAACCAAAGCTCATACGGGGTTTGCTTTAATTTATCATGAGGAACCATATTCAGGATGTGATTCGACGTGAGGGCTGCTTCTCCCCAATAAACGGCAGGCATAACGGCAGTCAACAACATAGAATTCAACATTTTTATTAATGTTCTATTTTTCCGCTCGGCAATACCGTTTGACTGGGGCGAATAAGGGGCAGTGGTTTCAGGTATTATGTCATTGCTGGCAAGAAAATCCCTAAACTCACCCGAGACGTACTCGCCTCCTCGACCACTCCTAAGTCGCTTAATTTTCAAATCCAATTGGTTCTCAACCCTATTTTAGAAAATTAGAATTTTTTCAAAAGCTTCATCTTTTGATTTTAAGAGATAAATGTGAGTATATTTAGAGAAGTCGTCGATAAAAGTTATCAGGTACTTTCGGCCACCACGTGTGACAAAACTCTTGTAGTCACAAATGTCGGAGTGTATCAACTCTAGTAAACGTGTACTCCTAGACACCTGACTGAATGGTGTTCTAGTTATCTTAGTTTGAGCACATATCTCACATTTGCCGAATTTGGTTTTAATGTCTAAGGGGATGTTGTGAGTTCTAGCTAGCAGGAGTAGTTTTCTATAATTGACATATCCTAGTCTTGCGTGTAAAGTCTTAGGATCTATCAAAGTAGAACTAACCTGATTTACTACTTCGTTTGCTAGACTCAACCGATACATTCCATTGACTACATACGCACAACCAAAATAATGAGAGTTGACCATTAGGGTCACCCTACCACCATTAATGTTAAAAGACATACTTGCATCGCTTAACAGACTAATCGAAATTAAATTAACAACTAATGTAGGAATGAATTTAACATCTTTCAAAAGTATATGCGTACCTGACGAGAGCAGCAGATTCACAGTCCCTGTCTGGAGTACCTCAGCAGTGGCTCCATTTGCAACTGTAACAGACTCAGAGACTGGAGTGGTATCCTTCAGCAGAGCGGAGTTGTTGCAGACGTGACAGGTCGCCCCGGAATCCAACCACCATTCAGTACTGGCCTGACCGTTCCCAACCATGACAACAAAGTGGGAGGCGCGCAGTCTGATGGAGCATATGAGCTCTGTTATCAGGCTTTGGTGGGTTGGCATCAGGCTTCTTGGGTTGCCTGAAGTCAGAAGCACAGTGACCCCACTTGTTGCAGTTCTAGCACTTGCTTTTGAACTTTTTGATTTTCTTGCTGGTGTTTACTACTGCGGGTGCACTGGAGGGAGGTCGAGTCCAATCTGACTTAGTCTTTCTGTTTGGGTGTGTGATCATGTTAGCAGCAGATTGCTGCTTGCTCACCACCTCCTTAACATGCCTTGTCCGATTCTCGTTCTCAATGTAGATAAACCGCTTGAGTTCTTTCAGACTGACTTAGCGATACTCCCATCTAGATTCAGTTTCTTCTTAAGAACCCACTTGCTCCCAATGGTTTTAGCTCCTTTGGGCAGGTCAACTAATGTCCAAGTTTGGTTCTCCATGAGAGAGTTCATCTCATCATCAATGGCTTCTCTCCATAACAGGGAATCCCTGGATCCCATCGCTTCCTTATAGGTGGATGGATCAGCTTCAACGTGGTAAGTCACAAAGTCTGTACCGAAGCTTTTAGGAACACGTTCCCTATTAGATAGCCTAGTGGACTCTAGGGCACTAGTGTGAACTAGCTCAGTGTCAGGGAGTCGTAGTTCCGTCCCAACGAGGGTATCAGAACTGGTGTCTGGCAGACCTGGAAGAGTCAAGTTCTTATCTCTAAGAAACTTGTCTTCAAAGAACACAACATCTCTAGACTCAATGACCGAGTTGGTAGAGAGATCTAGAAATCGGTCCGCAGCACTATCCACCGCGCATCCTAAGTATACACAAGTGTTCGTCTTAGGTCCTAACTTAGATCTCCTGATGTCAGGTATCCTAACATAGGCGATACAGCCCCAGGTTTTGAGGTTATCAAATTTGGGTGGTCTCTTAAACCAAAGCTCATACGTGGTTTGCTTTAATTTAGCATGAGGAACCATATTCAGGATGTGATTCGACGCGAGGGCTGCTTCTCCCCAATAAGCGTCAGGCATACAGGCAGTCAACAACATAGAATTCAACATTTCTATTAATGTTCTATTTTTCCGCTCAGCAATACCGTTTGACTGGGGCGAATAAGGGGCAGTGGTTTCAGGTATTATGCCATTGCTGGCAAGAAAATCCCTAAACTCACCCGAGACGTACTCGTCTCCTCGACCAGTCCTAAGTCGCTTAATTTTCAAATCCAATTGGTTCTCAACCCTATTTTTGAAAATTAGATTTTTTTCAAAAGCTTCATCTTTTGATTTTAAGAGATAAATGTGAGTATATTTAGAGAAGTCGTCGATAAAAGTTATCAGGTATTTTCGACCACCACGTGTGACAAAACTCTTGTAGTCACAAATGTCGGAGTGTATCAACTCTAGTAAACGTGTACTCCTAGACACCTGACTGAATGGTGTTCTAGTTATCTTAGTTTGAGCACATATCTCACATTTGCCGAATTTGGTTTTAGTGTCTAAGGGGATGTTGTGAGTTCTAGCTAGCAGGAGTAGTTTTCTATAATTGACATGTCCTAGTCTTGCGTGTAAAGTCTTATGATCTATCAAAGTAGAACTAACCTGATTTACTACTTTGTTTGCTAGACTCAACCGATACATTCCATTGACTACATACGCACAACCAAAATAATGAGAGTTGACCATTAGGGCCACCCTACTACCATTAATGTTAAAAGACATACCCGCATCGCTTAACAGACTAATCGAAATTAAATTAGCAACTAATATAGGAATGAATTTAACATCTTTCAAAAGTATATGCGTACCTGACGAGAGCAGCAGTTTCACAGTCCCTGTCTGGAGTACCTCAGCAGTGGCTCCATTTGCAACTGTAACAGACTCAGAGACTGGAGTGGTATCCTTCAGCAGAGCGGAGTTGTTGCAGACGTGACAGGTCGCCCCGGAATCCAACCACCATTCAGCACTGGCCTGACCGTTCCCAACCATGGCAACAAAGTGGGAGGGCGCAGTCTGATGGAGCATATGAGCTCTGTTATCAGGCTTTGGTGGGTTGGCATCAGGCTTCTTGGGTTGCCTGCAATCAGAAGCGCAGTGACCCCACTTGTTGCAGTTCTAGCACTTGCTTTTGAACTTCTTGATTTTATTGCTGGTGTTTACTACTGCGGGTGCACTGGAGGGAGGTCGAGTCCAATCTGACTTAGGCTTTCTGTTTGGGTGTGTGATCATGTTAGCAGCAGATTGCTGCTTGCTCACCACCTCCTTCACATGCCTTGTCTGATTCTCGTCCTCAATGCAGATAAACCGCTTGAGTTCTTTTAGACTGACTTGAGTCTTCTTTCGATACATCTCCGTCCTGAAAGAGTACCACACTGAGGGGAGATTGTAAATGATGGCACCAGCAACGAACCCATCTGGCAGAGAGACACTTTCACTGTTGAGCTTGGCCACCAGATTCTCCAGATCTGCAATCTGGGGTAGGATTTCCCTGTCCTCAGAGAAAGAGAATCCCATGAACTT
Source organism: Dactylorhiza incarnata (assembly GCA_033032865.1). Lineage (NCBI taxonomy): Eukaryota > Viridiplantae > Streptophyta > Magnoliopsida > Asparagales > Orchidaceae > Dactylorhiza > Dactylorhiza incarnata. The sequence goes on from JAWHQI010000316.1 coordinate 2,049,657, forward strand.
GTCCACCAGATGCGTCTTGGACATGTTCTCCTCCTCCTTGAACTGATCATCCAGTGCATTCCAGATTTCCTTTGCGGTCTTCAGTTTCCCAAAAGTCTCTGTTAGAGAATTGGAGAGACAATTGAGGAGATAATCGCGACAGAAGTCTTCGTCTGATCCACTGTGCTTCCTCATTCCTCCTTTGAATTCTGCGAGATCAGTTTGCAGAGTATAAAAAACATTCAGGAACTTCATACCGAACTGGGTGTTCCGCTTCCAGGCACTGAACTCGGAATGGGAGAACTTCTCCAGTTTGATCATCGACACAGGAGAGGAGAGGTTGCTCTTCGAAAGTGAGGCCATCGTTAGCAGACGGTTCAAACTGCAGCAAAAAACCTGCACTAGAACAAAACTCCTCAAGCACTGGACTGGTCCGACACTGCACTTCACGGCAAGTGGATCTTCTCCAACGAACAGGAGACATCACTGGATCACTTCACTTCGTCGATCGGGGCAGAGATCGTCGATCGGCAGTGATCGACCAAGAATTCGTCGATCGTCAATAAAAGTGTGCACGAGAAGAGCGAAGATTACAAAGAGCGGCTTGATTCACGACGCTGGTTGACTGGAGCAGGCGTCTCCTTCGCTGCAAGGAAGAGACGGGGGCGTCGACAACAACGGCGATAGGAGGCGGCTCGACTGGAGCGAATCTCCGCTAGGGCTAGGCTTCTGCGACGACCGGGAAGAACCGGACGAGATTCCTCCTCCTTCAACGACAGCGGCGCGACGAGAGAGAACTGCTCTTCCTCTTTAAAGCAAGGCGGCGTCTTAACTCCTTCTTCGGAGGGAAACGCGCAGATGGGAAGAAGAGTGATCAGGAAGATGAGCGGTGATCCCTTCCTCTCAGTCGCGATGGGGGAAGACAAACATCGATGTCCTTTCTTGCGGGAGACCACGATCCAGGCGAGAACACCACGAAAAAATCATCGTAACCACTCGAGCGACGGGAGGGGGCTAGGGCGCGCACGAACGAAACCTTCGAGAATGATAGGAGTGCTCGAAGCATCTGAGTGAGCGTCAAGTTTGGAACGAACTACCCGTTGCCCCCATCGGGGGTATTTATAGGCGTAACCCTAAATCCCCGATGACCCGTTAACGGACCCGTTAGGGTTCCGTTAAATATCTGATAACAATGCTAAATATACCTTAACAGGACTTTTGTCATTCTGCACCCTTCAATTAGGGGGGTTTGGCATTTTGCAACATGATTATTTAGTTTTGGTATTTTGCCCCCGTTGATGAGTTCACTAACGAGCAACCTTCTACTCAAACAGACAATCCATCCACCTTATTTTTACCCGAAGATTTTGGTCTGGATATGTCATTTAATTTTTCTGGTGTACCATATGTATTTAAACTTTGAAGGGAAGCGATTGAGTTTTTCAGTTTTGCAGTTTTAAAACGTTAAGTTATACCTAATCAAACACCACATTATAAAAGTATATCTACATAAATGTTTACTAATCATTTATACGTCATCAATCAGCTAAACAGATAAATGTTTACTAATCATTTAGCTAACATAAAAATGTTTACTCATCATTCACTGTCATCCATTAGCTAAGAAAAGTTAGCACAAATTAACGGAGAGAATGTTTTCAAAATTGCAGTTGCAATTTCAGCCCTGAATTTCGGCATTTCATCCTTCTACCTCTGGAAACAATCCCAAGAGATCGTATTTGTAGATAGAACAGTCTCCATGAACTTGATTACGAAAACACCGCAGTCATTCTCATTCTCCTGTATTGGTATACCCGGGACATCAATTATTGGCCAGCTTAGGAAATCAGGTGGTATTGCATCACTGATATCCTCATATAATGTTGATACCTACAAGAACGGAAGAACAACAACAACATATTATAGTGGCAGGACATTATATCTTGATAAATTTTAAAAAACAACCCAATGCAAACCTACATACCAATGCGGGCAATGTTGCACGATGTCGGCTAGTCAGGAGAGAGTCGTAGTACTCCCACCGACCCTCTCTGATATGACATACAAGCAAAGCCCAGTGACACTCGAAGTGGCAGGGCATTAATATTATCTCCGACGACTGAACACTTGCGGCTGTTATATGACTAAAAAGAGCTTTGGAGTTTTGAAAATTGCATCTCCTACAGTTCTGCATTTGAATAGGTAAACTCAGTTTAAATCAATACGAATAAATTATTTTACGTGTGCAAAAGGTGCTTACAGCGTAGTCCGGAGACACGTATAAAAATGACTTCATTTTTGACAATACCCGCTTCCTTTTTACGCAAAGAACGAGTGCATAATCATTCAAATGCGTATCCTCTAGCCATCCATCAGTCAATAGCTCATCGGCTAATCGTCTAGTTAATAAAATGTTCCCACTTTGGAAAATAGTACTATTACTGTAATTTCAACATTATAAAAAGTTAGTGAGAGCAAATAAACATCAACAAAAATAAGGCCACCACAAACCATAATTACCTATCCAAAAAATTAGTGAGAACTGTTGGATCTTACGGCGCCCTTAGAGGGGGGGGGGTGAATAAGGGAATAAAATTCTTTTTATAATTTTTAAGATAATTACTAAGTTGTTTATGATTAATAGGAAATAAGATGACAATTTAGTAATAACAATTTTGCAAAAATGAAATTTACGTCAATTGAGAGAAATCAAATAAACACAAATGGAAACATGATTGCATTATATAGTAAAGGTGTTTACAAAATTTGATTTCAATAACGCTAGAAATCGGAGGCGTACAAAAGCAAATTTCTCTTCCTTTTCTATACCGACTTGTATCCCCACAAACCGGTTGGCTTTAGCCAATCCTTCCCCGGATATGGTCTCAAGCCGCTCTAGCCAATCCTTCCCCGGATATGGCCTCAAGCGCCCCCTAGATCTAGTCACCAACTCACGCGGCGAATTTCCCCTAAGCCGCGCAAGGACCTAGTCGCCAAAAACAAGGCGATTTCACTACACAGTTATAAAGTAATATGGAATGGAAATAATGAAAAGCAATAATAAAACTCCCTATATGAGATCTTCTGAAGATGAGGATGAAGGATCGCTGTAGCATGAGTGAGGTCGAAGCGATCGTCCTTCGGATGTAGCGTGACGTTGCTCTCCTCCAGAATTCTCCTTAAGCTTTTTGTGAGAGATCCATCTTCGACAGCATAACTGATATAGAATTGTGGCACAAGCTCTCTCTCTGGATGGATTAGCCAAAACGAGAAGCAAAACTCCATTTTATAGAACTCCTCGTTAGCGCCTGCGGTAGTGGCTAGCGCTGGCGGTAGCGTTCGTGTCTCAGCGGTTGCACAACCGTCGGCAGCGTGGCGCTCTGCACGAAATCGAGATACCGCCGGGCGGTATCGCTAGCGCTGGCGGTAGTGTTGTCGCCAAGCGACATCGAGTGTCGGAATTCCGACAGATCCTCTTCATTTTTGTCGTCCGAAACTTCTCCAGACTGTAGATTGAGTCGTTCTCATCTCCGAAATGGGGTGACACGTTCTGTAACTCTTCCTGGATTGAAAGTTATGGCCATTTTAAGATCAACACACAAAACTCATGCTTTTGCTTTTTCTAATGTGTACACACTCTCGGATCATGCCCATGAACGAGGACTTGTCTCCTCATTGAACCTGTACAACCTGGACACTATAAACACACAAAAGACTAGATCAAATACAATATGAGGTTTGTTATTCTCAAATAAAGGGATGTGACACACATGTCCAACAATCTCCCCCTTTTGATAATAACAAATCCTCTTTAGCAAGAAATCAACATTAGTGTTTATAGTATATTATAAGCATGATAAATAGTGCAACTATAGTATATGATGAGCATGATAAAAAGTGCAACTATAGTATATGATTAGCATGATAAAATTGTGCATACTCCCCCTAAATTAGTGCTCCCCCTACATAAATGCATTTTATGTTTTACTCACCCTACATGATAGAATTCATGAATTAGTCTCCCCTTATTCTTCTATAGTTCACCTATATAGATTTCTTCAATTAATCTCCCCCTTTTGGTATTATCAAAAGAAGGTGGGGTGAGGGTAGTAAGGAGGCATTCTTTAGGCTAGTTTATTAATCATGATCGAGCTTTTTAATATATGAAATGATAAAGAGTTTAAGCATAGTATTGAAGAGATTTCAAATAAATAGATAAGAGTTTTAGCATAGCGGAAGATTATAAGAAACATCTTTTTGTAAGCATGAAAAGCATAAGTAAAAATATGAGTTTTAGTTCAAAATTGAAAGATGTTTTAACCTTTTTGAAATCTCAAAGTTTTTCATAAAGATACCAAGCATGAAATGAACATATCAAAGAGAGATTATACTACAATGCTACTTAATTCTAAGTTCAAGAGATACCAAAACATTGTAGAGATCATGCTAGGTTATCTAGTGCATTTTTATATAAAGAGTAGTATAGATAAAACATTAGAATCCAATACTCATGAGAAGAAGTGTTATGAAAGATAATGATGTGCACATAAGTGTACTTTGGGCAATGTTAACAATTGATTTAAATCATCAAAATACAAGACATATGTAGAGTAAAGTGCACAATAAAACACAAGTAAATTACTTTCACACACTTTTAATGCACATAATTTTTTTTTAACAAAATGGTGTACTAACTAAGGTTTGCACAAGACACTTTACTATTCTTTCCAAGGTGCTCAACCTCACAATGCTTATGAAGACTTATGAGGAGGTTCAAGTAGTGTTTGGTGGAGTTATAATTGTCTACATATATAAATTTTTTTTGGGGACATTTGTGAGACAACATTCTCCGAATACACTTGTTTTGCAAACCAAAATTTTTAACTTAACCACTTTTCTAAATTTCATAAGTGCAATTAAAATGTAGTGTAGGCAATAAACTTATGCAAGTTTTAATTCATTGTACAAATACAATACACAAGCAAGCATTTATAGATTTAGACACACATGTTGATTACCAAAATAAGTGAGTGAAATGTATCATTATCAATCATAAAACATTTACTCATACTTAGAGGCATGCTAAGCTTGGTTCTACACATTTTTCAATACAATTGATGCACTTTAAATAGATATATCAAAGCATGATAAGCAAAACAATGTTCATAGTAATTTGAAAGAATATGTTTTAACATTGTAAATAATTCTAAATAGTAGAATTCATACATGCTTGATATTGGCAATAAAGATTGTACAGTTTTTTTTTTGCTTTATCATTTTTAAAACAATTAAAACAAAAAATAAAAAATCACAAAAAACATATTTTTGTATTTTTGAATTTTGAACTTTTGTAGTTGATTTTTCATAATATGAATAAAAACAAAGATAACAAAAACATATTTTTGTATTTTTGAATTTTGAATTTTTTATTTGATTTTCCATAATATGAATAAAAACAAAGATAAATAAATAAATAAATAAAACAGAAACACAAAAACTAAGTAGTACATATGAACTAACATATTTTTAAGGATTTTTTGAAATTTTAAAAATCAGAAAATTCCAACACCCACGCTAGCGCCGGCGCTAGCGCTAGCGCTGGAAACAATACTCGATTTTTTTAGAATTTTAAAAATCTGATTTTTGATATTTATTAAGTGTCCTTAGAGTAGTCTTATGCAAAAATTTTGTAATTTTTGGAGATGTCTTGATTGCTCAAATTTGCATAAAACTTTAGCTTTTTCAAATACATGTGTTTTACAAAAACATTTAAGCTCAAAAAGATAAATTATGCAAACACATGAGGACATTTTTATTAAACAACCCAAAATATGCATGATTTAAGTGATAAGTAAATAAAATGTTCATGCAGTACGTAATATAGGTATGTCCTAAGATTAGAAATTACCCCGACTAAATGTCTACACCGTAGCCCTGTACTAAGTGACGGATGGGCATGAGGAGCTGCACACATGTCGTAGGTTGGGGTGTTAATCCCATATGCACACACTAAAGAACGCTCAACCTAGCACTCTTTCCCCCCAGTGCCTCGCAAGACCCCACTGGAACCCTCCTCGGTTAAGGACAAGACATGACTTAGAGGTTATGTCTCTAATGCATACAACCCTACGCCCTCGCTATTGTGAGATATGAAGTCATATGTGAATAATCTTTTGGACAACCTATGCTTTTTAAATCTCTGGGTTGATATATAAACTATGAGTTTTTGTGAAGAGTTATAAAGTCGCATAGTTTTTCTATTCTTATGAGATGACGATATGAGATAACTAGCGCAATTACTAATATGAGATAAATGGTAATGCTAGTATGATGAGTTTTGGGTTTAATGTCATGTCATAAATTTAACATTTATATTGCATGTATTCCAAACTAGAGTTTCAAATTATAGATCTAGAATAAAGTGATGATTTTAATTTATTTTTATTATTACACAATTGATTCTAGAATCTATATATATGTGAGATACATGCAATCAATAGCAACGCATATTCATACACCAACTAATGTAAAGAAAACAATATTCATATCTTTATCATAAAATTCATAATTCCAATTTGTTTTTGAGATTTTTCTTGATAGAATATGAATTATGATTTATGATTATAGAGAATTTTGCATAGAATATATGTTAGATCATCATGATGTATGTGATTTCTATTCCTTCTAGACTTATGATAATATGATTTGGTGATTTTCTTTAGAATAAGCATGTTTGATTTTTAAGTCTAGAAATTGATGATCATGTAATCATATCAAAGACAAAGATCACATATATAACATTTTGAAATTTATAATAAAATTGTATTGGATAATTAGATTTATTGATCTTTGGTTTTCCATGATGATATATAGTTTCATGATATATATACTAATGATTAATCCATAAACTATGTGTTTGTTGGAATTTTGGTATTCTATTATAATTTCAAAATCACATAGTTATCATGAAAGTTGAATAACATTGTAAGTGTTCTACCCATCATAAATATATAAGCATAGACCAAGAAGCAATGCTAGGATGATGAGTTTGAATGCAATGTTATTACATAGGATTAATGGAGATTATGTTGCATGTAATATGAGAAGTTTTCAAATTAATTTTCTTTAGACCTAGAATGAAATGATTAAACTTTTGATTTGATCTTAATGATACAAGATGATTCTAAGGTCTAAGTTACATGCAAACAATGGTGACACACATCACACATAATATTTAAATTAATATATAAAACAATTATACATAGGATATCATGTGATGAAAAAATCCATAAACACAGAAATTTCCGAATCAAGCGAACTAAGATAGCATTTAAAAATGGAGTTAAAATTGGGCAAATTGACAGCACCAAACAAACTTAAATGGGCAAGTTTAGTTTGACGACAGATGGAGATTTATGTGCTCTTTCCGAAAAGATATTAAACGCGAAAATCGGACGAGCGGATCAAAAGATATGGATATTTCAAGTTTTGATCAAAAACTCGCTTTTTGAAAGATTAAGCATGCGTTTAGATGAATTTTTTTTTCGATTTTTTTTATAATTTTTTTCATAATAAGGGCTAAAATGCAGCAAATAACATAGAAAATAATCAAACTGTTGCGCATTTTAATTTTTAGCTTAAGCCCTTTAATAAACCATTTAAATCCATTTTTAAAAAAAATAATTTCATTAGTCTTGAAAATAATTTTATATTCAAATGATAATGTTAATTCAAGACATTGATGGGCAAAGGACTTAAAAGGATATATTTAAACAATTTAAGATGAGAGATAGATCACTTTGAAAAATTATATGACTTAATGTTCAATTTTAATTCAAATTTGATTTGATAGACATTAGGCTTAATGTATGAAAGTCATATTACATGATATATAAAGTGATCATAGCATGTTTTTTTTTTTAAATATAAAATAAACAAAAGAAAAAGAGACAATAAGCATATCATGAAGTGGAATATTGATATTTCATTTTTAATTTTTTCTACTTCATGCAAATGATTGGATACTAATTAATAGGAGATTTAGGTATCCAAAGGGGACCATGTGGGATGGTTCCTTTGGGTACCCAAATACATCGTGATGGCTTTTGGGAAAATAGTGATGAATGGGCCATCACAAGTGGAGTTAGTGTTTTGTTTTTAATTTTGGGCCTCTATTCATACTTTGGTTGTTTTTCTTTTAAATTCATGTTATGATTATGTAATATCTTTATATGATTATATTTGTTTGAAAAATAATTCATTTGTGATTTATAATTGTTCAAGTTATTTTTCAAAATAGATTGATGTTGATAATCATAATGAATTTTATTACATGGATTCTTTGAAAATTTATAAGAGTGATTGTGTTTCTTAAGAAGTGATTGTTTAAAAAGTGGGTTACAATATGTTTTAAAAGATTGATTATTATTTTGATGATTTTCATTTCCACTCTTTCTTATAAACATGCTTTTATAATATGAAGGATAATATTTTATAGTTTGATTTTCATGAAAAGGAGTTTTTAAATTTGAGTCATGATTGAAAATATATTGAGACTTATAATAGTGACTCTTAAGAGTTTTATGAGGATCATAATTCTTTTTGAAACTAAACTCCTTTTGATTTAATATGTGAAAATGGTCATTTTTAGAAATGATTTTGTAAGTTAATTTATTCTTGTTATTCAAAATCTTATGATGAAATTCATTAGGTGACATTTGAAATTTTTCAACAAAAGATTTTAATTGTTTTAACTTACAAGATAAAACATCATTTTCAATTAACAATTTTTCATTATGCCTTTTAGAAATTATGAGCCCTTTTTCAATTTCCTTGAATTTTTCTTTTAATAAATTGCAATTAAGACAAGGAATAGGAATTTTAACTAAAGAGCGTGAAAGAGAATTTAACACATCAATATTTGATTCTACATTATCGTTTGCTTTTAAAGATTTATTTTCTAAACGTAATTTGGAATTAGCAATTTTTAACTTTAAAATTTTACGTTTAGCAATTTTAAGCATACGAGAAGTAGAAATAGAATTTGTTACAAAAAGAGAAGATTTAGATTTTCTTACCTTGCTATAGTTTCCGTCTTCTCTTTTGCTTGATGTGTTGCCAACAAATGAGTCCAACATTGTGACGTTGTATTTTTCTTCTTCCAAGCATGAGTCCTCATCGATTTCTTCTCTTGGATTCATAAGGAATTCCTCGTCGATTTCTTCTCTTGGATCCATAAGGAATTCCTCGTCGATTTCTTCTCTTGGATCCATAAAGAATTCCTCTTGATCATCATCTGTAGAAGGAAGACTATAAGTATTCTCAAGAAATTTCCAAACTTCATAAGCAGTATGAAGTGTATAAATTAGTTTGAAAATATTTTGATGCAATGCACAATATAGACTATTCATTGATTTGGCATTTAAAAACTTTTCATTTTTATTTAAAGTACTTGGGGGTATTTTAATAGTAATATTCCATACTTCTATATCCAAAGACTTAAGAAATTTTTCCATAAGAAATTTCCACCAATTATAATTTTTACCTTCAAATAAAGGTGGTGCTAAAGATTTTTCATTTATAAGAAAATTTCCCCTACTAGTAGAAGCGAGATCATGAGACGCCATTATTCCTGGTTTTTAAATCGTTTGGAATAACCTACCTCTGATACCACTTGTTGGATCTTACGGCGCCCTTAGAGGGGGGGGGGGTGAATAAGGGAATAAAATTCTTTTTATAATTTTTAAGATAATTACTAAGTTGTTTATGATTAATAGGAAATAAGATGACAATTTAGTAATAACAATTTTGCAAAAATGAAATTTATGCCAATTGAGAGAAATCAAATAAACACAAATGGAAACATGATTGCATTATATAATAAAGGTGTTTACAAAATTTGATTTCAATAACGCTAGAAATCGGAGGCGTACAAAAGCAAATTTCTTTTCCTTTTCTATACCGACTTGTATCCCCACAAACCGGTTGGCTTTAGCCAATCCTTCCCCGGATATGGCCTCAAGCCGCTCTAGCCAATCCTTCCCCGGATATGGCCTCAAGCACCCCTAGATCTAATCCCCTAGACCTAGTCGCCAACTCACGCGGCGAATTCCCCATAAGCCGCGCAAGGACCTAGTCGCCAAAAACAAGGCGATTTCACTACACGGTTACAAAGTAATATGGAATGGAAATAATGAAAAGTAATAATAAAACTCCCTATATGAGATCTTTTGAAGATGAGGATGAAGGATCGATGTAGCATGAGTGAGGTCGAAGCGATCGTCCTTCAGATGTAGCGTGACGTTGCCCTCCTCCAGAATTCTCCTTAAGCTTTTTGTGGGAGATCCATCTTCGGCAGCATAACTGATATAGAATTGTGGCACAAGCTCTCTCTCTCTGGATGGATTAGCCAAAATGAGAAGCAAAGCTCCATTTTATAGAACTCCTCGCTAGCGCCTGCGGTAGTGGATAGCGCTGGCGGTAGCGTTCATGTCTCAGCGGTTGCACAACCGTCGGCGGCGTGGCGCTCTGCACGAAATCGAGATACCGCCGGGCGGTATCGCTAGCGCTGGCGGTAGTGCTGTCGCCAGGCGACATCGAGTGTCGGAATTCCGACATCTCCTCTTCATTTTTGCCGTCCGAAACTTCTCCAGACTGTAGATTGAAAGTTATGGCCATTTTTAGATCAGCACACAAAACTCATGTTTTTGCTTTTTCTAATGTGTACACACTCTCGGATCATGCCCATGAACGAGGACTTGTCTCCTCATTGAACCTGTACAACCTGTACACTATAAACACACAAAAGACTAGATCAAATACATTATGAGGTTTGTTATTCTCAAATAAAGGGATGTGACACACATGTCCAACAAGAACAAATTCTATAACTTCACGTAGTCGATCAGTTATAAAAAATTTGCCTGGGTAGTCCTTGATTTTCTTGGCAGGGGTACCTAATGTCTTCTTCTTGCGACCTTCTCTTTTCTTTACATTCCTAATTAGACTACTGAGCTTTTCTTCACTCTGGAACCCTAATATCTTTGACGGACTTTTCTGCATAAAACTGCTTTTTGGACCAATGGTAGGCTCCACCACTATGTACTCAACTTCTGATTTGCTTTGGGTGGAGTGAGTTTGTGGAACACAAGTGTCATGGGGTGAAGCGGGACTGGACCCAGAAGGGTGTTGGCCTTGCAGGGATTTAAACCCTAACTCAATTGACCTTCTAATTGAGTCTAAATTTCTAATAACATCCTTCCTTAGGGAGTCAACCTGACACGTTACTTGATCCTTAATAAATCCCTTGAGCCTACTCTCCATCCCTCTCCACCCTTCATCTGACTGCAGATATGCACACTTCTCTACTTCCAACTTCCTCTTTTCCTTCCTCAACTTTCTCAACTTAACCTTCTCACTTTTTTAACCGGTATCTTGTCCTTCTCTTCCAAATCTTCACTACCTCTTCTACCCTCAAAATCAGAATCTTCTTCCTCTGGCCCGAGTAGTGCCCTCTTATGTGACATCCTGAAAGTAATGGCACACCAAGTAAGTCCTATAGTCCAATATGTATTAATTTATTATACGTGTATACGTAACTAAATATAATCGACAATTTTAGAACTATATTTGGAGTAGATTATATATTAAAGAGAAGATTAATATAAATAATGAATTTCACTTTCATCAATGATTGTAACATAATTCATTAATTAACAAATACTAATAAACTTAAACACTCCTCCCCAAATAAACCCATTTCCCTACATGCCAGGTTGTAAGATGTGTGATGTAAACTTATAAATGTCGAAAACATTATGTATTAATACAAGTTGTTTTAGCTGGCTCTTTGTGTTCATGGGGTATGGATTTCATTGCGTACTGATCTTATTTTTATTAAGCAATAATCAGATGATGAATAGTTTATTTTGATTTAATAAAATAAGAGCGAGAGAGGCTCTCCAGATGTTACATCTTACACCCTCCAATCTTCTGGAATTTGGTATACACCTTAAAACAAACAATTTTGGCGGTTAGCTTTGTCAAATTTCAAAAATATTTAATTTTACCATACAATTGTTGAACTTACTTGTGATGTGATCATAAGCTTTCCTTGCAAGGTGAGGCAACATTTTGCACTATAACTGACCTTGGGAGACCAACGAAAGATTCTAAGCCTTGCAGCCTCATCAACAGCTAACTGAACCCTTGTATGCTCGTAGAACCACACCTACACATAAGAATTATTTAGGAATTTAACTCTGAAATAAGGTTTTTTAAAATTTGCATTCTCTTATCAATAACACCATTGTGCAACCTTCGAAGTACCCCAAATTGGCACCTGCTTCTCTTAAAACACTCATTCTACTTAAATCAACCAACTGCAAATGCAAAAATTGTGGACGGCCTTCGGCCAGTTGTACTCTTTAAAAACACTGAGCTTGGCGGCCTTGTTAAGAGAGGCCGGAGTCTTTAGACCCTTCAAAGGAAAAAGAAAAATAACTACAAGATATTTAACTAATGCATCAATTCTCCTACTCTTCAATGTAGGAGAAAACTCCTCAACAGCAAGCCGTTGTAGTTCATCAGTTATGTTCTTGTGAGTTAGGTCCAACAATGGTAGTCTAACGAACTTCAGAACACGACCTCTGTTAGGTAACCCCAATATCATCGCCACCTCATTCACGGTCAACTGTAGGTAGTAATTTCCTAATAAGAATGCTTGCTTATCTATATTGTAGCATCGAACAAGAAAATATAATAACGAGATATTTTGGGGAAGACTTAGCATTTGAAAAAAAAGGTAGCACTTTAGCATCGGCAAGTGCAAACTTTGACTCGGCTATTATGATATCCAACAATGGTCGGGCATTGCTTTTGAAGGTGGACACAGCACACCGAGAACTCAAATATTGGCTCCCAGTCATCCTCAGGTCTGCAATGAGTACTATTCAAAACAGTAAAATGTCTGAAAAAAATAAGAGAATTACAATAGAACTTTAAGATGGCTATGGTAAAATACAACTGTAAATGGACTGTAAAACATAATAAAATGCAGCTGTAAAAAGATAAAAACACTAAAACAACACAATTCTCAACATATTAACAATGCAGTTGTTAAACAACAGTTCAACACAACAACAACACAACATCAAAACGACTGTAAGAAAATTTTAAAAGGACTGTGGTAAAATGCAACTGTAATAGGACTGTAAAACCTAATAACAATACAGCTGTAAAAGGACTGTAACACTAAAACAACACAACTCTGAGCCTATTGTTAATGAAGCAGTTGTTATACAACAGTTCAACACTACAACAGAACAAAAACACAGCAGTAAAATGACTGTAAGAGAACTTCAAAAGGGCTGTGGTAAAACACAACTGTAAAAAGACTATAAAACATAATAACAATACAACTGTAAAAGGACCGTAACACTAAAACAACACAATTTTCAACCTATTAACATTGCAGTTGTTAAACAAAAGTAAATATAAGCTAACAAAATAGATGTAAAAGGACCGTAAGACTAAAAATACTCCATGAGTACATAGCACACCAACCATGACTACACAACCACAATACATCAGTAAAAAGCCTAACATAACGTTTAAACGACTGTGGTCACATACTTCATGACTAGAAAACCATGACTCCACAACTATAACTTCAGTAACATACTCCATGACAGTAGTAACATACCATTTACGACCTAAAATATGAGAAGAAGAGGGTCAGTAAATATCATACTTGCGGGAACGAGGGTTTAAGAACGGCAAGCGAGGAAGGTACAGTAGCTACTGAGCTTCGCCCTTAGCTTCCGCGGTGAACATCGCGTAAGAGACGATCGGGACGGATTTGTCCAAGATCGGGAAGGGATTGAGAAGATCGGGAGGGGTTTGAGAAGAGATCGGGAGGGATTTCGCCTTTCGCCGGAGGGGGAAGGGAATTTGCGATTTTTTGGGGCGAGTTGTGTGGGCCCCAAACATAAAATAGAGTATTTATGCTCACACGATGATATCGTGCGAGTCCTTATAGAAAATTTTCTCAAAATTTTTTCATCTGTTCAAGGGAGTCAAGGGAGTCGGGTTAGTGAACGTTTAGCGATCACGCGTCAATTGTCCATTCGTTCCTCCGTCGCCATTGTTCACGCACTAATCGGGAATATTTTTCCTGCTCTCCCTCCCTTCCCCTCCGGCTGCTGCAAAAGGAAGGAGAGAGAGAGAGAGAGAGAGAGAGAGAGAGGGAGCAGGTAACAGGCTAGCAGCCACTAGTAGCTCGTGACTCCATTCCTTTTCTATCAGACAAAAATCAGGAATCGATCTGGTCATGGGTGTTCCCTTGATGCGCGGTTCGGAGAACTGATATGAGGCGGCGGAGGGATGGCGAGGGGAGCGGCAGAGTGGATTAGGGGAGTCAAATGGTTCTCTAACAAGAGAGTCTTCATCGGCGTCTGCTGCGTGAATGTCGCTCTCTCGATCTTCCTTCTCCGCTCACTTTACAATTCTTTCTCCGCCTCATCTTCAACCATCACCGACCAAATTTCCTTCTCAGGTGAAGCAAAAATGAGCCCCTTCTTCGAATTTTCGTTTTAGATTAGTTTTTAGTTTTTTTTTTTTGGGCGCGCCAGATGCTCTGCACGCCGAGGAACAGATTAAGAGAGTCGAAGAGTCGATGCGGATTCGTCAGGCACTTGAGCCAGTAGAACTTGTTAGAGTAGTAAGATTCGGCATCTATCATCATCCTTAATGCATCATTCGACATTTTTTATTTATTAATTATTCTGAACTGTTCGTTGTTCTATTCGATGTTTTTGGGACAAGGTTAAGAAGCTGAAGAAGGAATTGAAGAGCAGAAAAAAAGGCTCTAAACTATCGAAGAGAATGAATCAGAAAATGGCGGTTGAGATTTTGTCGAGGTTGAAATTGTTGAGGACTTATGATAATCTCACTGAGCTGCGAGGTTAGTTTATTAATCTCTCACATATATGCGTTTATATTTTGATCATCACTGCGGTACCTATTTAACTTCTCATCAAAGAAAAACTCAACTCCATTCAAGAAGATGAGAGTTGAATTTTTTTTTATTATTGTTGTTGTGGGTTGCATGTTAATATGCATTGGTATATTATATTTAGATTTGTATTAAGATGCCCATGATGTTGGCACGATGCTTGAAATGTAAATTGTATTATTTGTTCATGCCACTTCTTATTACCACCTCCAACTTGTTATAACAAGGCAACTAATTGATAGTGGTAGTAAATAGTGGTTAGCAACATTATTATTATTTTTTGTAGAAATATGTGTTATCTCATGCCTTGGCGCATCGGTTGAGGTGTTGGCGTGTGATCTTGAGGTCACGGGTTCGAGTACTGGAAGCAGTCTCTTGCAAAAATGCAGGGCAAGGTTTGCCTACATTTCACCCTTGTGGTGGGACGACCCTTCCCCGGACCTTGGGATGCCTTGTGCACCGGGCTGCCCTTTTATGTGTTATCTCATGCATAATGCAGAGAAGTATTTAGCATGGTGTAAATAGGACTTTTGGCACTAAGCACTGACGCTAGGCAGGCTTTGAAGGTGGATGGATACTAATGTTGGCCTATACTAGTGGTGCGGGTTGACTCGAGTAACCTAATTTATATGATGCAAATATGATTTGAATCAATACGGAATTAAGTTTAGTAGTAAAATTAAGTTAGCTTAGCAACACGACACAACGTTCACAACACTTTCAAGTAGACAAACAAACAAGATTTCCTTCGCTTGAAGGGTTTCAAGCCACACTTAAACAAATGAGAGTTATAAAAAATAGGAAAACATAACGAAAGCACAACAATCTCGATTCCCAGGCACTAAGCAATATTCATCCACAGATTCAATACAAGAAAAGTAAAGACACAAAACTAGGTACTCACAAACATGGAGATCCGGTGGCGGGAGGTGTCGGTGGGCGGTTGTAGCAAATCAAAAGCTGCATTGATGGTTGAAGCTTGCGGCCTGGATGGATGAATAACCGGTTGTGGGTTCTGATAGTAATTGGCGACGCTAAGGCTGCTGTGGGAGAGACGAAATCTACGGATGGGAGAGGAGAAGCCTGCGTCTGTGGAAGGTGGCGTCTGCGACTGGGTGAGGAGTCTGCGGCTGTGGGAGGTTGATTTTGCAGCAGGAAGAGGAGATCTGCGGCTCTGGGAGGTGGTTTCTGCGGAAGGGAGAGGAGATTTGCGGCTCTGGGAGGTGACTTCTGCGGCAAAGAGAAGAGATCTGCGGCTCTGGGAGGTGGATTCTGCGGTAGGGAGAGGGCTGCGGAAGATGGGTCTCCTGCTGGAGGAGTGATCGGGCGGGGAGGTCGGCGCGAGAACTAGATGTGTTTGTTTGCTGGGAAATCGATCAGGAAGGGGGTCGATGCATGAAGCAGTCGGGTTGTCGGTTCCAGAGAAATAACTGACTAAGCGGTTTAAGAGAAATACCGGGGGGGGGGGGGGTCGTCGGAATGCCTCACAGGAAAATAAAAAAGGTTGAAAAATCGAAAAGTATCCTTTTGTTGCAACTCGGGGTCTCACGACATCGCACCACGATGTGATTGTAGGCTCTGGAGTTTCTCACAAGGCTAACAATGCCTCAACCTGATAGCTCTCCCCCTTATTTATATCGAAAGGGGGTCATGGCACCCGATGTGAACGACTATATGAAAGACTAGATAGCCCTTCCCCTTATTGTATGGTTAGTATTGGGTCGTGCCAAGCCCCGGAATACTGCATATCTAAAGCTTCCAATTTTTTTTAGAATTGTAGGTAAGGTATAATTCATTAACAGTTCTATAGGATTGTATGTATGTTGATGATGACAGTTTCTCCTTTTGCAATGAATTTACTTGGACTTATCGTGGCATCAGTGGCTGAGAATATCACTTACCTAGAGTGAGGATACATAATATTAAAGCTTCATTTGGTTTAGCGGTTGCGGTTGTAAAAGGAGCTCTTGTAAACGGAGGTTTGTAAATGGAGCTGTTGGAAACTTGTTGCTGGAAATGGAGTTCTGTTTGGTTATTCTGTGTTTGCAGAGCTGTTCAAAACATAGATTCGTTTGGCAAAACTGCGGTGGCGTTTCGAAGACTATTTGTAGATAAATTTTTTGGAAATAATTTTTTGGAAATAATTTAACGGAATATTTTTTTTATAATTAATTGCCGGTGGTGGTTGTGATCGTGAGGCTCAAACACATACAAGAACTTAAAAAACTCCAAAATACTTGTAAAACTCAAAATATTAAAAACTCGAAATCTCCGACGAGCGACTATGCAGATACTGCCAACACGTTCACGCTCGATGTAGTTGATCGGTAATGGAGTCACGCAATGCCACCATCTCATCCACCCCTACTCAAATCCCTCTAACATGGTCTCCACTTGAGCTTTCATTACTCTGTTTTGTTCTTCTCTGAAGGCTCGCCAGGTAAATGAAATGCTCGTCTTCATCACAAGCACGAAAATGAGTGTCTGAGCGGGATGGGTGTCTGCGAATATAATTATCAATGTTTTAAATATCGGATGTCGGCGACATATCGGATTGAGTTTTTAAATGTCGGATGTCGGAAGTCGGAGACATGTCGGGGATATTTTAAAATATCGGATTTCCATGTCTTATAAATAAAATTTTTATTTTTATGTATACTAACTATAATTATATCTTATAAAAATAGAAAAATAATATAACAAATAGATAAAAAATGAGCCATTTATATTACGAAATAAAATCTAATAGTATCTACGTTAAAATATTATTAACAAATACAAAATTATACATTGTAAATATATTTAATAGTATATAATAATATTATTTTGATAACAATAAATTTATTGCAAATAAAGAGATTTAAATATTTTCATATTTTTGTAATAAATGTATTAAATATTTTCATATTTGTTGTAATATGAAATTAAAAAATTGTGAAACAATTATACAAAATTGGTTGTAAGACTAAAACGTTAAAAAATTGAAACAATAAGTCTAATCGATTTAAGCATATGCTGCTAGTCTGCTAATATAACATAAAATAAAATAGCGGGCGATATATTTAAAAGTCGTGTCGGCCGATATATCGGAAAAAATCGGACATGTCGGCCTATATTTTACAAAAGGACATAATCTATACTTTTTAGAAAAACATATCGGTTTGCCCTAAAAAATGACATGTCGGGCGACATGTCGGACATGTCGGAGGACATTTAAAACAATGATAATTATGCAAAGTCATTGTTGCTATCACAATGTCTCGTTGCTTCGTCAAACTGTATGACGATATA
Source organism: Dactylorhiza incarnata (assembly GCA_033032865.1). Lineage (NCBI taxonomy): Eukaryota > Viridiplantae > Streptophyta > Magnoliopsida > Asparagales > Orchidaceae > Dactylorhiza > Dactylorhiza incarnata. Next base: position 2,067,940 of record JAWHQI010000316.1, read on the forward strand.
TCTCTAAGTATTTTTCACTTATTCTTCTATACTCCGAATGAACGTTCTATGACGCTGCGCAAGGATGAGTGAGCCTGATTGAATATTTCCCGGCGCCCTTGTATAGGCATATTGCCCCTTCTAAAATCTGGTAAATGATACAGTGTATCTGAATACGGTTTTAGAAAACCACGTTGTAGTGGATATCCGGCATCTACTACGTAATATTTGCCTGCAAAATTATACATTGCAATCTACGTGTGAGTAATATCGATCATAACTAATAATCTTACAAATTTCTTTATAAAAGGGGTCTCAAGAGGTAAAAGGCTCACCTGGTGGCGGATACGGGAAATTGTAACTGGGGTTCATAAGAGCACGCTGAAATATACGGCTATCATGAGTAGAACCCTCCCAACCTGCTAATGAGAAAGTGAAACACATGTTGAAATCACAAACTGCCATAACATTCTGTGTTGTTGTGCCATGCCGACCAATGTAGGAAGCCTGATGATCAGCAGGAACTCGAGCATCCACATGTGTTCCATCAATAACTCCAATACAGTCTTTAAAGAACGGCATGCATTGAGCATCATTTAGTATTTGGGGGGGGGGGGAATACCATTGAAAACGGGATCTACAGGGGTGATTACTTCAGGAGATAACCTCTTAATAGCAGTGATACCCTTTGCAAAAAATCTACTTATAGTTTCTGTAGAGTGTTGGAAACGTTCGCCTGCAACTTGCATTGGTATATTATGACCTAAAATATGCAATGTGACTGCAAGTATTTCTCGTGGTAGAGTTCTCCCGGATCCTTGCAACCCATACTGTTGTGTGAGGAGTGTTAGCAAATCTACAAATATAAGCTTCGACATTCTAAAAGAACTGAAAAATCTATGAGGGTGTCCATCGAGAAGTTCACCAACCCATCTAGACCCTGTTTGACTTGATGTCATGCAAGGTATATTTGATAATCCACTGACACCGGATAAGTGAAAATCCACTGATGCTAGAAATTGTTGCCCCATGAGTGCTCTATTACGGTAAAACCAGCCAGCTACTTGTTGTCGAGTCTCCTCGTTAGAACTGTCAGTTCCATCCGAGGAAGACATTGTAAAAATCTGCAGCCATTTTAAATTTAAACAATATATTAACAATATATTGTCAATTACCAACAAGTAGTGCAAACATATAATAAAACATGAAGTTTCACGATTACAACATAACGATCACATAAAACATAAAGTGCTATCACATAACATATAAAGTCCATCCGAGAATAAAACATAAACTCAATCACATAACGACTACTCCGATCGTTTTTCATAACGAGCTTGCAGCCATCTGAGTCGCCGATCCTTTTGAATGCTCATAAAGGTTTCTCGATTATGTTTCTCTCTCAAAAACATGGTGCAGTAGTCATAGAAGTCATAGTTTGAATCAGACATGACCTCTGTCATAGATTCGAGTTCTGCAATAACATCAGGAATACTGTACAAGGAAGAAGAAATCTGAATGCGAGGCGGCTCCGCCATGCAACGCCCAATAATGCGCGATGTCTCAGCTATCTCATCCATTGTCGAACTCCGGGCCCTCTTGTTTGCCATCTTACCTTTTCTCATCGGTTTTCTCTTTGCCTCAGCAGAATTTGGTAACTCGTTCATGTTCTGCGTCTCTTCTCCAGCAGACAAGTCATGTTCGTCAATTGATTCATGCTCAAAATTTCTAGAATTTGGAGCCCATGCAAGATGTCCAGTTACTACAACCTGGCTAAACATCATATCCAGCTTCTCTTCTAACTCAGGGGATATACCAGAAAACTGAAATTTTTTTGCATTCGGATGAACCTGACATTGAAATTAAAATGTATTAGCACAATAGTATAGTAAAATGACCAATCTATTGAAAAAATACATACATTTAGGCGTTCTTTCCACCAATCTTCTGAAGCAGCAATAGTTTTGCGAATTGGATCCCAGCCCAAACCCGTTTCACGGCCCTTAAGCTCTCGCCATAACTTCCAATCTTTCTTAAGTTGATCCCACTTGTTCTTCATTTGATTTCGATCATACATCTTTCCCGTGCGAGCAAAGAAATTTGTTGTTAGGTTGACCCACCCATCCCTGCTAAAGTGTGTGGTTGGGCGATTACCCAACTCTATTTCTTTCAAGCACAAGTAACAAAAAATCAAAACATCGTTGGCCTCCCAATTTGCGCTAACACCACATTCTTTATGTTTACCCATAGTATATAAACTGTATGTAAAGAAACATATAAACAAATATAAATAATCCTACACAAACCTACACAAGCACATACACACTCATATACTCATAAGCCTACACACACCTACACACACACCACACACTCATATACTCATAAGCCTACACAAACCTACACAAGCACATACACATATCAACACATACACATATCAACACATACACATAAATAATTATATACACACACCACTCAACTACACACACACATACACACACACATACTCATAAACTCGTAAGCCTATACACACCTACACACACACATACACATAATAAATCAACACAAAATCACATACACATCAACACACACACTTACTCACACTCAACTATACACACACACACACAACTACACATACAAATAAATAATCACATATACAATCACATACACCCAAAAATAAAAAAACACATACACATCAACACACACACTCAACTACACATAAACATATAATCACATACACATCAACACACACCACTCAACTCACACTCAACTACACACACACACACACTCATACACATAAATAATCACATACACACACACCACTCAACTACACATACAAATAAATAATCACATATACAATCACATACAACCAAAAATAAAAAACACATACACATCAACACACAGACTCACTCAACTACACAAACATATAATCACATACACATCAACACACACACACTCACACTCAACTACACACACACACACTCTCTCATACACATAAATAATCACATACACACACACCACTCAACTACACACACAAATACATACAATCACACACACACACACAAATACAAGCACATACACAAAACTACACATACACATAAATAATCACATACACACATCCACACTCAACTACACACAATCATATACCCATAAGCCTACACAAATCTACACAAACACATACAAAAAAATCAACACATTCACATCCACGCATTCCTCACTCATATTCATTGTTTCAAATCAATAATACCTTTGAGAGGGGAAGAAAATATACCTCGAATGACTGCTGCTGCTGCATATCAGAGATGAAGGTGGTGTTTTTGGCTCTCTGTAAATTGGGGATGAGGACTGAGCAGGGATTTGAGCTCTCTGTAAAATCGAGAAGAAAAGCACAAAAATGAGTATAATAAATTGATGCAGAACTGAGCTTTTTTTAGGCAAGGAAGAGCGAGTATGGTGTACCTGACGATCGTCTATGTAGCAGGGTTTGGGGAGCAGGCCGGGGAAGAAACAGGCCGGGGAAGCTTTTAGCCGCGGAAGAAACAGGGTTTGGGGAGCAGGCCGGGGAAGAAGCAGGGTTTGGGGAGCAGGCCGGGGAAGAAGCAGGGTTTGGGGAGTAGGCCGGGGAAGAAGCAGGGTTTGGGGAGCAGGCCGGGGAAGAAGCAGGCCGGGGAACCCGGCGGTTCGAAAAAAAGCGGAAAACCAAACAAGAAAAATGCTGGCGGTGCGTTTGGCTTAAACTCGCTGGCGTGAAACGCCAAACCAAATGAGGCCTAAGAGCGTGTGTTCGGATGAAGAAGTCATGTATAAGAGGCTGAACAGGTCCCTAGTAAAGGCTTTAACCATGAATTTAAGCATACTTTTATTGAATGTTGTCATAACATAATTGAACCGTAATTGACGTCTAATTGATCTAGGAAGTAAATAAAGAGATTACAACCATTCAGGGAATTTTATTGGAATACAAAAACAGAAAATTCTTAAAAATGATACATCAATAAAATTTACTCAATAAATAGATTTACATCACTTTTTTCTTTTGTTGTCCTCTTCCTTCTCCTTTTTTTATTTTGTTATTGGTCTAAAGTGGGTGGGTGCTTATATTTGTTATAATCTTGATTTCTTTTGTTTTTGTGAAATTTCAGTCTTGTAAGTGGTTTCCTTGTTCCTTTAGTAAAAATCCATAGATCTAGGATTGACTTTATGAATCCTCATTTTCCATCTGTTCATATCCAATGCTATCCGTGATGTTCAACCAAAACATTTTGAGAAGCTTTTATCCATATTACTGTTAGTCTACCTCATCTTCTACTGAATTCTTTGATACTAACTATATCTACCTATCTAATTGGTGTTTTTTCTAACCTTCATTCTACATGCTCAAAACATCTAAATTTATTTTCTGCTATCTTATCTTCGATAGATGTTACTAATGCTGAAACTATTTTTTGAATGCTTTCAATCTATCTGAATATTTGATTTCGCCATAAATCCATTATAATATTCTAAATGTGTCCTGCTCAATTTATGTATTGATGATTTTTTGCTGACAAGCATTCAGATCTATATGACATTGTTGGTATGATAGTGGCTTTATAAAATTTAATGCAAGTTCATGATATCATTTACCTTGAATAATACTTTGAGACACTTCACAGTTTTATGCATTCAACTTTAATTCTACGGATTATATCCTCATCCTACCCATCTTCTGAGTAATTGATCCCAAATACTTAAAATCTATTGCATCTGGGAATCTCTTTATCCTTTCATATAAGTTGACAATTGCTAATATCAACTTACTAGTAAAAAGTCATAAATAATTTGTTTGTTTTAACTTTGTCTTTAATTTTTTTATCAAATAAGTAAATAATTCATCACGATTCACATACATGCTTTTGCATCTGCATTCATGTTAGATATGCATGAAAACCTTAGACCCAAGAACATCATACGTCACGATTCACATACATGCTTTTTTCCACTATGCTGGTACCTTGACTATTCTGCCTTCACTACAGTTCTCACTAGATTTAATATGTGAAATGATTCTCCACTTTGCTACCTCCACTAGTCTGCCTTCATTATAGTTATAGCTAGATTTTGATATCCGGAGATTTTCTTACAATGGGAAATGCTCACTTCATGATGAAGTGGTAGACCATACTTCGTTGCTTCCTATATTTCTGTAACGATTCATTGTTATTTGATTTTTATAAGCACTTCTGAATGTGCAATTTTGACTCCATTTGTTCAGAAGTGGTAGAATTGTGGCGTGCTGAGAAGATACGGGAAATTCAAAGTTTATTAGTAGCAGATTCAACAAGCCCGAGCATTCCTTCAAAAGGAGCAAGTAATGACTTAAATTAGCTCATAATACTTAGTAGTTCCATTGTCCTTTAAAATTTGGTATATTTAGTGAAGGATAATTACTGTTTACCTCTCTTGAGGTATGATAAAATATTAATTACCTATCTTATGCTATTTTTTGATGTAGGATAGACTACCTGAGTGTGAGACTAATTGCAATTCTAGTGTAAAGCACGGGAATTAAATCTTTTACCTTTGACTACTATATGTACCACATATGCAAGATTTGACGGCGAAATTACAACACAATAATAAAAGATTAAATCATACGCAGATAATTTTAAACAAGACAAATAATTCTTTTAGCAAAGCAGGCTTTAACTTTCCTCCTCGTGGAGGGCCAAAGCAAGAGCGCGCAACAAATTGGTCTTGTAAATCACACAATAACCGAAGCAAGCAACCACAAAACTATAGATTCAAGCAAGAATAAAATGACAACATCATCTATTAATAAAGAGAACTAAAGTTCCATGCAATAACATAGCACCCACGAAGTAAAGTGAGGTTGTCGCGGGGTGGAGATCAAGTGATTCAAGGTGAGTTGATGGTTGTCCGGAGGGGAAGAAGGGTGAATCAGGTGCTGGATTCAGGGGGTCGAGGGTGTGGGGCTGGATTTAGGGACTGGTGTTGCGCGGTCGGGCGTGGGCGTCCTGGAGGAGATCTGAGGTCGGGTGTGGGATGTAGAGAGGAGGCGGGGGCTTTTAATGGGGCTGGGCAGGCTGTTGTTGGGAGGAGAATGGATGTAGGGGGTTGCCGGCTGGTAGGGTGCTGGCGGCGGAGGCGCATAGGGTTCAGGAGCTGTGAATAGGAAGGGGGGTCAACAATGGGTTGTGGGTGTCGGTGAAGGGTTTTGGGAAAGGGGGTGGGTTGTAGTTAAGAGAAAATACAAAGCGTATACAAGGGATTACTTAGGAGTCGTCACCTAGGGCCTCATGAAGTCTTCATCGTCAGAGGATCACCGGATTCCGGGAAGAACATGCTCTCCAAAATCTGCAATGAAAATCAGCAGCCCCCTTCACCTGCACTTAAAGCAAAACTACTCTAGGGCACCGTCTCATCAACGGTTGTGATTGACCGTTAATATAACTGTCCCGATTACATGACATATAATGACCAAGCATAACAACATGATATATGAAAACACAAGTAAACGAAAATCTGGACTCATCGCAGAGTCAAATCGTCTATCCGGTCAAGTCCTTCTGCGCGAATACACGAATGTGGGCCTCTCCTTGCGGCGAGTCACAACTGGTTGGTGATCCCCCTACACATAAAAATCTAAATGGGTAATTAGTGTACAACAAAACTTATGATGGATGAGAACAACATATAATGTATCAAGAACATCTATTTTTAGGATTTATGTGAATTTTATTTGTTTAAATATTCCTTTTTGTAATATTTTTTTGAGGGCAAACATGTTTTTTTATCTGTTGTTACTATATAAAAGCTTCAAGTCGGGTTGCACTGTAGAAATATTTAGGACTTTGTCAAACCTAAACTTTGGGGGAGGAAATTGATATTTTAGTTTTTTTTACTGATACCTATTCCTAGGCACTTGATGATCAACGTTTCATGCAGCGAAGCTTAAAGTGGTCTTGGAATTTCATTGGCAAAAGTTCTTGGAAGGAATTGGTTTTTGGATGCCTTCTGATGTTGCCAACACTGTTGTGGATGATAAACTTGATAATGTAGATGAGCTAGGTATTCTTCTGCACTAACATTTTTTATATATTTTCTTTTCTTATGTCACTGTATTTGACTATCAAAAGAATGCTCTTTTAGCTTGTTAGGTTATAATCTAGTAGCATGATTGCTTGTCCTTAAAGAGTTCTGGTACGATGTTTTGTGATGCAGTCAGAAGATCGTATGTGTTTTATGTTTAGCTTGTAAGGAGGCTCTTTTAGTTTTTAAGGTTATATCTTATCGCATTATTGTTCCTTAAAGAGGTCTGGTCCTATGTTTTGTGATGTAGCCAGAAGATCATATTTATTTTATGTTTATTGTTTATATATATATATAAATTGTGATATTTTATTACATGTATTTTCTTTTATATTTTATTATTTATATATATATTTTTATTTGTATTGGTGCAGTAGTGAAGTATTTTCTGTGATTTGACAATATGGGTAGTACATACTCTATGTTAGACGATGACATCGTCAATGGGTTTGATTGAGTCAAGCCTGATTTTTCCCTCCTAGTTGTCCACTTTTCGAGCCTATATTTGGGTTTGTCCTTCATTTGGGAAGTTGGTTTGGTTCATTGAACAAAGGAAGTTTTTTTTTTCAAAAAATGATTTTAAAATTCAAATATTATATATCATATTTTTGTCATTCATTTTTTTTCTTGGTTGCCCTCTCCAATGTCCATACCTTACTGTTTTTTTAATCAACTGATCTTTTGTTTTGGATAATCGTTGTCCTAGGATTTTGGGGCTGATTTGACACAAAAGTGCACGATGGCTTATATTGGAGTGGAAATTGATTGCAGTTGTATGCATTTTCCATTCGCACGTGGGCTTGTTGTAGTCAAGTCCCATGCTATCGCAACATGAAATCGACGATGGTTCGTTTACCGTAGTCGCGCCTCTTTTGATTTAACAACAATAGGGGTTATCGATGATACCATATGTAACGACCCAACCCTCACAATATTAGAAGTATTGTCCATTTTAGTTCATCCCAGATTCCCAACCCATATTGAGCTGAACAACACGGTTTTGCCCTTTTCCATAGGTGGCATACGAGCACTTCCTAGGAGGTCACCCATCCTAGGACTACCTCCCACCAGAGCAAGCTTAACCTTGGAGTTTCCAACATAGCTCCACCAGTTACTCCGAAAAGGCGCCTTTGATATTGGAGGATTCAAATTATTACTTAAGCTCAACAGATTTTCCTTCAATTCCGATGTGAGATCTGGTTCATTCCTGCACCTCCTTTCACCTAGAAGTCTGCCATCCTAGAAGCCTGTCAACAACTACTTTGCATGAGCTTCACTGCCCCAAAGCACTCCCCTCCCTCATTGGACCACCCTCATTGGATTCAGGATGTTACATGCTCACCAGCTTCCGCATTGTTCGTCCCCGAACCACACATCATGATGCAGGAGGTCTGGCTCTGATATCATTTGTAACGACGCAACATGTGTTGAATACTCCAAGGTTAAGCGTGCTCTTGTAGGAGTAGTCCTGGGATGGTTGACCTCCTGGGAAGTGCTCGCCTACCTGTGGAAAATGGCTAAACCGCGATGTTCAGCTCAATATGCGTTGGGATGAACCAAAGCAGACAATATTTCTAATATTGTGAGGGTTGGGTTGTTACAAATGGTATCCGAGTCAAACCTCCTGCAGTACGATGAGTGGTTCGGGGACGAACCATGCAGAAGCTTGTGGGCTTGTAATATCCTGAATCCGATGAGGGCGGAGAGTGCTTTGGGGCAGTGAAGCCCAGACAAAGTAGCTCCTAACATGCTTCTAGGATGACAAGCTTCTAGGTGAAAGGAGGTTCATGAATGAACCAGATGTCACATCGAAATTGGAGAGAAAGTTATTGGGCTTAAGTAATAATTTGTATCCTCAAATATCAGAGGCGCCTTTTCAGAGCAACTGGTGGAGTTATGTTGGAAACTTCAAGGTTAAGCTTGCTTTGGTGGGAGTAGTCATAGGATAGGTGACCTCCTGGAAAGTGCTTGTATGCCACCCATGGAAAAGGGAAAAACCGTGTGGTTTGCTTAGTATGGGATGGGATGAACTAAAGCGGACAATACTTCTGATATTGTGAGGATTGGGTCGTTACATATGGTATCAGAGACGGACCTCCTGCGGTACTATGTGTGGTTCAGGGATGAACCAAGCGGGAGATGCCTTTTCAAAGCAACTGGTGGAGTTGCGTTGGATACTCCAAGGTTAAACGTGCTCCGGTGGGAGTAGTCCAGGGATGAGTGGCCTCCTGGGAAGTGCTCGTAGGCCACATGTGAAAAAGGCCAAAACCGTGCGGTTCACCTCAACATGGGTTGGGATGCACCAAAACGGACAATACTTCTGATATAGTGAGGGTTGGGTTGTTACACCATGTGCCCCGAATTGGAATCCTGCATATTGTCGAAGTGGAACTTGTCTTTGACTGCCATGAGATTGAGCTCATGATAATCCACACATAATCTCCCCATATCATCCTTCTTGCTCACCAGGAGGGCCGGGGAGAAAGAAAGGAGATTGACTCGCCTCAATGATACCTTGTTGAAACATAACATTCAACTGTCTTTCGATCTCAAATTTTGGTGGAAATGTCATCTATTAAGATGAACCACTACATGTGGGGTGCCTGTAAGGAGGCATTTACGGTGATCCAATCTGCTATGCCATGGTAGATATAACATCCAGAGTTCACCACTGTGAAGAATCACCCACTTTGGTCCCACCAGACCTCACAGTTTTTCCTCAAAAAGCATCTCTATGGTGACACCACAACCCACTTTATATAGCCCAACAACTTACTTTTCATTTCTGATGTGGACTAATTAGCATGCACTCTCTATGGTGACAACTTACTTTTCATCTCTCATGTGGACTAATTAGCATGCACTCTCCCCAATCAATTGGGTTCCCACACTCAATCTCGGGAGGTTTGCTCTAATACCAATTGTAAGTTGTAACAACACGAGTTCACCACTGTGAGGAATTGTCTGTATTGGTCGCGTCTTGCCTCACTATTTGCCCTTAAAAGTCTCTTTACGTGGTGACACGATAACTCACTATATATATCCCAAGAACTTTCCATGCTCTGACATGGGAATAATCTGCAAAAGGTGCCTCGCATGATGACACAACAACTCACTGTCTATAGCCTAAGATCTTTCTCTCCATCTCCGTTGCGGGGCTAATCCTATGTGGGATTAATTCGAGCTCACCATTGTAAGGAATTGTCTATGTGGTCCCATCGTACGTCATGGTTTTGCCCTCAAAAGGCCCCTCAAATGGTGACACTACAACCCCCACTACATATAGCCCAGGAACTTTTTTCCATCTCTGCTGTGTGAATAATTCGCAACACTCTCCCCAACTTCAATTTGAATGGTCCCGAATCTAGTCCACACTCAGTCTGGAGAGGTCCGCTCTAATACCAATTGTAACAACCCAGGTTAACCACTGAGGAAATGTCCTCTTTGGTCCCATCGAACTTCACGGATTTGCCCTTAAAAGTCACCTCACACGGTGACACCACAATCCACTCCATACGACCTAGGAATTTTCCCTCCATCTCTTATGCAGGATTAATCCACAAAAGGCCGCTCATATGGTAACACACTACCCATTATATATACCCAATGAACTTCCACCCTGTCTCCGATGCGGGACTAACCCAGGTTCATCACTATGACCTATGAGTCTATTTCAGGAGATTATTTATCCCCCAATTACTCATCCAAAGCTCACGTAACTATGAATTTCCCAACAGAAGTCCACTTGCTACACAAAGATATCTCTACTCTTGCCCAAGATGGGAGAGAGGAACTCCACCGTCTCGGGCAGCGGTACCTCCGACCGCGATTGTGAATTCAATCAAAATTGAGAGAGAAGGCAGGGTCTCTCTCTCCTCCTCTCTTCTACATGATGTTAGTTACTTGTGGCGTAAACCAGCCGATATATCCATGGACGCGACTATGAAACGTTCATTAGTTGCCTTAACCTTTGACACATGGTTAGCTTATTTACTTAATAATACAAATCCAAACATTTCCTTTGCTATTTCTGTTTTCAGTATGTTCATCATCTTTCCACATCATCCCATCAAACAGACAATTTATTGCATTTTTTTAACATTTGAACCGTGCTCCTGGACAGGGACTAACTTGTCGACTATGTTGGTTCTATTGATGATCACTACTCTATTAGTAGCTTCAATCCATACTTAGGCGGGAATCTGGTCACGTTGAAGTGTAAGAAGAAGTCTGCCATGGGTCGTTCATTAACAAATATTGATTATCTCTCACTGTCCCTTACGGTTTCCGAGCTTGCGTGACTTAAGTACCTTTTCGTCGACCATGACGTGTCATTATGTATATTGTTGGAAAAGCCCATGTAGAGGGCCCGTATTTGGGCCCATTTAGGCTTCCCTTCTTTAGTCTCACATCTTGTATAGGATTCCTTCTCTCTTTCTCCCTCCTATTTATGTACTCACTCTTTGTATTTATACATGCGAGTAATACATACAAGCTTTGACTTTCCTCTACATGGTATCAGAGCGAGATTCCGCCTAAAATTTTTTTCTTCGCGCTCGACCTTGTCCCTCGAGTCCTCAGCTCTGCTCCTTTCTTGAAAACCGTGCTCCCAGCTCCCTGTCCCAGCGGTCTCCTGCTCGAGACCGCTCGAGCTCTCTGTCCCAGCGGTCTCCCGACCTGAACTCGAGTCCGCCAAGCAAGCCCGCTCGTCATTCTACCTGAGATCACCCGACCTCGAGACCGCTTGACCTTGTCCGCCCGTGCTCGAGATCGATAGCTCTGCTATCGTTCTGCTCTGCAACCCGTCGAGGACCGCACCTTATCGAGCCGCTCGATCTGCTCTCCAGCTCGCTCGACCTGAAACGTTGAGGCCGCTGCACCTCTTCGCGAGCACCCTCATCGAGCCCGCTCGACCTGAGCCTGCTGCACCTCCTTGAGTCCGCTCAATCAGCTCCTGCGGTCTGCTCTGCAAGTCCGCTAGACTTCAGTCGAACTCCCAGCGAGCTCTTAAGTCCGCTGCGACCTCCTTCTCTGCCCGCTACTTGCTCTCTCTTGCTGCGAGCTCTCTCAACCAGATCGTGCGGTCTCCCTCAAGCAAACTCTCCAGCCGAACTCCCAGCGAGCTCTCAACAGACCGTGCGGTCACCCTCCAGCGACCTCTCCCTCCAGCCGAACTCCCAGCCGAGCGGTCTCCCTCCAGCGAGCTCTCCAGCGGTCTGGTCTCTCTTTAGCGGTCTGCGCCTTCAGCCGTCCTGCTCGTCGCTCCCTGCTCGCCGGTCTCCCTCCCAGCGGACTGCTCCTTCTGCTCGCAGACCGTGCGATCTTCCTTGGTCAGCCCGCCTTCCCGTTTTTTTTCTTCAATGGGATCATTGTGAACTCCACCACGGTGCATGCCCCTCCTCCGCCAGACCGCCCGGGTCAGCCTCCAGAACTTCGTGATGAGTTGCGGATCACCACAATCTCCCTCTCAGGCAAAGTGAACTTCATCCAATGGGTACACTCGGTCCGGCGAGTTCTTCAGTCTAAGGGACTTCTGGGTCATCTCACCCAAGCACCTCCATCCCCTCCTACGGAGGACTGGCTCAGGAATGACAGCCGAGTTCAGACTTGACTTCTCAACTCTATGGATGGAGAGTCATACCAAATGATGATGTATCATGAGACTGCTAAAACTATGTGGGATGAGCTTTATTCTCTATACTTGGGCAAGGACAGCCTTCAACATCTCTACGACATCATCACAGATCTCCAGGCGTTAGATACGGTCGGGGCTGCTAACATGATCTCCTTCGTTGCTCGTTGCAAGACTCTGGCCAAAGCATGGATCCAGCATCAACCTTCCACCAATGATCATGCTGCTCAACAAGCTCAGAAGGAAGCTGTCATCATTGCTATGATCATGGCTCGTGTTCCACCACACCTGCAAAGCATCCGAAATCAGGTTCTGGCCTCGGCCATTAGTCCTTCCCTCTCTGATGCGTGTTCCATGCTCCTCAAAACCTCAGCACCTCTGGCGGCTCCTGCTCCTCCCTCACCAGCCCTTCTTCAAAACACTCCTGCTCCTTTACTTCCTTTGCCTCCACCGGCTCGTGGTGGACGTTCGACATCTCGGGGAAGGGGGCGTGGTGGTCGTTCTCGACCAAAATGTTCTTTCTGTGGGCGAGATGGCCACTTTGAGGCGAACTACTATCGGAAGCCTGGTAATCCTCCTCGTCCGACTGCCGCTGTTGCTGATGACAGCTCCTCCGTTCTCCCACGCCGATCTTGACGCACTCCGCCTACAGTTCCAACAGCTTATATGGATGATATCCCCACCTGCCTCCGTCACCTCCGTCTCCAATCCAAGTATAACATGTCTCTCAACTAGTCCACGCTGGATAGTGGATTCTAGTGCTACTCATCATATCACCTCGCTACAGCCACCAAAGTATTTGAATGCTCCTCATCCGAAGTGTATCACTGTGGCCAATGGGGAGACTGTTCCGGTCTCCGGTTCGGCTGACCTCTCTCTTAGCCCCTCCATCTCTCTCCGCTCGGCTCTTCATGTTCCGGGATCCCCGTTCAACTTACTTTCTGTTAGCCGTCTTACTACTGACCTGGATTGCTCCCTAACATTTACATCATCTTCTTTTCTGATACAGGATCGGCGGACGCGGACTACCATTGGTAAGGGACAACTGCGTAATGGGCTCTACCTTCTCGACGACTCTCCCACTATCCTCTCATCGGTCTCCTCTGCTGAGTGGCATCAGCGTCTTAGACATGCTCCCCTCCCAGTCCTCCAGAAGGCACTTCCCGATGTATCTTTTCCAGCTTCCAAGTGTGATTCTTGTATTTTGGGCAAACGACCGCGTTCTTCCTTTCCCGCACATTGTACTCGGAGCTCTACTCCTTTTGATCTATTACATTCTGATATATGGGGACCTTATAAAATTACTAGTATTTCTGGATTTTGATATTTTATCACGTTTATTGATGACTATTCTCGGGTCACGTGGTTATACTTACTTCGCGATCGCTCTGAGCTCCCTTGTATCTTTCGGGCGTTTGTTCTTGAAACCTGCACACAATTCTCTGCTACCATCAAAACGCTACGTGCCGATAATGCTCGCGAATACACAAGCAACGAGTTTTCCAATTTGTGTTCTGAGTTCGGGATTATTTACCAGACTTCATGTCCCTACACCCCACAACAAAATAGTGTTGCTGAACGGAAGAACCGACACTTGCTTGATGTCGCCCGCTCTCTCATGCTTCACATGAACGTCCCCAAAGTTTATTGGAACTTTGCGGTCTCCACAGCCTGCTTTCTTATTAACCGTCTTCCATACTCCGTCCTCAACAATGCCACTCCTTTCAGCCTCCTCTTTCCTTCTACTCCGGCCTTTCCCCTCACACCTCGAATCTTCGGGTGTACGTGCTACGTTCATATCCTGGGACCGTTTACGGACAAGCTGGATCCCAGGGTGGCCAAGCAAATTTTCGTTGGCTATTCACGTACACAGAATGGCTACATTTGATATTCCCCTACCACCCGAAAAGTCTCTGTGTCGCCTGATGTTACCTTCCGGGAGGATCAACCATTCTTCTCTGCTCCAGTTCCCACACTTACACCAATACCTCTTCCACAGCTTGTCCTACGACCTATCATTCTCGTTCACACACCGGTTCTTCCTTCCTTAAATTCTGCTCCTGCCCCCTACAAGCCACCTCTTATCCATGTCTACTCTCGCCGCACTCCCACTTCCGTTGCCCCTACGCAGTCAACCTCGACCTCGGGTACTCAGCGTCTGGCTGATCCGGTAACAGAATCAACTGCTCATCCTATGGAGAACTATGTTTCCCTACATCGCCTCTCTCCCCAACTTCAGACACTTGCTACCTCTTTGTCCACAATTGCTATTCCTAACTCTGTGCAGGAGGCTCTGCAACATCCTGGCTGGCGTGCTGCCGTGGAGGAAGAAATGACCGCTCTTTGAATTAACAAGACATGGACTCTGGTACCCCGTCTTCCAGGATAGAAACCCGTTGGGTGTAAATGGATTTTTGTTATCAAGCATGCTCCTGATGGAACAATTGACCGTCTGAAAGCTCGCTTGGTTGCTCGTAGTTACACTCAACAACATGGTATCGACTATGAAGAGACCTTCTCTCCGGTGGCTAAACTCAACATTGTTCGTGTGCTTATCTTTGTAGCTGTACATCGTCGGTGACCCTTATTTCAGCTGGATATTAAGAATGCGTTTCCTAACGACGATCTCCATGAAACTGTTTACATGGAGCAACTTCCCGGGTTTGAGACCACGGGGGAGTCTCTGGTCTGTCGTCTATTGCAGTCTCTTTATGGTCTCAAACAATCACCTCGAAACTGGTTCGACAAGTTCAGCAAGGCTCTTTGGGAGATTGGCTTTACTCGGAGCTCGACAGACTTCTCCTTGTTCACTCGCCAACAGGCAACATGAACAATTATTTTTTTGGTTTATGTGGATGACATCATAATTACTGGAGACGACGCAAAAGGAATACAGACGGTCAAACTACATCTTAGCTCTGTCTTTAAGACAAGATCTGGGTCACCTTCACTACTTCCTGGGTCTGTAGGTCGCTAGAAGACCAGATGGCCTTGTCCTCTCTCAGCGAAAGTATTGTCTCGATCTCCTTCATGATGCGGGATACTCAAGCTGCAAACCAACTAACACCCCAATGGATGTCAATCACAAACTGTGTGCTCAAGCCTCTGACTCAGATCTGCAACCAGAACCCAGAATACTATCGTCGTCTTGTGGGAAAATAAATCTACCTAACGGTAACAAGACCTGATATATCATTCTCTGTGGGTATGGTCAGCAGATACATGCACTCTCCTCGAAGATCTCACCTTCAGGCCGTCGAAAGGATTCTTAGATATCTCAAAACAGCTCCTGGTCAGGGGCTGGTTTATAAAACATCATCTTCAACTCCAAAATTTGTGGCATACTTTGATGCTGATTATGCTGGGTCCCTGGATGATCGACGGTCAACCAGTGGTTTTTGCATATACTTTAGAGGATAC
The DNA here is from genome assembly GCA_033032865.1 of Dactylorhiza incarnata. Classification (NCBI taxonomy): domain Eukaryota; kingdom Viridiplantae; phylum Streptophyta; class Magnoliopsida; order Asparagales; family Orchidaceae; genus Dactylorhiza; species Dactylorhiza incarnata. Next base: position 2,084,060 of record JAWHQI010000316.1, read on the forward strand.
CTGATTACCTGGCGAAGTAAGAAACAAGTTGTTGCGCGATCCTCTGCTGAAGCAGAATACCGGGCAATGACATTTGTGGTCTCTGAACTCACATGGCTTGAGAGCCTCCTGACTGACCTTAGTGTAAAACTTCCCTCAACAGCTCTCCTCTTGTGTGATAGTCAAGCTGCTATACACATTGCTAAGAACCCGGTCTTCCACGAAAGAACAAAGCACATTGAAGTAGATTGTCATTTCGTCCGGGAGAAAGTTCAAATGAAGAAGCTAGAGTTAAAGCATGTTCCGGGTACCGAACAAGTGGCGGATGTCCTCACAAAGACCCTATCCAGTACTCTCTTCTATCAATGCATGTCCAATCTTGGCTCCTACGACTTGTACGCTCCAGCTTGCGGGGGAGTGTTGGAAAAGCCCATGTAGAGGGCCCGTATTTGGGCCCATTTAGGCTTCCCTTCTTTAGTCCCACATCTTGTATAGGATTCCTTCTCTCTTTCTCCCTCCTATATATGTACTCACTCTTTGTATTTATACATGCAAGTAATACATACAAGCTTTGGCTTTCCTCTACATATATCAACGGTAATTTTTTGTGATAATCAGACTACAATTCAAATTGCCGAGAACACCATTTTCCATTAGTGTGGCATGAACATCGAGGTTGATTTCCACTTCAACTGAGACAATGTCAACCATGCGAGCGAGACCCAATTTCATCATGTTTCAACTGCGGCCTATATTGCAGATGTTATCATAAAAGCTTCAGGTCACCTGTATTATTTTTTGATTTTCTCCTAGCTTGGCTCATACGATATGTATGCTCCAACTTATTAGAGAGTGTAGAGGATACTTGTATTATTTTTTGTAGAGTTTACGTTTATTATATCAAATGAGAAGAATTGAATATTATCTCGAATTACAATACCACCTAACCGTTTTCTCCTCTGGATGGAGATCAATCATTTCCATATTTCAATTTCTCCAGAGCATTTAAGTCTTGTACCATGGCATAACTCACTTAGGTACTGTAAGTGTCTTCGATCCGTACTTGTGGATAGACATGGATGATACGGTGGCAATAAAAGTTTGGGATGATTGCAGCTTGTGGATAGACATGGATGATATGGTGGCAATAAAAGTTTGGGATGATTGCAGCGAAGCATATGAGGTATATTTAAGGGTAGGAAGTTGCGAGCATGAACAGATATCTTTTCGAAGGTCAAATTTTCAAGGGCCATTTACCGGGACCTCGCCCTCTAAGTTTGCTAAATTACAGGTTGCGCCCTTCTTATTTTTGAAATTACAAAAACCTCCCCTGAAGTTTACATTTCATAACATTAACCTCCCTTGAAGTTTACACTTCATAACATTCATTGCACAAAAATACCCCCCGCGGAGTACATTTTCAAGTGGGTATTTTTGTGCATTGGATGTTATGAATGTAAACTTCAGGGGAGTTTTTTGTAATTTCAAATGTAAGAGGGGTGCAATGGTAAATGCTTCAAATTTTCAATAATTCGGACTTTGAGAATTTGTAGACATTGCACACAATATGAATCATCATAAGCTGCTACATCTGGAGCATGTTTACTTCTCCTGGAACAGGTAATACTCTCTCTTTGAGGGGTACGACTCTAAACAACAAGGGAATTACCATCAACCGACTGACCAGGAGTCAAGACTATCAGAGATTGGCCAAATTGTTCAGAATTTGCTAGGTCTTGTTTATTCCGTTCTGGTTTCAAAGTCGACATGATGAGTTGCTTAATAAGCTTGTCGTGGTGGCTCTCTCCGCCTAGCCAGCTTTAAGGCCACCGATAATTGCTAAGTGTCGACTTGAATGTTTTCCCATCTTTCTAGCATAAATTTGAAATCTTAAACTTGCGTAATTATATAGAGTCGATTATCGGGACCTCCTCTGTAAGTCTGCAAAATTATAGGTTGCACCCATCTATCTTTTAAAATTACAAAAAAGTTTCACTGTAAGTTTACATTTCCTACAATGCATGAAGAAAAATACCCTCTGGAGGTGGGTTCTCGGGGTACTTTTTGTGCATGCATGTTATGAATTGTAAACTAAGAGGGAAGATTTATGTAATTTCAAAAGATAGAGAGGGGTGCAACCTCTAATTATTCAAACTCCCAGAGAGGAGATTTGTGTAGTTTTGAATTTAGTATCTCCTTCTTGACAGATGAAATCATCCCCGGTGGACCGATGCCGCCGGAATGTCATGCGGAGCCGCATACGGATTATGCCGGAGCTGCGGTGAGGTGGGGTCTTACCCACCGCACAGAAAGTGCGGCGGACTGCTGCCGAGCGTGCCTGGATCAGGCAAAAGGCGCGAGGCCGGGGGAAATGAAATGCAACATATGGGTCTATTGCCCATCAGAGACTGGATGTTACTCTCCAGACATTTATGAACACAAGCATCAAGAATGCTGGCTTAAACAGGTAAATCTGCATTATATGTATCAAGCAATACATATTCCAGCAAAATTACAACTTCCGAACCGAGGGCGGGTTGTTCACCGCCCACGGATCAGTGGCGCAAATAAGCTTGTAGACGAGCGGATCGGACGATACTCGAAGAGTCTGCTCGAGCATCTACACAACATTGAAGTAGGGGAAATTTATTTGGAATGATCCAATGAGCCTAGTCTTGATTAATTGTTTAATCCAGGATGAGAAGCCTCGCCTGAGCTTCAAAGACGAGTACTCCGAAGGTTACAGAAGCTCTCATCCGACCGCGCCGCTCGCAGTCCCATGGATGTCTGGTGTTATTCGTTGACGACCGTCCTTTTCCGATGCTACTCATCGCACCGTTCCTCTCCGAGGTCGGATAATTTATCTCCTCCGCCTATCGGACCCATCTTCTGCGCCCGCGATATGAAATGAGGCCACTTTACTATAAAACAAATGATGTGTTTTGCCGCGCCCACGAAGAAATGGGTCATATGCGCCGACCCAATAATCCGTCCTGGGATTGGTGCGGGAACCTTGGAAGCTTCTCAACATAACTGTCATAGCATTTTGTGATCTGCTAACATGAAACGTGGTCTTTTTTGGGTTGAGATTTGGTCATTTTACAGTAAAAATGATGCATTTACGATTAAAAAAAGTGATTCTTTTTCGTGTGAACTAAGAAATAGGCCGGATGTGCGGACCCAATAATGTGTCCGGAAGCTTCTTCACATCAGCCTTCCAGCATTTTATAGCACACAGTAAGAAAAAGAAAAAGAAAATTATGAGCCTAAAATGAAAAAAAAAATCATGAGTTTCCCGGTAATAGATAGAGAGAGAAAGAAAGAGAGAAGAGAGAGAGAGAGAGGGAATCTTTATAGCTCTCTTATACCTACAGTTAGGGAGAGAAGAGAGAGAGAAATTGATTTTTTAAGTATAAAATTACATTTTTTTACTAAATAAAAATAGGAATATTGTTTCACATTTTTTACGTTCATTTTAGGTGCTCAAATGTATATGTTTTGAATAAAAGGTAAGTGCTCATATGTAGGTGCAACCTGTTTATAGACAGGTGTAGCCTGCTCATATGCAGACACATCTCGTTCGAATGCGGGCGAAGCCCGCTAAGAATCAGCGAGCTTGAGCGAAGCCCGTGCGGAGCTGCTCGCGCGCGCGTGTGTGTATGTATATATAATTGGAATATATACTAGTTAAGATTTAATATTAGATAAAATTAATAATGAATTGTTGATGAGGTGCATATGAGGACGGTCATGAACATGGTGGCTTTGAATTGTCGTTCGGGCACTCCCAACCTCACCTAAGAAACTTCATCCGCTTTTATGTTCAAAACTAGGCTCCGTTTGGGGCAGTTTTTTGCCCCGTGAGTTTTTTTTTGAAAAGTGCATATAACATGAAATTAAAAACCATGAAGGAAAATAAAAACTACAGCATGTCATCCAAGTCTGCACGAATAAGCCCGATAAACTCAGTTTGAGTGCGATCAACATTAAATCATACAAAGTTTTCCCGTAGGACAAAACGAGCACAAAAATCTGCAACTCTGTTTTTTGCCCCGTGAGTTTGGATGTCATAGAATGCATGTTTGGCAAGACAAAAGTTATGACCGTCGTCAAAAAAGAAAACTAGTTTTGAATAAAGTGAATTAACTTCCTTAGGTGAGGTCAGATGTTCACTAACGATAGTTCATAACTACCTGTGTTCAAGACCGCCACCGTCCTGCCAAACGAAGCTTAAGTATGGTTCTTGTTCACATTTGGAATAAGTTATTTATGAGGATATTATTATATTATCACATATTATATATTAAAGAAAATTTTCATTTTGAATTACTTTTTTATTTTTAGCTTTATAGTTATATTTTTAAATTATGCATTCTACTTACAATTATTATTAAAACGTATAATATGATCATAAATATGAGTAAATAAATTCTATAGATATTATAGCAGTCTTTCACTGGGCTTTGCTCTTTGATCGAATACGTGAACGATTTCGCTAATCCCAATGGTTTTTTAGTTTTTATCGTCTCCCATAGATCTTCCATGCGGCATGCAAGTGTATCTCTCGACTTTGATCTCGGAAAGGTGCTAGGACGCAAGAATTCCTCTCTTTCCGATGAGTAATATATATATAATAGAGTGTTGTTATGTGCAGACCTATTTTTGCTATGTCCAAATCAATCAAAGAAATCCAAATTTTAATTAGATTAAGTCTCTAAACCCTAAAAAGAAATATGTGCAACCCAACCTCTAATCTCCCTACCCGTGGAAACTCATGTGCGGCTGTACGCGTGAAGGGCGAAACGAGAAATCCCGAAACCCTACTCCCGTTCTTCCTTGTGACGGTTGCTCCCCCGCACTGATATTCCCGCCGGCGAATGGATCCCCAGCCACCAGATTTTGCATGCTCTCCCACCGGTGAACCTTCTCCAACAGTCGTCAGTCGGTGACACTCAATCGAGGTACAGACCTACCTGATCAATCATTCTCTCCAGTTTTTTTTTTTTTTTGCTTTTTCCGCCTTTACCTTCTCCTCCTCTGCACTTTCCGGCTCAGATTTCAGGTTTCTCTACATTTTGGGTATCTTGACCACTCCTATGCTCAGATTTCTTCCCCTTGCTCTCAGATTTCAGGTTTCATTGCTGATTTGATTTGCAATAACATTTTTTTCATCAAATCTTGTAATTTTTGATTTGGCTTGTAAACCAATCATATGCTCAGATTTCTCATATTTACTTGCTCTTATTCCTTTGTCGCGGGGTCATGGAAACACCGCTGGGTCATGGAAACACCGCTGTTTGGATCTTCGTTCGTTGAAGCTTCAATCTCACAATCTCCGGGTGATGTTCATGATTTCAAAGATGAAAAAGTTATGTAATTTTTTTTTTAATTTCATTTGATTAAAATGATTTTAACATGAACATTAAAATGATTAAAATTTTATAATTTGCATATAAAAATGATTTTAACATAGCTTGAAAATATTCTAATAATAACTCAGGTTAAGCTTGTTTTTACTTCCACCGGCACAAGGGATTCCTCCACCAAAGAAAACACAGAAGGAATTGACTTTAATTATTTTTTTAAGTGGGGATCGCTCGACAGCGAGAAATCGCGCGGCTTGCGGAATTCGCTACTGCGGCTTCTCCCTTTTCCCCTCCGGCGAGCGTTCAGCTTCTCCTCTCCGGCGACCGAGTTCAGCTTCTCCTCCTCTTCCTCCAGCGTCGGCAAGGTGGTCACCCTCTTCTCCCCTAGTCAAGCTGCTCTTGCTCAGTTTCGGCCGAGCACTGCATCGGGCTACCTAATCGAGTCAGGGCGGACCTACATAGAGTCCAGGGTGGGCAGCTGCCCACCCTGGAATTTGCGAAAAATTCAATATACTATGAGTTTATGACTAAGATTTTAATTTTTAATAAATATATAATTATTATATACATATATATAAATATAAAACATATTCAGAATTTCTAATTTGGTGTACTGGTAACAATTTTTGGTGGATTTGACGATGATCTGAGTTCGAATCTCGGGCTTAATTTTTGTATTTGATTTGTTTTAACTGTTAGATCTCAATCATCTAATCTAACGGCTATTAAATTGCACTGGCCATTAGAACTTCTAACCATAAAGCCGATGTAAAGGACCATCTCAGCGTTTCTTCCCTTTTCTCCTGGAGAACAGTCGCCGTCTCCGCGTATCGAACTCTCGCCGATCTCTCCTCCCTGTTCTCGATCGGCGAAACTGTTCTTCAGCGAAGGCGACAGCAAAGCCCCGGGAGCAGCCGAGCAGGGAGCTTGATCTGGGCTGAAACTACTGGATCCGGGCTCTATAAAATTAGGCGAACCCCGTGTCGCCGATCTGGGCTCTCAGTCACCGTCGAACTTTGATCTGGATCGATCTTCCCCGCCGGCCGCCGCTAACTTAGGGTTTCACATTTTCACTTCAGGCTTCCCTATTTCCCTTTCGGCATGGCGGTCTTTTGGATCTGGTCCTCTGGATCGATCTTCCCCGCTGCTAGCCGCTAGGTTAACTTCTCTGCAGGTATTCTGAAATTAGCATGGCATGTCACTATTGCAATTTGCAGCACTTTTTTAAGAGCATTGTTATGCACATGTTTCATGTTTGTATAATTGTGGTAATTGTGTTTTATTTCTCTGCATAGCTGAAGCTGAAGCCGAATGATCCTTGCACAGCCGCACAGGCCACAGGCCCACAACGGCACTCAAGTCTCAAGATCGAGGGATTTCGTTGGTATGATCCTGCACTCAAGTCTCAAGATCTACTTTCCTATCACACTTTTTATGTGCAATGGTTTGAATCATTTAAGTTAATTTTTTTACTGTATTATGAAAAGAGTCTGCCCACCCTCACATTATTTCCTGGCTCCGTCCCCCTTCTTCCTCCTCTCCGGCGACGACAGCGAGGAGCTTATTTATCCAGCGTCTACAAGGCCTTCTTCCTCCTCTCCGGCCCACCTCCTTCCGGTTAGGTATAACAATTTTCTTTCTTTTTTGTTCCTCCAAAGAGATTGGTAGCATTTTTTGATATTCTTGTGAAGCTCTTGAAGTTTTAAAAATATATTGGTAGCATTGTTATGTGCGTGTATTCTTGTGGTAGCATTCTTGTGAAGCTCTTGAAGTTTTAATTTTTTTTGTTTTACTTTATGCAATAGATGGTTTAGAGTATTTTTTTTGGGGGGGGGGGATTTATATATTTAGATATGTGTGTGTACTATTTGTCTATGTGTGTGTGTATGTGTATGTATGGTTGTGTATGATTGTGTATTTTGTATTTGTGTGTATGTGTGTGTTTGTTATGTGTTTGTGTGTGTATGTATGTGTATGTTTGTGTTTGTATGTGTGTGTTGTGTGTGAATGTTTGTGTATGTGTGTGTTTGTGTTTTTATATGTGTGTATGTGTTTATATATGTGTGTATTGAGTGTTATTGCGTGTATTGTGTGTATTGTGTGTTGTATGTCTACGTGTGTGGTAGTGTTTGTGTTTATATATATATATGTGTGTGTGTGTGTGTGTGCGCGTGTGTGTTGTGTGTGAATGTTTGTGTATGTGTGTTTGTGTATATATATATATATATGTGTGTGTGTGTGTGTGTGTGTTTATATGTCTGTATTGTGTATTGTATGTGTATGTATATGCGTGTGTATTGCGTATTGTATGCGTGTTCATTCACTTTTATGTTCAAAACTAGTTTTCTTCTCTTCGTAGCGGTCATAACTGCTGCCATGCCAAACATACATTCTATGATGGTGACATTTTTGTCTAAACTCACCGGGGCAAAAACGCCCCTCCAAGCGGAGCCTTAATGTTCATGGGTGGTTGGACATGCCACACTTACATGCAATGCACAGGCTTTATAATGTTTGTGTTTCATAGCATGACATCAATGCATGTATGCTGATTTAATTTTGTAAGCATTTCCTGCAAAGAATGTGTCACTTTATTTAAAAATAATTAGATCTGGAAATTTTATTTTTCCATAGTATCACACACTATCATGTCCAATCATGTTTTTTTCTCTTATGTGATGTGTTTCCTTTTGGAGCACCTATTTTGTGGCATTATTAAGCTTGCATGTTACCAGAGATTATGAAGTGTAATATATAATCACCGAATCACGCAGAGAAGATTCTTCACATTTTAGTGGATGGTAAATACTGTCGCTTGTGTAATAGATTTTTAACAGGTTTATTTCGTTGATATATTGCCAACCCACTGTAGTGGGATAATGGCTTGAGTGTTGTTGTTTTATTTCATTGATATATTTTGTATTCTTATATTTTTACAAATTTGATAGGTAAAGTAAGACAGATTATGACTTACGAGTGAAAAACAATAAAAATGTGGTTGTTTGTAGGTTCAGATATGAGTTTTATGTGGGCAAGAACAAGCTTGGTCTCTTTGGTGACATCAATGCATTTTAGTGTTTATGTTTATATATTGTGTATTGTGTTTATATATCAGATTATGTGTGTGTTTTGTGTGTATGTTAGTATTTGTGTATTGTGTTTATATGATTTATTATGTTTATATAGTTTATCATGTTTCGTAGATGGATGCGCTTAACGAGTTTCATAGGAAAAGAAGAATGTTAATGAGAAAGAGAGCTATTGTAGCCACTTTAGTTGCAGCTGCCATGATTTTGATAAAACGTAGCAGATTCAGCTGTCCAAGCATTAGGGACCAACACGATACTCCGAGGATGACGCTATTAATTAGGTTATATAATGGGACTGACATCAACTGCTATAACCAACTGTGTATGAACAAAAGCGATTTCCTAAGCTTGTGTAACATATTAGTGGAGAGTGGGCATTTTGAGTGAGACTCAAAATGTATCGGTGAAGGAATCAATAGGGTTATTCTTATACGTCCTAGCACTTAACAACAAATTTTGGGATGTAAGTGGTACGTACTTACGTTCCATCGATACTGTTAGAAAAGAGATTAGAAAAACCCATGTAATAGGCCCATCTTTGGGCCCATGTATTCCTTCTCCTCTTTAGTCTCACACCTTGTATAGGTTTTTCTTCCTCTCTTCCTCTACTATATATTTGTACTCTCTCTTTGTATTTAGACATATGATAAATACATACAAGTTTTTGGGATTTCCAACATGGTATCAGAGCCAGGTTCCCATTCTGAAACCGCGTCCCCAATCTTGTCTGCGTTTCTCCTCCTGTGCGGTCTCCTCCCCTCCTCCACGATCTCCGTTTTGTGAGACCACCCCCTCCCCCCCCTCCTGTGTGCGGGCTTCCTCTTCCTGAGCGGTCTCACGTTTTGAGACTGCATCCCCCCTGCCGCCCCCTGTGTGGGCTTCCTTCTCCTTCGTGCTCCTCTTTATATAATCTCCACACTCTGCCCACTGGGTCCCACTACTGCTCCAGTCCGCTGCTTCAGATCGCCAGCTCCAGCTCGCCGCCTCATTCCGCAATCTCAGTCCGCCAGGCAGTCCGCAATCTCAGTCCGCTGGGCAGCTCGCCTCAGTCCGCCAGGCAGCTCGCCGCCTGCTCCAGCCCGCTGCTCCAGCCCGCGCGATCTCTCCTCCTGCTCAGATTGCTGCTCAACTGCGCGACCTCGCTACTCCAGACCGCGCGACCTCTCCTCCTGTTCAGATCGCTGCTCAAACCGCAGGATTCATTCCTTTGCTGCTCCGTCCGGCTTCATGGGTTCCTCGGTCAATTCCTCTGAATTGCCTACTGCCGCCAGCCCGCCTGTGATCGCTACTCCTCCCGAACTCCGTGATGAGCTACAGATAACCACTATTTCCCTATCCGGAAAGAAAAAATTTGTGCCTTGGGTGCACTCCGTTCGCCGGGTCCTTCAGACAAAAGGACTCTTACCTCATCTCACGCAGGCGCCTCCTTCCCCTTCTACCGACGATTGACTGCGGAATGACGGTCGAGTTCAGACATGGCTTCTCAATTCCATGGATGGCGAACCCTACCAAATGACCATGTATCACGAGACGGCCAAGGGTATGTGGGATGAGCTTCATTCCTTGTACTCAGGCAAGGACAACCTCCAGCACCTCTATGACATTATTATTGATCTCCAGGCCCTGGATACGGGTGGGGCTGCGGACATGACCTCCTTTGTTGCTCGTGCTAAGGGTCTTATTGAAGCATGGATCCAGCATCAGCCATCTACCACAGATCTCGCAACTCAACAGGCTCAGAAGGAAGCCGTCTGTATTGCTATGATGATGGCTCGTGTTCCTCCACATTTGCACAGTGTTCGGGCCCAGATACTCTCCTCCACTACCACCCCTCCCCTCCATGATTTTTGCTCTATGCTACTCAGGGTCACCCCTCCATCTGAGACTCCCACAAGTTTCTCCCCGGCTCTTCTTCAACAACCACTTCTTTCCACTCCTGGTGCTTCCCGTGGCTCTTCCACTATGGGAGGCCGCCACCCGTCTCGCGGCCGAGGATGTGGTGGCCGCTCCACTATGCGTTGCACTTACTGTCACCGCGAGGGACATCTTGAAGCCACATGTTACCGCAAGCATGGCCTGCCTCCTCACCTTACTGCCTCTGCCTCCGCTGGAATGCCTTCACAGGAGTCTGCCTCTCCTACCAACCAAGACATCAATGAGCTCCGCACCCAACTCCAACAGCTTTAGGGTGTTCTCAACCGCCCTGCTGCCACCGCTACCTCATTCTCCACTGAAGGTATAATCTGTCTTTCTCAGAGCCCCCATTGGATTGCCGATTCCGGTGCTACTCATCACATCACCTCCCAGAGGCCCCCAAAGTATATACATTCGGCTCATCCTAAGCTCATCACTGTTGCTAATGGTGACACCACCCCGGTCTCTGGCGCAGCTGACCTTCGCCTCACTCCAACTATCCTTCTATCCTTGGTTCTTCATGTTCCGGGCTCTCCTTTTAATTTACTCTCTATTAGTCGTCTAACGCAGGAACTTGATTGTTTTGTTACCTTCTCTTCTTCATCTTTTGTTGTGCAGGATCGCCGCACGCGGAATATCATTGGTAAAGGGCGGCTGGAAAATGGATTGTATCTCATGGATATCCCACCCATCACTCTCTCTGCTATCTCCACCACTGATTGGCATCGCCGCCTTGGGCATGCTCCCCTTCCAGTTCTCAAGAAAGCTCTTCCTGGTGTTCCCTTACAAGAGTTTACTTGTGAATCCTGTATCTATGGCAAACAAAATCATTCGTCTTTTCCCCCCACTTGTACCCGGAGGCCGGAGTAGTACTCCATTTTCTTTAGTTCACTCTGATATATTAGGCCCCTATAAAGTCCCTAGTTTTTTTGGATATCGCTATTTTGTGACTACTTGGTGATTACTCACGACTTACTTGGTTATATTTACCGCGTGACCGTACTGAATTAATATCTGTGTTCCGCACCTTTATTACTGAGATGCGTACACAGTTCTCTACTCCGTTAAAAATCATCCGAACTGATAATGCTCGTGAGTACACAGGTCGTACTTTCTCCAATCTTTGCTCCGAGTTTGGCATCATCCATCAAACCTCCTGTGTTTATACTCCCCAACAAAATGAAGTGGCCGAACGCAAGAACCGACATTTCCTTGATGTAGCTCGGTCCCTTATGTTCCAAATGCAGGTACCCACCGAATATTGGAACTTTGCGGTTTCTACTGCTTGTCATCTCATCAACCACATGCCCTCGTCCGTCCTTGCTTTCGCCTCCCCATTCAGTCTCCTTTTCCCCTCCACCTCTCCTTTCCCTCTCACAACCCGTGTCTTCGGCTGTGTTTGCTATGCTCATCTCCTTGGCCCACCTACCAACAAACTTGCTGCTCGCGCCGTCAAGTATATGTTCGTTGGTTATTCACGAACTCAGAAAGGTTATGTCTGTTACTCTCCCACTGAAGGCAAACTGGTGGTCTCGGCTGATGTAACCTTCTTTGAGGACCAACCATTCCACTCCCCTACCTCTCACTACTCTCCCTCTTTCCCGACTCCTCTTCCTCGACCAGCCATTCCGGCCACGACTCCGTCTCTACCACCAACTCCACCTACGATTCACAACCCTCCTGTGGCACCTCCACCTCCTCTGCGTGTTTATACTCGCCGAAAATCCAAGGATGCTCTCCTACAACAGTCTCCTGATGCCAATGACATTCCGACAACAGCTGATCCAGCGACCACCTCTACGGCTCATCCCTTGGCCAACTACGTATCTCTACATCGCCTTTCCCCCCTCTCCAACAATTTGCCACCTCTCTTTCTTCTGTTTCTCTTCCTAACAATGTGCATGAGGCTCTTCACCATCCAGGCTGGCGGGCAGCCATGGACGACGAAATGACAGCCCTCTGGGCTAACCAGACATGGGATCTGGTCCCCCTTCCTCCTGGACACTCCTGTGTTAGCTGCAAATGGGTCTTTGTTATTAAACATGTTGCTGATGGCACTATTGATCGCTTGAAAGCTCGCCTCGTGGCCAGGGATTTCACTCGGCAACAAGGACTCGATTATGAGGAAACCTTCTCCCCGGTGGCCAAACTGAACACTGTTCGTGTCTTTATCTCCTTGGTTGTTCATCGCCATTGGCCCCTCTATCAGCTCGGCATCAAAAATGCCTTCCTTAATGGTGATCTACAGGAAATTGTCTATATGCTCCAACCTCCCGGGTTTGAGACCACGGGGGAGTCCTTAGTCTGTCGTCTCCGGAAGTCTATATATGGTCTCAAACAGTCACCGCGCGCTTGGTTTGACAAATTCAGCAAGGTTGTTTGTGCCATGGGATTCACTCGCAACCATTCTTATCTTGGCGTCAAGGCGTACCAAGGCGAGCCCCGACCGCCTTGACGCTTAGGCGACAAGGCGGACGCCTAGGCGACAACAAGGCGAGCAAATGCAAGGCAACAATATTAATTTTTTTTTAAAAACAAATGAAGATATAGACAGCGGTTATTAAAATAACCGCTGTCTATAGTGTCTGTCAAATGACTATAGACAGCGGTTATTATAATAACCGCTGTCTATAGTCCCAGTTTTTTTTTTAGGAAAAAGAGAACCATCATTCAGCAGAGAACCATCATTCAGCAATAACATTAACTACACAGATTTTTAAACTGCATTCATCCCAAGTCAGTACTCAACATATCAAGCATTCATGAATGAACAGAAGTCCAAACCCAACATATCAAGCATTCAGCCAACACAGTATTTTTAAACTGCAAGTCTGCCACCCAACATGAATCACAACAAGCCCAAGTCAGTACTCACTAAGTATTCAGCAACACGTAAATCTAAAGTTTGACACATTGAAAAGCAAAAGAAAAGAATACATTTCATAAATATATATAAACAAGCCCAAGTTTCAAACTTGACATATCAAATAACTTGAGATCAAGAATACATTTCATGAATGAACATTGTTTTTAGATCAATTAGAATCATCATCTAGTAAATCATTTTTGGCATTGCAGGTGCTGGGTTGGTTTGAGGCACTTGTCATTTGCCCATAATTATCTACAAGATCTTCATCATCATTTGCAACTCCAAAGTGATCTAAATCTTCATCCCCTTCAGCTATTAGTTCAAGATTAGCTCCACTTCGTAAATTTCTAGCCCCGGTTCCAACAGCTCTCCCTACAGCTTCCCATGTGAGATCATCATCATCAAATACTAGAGTATCATCTGGTTTGTTTATCATCCACTCATTACTCCAATCTAGCTCATCAAGCACTAAAGGGTTGTAATTTCTTCCCTTTTCACGTCTTTCTTGAAATCGTGCTTGTAGACGACGATTGTATTGGATGTATACAAGATCATTAAGTCTTTGATGCTCCAATCTATTCCTTTTCTTTGTGTGAATCTAAAACAACATAATTGCAAACTAGTTAGTAATACTTACTACTTAGTACTTACTACTTAGTACTTAGTAGATATTTGTAAATAATTTTAATTTTATATGTATATTGATTATTGAATATTTGTATACTTACAAACTCAAAAGTACTCCAGTTGCGCTCACAACTAGAAGAGGAACAACATAAGCCAAGTATGCGCAATGCTATCTTTGTAAGTTCAACATTCGGTCCTCCATGTGCACCCCACCAATCCACTATTTATTTAAGACGAATATAAATTCGTTAACAATTAACATACATATAGTTTAAGAAAATATAAAAACGTAATCAATACTTACTTGGATTTAAGGTGGTTCGTTGCCTAATAGCCATAGGCTTTCCAAAACTATTTCGAGATGCTTTATAGTTAGTGCCTTGTTCTGCGATCTTGTCTTGCAAGTGTTGATCGGGCACTAGTCTTGCAATAACGTCATTGAAAGCATCTTGAAATTTCCAAGCATCATCATTATGTTTTTCCTCATATTCAAAATATTTGCTTGGATTTAAAAACAAAGCCGCCCTATACAGTTTTTGCTCCATTTGATTTGTCCATCTATTTTCAACAATGTCGATAATCTTTTTATATAACCTTTCTTTATTATCAAAATGTTCTTTGATCCTTTGTTTTGCCTCTTCCATTGCCACATAAACCTCAGGCATAGCTGGTCTTTCATCTCCATCTACTAACCGCAAAACAGCCATCAATGGCTTTCCTCCTTTGAGGCAATCTCTAACTCCATTCCAAAAGACAGTTGAAAGTATTACTTCAACAATTTGTTTTCCGGCTTCGGTTTTTGCCAAATTAGCAGCATTCCACGAAGGTGAGACAAAGAATAATTTCAGCTTCTCCTCATGCTTAAGCACACTTTGTAGAGTAAGGAATGATGTTGCAAATCTAGTCATTGAATGCCTCACTAGATCACCACCTATTGTACTCTTTACTGCATCAAGTAAACGAGTGTGCCTGTAGATGAAATTTGTAATCATTCTTGCCTTTTTTATCACCATTTTGTTTTGTCGAAGCTTTCCAATGTCTTCTAGCATGAGATCAATGCAATGAGCTGCACAAGGAGTCCAGAATAGAGTGAGTCTTCTCTCCATTAAAATTCTACCCGTTGCCTTGTAATTTGAGGCATTGTCAGTCACTACCTGCATACAAGTATACAACATAAGTACGTAACTTTGTATATATCTATAATCTATACTCTAGAGTTGTAAAGCATTGAACATGAAATACTATGTTCAATTTACCTGGACAACGCAATCTGTTCCAATCTCTCTAATCTTACTATCAAGCAACTCTGATAGCATTATAGCATCTTGAATATGACCGGATGCATCTACGGAACCCATAAAATAAGTTCCCTCTGGACAGTTGACTAGGAAATTTATCAAATGTCTTCCTCTCCTATCTGTCCAACCATCTGACATAAGAGTGCAACCGTATCTCCTCCAATATGCTTGATATTTTGTCTTCATCTCGTTAACTTTCTCTTTTGTGTTTAGTAACAAAGGAACCCGTAAATCATGATAACTAGGGCCTTTATAACCAGACCCATATTGTCCAACTGCTTCAAGCATGATTTCAAAACTTCGTGCCTTTGCAGCATTGAATGGAATTCCACATTCATAGAGCCAATCAGCAACATACCCATCAACTCTCTTTTTCTCTTCAGGAGATCTAAAACATCTCTCAATAGTTGTTTGTGCAGGTCCTTTAGCACGCCTATCATCAACAGCATCTTCAGGTGCACGTCTCACATGAGCATCCATAGGGCCTCTCTTTTGTGGAAGGTGGATTACTTTTCTCTTTTTGGCACCTGTCCCAGAACTTGGGACAAATGAAGATTTAGCTGTAGATAATGCCGGGGATACTTGTGATTGTGAACCTAACAGCTCAACTTCTTGTTCACTCTCATTATCATCAGCAGCATTCAAATCGACCTTGTTCTTTTTTTTGTCATTTAGAGCTGCATACATTTCAGTTGCTATGTCCGAAGTAGTCTTCATACATTTTGATACATCACCATACCCGCCACACAAGTGTTGTTTCAACCTTTTGATTCCACCTTTAATCAACCGATCACACAAATTACATTTAACTGTATTTTTATCCTGTATGTCGGGCCAATTTCCATACTTCCATCCAGGATCCTTTGACTTTGCTTTTCTTTTAGGGTCAATTTTTGGATCAACATCATTGCTATCCACGGATGGAGCAAGACTGTTGTTGTTTAGGTCCTCCATCTTTCACAAACTACATCCATAGAAAGAAGAGTTATGCCGGGCACATAACAAAGTGAATAACTACTAAATAGTTCTAATGCTAAAGAAATCATCATCCATCACATATTCACATGACTAACATATAGTTCTATTTCTACACAAGTATAAAATATTTTGGACAAAACAAAACTAACATATAGTCCACATCTACACAAGTATAAAATAACTAAACAATGCAAGTATCTTTCAACTTTCAGTAACACAATTAGTGATTATATAATCACAAATCAAATTTCGCATATAATCAATTTTTTCTTTGGAAAATTCCGCCACTCCATCATAGAGCTGTCTCTGCAAATACTGCAATAAAAAAATATTTGTTAAAAATTTAAAATCATGTAACACATGATATAAAAATTTAAAAATTTAAACTATATGCAGTTAACTTACCAATGATGACAATGTCGTACTCCTAAGAGCATCAACTATGTCAATCATGTAGCACATGATATAATAGCCACACTGAATACTATCCGGTTGTTTTTGGCACTAAAATAATAAACAAATAGTAAAAATTTAATTTAGAATTTTAAAAATTAAAAAAATTATATAACATATACTCTTATAGGCTATAGACTACAGCAGTATAGCTTACCGGAGTCCACGTTAAAAACTTTGGTGTTTTGTGAACACCGTATTTCCGATCCTTTGCCAAATCCTTAAATACACTTTGTAAATCATAAGAGTAATAGTATAAACAAATTAGTTTATGGACGAATCTAAATTCCAAATATGAAAAATAATAATTAACAAACTTACAGTGTAATGACATTTTTAAGATCGTCGCGCACCTCACGATGTAAGGGATCTAGCCAATAAATTGTACTTTTACTGAAATCAATAATAACCAACATCCAATGTTCTCTGTGTAACAAATGAAAGTATTATTAACTAAATTAGAATAAAAAAACAATAATCATAATTCATAAATCAATAACAGTAATACTTACGTATTATAATAGGGCAAAAATAATAAAGAATCTGGTTGGAGTTGCGTAAGCCTGGTTTTCAGATCTTGAGCTCGTGATTTCAAATGAGCCTTGGCAAATTTATCATTTAGAGCATAAATGGATGTTGGATTATATAAAGATACATTTCCTTTGTATGAAAATTTCTTTAGTTCTGAATTTATGTATCTGCAAAATAACATGCAATAAAAAAGCAATATACATATAATCATTAACCCTTAATTTATCATATCATTATGTGAAACTCATTATTCACTAGAATCACTACTCACCCTATACATGCAAGTACGATGTCAACTCCAATTTTTTTCATATTAAGAAATTCGTACAACATTGAATTCTCGAAGTATGTACGTGTTGATTCAGGAGTCCCAAATATATTTGGATCAAAGACCAGAGATATTGCTTTATTTTCATTCTCCATCGTAGTAATGAAATGTGGTAACATGGTAATCCTCTCATTTGTATTCTGTCGGAATAAAAAACATTAATATTTTGAACATCAATATTAACAACATAAAAATCAAAATTACTAATCATAAAAGTACATAAATTTATAATACCTCATGTGAAGTTCCAGGCTCTTGATGTGATTGTGAAGCTAGTACAAGTGTCTGGACAAACCAAAAATAACAAGTTAACAACATAATTATTAGGTACCTATTCAATAAAAAGAGAGCATGACATTTCATAAAATTAAAAAAATTAACACATAAATGCATAATAATACATTAATACCTGAGAAGTTTCAGTTCTAGTACCAAACATGCGCATAATTTCATTCATTTGATCTCTCATTCTATTCATCTTTGTTGCCTGATCTTCATATTTTTTTCTTCCACATTTCTTCTTGTTGACTCAATCTTTCTTCCACTATAGCTTCCACATCTGTTATGTGAGCCACTGACATCTCGCGCCGCCTATCATTTTTGAAATAACTTTTAATGGTGGAAAACTTGCCACCAGCTCTAACTCTGCCCGGATGTTCTTTGCCTAAAACAGAGGCAAGGATATCATCTCTTCCTTGAGTTCCTTGTGTCATTGTTTCAGCACTCTGGGACTCTTGGCTTGACAACTCATCCTAAGCAAAATCAATAAATGTTAATGCAATTAAAGAAATGAAATTTTAATAAATGATGAAATGATAAGTTGATAACGTAAACTTACAATTCTGGCTGCCAAATCAGCTGCCTCTTGACTAATGTATTCACCGGTCTTTCTTTTGTGACCAGCTTTCCATAGCTCTGCACGTGAAATTGGTGCAGTTGCACCTTGTTCAACCTTGACAGTAAAATGCAAATAAATTATTATTTAAATTATGATAAAAACTAATTTTAAAACAAAAAATACGAGAGAGAATTGCTGAGAAGTAGAGAACTAATACCATCATTTGTTGTAATCCAGCATAACCCTTCCTTGAAGTAGTATGAAAAGCCTTCTGTGCTTTTGCTCTCTCTGTATTAGCCTTCCTAAACTCCTATACAAATAAAGTATTTGTTAATACTTTGATTGCTTACAAGTTACAATTACAAAGGTAATAAATGTTATAAAACAATAAATTTACAAAGAAGTGAAGAACACATAACCATAGATTCCGGAGTGGTGCGATGGTCGACAAAAACTTTCCAGTCGTCTTTTGTAATAAAGTTATACTTAACAGGAACATTGTATCGATGCTCCAAATCAACATCTTTTACATAAGTGACATAAAGTTTGGATTTCCAAGACCTTCAACTTTCACCCATGCTTTTCGTTAATTCATTGCGAAGAGAACCAATATTATCAAAATAATTCTGAAAATAAAATACAATATTAATTAATAATTAACTAAAAAACAAAGCTAAGTAATCACTTATAAGTTATAAAAAATTACGTACATTTAATTCTTCCCATATTCGATCTTTATGTTGTTTATCAACCTCCTTCCATCTAACATATGTAATTGGCACATAACATCTCACTAGAGTACCAATATAACTCATTAATTTATTTGTTTCAGACCCGGGAACAATGCGACCATCATCATCCACAGGAATGGTAAGCTTCTTCCCCTCTAGACTAAGCTTTTGCAATTCAAACATTTTTGTGTAGCCTCTTCTTGACTTTGAGGAAGATCTTTTATCACTCATTTTCCTGTAACAAGAAAACCCTAAAAAAACCCTAAACCATCCAAATTTCCTACATAAAATTCAAGTGTAAATGTGTAATAAACTAATACCATTCCATCACTCAACCACACATATATATTGGCTACATTCATGAGAATATATAGAGAAAAAAATATGAGCAAATAAAACAACCATTGCATCATCACATCATTCATCAAGGTCTAAAAATCATGAGAATATATAGAGAAAAAAAAAAAAATCTCCAAGGCTTAGGGTAAAAAGAAGATTGGTAGAAGAATAATATACCTTCGAAAAAGAATCGCAAGATCGAACAATGGAGGGCCTGAATATTTCCGAAAATCGCCTGTAGGGTTTCGCACAGAGCAGCGACACAGTAAGAAGTAAAAACGGCGAGGTAAAATCTAATTTTCGGGTTTCGGGTATATATAGATAGAATAGACAGCGGTTAATATTCAAAACCGCTGTCGTACCTCCATTCGACAGCGGTTATATTTAAACCGCTGTCTAATGTAGGTTAAACCGTACATTAGACATCGGTCGTATATATAACCGCTGTCTATTCTATCTTAGACAGCGGTTCTATATATAACCGCTGTCTAATGTACGGTTTAGCCTACATTAGACAGCGGTTTTCAATATAATCGCTGTCTTTCCAAGTATAGACAACGGTTCTATATACGACCGCTGTCTAATGTAAGCTAAACCGTACATTAGACAGCGGTTATATATAGAACCGCTGTCTTTCCAAGTATAGACAGCGGTTTTATATAAAACCACTGTCTAATGTAGGATTTTTTTAAAAAAAATAAGGCGGCTGTCGACTTGTTTTCACTTGGCCGCCAGGACGCCTAGGCGTCGCCTAGGCGACGCCATGATAAGAATGCTCGCAGCACGGCTGATTTCTCTCTATTCACCCGACATCGGTCAACCGACACTGTGATTCTTCTTGTATATGTTGATGATATCCTCATCACCGGTGACGACACTACAGTGATACAATATGTTAAACAACAGCTGAACTCGGCATTCCAGACAAAAGACCTGGGAAATCTTCGATACTTCCTTGGGATTGAAGTAGCGAGACGACCTGACGGTCTTATTCTATCACAACGAAAGTACTGTATTGACCTCCTCCAAGATGCTGGATACTCTGGTTGCAAACCTGTGGACACTCCTATGGATGCAAATCACAAGCTCTCTGCTCATAGCTCTGACTCCGACCAATTGCTTACAATCCCCGAATACTATCGACGCTTGGTCGGAAAGCTAATTTACCTTACAGTGACACGACCAGACATCTCATTTGTCGTAGGAGTAGTAAGTCGGTTTATGCATGCTCCCCGGACATCTCATCTTCAAGCTGTTGAGCGTATTCTTAGATATCTAAAGAACGCTCCAGGACAAGGACTGTTGTACAAACCTTCTACCTCTCTATCCCTTGTAGCATACTGTGATGCTGACTACGCAGGATCTCTTGATGATATGCGCTCTACTACTGGTTTCTGCACATACTTCGGTGGACATCTCATTACCTGGCGTAGCAAGAAACAAACTGTGGTTGCTCGCTCATCTGCTGAGGCTGAGTACCGGGCCATGACAGCCGTTGCTTCTGAGTTGTCTTGGCTTGAGAGCCTTCTGAATGATTTAGGTGTAAGACTCTCATCTCCGGCAATCCTTCTTTGCGATAGTCAAGCAGCAATACACATCGCCAAGAATCCAGTGTTTCATGAACGAACAAAGCATATCGAAGTTGACTGTCACTTTATCCGGGAGAAGGTCCAGTCAAAGAAGATAGAATTGGAGCATGTTCCCGCCACAAGACAGATTGCTGACATCCTCACTAAAGCTCTCTCCAGGCCATTATACTATCAGTTTTTATCCAGGCTTGGTGCATACGACTTGTACGCTCTAGCTTGCGGGGGAGTGTTAGAAAAGAGATTAGAAAAGCCCATGTAATAGGCCCATCTTTGGGCCCATGTATTCTTTCTCCTCTTTAGTCCCACACCTTGTATAGGTTTTTCTTCCTCTCTTCCTCTACTATATATTTGTACTCTCTCTTTGTATTTAGACATATGATAAATACATACAAGTTTTGGGGATTTCCAACAGATACCATAAGCCGACATTTCAATAATGTGTTGAGGGCAATCTTGAAGATGGGTTTGGAGTATTTCAAGCGTCCCGAAGCATCACAAGAACATAGATGGGGGTACTTTAAGAATTGTGTTGGTGCTATTGATGGCACACACATTGAGATCACACCAATAAATGACCAATGTAGATTTCACAATAGGGAACAAGCTATTACCATCAATGTCCTCGGAGTATGCGATACTAACAATACTTCTCCTCTTTATTATGAAGAAAGAAGACATTTCCTTGATCATTTATTATTTACAAAACTATGGCGTAAATTAATAATGAACAGATGCATATCTTATGTTAATTATAAACACAGCCAAAATAGTTGAGAAACAGTGTGGTAAACTCAGTTTGAAAGAGAGCTGTCTAAATGTTGTTACATTTGAGGTATCGATCACATAATTATTTGCTTTATTAATAATTGATTGGAAGTTCCATAGCTATATTGAGATATGCTCATTATTCGGGTTTTTTTATAATATTTTTTCTGCTACTTTTCTTTTAACGAGCTTGTTGTTTTACAATTTAAAGGTATACGGAAGATAAACAATGAGAAGTTGTTACGCGCACGCGCACACTTATCTTATTATTATTGTTTTCTTTTAAATGTATTAGGTTTGATGTGAGCCCCCCTCTCCCTATATAAGGAGGTGGCTTTGGGGAGTTAGGTTATCTTTGGATCCTTGGTCTTTTGGGCTCTCATTAGAGAGAAGCTCTTTGGAGGAACCAGCCTCCGAGAGTTGGCCGGAGCTTGCTCCGGATTGTATCCGTGTTTCTTTGATTCAAGCATTCTCTTTCAAGTTCTTATTATTTGGTCCGATCCTGCCTCACCGCCCGCTGCAGTTGTCGTCGGTGCTTCGTCCCCCGTCGTTCAGGCTCGCGTGAAACAGCGGCGTCCGCATCCAGCGCCACCGCAGTCGTTCTGCCGATTCGCATCGATCGAATCGTTCTGCCGCACCGCTCGTTCTCCGGTATTCGACCCTTCTCGATCAGCCGCACCGATCGATCTGCCGCTCTAATCGATCGAATCGACCGATCCTTCCGCAGCCGCAACCTGCTCTACTCGAATCGACCGATCGTTCTCCGCTCGTTCTCAGATCGACTGCTCGATCCGCCGCTCTAATCAACCGCAACCTGCTCTTCCCCAGCATCCGTCCGCTGTTAGCAACCCTTCCCCGGCTTCGGCACTCTCTTGCCACCCTCCAGCTCGACGCAATCGTCCTCATATGCCAGGGCCGGATGGAATCCCGCGTGGAAGCCCTCGAACTCTCCCTCGCCAACATCAACTCTCATCTCGAGGCACAGACCGAGCAGTTCGCCTCGATTCTGACCATGCTCTAGAAATTGCAGCGATTTGCTTACACGGCTTCAGACCATTGTCCCCTTCTTCTCTTGCCAAAGCTTCTGTTGCCAAAAGCTTCCAAGTCTTTTCAGTCTCAAGACTTAGTGGAATTTGAGGAATGCCATCAAATATTCAACGAGACTTGGGTCTACTTGGGTGTGAGGTCTCTATCTCAGAGATCGAGTTGGTTACCACTTTTCTAAAGTTGTTTCGTTGGAAAGGGAGATCCCGAGTTTGTTGAGTAAGGAAGCTCTCTAAGGGTGCCTTTCTGTGGATCCTTTGGCAGCAAAAGTTTAGATTGTGTTGGTTGCTTGATAGTCAATGTATTGCTACCTTCTTTCATAGATCTGTGTTGATCCGTCGTTAGAATCATGGAAGTGGAGAATGATATTTTACCTCTGACTCTCGGGTGATCCAAACTAGCCTTCTATCAGTGGAGGGGCGCACTTTACCCCAAATTTTCATTTCTATTTCGGAGGCCAAAAACAATTGGTTAACTCACAAGGTCATATGAATACAACAACACTCAAGCCTTTATCCCACCATAGTGGGGTCGGCTATATGGATCCTTTGTCGCCATTGCACCCTATCTTTAATCATAGCCTCATTAATACCTAAGTACATCATATCTTTCCTTATAGTTTCATTCCAAGTCTTTTTTGGTCTACCCCTCCCCTGTTTAACATGTCTAGTGACTAAACTCTCACAACGCCTAACAGGTGCCTCTAATGGTCTTCTATGTACATGTCCGAACCATCTTAAACGAGCTTCTCGCATCTTATCTACAATTGGCTCCACTCCTATCTTATCCCTGATACATTCATTCCTAATTTTATCCAGTCTCGTGTGACCACACATCCACGTAAGCATTCTTATCTCCGCAACTCCCATTTTTTGCTCATGTACACCATTCACTGCCCAACACTCAGAACCGTAGAGCATTGCTGGCCTAATTGCAGTACAGTAAAACTTGCCTTTAAGTTTTAATGGTACTTTACGATCACATAAGATCCTAGACGCACCTCTCCATTTCAACCAACCTGCTTGGATTCTATGTATCACATCTTTATCTACACCTCCATCTTTTTGAATTATCGATCCCAGATATTTAAATCACTCACTGCAGGAAATATCTTGGTCACCCAATTTAATGACGGAGTCATCCGACCTTCTTGCACTACTAAATTTAAGCTCTATATACTCCGTCTTTGTCATGCTCAACCTAAAACCCTTCTTTTCTAAAGTGTCTCGCCAAGATTCAAGTTTCGTGTTTACACCCTCGCGCGTCTCATCGACCAAAACAATATCATCTGCAAATAATAAACACCAAGGTCATATGAATAAGGTTAAATAATGTTTTTTGAACCTTTCGAAGTAAAAGGCCCTGCATGCAAATGTCTTCAATGGCAGTTTCTATCAGGTGTATTGGAATATAGTTGGGACTTGGTAATAAAGTGTGGAAGGTTGTGATTCAACTTCTTAATACCGATAACATGTTAGGAGAATGGACGAAGGCTGGTATTGTGATTATCCCCAAGGTGCTTCATCCTACTAGGCCTCTATTAGTCTCTGTAACACTCTTTATAAAGTGGTTGCACATATTCTTGTGAATCGTCTTAAAACAATTCTCCTTAAAGATCTCGGAGGAACATGAGGCCTTTATCGATGGTAGTAATAGTTCCTGTTAACTTGTTGACTACCCAAGTGATCCATCATTCTATGAATGTTGCATGCAAATCCAAAATGTTGATGGTGTTCATGTAATTTAGAAAGTTGATATTATCGTATTCATTGGGACAAATGGATAACCTGGGTTATGGTTGCATTACCAAATCACAATTTTCGATCACACTACTTTTATCAAAATCGATTATGGGATTGGGACCTGGTTTCCCCTTTTTCCCTTACCTTGTTATTCTGTTCTTAGAGTTGTTGTCTCGGAGAATGAAGGAGCAGGAAGAGACCGAGCTCATTGATTGCTGACGAAAGCCTTATCATCTCCAAGCCAAGCATGAGCAATGCTATTGGTATCCGTGATGTCATTAGGTACTTCTGCGCCTCCTCTGGCAATGTTTAACTATGGTAAATATTGTTGAAAAGTAATGAGAAGGAAATAGTTGGTACAATTATATTCATCCACACGACGGAATTTATAGCATTACAACAGACTCACAATTTCTAACTCATGATGTGGGACTAAACCCACTCACATACTAATAGACTTAAAACAACTTACTTCAACAAATATGAATATATGATATTCGTTTTAGTCGCTCGGTTCCAAACATCACTTGCAGGGATATTGAGGTGACCTAAGGGATTTTTTTTATTGGGAGCTGACTGTAAGTACCTTGTTATTCCTTTGGGAGGAAACTCAAGAGTAGTGACTTTGAGTTTGTTGAGAAGGTGGAGGGACACATCACAGGGTTGCTTTCAGATGCTCTTTCCTTTATTGGTTGCGCCTGGTCATTGTGAATTTGGTTCTCTGTATTATCCCCGTTCTCTATAGTTTTACTGTTTGTTTGCATATTGTTATACTTCGCAGCAAGGTTTTCAAAATCGCGATCTTTACGATCTTACGATTTTTTAGGGGGCAACGTTTCGGGCAAGAGGCAAGATCGCAGGTGGGCTAGGAACGGTGAGATCGCCGTTCAGAATCGTAAGATCGTACGATCCTGAACGATCCTACTTCACGCGTCACCGGCCACTTAATATCACGCAGGCGCCGACCTAATTTACGTAGAGGGTATTTGTGATGGCTAATTCTCGTTTGACCAATAGCAAGTTGAAGAAAACTCATCCACATAATTTTGATGATATTCCATCCGATAATGAGTGGCGATGAAGATGATGAAGAAGATCTTGACATAGAGTTTCTGGATGTTGAAGAGGACCAAGATTTAGCTGCTCACTGCTCACATAGGGGGAGGAGAACAAGATCTTGACATATATGAAGGCGACGAAGATGCTTCATTAGGCAATTTGGTGGACTTTAGCTTAGATGACTTATTTTGAATGAGGTAAATTATTATTATTTACTATGCAGTTGAACTTTTTTTATATATATTGCTTTATGATTGTTGATCTACTAGATATTTTTATATATAAATTAGATTTTTTTTAAATTTTGTATAATAAGTAAGATCTTACCGTTTCGTGTCGATCCCACGTTTTACGATCGTACCACTGCCGACCGATCTGACGTAAGATCTCGATCATGACAACATTGCTTTGCAGAATTGAGCAGCTTATTCAATCCTTCCTCTGGAGTGGTCGCTTGGGAAAGAGTGTTCTTCGCTTGGTTGGGTAGGAGCATGTGTGCAACAACAAGACTCTCCTTGCGAAGTCGGTTGATTTATTGCCTTGAATGTTCATTCGTTGTGGTGCGGGTTGATCTGAGGTAAGTACCATATTGGAGCTATTCTAAATTTGCTACAGTGCCCCTAGTTGGTGCTTGCAAATCTAGCCAGAGATATCCAAAAGATTGTAATTGCTTCTACCTCAGATTCGATAGGTGTGGGGGATGGCAGATCAATCCTTGTGCTCCACCACTCTTGGGTACTAGACTATCCCTTAGCGGTCATCCCTCTTGTGAACAATTGAGCTTCTGGAAATGGACCGAGAATTTTTGGTCTTTTCAGCCTCGTTGGTGGTTGGTATTGGACTGTGATTTGGGGTACTGCATTGTTGTCATTCTTCTTTCTCCATAGGATGCCTGAAGATGATATACGGCCAGTTGATCAGTCCCACATCCCAGCCACCACCTATCCTTAGGTTTGGAAAATTGCCCTTCCTCCCCATTTTCACTGCATTATCTAGAAAATCTGCCTTAATTTTCTTGCATGCCAATAGATCACCGTTAGGTTTATCCATGATCATAGGAAATATTTAAATTATATAAAGATAATTGCACATCCGCTTCTGGATCATCGCCCTCAAACTTTATTTTTCTAACATTAAGGCCCTGTTTGGCACGGGGTAGCAGTCGTGAACGCGGTGGTTATGAACCGTCGTTCGTGAACACCCGACCTCACCTAAGGAACTTCATTCACTGTTATGTTCAAAACTAGTTTTCCTTTCTTGGTGGCGGTCATTTCCGCTGTCATGCCAAATATACATTCTATGATGGTGGTGTTTTTGTCCAAACTCGCCGGAGCAAAAACAAACACCGCGCCAAACGGAACCTAAGTTGTTTGCAAAATTTTTTAAACTCAATCTTGTATTGCAAACATTATTAGATCAGCTGCTATTACAGAAGCTCTAGCATTTTTGTAGGTATCTCAACTCTTTAGTGTTCAAATTATTACTTAAGCCCAACAACCTTCCCTCCAATTTTGATGTGAGATTCGGTTCATTCTTGCACTATCAATTCTTATAGAATATTTTAGGTTAATCTGTCAAAATAAAGCCTAATTATCTCTAAACATGCTTCATCTTTACTCATTGTATCAACTATTCTTGTTTAATGGCAGCAGGCTGAGCCACACATTATGCTTCATGCAAAGAATGGTTCTTTAGGATGGAGGACTCACTACGAGATCTTGTCCGTGGACGAACGCGCGGGTTATGATGAGATGCGAGAAAACTACAAAGCCGCTATCCTCAACTCTCATCCCGACAAGGTTTGTGCTAAATCCGGAGAAAATCATCCTTGCGGAGATCACCGGGATGCATTTCTTCGTGTTCGTGAGGCATGGGAGGTTCTTTCAGATCCCAAGTCCAGAGAAAGTTATGACAATTTGCTCCGAGCTTTGAGGAACGAAGTGGATGTGGTCGACGGCGAGATAAGTTTGGAGGAGATGACGGTGCAGGCCGGCGATGATGCGCACGAGCTCTTGCATCAGTGTCGGTGCGGCGACTTTTTTTCGATCACATCCGCCGAGCTCGAGGAATTAGTCGGCTCGGTGAAAGCCGCGGGGCGGCAAGCTTCGGTGGTTCTTCCTTGTGGTTCTTGTTCTCTTAAAATCCGGGTGATTATAGACTCGAGCTCGGCGGGTGATTGATTTGTTGGAACTTAAATCCGACCGGTTGTGACTTTGGAGAAATTTTTGGGTCCATATGTAAGCCCTCAAAAAATCATTTTCTGGTCCAAAGGTCTGCAAGTGGGGTGCTGATACTACAATAGGGCCATTTGCCCGGACCTCTAAGTTTGGTAAATTACATATTGCATCCCTTTACTTTTGAAATTACAAAAATCTCCCTTAAAATTTACATTTCATAACATTAGATTCCACTGAAATTTACATTTCATAACATCCCTGAAAAGCTATTTTGAGGGAGTATTTTTGTGCATTGATGTTATAAAATGTAAATTTTAGGGGAGGTTTTTGTAATATCGAAAGTAAGATGGGTGCAATCTGTAATTATACTAACTTCCAAGTAAATATATGTAATATTGTTAATTGTTGTCTCGTACGGACAGCCGCTAATATGTATGTAAAGGACACAGTTTTGCGAAGATATTAAGGGTGCGGCGTTTTCTACTCTGGTGAGTTTGGACAAAAATGTTCCTGTCATATAAAGTATGTTTGGCATGACGATGGTTATGACCGCCGCTCAGAAAAGCAAACCAATTTTGAACATAAAAGTGGATGAAGTTTCTTAGAAGAGGTCGTACGTTCGTGAGTGAGTGACGGTTCATAAGCACAGCACAGCATTTATGGCCGCCGACGCAACGCCAAACAGGGCCTAAGTGTAATAATGTAATTTGCAGAGATTTAGATTGTCTATTGTGACAAGTAATTTGCAGTAACCACAGTAGTCCATTTATTTGACATCATATATGAATAACCTTTTAAAATGGGAAAAAAGGGCGCTGCTATTAGCACCGATGTTTTGGCTAGTAGTACCGTATTTTCTCCTAATTTTTCACGTCTTTTAATAATACGCCTTGTACATGCATTTTTAGGAAAATTGTTCAACACGAAAGTTGTAGATTTTGACGAGATCTACAACTTTCGTGTTCAACACTTTTCCTAAAAATGTATGTACAAGACATATTTCGAAAAGGCGCGAAACCTGGACGTATTTCCAAAGTACGCCTTGTACATGCATTTTTAGGAAAAGTGTTCAACATGAAAGTTGTAGATCTCGTCGAAATCTACAACTTTTGTGTTGGACAATTTTCCTAAAAATGCATGTACAAGGCGTATTTCCAAAAGGCGCAAAAAATTAGAAAAAAATGTGATGCGACTAGCCAAAACTGCGGTGCTAATAGCAGCGCCCTTTAAAATTTTGAATGACATAATTCAAATTTGAAATAAATTTATGAAATCATATTATCAATTTTAAGTCATGATGCTTAAAGATAGTTTAAATATCAACATGGCAGAATTTTATTTAAAACACATCTATTAGGTCAAAGGGATTAAGGTTCCGTTTGGCAAAGCAACGGCGGTTATGAATGGTGTGGTTATGTACTGTCGTTCGTGAACGTCCGATCTTATCAAATAAACTTCATTCATTTTTATGTTCAAAACTAGTAATCTTTTTTTGGTGGCGGTCTTAACCGTTGCCATGCCAAACATGCATTCTATGACGGTGTAGTTTTTCTCCAAACTCACAGAGTAAAAATGCTACGCCAAACGGAGCCTAAATCAAAAGATTATGATTATTATGGTTTATTTCTTAACCATGATTAACTCAAATTTATTTCTTATAATATAACATAAAATGACAAATTTCATGTAACGCCTTGTGGGGTTTGCGAAATTTTTGGAGATGCGAGTACAAAAATCTTGATATGGGTAGCTAGTAGTTTTAGCACCGGGTGCATAAAATCATGGAGCGGAAATCAATTTGTGATTCCCAATCGTGGTTACCAATCCACGGTGGGAAAATATGCAAAAATAGGTCTAAAAACTTGAATCTTTTTTGCCACCACCCTTCGTACATATATATGTTTGGCGCGGCTTTCTCAAAAACAAGTCCACTATGAAAACATGGAGCCAAACAGACCCTTGCTCTCCTGGGCGAATAAAGCAAGCAAAAACGCTCGCATGAGGGAGCAAAATTGCTCTTAAAAAAACAATTGTTGTCTTGAGCATGCCTAGCAAAGCAATTTTGCGCATGAAAGCATCCCGCAGTGCGTGTATCTAGATAAAGATATGGGCCCCATGCCGTGAGGGCAGTCGTGAACGCCGTGGTCATGAACCATCGTTCGTGAACGCCCGACCTCAATTAAGGTATCGTTTGGGGGAGCTTATTTGCTCCGGTGCGGCAGACCAAAAATGGCGGTTTTGTAATAAGCTGTGTTGGGGGAGCTTACTTGCAAACGGTCATTTTTAATTTTAGCCGGTTTTTACGAAATCCAAAAAGAGCTCGCCCTTTCCATTTCGGCAGCGCCGCTCCCAGCTTCTCGCTCCCGATACCCCGCGATGCTTCCAGATCTCGCGGATCCTTCTCCTCCGTTCCGGATTCGACGCCACCCTCGTATTTTCTCCGGCCGCCGACGATCAGTGTTCTCCCACGACTGGTGTCCGTCGCCGCCGTCGCACGTCGCAGCCTTCGCACATCTCGTAATCCTTATCCTCCGTTCCAGATCAACCCTACCAGCGGCGAATAGTATGGTGTTGCATTGTTTTTCCATATCTCCTCCGTTCCAGATCTCCTCCGTTAAAGATTTGCATGATTTGAGTGTTCCAGATTCGCGATCCTTCACTGTTCCTTGCCGATTTGCTCCCGATCTCCCCCAGCAGCGTCGATTTGTTCCAGATCTCCCCCACTTGACTCTTCCGGTATAAGCCTCCACCATAACCCCTCAATGCATTATTTTTAAGCTTGGGATTTTTTTATGTTAAAATCAATGCATTTTGTATGTGAGTGTATGTGTGTATTGTGAAGTTTGTATGTATGTGTACGTGTGTATGTGATTGTATGGGTATGTGTGTTTGTATATGAGTGTGTGTGTGTGTGTGTGTGCGTGTGTGTGTGAATTTTGTATGTGTGTGTGTGTGTGATTGTGTATGAGTGTGATTGTGTATGTGTGTGTGTGTGTGTGTGTGAAGTGAGTGTGTGTGTGTGTGTGATTGTATTGTGAGTGTGATTGTATATGTGTGATTGAATATGTGTGTGATAAGTGTTTGTGTGTGATAAGTATTTGTGTTTGTGTGTGTGATAAGAGTTTGTATATGAGTGAATGAATATGTGTGTATGTGATTGTATATGAGTGTGTGTGTGTGTGTTTATGAGTGTGATAGTGTATGTTTGTTTGTGTGTGAAGTATGTGATTGTATATGAGTGAATATGTGTGTATGTATATGTTTGTCATCTAATTTTATAAATCTGTAGATGGGGAAATCAAAGGATGGAGGGGTATCAGCTATATGAGATCAAAATGATATCTTTGTATTTTGTGACTTATGCATTACCAAAATTGAGCTCGTTAATCGGCCGACTACACATTTCAACAAAGAGGGATGAAACAATTTAGTTGTCAAATTTGAACAGAAAACAGGAAAGAAGTACAATAGAATTCAAATGAAGAATAAATGGGACCACCTGAAAAAAGAGTGGAAGTTGTGGGTTGAGCTCAAAAGAGAGAAAACTGGTCTAGGTTGGAATTCCTCTAGACAACCCATCGATGTTTCAGACGAATGGTGGGATGAGAGGCTAAAGGTAGACTGTTAAATTAAAACTGCTTTATTTTTATATAGTTTCCTTATATTAAAATAATTTCTTGTATTAGGTTGTTCCTGCCGCGAAGAAGTTTAGGTATGGAGGCATAGTGGTGGAGACCAGCCCAGATCAGGTCGACGCAAAGGTGCCCGACGCCGCACCCGTCCGGACCTCTACCAACCCTAAATTATTGCATTTTAATTTGGTTAATTTTGCAATTTATTTTCGTTTGCATTGTTATTTTTGCACGCCTGCATGCGTAGCTATGTTTGGAGCTTTATTTATTTTCTCCAAGGATATATATATATATATATTTTCACACACATATATATATATATATATATTATAGATATGTTAAAGTTAACACAGGAGCCGGTCCACCCTGCCGGTCCATCTTCCCATTCGGCCAGAAAAATTTCCCGCAGCTGCTCCATGGATTTTCCCCGACTTCGGCGCTACACCAGAAAAACGACTCCCACGATCCACGATGCCGCCTCCTCCACGACTCGAACGGTTGACGTCGGGGCTGGTTTTCGAGTACGGGACACCTGCTTAAAACGGGAGGATAGGACGGGAGACGGGGACGACAGAGAACAGAAAAGGAAGAATGGTTGCTGTGTTTTGTTTTCCGTGAGAGAAGTTTGATCTCTACGTTTATTCCCGTGAAAGTGATGATCAACAATAGGAGTGTTTATTTTGAGTTCTGTATGAAGAAGAAAGCACTGTTGTGAGGTATTTTTACATTATCATTTTGAGTTCTGGAAGCGATTTGGTTTTTTTTATTTGGAGATTTGAGTTTGGATTTACCGTAGAAAGAGTTCAGTAGGAAGGTTTGGTTGTGTAAGAGTGAATCCGTGAATTTCTGTTGATCGCTCTGCTCCTGCCGTGAGATCTGGCGTAGGCCATAGTTTACAGTTCGTTGTTTTTGCTGCTGTGTGCTTCCTGCTCCCGTAGGAGACGATGAACAGTGGAATTGTGCCTGTTAAAAGAATTATGAATAGTATCATCAAATGTACTATTTGATTTTCTTTTTTTATTATTGTATTTGTGCTGTTTGAGGAGTGTTCATGCCATGAGTTTTGTGAGTGAAGTTTTGTTGTGTTGAGATTTCGAGGAACCACTTTGAGTGATCGAGATTTCATGGGTCCACCTTGGGTGTAAGAGCGAGTGAGCTTAGGTTGTTTAGTTTGTGGCTTCGGTACATTGGCAAGCGTTAGAGATTCCGTGGAACCACTTAGTGTGAGAGTGAGCGAATTTTCTCCGTGGTGCCCGTGTGTGACAGCGGCCGACTTCGGAGCGGGAGATCGAAGGTGACGAGGAATTCCTCGCGGGATCGCCGTCGACTTCGATTGCGGAAAGACGCCTCTTTCCGTGGGTAACTTGTTCCTTTCTTTTCCTTTGTGTGTGTCTACATTTTCTCTTAGGTTATTAGATTCATCGTTGGATTTTCGCTCGGATTTTGTCAGCAAACGCTACGTCGAAAACTCCAAACGGAAACGTATTTGGAGTTCACGATTTCTGTTTGCTACAACAAGGGGAACGGAACGAACGTTGCAAACTTCCTTCCCCGGATTTAGAATCGAATCATTTTTTTAAGAAAATCCATTTTTAAAACAAAATAGTATTTTTGTGCTTTATAAAAATTTAGTTGCTCAATTTCTTAAAGTCGTGCGCCGCCGCTCAAATTTCAACTTTTATTTGCATGCATTTAGGGTTTCCTAAAAATAGCCGACAGACGCGCAAACTCTACGCGTCGTCCTGCATCAATTTGGTATCAGAGGGAGGTTTCGAAATTTTTCTAAGTTTCGAAATCCGCCCTGCGTAGAATAGGAACCCGCATAGCATTTTAAATTTTTCAAAAAAAAAAGAGAAAAAGAAGAAGTTTTTATTTTATTTTTAGCATAATCATCATCTTAACTTTGTGCTTGCATGCAACTGCGTAGTGGTAGGTTAGTGAGCATGAGTTCACCACATCACACTCCACCTGAACACCCTCAAGAGGTAAATTCGGAGATGCGTCGAATTGAACGCGGCCAAGCGAGTCGAGTGAACGAAGGGATGGAACCGCCCCAGTGGTTTCTACCTTTCGCCCACCAAATGGCAGCGTTAACCGAAAGTATTTATCAAGTGAGAGAAGGGTTTGAAAACCTTAGTGTTAGGATGAATAGTTTAGAAGTACCTCCTCGAGTTTCAATGCCGCCTCCAATTCGAGATGAGCATTCTGTTCGTCCACAGTACGAAGCCCCTCCACACTATGGAGAGAGGTCTACACTTAGGAGAAATCCTCTATTTGAGGAAGAGGGTCGGAACCCCATAGATAGGCACGAGTTTGCGCGTGATCAGGGTGGGAATTTTCCAAGGAATTTTCCTGAACCCCAACGAGGGCCTATATTAGGCATGCGAGATAATTATCAGGAGAGACCACATTATGACGTAGCAAGAGAGGAACATCCTCGAGACCATCATCGACATATACCGGCCATGCCTCGTGATGATCGCCCTAGAGATTGGCATCGACCGCCGCCCCCACGGCGTCGAGACTATCGTGATCCTTACGATGATGATTACGACTATCCTCCCCGGGATAGGCGACCGGATCTCACACAAGTGGTGAAACTTGATCCACCACTTTATGATGGTTCTATGGATCCCAAAGTCTTTTCAGATTGGGTTATTGATATTGAGACTTACTTTGACTGGTATCGTATGACGGAGGACCAAAAGGTTCAGTTTGCCAAAATGAGATTGACTGGGCGAGCGAAGATCTTTTGGATAGGCGAAGAGCGTAGTCTAGAGAGGAATGGACGCCCTCCCATTACATTTTGGCCCCACATGAAGGCCATATTAGAGGAGCAGTACATTCCCCAGCATTATCAGTCCCGTCTACGAGACGAGCTGACATCCTTACGTCAAGGGTCCAAATTAGTTTCTGATTATTTAGCTGAGATGAAGGATCTTATGATTAGGTGCAATGTAGTAGAACACCCACGTGACACATTATCCAAATTTAAGTGTGGGCTACGATCTGAGATCCGAGATGAGTTGATTCGATATGGCCTTTATTCTCTCCCTGAGATCATATCTATTGCCATCGATATCGAGGAGCATCAGAAGAGAACCTCCCGGTTCAAATCTCAACCTAAGACGAATACTTCTTACAAGAAAGAAGAACATAAAGGTAAGGAGAGTGCGTCGAAGCCTACCGCGACCTACACCAGAGATCAGAATAGGAAGTCCCCCATGGGAACTGTGACCCCTTCACAGATCCGATGCTATGCGTGCCAGCAGATGGGCCATATTTCGAGGGATTGTCCCAAGAGGAAAGGCACGTTAGTTATTCATGAGGTGACTGAGGAGGATGAGTATGTAGAAGAAGTTGGAGTCGAGAGGGACTCACACGTTTTGAACGACGAGGTGTACGGTACGCCTAGTGATGAGGAGATAGATCCCGGCGTTCTAGTGGTGAGATGCATGTTATCTACACCACAAGAATCAGCCGATTATTGGCGGACGAACATCTTCCAAGCCTACTTCAAGGCTGGGGAGAAAGTGTGTCGTTTAGTAGTGGATAGCGGGAGTTGTATGAATGTGATAGCTGAGACAGCCCTAGCCCGCATGGGACTCACTGCTGAGCCGCACCCATCCCCATTTCAGGTAGCTTGGGTTACCAAGACTACGTTATCAGTGACTAGGAGATGTTTAGTGCCCATCACTATCGGTACATATTCCGATAAGATCTGGTGTGACGTTATGCCTATGGATGTGTGCCACGTTTTACTTGGGCGACCTTGGTTATACGACCGAGATGTCACCATACATGGCAGATCCAACACTTGCTCCTTTCTACTGGACGGGAAGAGAGTAGTGTTGACCCCGGTGCGACCCAAAGCACCGCCATTCCGCGCGAGTAGTAGTGCGAAAGAATCTCTTCCTCCCACTGAAAGGAAGAAGACTCTTAGCATTATACGAGGTACTGAGTTCCATCGAGAGAGTTTTGACGGTGGATTTATGTATGCCTTAGTGGTTTTACAGGCATCTGATTTATCAGAGGTATATGAGTCGACTCCTATACCTGCTAGGAGACTCTTAGAGGAGTTCCAGGACCTACATCCTGATGAGCTTCCGGCTGAATTACCTCCCATGAGGTGTATTCAGCATGCGATAGACCTTGTTCCTGGAGCTTCTCTCCCTCATCTACCGCATTATCGATTGAACCTTGCCACCCACGAGGAGCTGCAGAAGCAGATTGGAGAGTTATTAGATAGAGGCTTTATTCGCCATAGCCTTAGCCCTTGTGCGGTGCCTGCCCTCCTTGCCCCGAAAAAGGATGGTACTTGGCGTATGTGCGTTGACAGTCGTGATGTCAACAAGATCACAGTGAAATACCGATTCCTGATACCCCGACTGGATGATATGTTGGACATGTTGACTGGGGCCACGATCTTCTCTAAGATCGACCTTCGTAGCGGTTATCATCAGATCCGTATACGCGAGGGAGACGAGTGGAAGACCGCCTTCAAGTCGAAGGATGGACTTTATGAGTAGCTTGTGATGCCCTTTGGGTTGTCCAATGCCCCTAGTACTTTCTCTCGGATGATGACCCATGTCTTCAGGCCTTACATTGGGAAGTTCGTAGTAGTTTATTTCGACGACATTTTGATATATAGTCAGACTGAGAGTGAGCATTTGACTCACCTACGTACTATTTTCGAGCTCCTGCAAGTCGAGCGACTATACATCAATTTGAAGAAATGCGTTTTTATGGCTGAGTCTGTTATTTTTTTGGGATATATAGTGAGCTCCGCTGGCATCACTATGGACCCCGAAAAGGTTCGAGCGATTCGTGAGTGGCCTACACCCCAGAACATTCACGATGTCCGTAGTTTTCATGGGCTAGCCACCTTTTATCGTCAATTCATAAAGAACTTCAGTTCTATTATGGCACCAGTCACTGAGTGCACGAAGAAGGGAAATTTCAAGTGGACGTCATCGGCAGCTAGAGCCTTTGAGATCATCAAAGATAAGATGTCCACTGCACCTGTTTTGAGACTCCCTGATTTTAGTCGCGTGTTTGAGGTATCCTGCGATGCCTCTGGGGTTGGGATAGGACGTGTACTTAGTCAAGAGGGTCACCCCGTTGGATTTTTTAGTGAAAAGCTCTCAGGCCCGAAGCTGAATTATTCCAACTACGAGCGCGAATTCTATGCGATTGTGCAGACGTTGCGTCACTGGAGGCACTATTTGTTGCCCAAGGAGTTTGTCCTCCACTCCGATCATCAGGCGTTGCGTTATATCAATTCGCAGCAAAAGTTGAACCCTCGACAGGCTAAGTGGGTATCATATTTGCAAGAGTACACCTTCGTTCTCAAGCACTGTAAGGGAACGGAGAATCGGGTTGCCGACACCCTTAGTCGAGTCACCCTTGTATTATCACAGATGCGCACTCAGGTGATTGGATTTGAGCGTATCAAAGATGACTATTCTAGTTGTTCTGATTTTAGCGGAATTTATGATGCGATACGCTCTGATCCTTTTCACGATGAGACAGATTACCTCATCCGAGACGGATATTTGTTTCGTGGAACCCGTCTGTGTATTCCCCGCACCTCGTTGCGAAATTTCATTGTATGGGAATTACATGGCGGAGGTTTAGGTGGACACTTTGGACGAGATAAGACGGTAGCCTTAGTAGAGGAGCGATTCTATTGGCCCGGGATGAAGCGGGTTATCGCACAGATTGTCAGTAGCTGCCGCACTTGTCAGGTAGCGAAGGGCAATAAACAGCCCGCTGGATTATACACACCTTTACCGGTGCCCAGTATTCCTTGGGATGATGTTAGCATGGATTTTGTGCTTGGATTGCCGCGCACTTTTAGGAAGCACGATTCCATTCTTGTAGTGGTCGATCGGTTTTCAAAAATGGCATATTTCATTCCCTGCAACAAACCGACGACGCCTCTCATGTTGCCAGAATTTATTATAAAGAGGTTGTCGCGCACCAAGGGATACCCAAGACTATCGTTACCGATCGAGATGTCAAGTTCACCAGTTACTTTTGGAAGTCACTCTGGAGACTATTAGACACTAAACTTCTATTTTCGACCGCCTATCATCCACAGACCGACGGACAAACTAAGGTTGTTAATAGGAGTTTAGGAAATTTACTGCGCTGTTTGGTAGGAGATCACCAGGGGAATTGGGATCTAATTCTTCCCCACGCTCAATTGGCCTATAATAATTCGAAGAATAGATCTACGGGTTTATCTCCCAATGAGGTTGTTCATGGTCACACTGCACGAGTGCCGCTAGATTTAGCCCCACTACCACCCACTTTTAGGACTAGCCAGTTTGCACACGACTATGCATTACATTTGCATGATTTGCATAAAGAAATTGAGCAGAAGTTGCATAGTACTTATGATTTATACGCAACTCAAGCTAACAAGCATAAAAGAGCTATTAGTTTCAAAGTGGATGACTTGGTGATGGTTCGGCTAAATCTGGAACGGTTACCTTCGGGTACCGTAAAGAAGTTAGCTGACCGTAGAACTGGACCCTTTAGAGTGGTCAAGCGGATTGGGCAAAATGCGTATGAACTTGAGATGCCTTCCGATTGGGGTGCAAATCCGGTTTTCAACGTAGCCGATCTGACTTTATTCCACGATTACCCGCATGAATCTTTAGATTTTCCATTGCCTTCTCCTCCATTTGTTGCTTCTGGGTTGGGGAGTGCTAGTAAGGAGCCACATTCCGGACATACCGACACTCATTCAGTTACTGACACACCATCTGCAGTTCTACCTTTTTCCACTGACAGTTTTCAGGATGAGTATGAGACACCAGGTGATTCTTTCATACCAATTCCCAGAGCCGCTGACAGACTTCCACGACAGATCTTGGTTCCCGAGCAGATATTAGATGACGAGACAGTGACCACTACTGATGGTGGTTTTCAGAGATACTTGGTTCGTTGGCATGGCAGACCAGAGACCGAGACCAGCTGGGTCTTGGCCGAGGAGTTACAGCGTATGGATGCCGATCTTCTACAACACTACCGGTCGGAACACTCACCAGAGATGAGTGATTTCGGGAGGGGGAGAGTTGGTGGAGACCAGCCCAGATCAGGTCGACGCAAAAGTGTCCGACGCCGCACCCGTCCGGACCTCTACCAACCCTAAATTATTGCATTTTAATTAGGTTAATTTTGCAATTTATTTTCGTTTGCATTGTTATTTTTGCACGCCTGCGTGCGTAGCTATGTTTGGAGCATTATTTATTTTCTCCAAGGATATATATATATATTTTTTCACACACACACATATATATATATATGTTATTATAGATATGTTAAAGTTAACACAGGAGCCGGTCCACCCTGCCGGTCCATCTTCCCATTCGGCCAGAAAAATTTCCCGCAGCTGCTCCATGGATTTTCCCCGACTTCGGCGCTACACCAGAAAAACGACTCCCACGATCCACGATGCCGCCTCCTCCACGACTCGAACGGTTGACGTCGGGGCTGGTTTTCGAGTACGGGACACCTGCTTAAAACAGGAGGATAGGACGGGAGACGGGGACGACAGAGAACAGAAAAGGAAGAATGGTTGCTGTGTTTTGTTTTCCGTGAGAGAAGTTTGATCTCTACGTTTATTCTCGTGAAAGTGATGATCAACAATAGGAGTGTTTATTTTGAGTTCTGTATGAAGAAGAAAGCACTGTTGTGAGGTATTTTTACATTATCATTTTGAGTTCTGGAAGCGATTTGGTTTTTTTTATTTGGAGATTTGAGTTTGGATTTACCGTAGAAAGAGTTCAGTAGGAAGGTTTGGTTGTGTAAGAGTGAATCCGTGAATTTCTGTTGATCGCTCTGCTCCTGCCGTGAGATCTGGCGTAGGCCATAGTTTACAGTTCGTTGTTTTTGCTGCTGTGTGCTTCCTGCTCCCGTAGGAGACGATGAACAGTGGAATTGTGCCTGTTAAAAGAATTATGAATAGTATCATCAAATGTACTATTTGATTTTCTTTTTTTTATTATTGTATTTGTGCTGTTTGAGGAGTGTTCATGCCATGAGTTTTGTGAGTGAAGTTTTGTTGTGTTGAGATTTCGAGGAACCACTTTGAGTGATCGAGATTTCGTGGGTCCACCTTGGGTGTAAGAGCGAGTGAGCTTAGGTTGTTTAGTTTGTGGCTTCGGTACATTGGCAAGCGTTAGAGATTCCGTGGAACCACTTAGTGTAAGAGTGAGCGAATTTTCTCCGTGGTGCCCGTGTGTGACAGCGGCCGACTTCGGAGCGGGAGATCGAAGGTGACGAGGAATTCCTCGCGGGATCGCCGTCGACTTCGATTGCGGAAAGACGCCTCTTTCCGTGGGTAACTTGTTCCTTTCTTTTCCTTTGTGTGTGTCTACATTTTCTCTTAGGTTATTAGATTCATCGTTGGATTTTCGCTCGGATTTTGTCAGCAAACGCTACGTCGAAAACTCCAAACGGAAACGTATTTGGAGTTCACGATTTCTGTTTGCTACAACAAGGGGAACGGAACGAACGTTGCAAACTTCCTTCCCCGGATTTAGAATCGAATCATTTTTTTAAGAAAATCCATTTTTAAAACAAAATAGTATTTTTTTGCTTTATAAAAATTTAGTTGCTCAATTTCTTAAAGTCGTGCGACGCCGCTCAAATTTCAACTTTTATTTGCATGCATTTAGGGTTTCCTAAAAATAGCCGACAGACGCGCAAACTCTACGCGTCGTCCTGCATCAATTTGGTATCAGAGGGAGGTTTCAAAATTTTTCTAAGTTTCGAAATCCGCCCTGCGTAGAATAGGAACCCGCATAGCATTTTAAATTTTTCAAAAAAAAAAGAGAAAAAGAAGAAGTTTTTATTTTATTTTTAGCATAATCATCATCTTAACTTTGTGCTTGCATGCAACTGCGTAGTGGTAGGTTAGTGAGCATGAGTTCACCACATCACACTCCACCTGAACACCCTCAAGAGGTAAATTCGGAGATGCGTCGAATTGAACGCGGCCAAGCGAGTCGAGTGAACGAAGGGATGGAACCGCCCCAGTGGTTTCTACCTTTCGCCCACCAAATGGCAGCGTTAACCGAAAGTATTTATCAAGTGAGAGAAGGGTTTGAAAACCTTAGTGTTAGGATGAATAGTTTAGAAGTACCTCCTCGAGTTTCAATGCCGCCTCCAATTCGAGATGAGCATTCTGTTCGTCCACAGTACGAAGCCCCTCCACACTATGGAGAGAGGTCTACACTTAGGAGAAATCCTCTATTTGAGGAAGAGGGTCGGAACCCCATAGATAGGCACGAGTTTGCGCGTGATCAGGGTGGGAATTTTCCAAGGAATTTTCCTGAACCCCAACGAGGGCCTATATTAGGCATGCGAGATAATTATCAGGAGAGACCACATTATGACGTAGCAAGAGAGGAGCATCCTCGAGACCATCATCGACATATACCGGCCATGCCTCGTGATGATCGCCCTAGAGATTGGCATCGACCGCCGCCCCCACGGCGTCGAGACTATCGTGATCCTTACGATGATGATTACGACTATCCTCCCCGGGATAGGCGACCGGATCTCACACAAGTGGTGAAACTTGATCCACCACTTTATGATGGTTCTATGGATCCCAAAGTCTTTTCAGATTGGGTTATTGATATTGAGACTTACTTTGACTGGTATCGTATGACGGAGGACCAAAAGGTTCAGTTTGCCAAAATGAGATTGACTGGGCGAGCGAAGATCTTTTGGATAGGCGAAGAGCGTAGTCTAGAGAGGAATGGACGCCCTCCCATTACATTTTGGCCCCACATGAAGGCCATATTAGAGGAGCAGTACATTCCCCAGCATTATCAGTCCCATCTACGAGACGAGCTGACATCCTTACGTCAAGGGTCCAAATCAGTTTCTGATTATTTAGCTGAGATGAAGGATCTTATGATTAGGTGCAATGTAGTAGAACACCCACGTGACACATTATCCAAATTTAAGTGTGGGCTACGATCTGAGATCCGAGATGAGTTGATTCGATATGGCCTTTATTCTCTCCCTGAGATCATATCTATTGCCATCGATATCGAGGAGCATCAGAAGAGAACCTCCCGGTTCAAATCTCAACCTAAGACGAATACTTCTTACAAGAAAGAAGAACATAAAGGTAAGGAGAGTGCGTCGAAGCCTACCGCGACCTACACCAGAGATCAGAATAGGAAGTCCCCCATGGGAACTGTGACCCCTTCACAGATCCGATGCTATGCGTGCCAGCAGATGGGCCATATTTCGAGGGATTGTCCCAAGAGGAAAGGCACGTTAGTTATTCATGAGGTGACTGAGGAGGATGAGTATGTAGAAGAAGTTGGAGTCGAGAGGGACTCACACGTTTTGAACGACGAGGTGTACGGTACGCCTAGTGATGAGGAGATAGATCCCGGCGTTCTAGT
Source organism: Dactylorhiza incarnata (assembly GCA_033032865.1). Classification (NCBI taxonomy): domain Eukaryota; kingdom Viridiplantae; phylum Streptophyta; class Magnoliopsida; order Asparagales; family Orchidaceae; genus Dactylorhiza; species Dactylorhiza incarnata. The sequence goes on from JAWHQI010000316.1 coordinate 2,125,847, forward strand.
GGTGAGATGCATGTTATCTACACCACAAGAATCAGCCGATTATTGGCGGACGAACATCTTCCAAGCCTACTTCAAGGCTGGGGAGAAAGTGTGTCGTTTAGTAGTGGATAGCGGGAGTTGTATGAATGTGATAGCTGAGACAGCCCTAGCCCGCATGGGACTCACTGCTGAGCCGCACCCATCCCCATTTCAGGTAGCTTGGGTTACCAAGACTACGTTATCAGTGACTAGGAGATGTTTAGTGCCCATCACTATCGGTACATATTCCGATAAGATCTGGTGTGACGTTATGCCTATGGATGTGTGCCACGTTTTACTTGGGCGACCTTGGTTATACGACCGAGATGTCACCATACATGGCAGATCCAACACTTGCTCCTTTCTACTGGACGGGAAGAGAGTAGTGTTGACCCCGGTGCGACCCAAAGCACCGCCATTCCGCGCGAGTAGTAGTGCGAAAGAATCTCTTCCTCCCACTGAAAGGAAGAAGACTCTTAGCATTATACGAGGTACTGAGTTCCATCGAGAGAGTTTTGACGGTGGATTTATGTATGCCTTAGTGGTTTTACAGGCATCTGATTTATCAGAGGTATATGAGTCGACTCCTATACCTGCTAGGAGACTCTTAGAGGAGTTCCAGGACCTACATCCTGATGAGCTTCCGGCTGAATTACCTCCCATGAGGTGTATTCAGCATGCGATAGACCTTGTTCCTGGAGCTTCTCTCCCTCATCTACCGCATTATCGATTGAACCTTGCCACCCACGAGGAGCTGCAGAAGCAGATTGGAGAGTTATTAGATAGAGGCTTTATTCGCCATAGCCTTAGCCCTTGTGCGGTGCCTGCCCTCCTTGCCCCGAAAAAGGATGGTACTTGGCGTATGTGCGTTGACAGTCGTGATGTCAACAAGATCACAGTGAAATACCGATTCCTGATACCCCGACTGGATGATATGTTGGACATGTTGACTGGGGCCACGATCTTCTCTAAGATCGACCTTCGTGGCGGTTATCATCAGATCCGTATACGCGAGGGAGACGAGTGGAAGACCGCCTTCAAGTCGAAGGATGGACTTTATGAGTAGCTTGTGATGCCCTTTGGGTTGTCCAATGCCCCTAGTACTTTCTCTCGGATGATGACCCATGTCTTCAGGCCTTACATTGGGAAGTTCGTAGTAGTTTATTTCGACGACATTTTGATATATAGTCAGACTGAGAGTGAGCATTTGACTCACCTACGTACTATTTTCGAGCTCCTGCAAGTCGAGCGACTATACATCAATTTGAAGAAATGCGTTTTTATGGCTGAGTCTGTTATTTTTTTGGGATATATAGTGAGCTCCGCTGGCATCACTATGGACCCCGAAAAGGTTCGAGCGATTCGTGAGTGGCCTACACCCCAGAACATTCACGATGTCCGTAGTTTTCATGGGCTAGCCACCTTTTATCGTCAATTCATAAAGAACTTCAGTTCTATTATGGCACCAGTCACTGAGTGCACGAAGAAGGGAAATTTCAAGTGGACGTCATCGGCAGCTAGAGCCTTTGAGATCATCAAAGATAAGATGTCCACTGCACCTGTTTTGAGACTCCCTGATTTTAGTCGCGTGTTTGAGGTATCCTGCGATGCCTCTGGGGTTGGGATAGGACGTGTACTTAGTCAAGAGGGTCACCCCGTTGGATTTTTTAGTGAAAAGCTCTCAGGCCCGAAGCTGAATTATTCCAACTACGAGCGCGAATTCTATGCGATTGTGCAGACGTTGCGTCACTGGAGGCACTATTTGTTGCCCAAGGAGTTTGTCCTCCACTCCGATCATCAGGCGTTGCGTTATATCAATTCGCAGCAAAAGTTGAACCCTCGACAGGCTAAGTGGGTATCATATTTGCAAGAGTACACCTTCGTTCTCAAGCACTGTAAGGGAACGGAGAATCGGGTTGCCGACGCCCTTAGTCGAGTCACCCTTGTATTATCACAGATGCGCACTCAGGTGATTGGATTTGAGCGTATCAAAGATGACTATTCTAGTTGTTCTGATTTTAGCGGAATTTATGATGCGATACGCTCTGATCCTTTTCACGATGAGACAGATTACCTCATCCGAGACGGATATTTGTTTCGTGGAACCCGTCTGTGTATTCCCCGCACCTCGTTGCGAAATTTCATTGTATGGGAATTACATGGCGGAGGTTTAGGTGGATACTTTGGACGAGATAAGACGGTAGCCTTAGTAGAGGAGCGATTCTATTGGCCCGGGATGAAGCGGGTTATCGCACAGATTGTCAGTAGCTGCCGCACTTGTCAGGTAGCGAAGGGCAATAAACAGCCCGCTGGATTATATACACCTTTACCGGTGCCCAGTATTCCTTGGGATGATGTTAGCATGGATTTTGTGCTTGGATTGCCGCGCACTTTTAGGAAGCACGATTCCATTCTTGTAGTGGTCGATCGGTTTTCAAAAATGGCATATTTCATTCCCTGCAACAAAACCGACGACGCCTCTCATGTTGCCAGAATTTATTATAAAGAGGTTGTCGCGCACCAAGGGATACCCAAGACTATCGTTACCGATCGAGATGTCAAGTTCACCAGTTACTTTTGGAAGTCACTCTGGAGACTATTAGACACTAAACTTCTATTTTCGACCGCCTATCATCCACAGACCGACGGACAAACTAAGGTTGTTAATAGGAGTTTAGGAAATTTACTGCGCTGTTTGGTAGGAGATCACCAGGGGAATTGGGATCTAATTCTTCCCCACGCTCAATTGGCCTATAATAATTCGAAGAATAGATCTACGGGTTTATCTCCCAATGAGGTTGTTCATGGTCACACTGCACGAGTGCCGCTAGATTTAGCCCCACTACCACCCACTTTTAGGACTAGCCAGTTTGCACACGACTATGCATTACATTTGCATGATTTGCATAAAGAAATTGAGCAGAAGTTGCATAGTACTTATGATTTATACGCAACTCAAGCTAACAAGCATAAAAGAGCTATTAGTTTCAAAGTGGATGACTTGGTGATGGTTCGGCTAAATCTGGAACGGTTACCTTCGGGTACCGTAAAGAAGTTAGCTGACCGTAGAACTGGACCCTTTAGAGTGGTCAAGCGGATTGGGCAAAATGCGTATGAACTTGAGATGCCTTCCGATTGGGGTGCAAATCCGGTTTTCAACGTAGCCGATCTGACTTTATTCCACGATTACCCGCATGAATCTTTAGATTTTCCATTGCCTTCTCCTCCATTTGTTGCTTCTGGGTTGGGGAGTGCTAGTAAGGAGCCACATTCCGGACATACCGACACTCATTCAGTTACTGACACACCATCTGCAGTTCTACCTTTTTCCACTGACAGTTTTCAGGATGAGTATGAGACACCAGGTGATTCTTTCATACCAATTCCCAGAGCCGCTGACAGACTTCCACGACAGATCTTGGTTCCCGAGCAGATATTAGATGACGAGACAGTGACCACTACTGATGGTGGTTTTCAGAGATACTTGGTTCGTTGGCATGGCAGACCAGAGACCGAGACCAGCTGGGTCTTGGCCGAGGAGTTACAGCGTATGGATGCCGATCTTCTACAACACTACCGGTCGGAACACTCACCAGAGATGAGTGATTTCGGGAGGGGGAGAGTTGGTGGAGACCAGCCCAGATCAGGTCGACGCAAAAGTGTCCGACGCCGCACCCGTCCGGACCTCTACCAACCCTAAATTATTGCATTTTAATTAGGTTAATTTTGCAATTTATTTTCGTTTGCATTGTTATTTTTGCACGCCTGCGTGCGTAGCTATGTTTGGAGCATTATTTATTTTCTCCAAGGATATATATATATATATTTTTTCACACACACACATATATATATATATATGTTATTATAGATATGTTAAAGTTAACACAGGAGCCGGTCCACCCTGCCGGTCCATCTTCCCATTCGGCCAGAAAAATTTCCTGCAGCTGCTCCATGGATTTTCCCCGACTTCGGCGCTACACCAGAAAAACGACTCCCACGATCCACGATGCCGCCTCCTCCACGACTCGAACGGTTGACGTCGGGGCTGGTTTTCGAGTACGGGACACCTGCTTAAAACGGGAGGATAGGACGGGAGACGGGGACGACAGAGAACAGAAAAGGAAGAATGGTTGCTGTGTTTTGTTTTCCGTGAGAGAAGTTTGATCTCTACGTTTATTCCCGTGAAAGTGATGATCAACAATAGGAGTGTTTATTTTGAGTTCTGTATGAAGAAGAAAGCACTGTTGTGAGGTATTTTTACATTATCATTTTGAGTTCTGGAAGCGATTTGGTTTTTTTTATTTGGAGATTTGAGTTTGGATTTACCGTAGAAAGAGTTCAGTAGGAAGGTTTGGTTGTGTAAGAGTGAATCCGTGAATTTCTGTTGATCGCTCTGCTCCTGCCGTGAGATCTGGCGTAGGCCATAGTTTACAGTTCGTTGTTTTTGCTGCTGTGTGCTTCCTGCTCCCGTAGGAGACGATGAACAGTGGAATTGTGCCTGTTAAAAGAATTATGAATAGTATCATCAAATGTACTATTTGATTTTCTTTTTTTTATTATTGTATTTGTGCTGTTTGAGGAGTGTTCATGCTATGAGTTTTGTGAGTGAAGTTTTGTTGTGTTGAGATTTCGAGGAACCACTTTGAGTGATCGAGATTTCGTGGGTCCACCTTGGGTGTAAGAGCGAGTGAGCTTAGGTTGTTTAGTTTGTGGCTTCCGTACATTAGCAAGCGTTAGAGATTCCGTGGAACCACTTAGTGTGAGAGTGAGCGAATTTTCTTCGTGGTGCCCGTGTGTGACAGCGGCCGACTTCGGAGCGGGAGATCGAAGGTGACGAGGAATTCCTCGCGGGATCGCCGTCGACTTCGATTGCGGAAAGACGCCTCTTTCCGTGGGTAACTTGTTCCTTTCTTTTCCTTTGTGTGTGTCTACATTTTCTCTTAGGTTATTAGATTCATCGTTGGATTTTCGCTCGGATTTTATCAGCAAACGCTACGTCGAAAACTCCAAACGGAAACGTATTTGGAGTTCACGATCGTCCTGCATCACATAGCCCCAGAGTTTGAGAAGAAATTGAACATTATGTTCAGTTCGGTTGTCGCCACTGGAGTGAATGCTTGTACACCAAACACTATATCCCAAGCAAGAGAGTCTATTGATGAGCGTGCTATGTCTGAGGATGACAATGTTCCGGTTGAGATCAGTGGGAATGCAGAGAGTATAGATCCATCCGTTGCATCTGAATCATGTAAACGACGGAAGAAGGGAAAAAAGGCAACTAGCTCAGTCTTAATTGATTTGGTGAAATCTACTAAGGATATCGGTTTATCTCTACGGGAGCCGCTAAGGACGGCTTGTCCATTCACTATTGCCCAACCTTTGGAGAAACTTGATTGCTACCCTGAGATATGCAAAGAATATGATTTTTCAATTTTGCTACAATGCTGCTGATGGATAAGAACCATAGAGAGACCTTTATGTGCCTCAGGGAGAAGATCGTGGTGAAATGGCAACGTACCCACCACGAAAAAGAGTCCTAGTAGGAGATGCTGAGTTGCTGCTTTGTTGGAACTTCTTTTTATATTTTTTGTTTGCTATAATTCATATTGTTATCATAAAAGTTTGCTTTAATTCATATTGTAATTTACTTTATTTGTGTGAAGCAGAGAATGTCTAGTGCGACTCGAAATATTCTAGTGATGAGTATGAAATGGTTAGAAGTCGTCAACAAACCCACTTTAATAAAACTTTTTCAATAATGTATATGATACACTGAACCACTCAGATGCAACCGATAGATCTGTGCGTCGAGAATTAAAATAATTTTTTGGTAACGTTAGTTTGTAATATCTGAAAAACATTCAAATTTTATTTGGTACGTAGTGTGATGTTGGTTTTAAATGTTTAAAACTATTTCAGGTATTGAACAAAAAGATAAAAATAAATATAAAAAATTAACGTAAAAACTCCATTTTTCCCAAACAGTTTTTACAAAACAGCTTATCAAAAGCTCTGCAAACTCCATTTCACACAAACAGATTTTTAACAAAACTCTGTTTTCCAGAAACAGTACTTTTATTATTAGCAGTTATTCATCAACAGCTTTCCATCAGCAACAGCTCACCCAAACTGGCCCTAAAAAAAATCATGTCTTTTATGCTCAAAACTAGCTTATTTTCTTTATAGCGGTCATAACCTGTTTTGTCAAACATACATTCTATGATAATGACATTTTTGACCAAACTCACAGGAGCAAATAAGCCGCGCCAAACGAAGCCGATAATCGGGCTTCATATTTACAACAATATAATTAAAACTCTACATTACTCCTTGCAAATCCTCCACACAAAAATATTGATTGCTCTAAAAATAAGAAATAATTACCAGAACTTTCCCTAAAAGTTTAGCATAATTAAACCCCTCTTACTTCTGGAATTACAAAAACCACCCCTGAAGTTTACATATCATAGCATCCATGCGAAAAAATACCCCCCTCAATAAATTTTCAAAGGGGTCTTTTTATGCATATGAATGTTATGAAATGTACTCTTACAGAGGAGGTTTTTGTAATTTCAAAAGAGTGCAAAATATAATTTAAAAAACTTAGAGAGGAGGTCCTGATAAATGACCCCTAAAAATAATTCAAAAAGTATATTCAGATCCATTGGATGTACAACATGCATCATCCAACCAATGGCCAAGATTCTTTTGTGCTATCAAATTGGATTCAACTATTATTTCCTGCGAGTGGTGTTAAAGGCACACCAAAAATGGATGTGTGCACACCATTGATAAAGGCATATCAAAAAAATATTAGGTCTTTTTCTCTTAAAGTTATTGTGCATATAGCACATTTAGGTCTTTTTTCTTAAAATTGGTGTGCATATAGCACTATAATTTATGGATTTTGAACCTATTTTAAATAATGAAGTACAGCAAAACCTGCATATAGTTCTACACTTCAAAGGTTATAAATTTTAGTGGTGCAGAAATACAAAAAAAAAAATCTTTTCTTTTTTCTTGATGATGATAATGCGCTATGCCTACTGTTTACACCAGTCATCCATAAAGTACAATTATTTGACCTCACAATATTAAATACCTGGGGATGGAAGGGTAAAATTCCTCATGAGAGCAGTTTCTTCAAATCACAAACCCTAAAACCTGAATTGCTCTCTGAGACATAAATCAACACTTTAATTTCTGATGAAGAATATATATATATATAGCAAGCAGAACACCAGTGAGCCTCACAGAACTTTCTGGACATCAAAGAAGCCATTTCTCTCTTCATTGGCTGCAGCAACATCATCTTGAGAAGCAACTGTAACCACAACACCCTTATCCTTGACAGCCTCAAGAACATCTGCAAATTCTTTGAAATCCTTCAATCTGTTCATCAATTTCTACATGTGAGTTCTTTCTTTCAAACGGAATTACGAAAGAAACAAAAAAACTTCATTGCGAAAAAATAGAGAACGTGCCTTGTAGATAGAATTTCCTCACGCCTTCTCTCGCGTTCCTCGTTGGTTATGCCCAACAAATGTCGAAGTAGACTGTTCAGATAAATATTAGAGAAGTGAATTTATGAGAGAATAGTTTCCATTCAATCTCTTAAAGGATGCATTTTGTATGAGGAAAGGCGGCATCTTGTCGTTCCAAATGCAGTCATTCTTCATATAATGTTCAAAACTCGACTCGACAGCAAGCAAGTGCAAACTAAGGACAAGAACCCTCGAGAACCTACCGGCTCAAAAGCACTCTTAGGCAAGCAACAATGGTGACAATAGTTTGTGTGAATATTTTTCTTAGGATCAAAACTTTGTAGAATACTGTTTACCTATATATTATTGAGTTGTCAATATTTGTTTTATTTGAGATCTAGGAATCTAAAGCATGAATTGCTGCAACTCTAAAAGGATAATAGATGAGGCTTATAATTAGAGCTATGGAGCCCAGGAAATACTAAGCCTATTGCTCTTTATTGGATATCTATAGGGAAATATTTTTTGCATCTCACTAAAGCTTGTGGCACACATCAATATCATGAATGATCAAACTTGATCCAATCGAAGAGAACATAATTTCCGAGTATTGCTCTAAATGATAAATTAGAGAAAAGATGATTTCCCAAACTCAATACGTTGTTCAACTTAATTAATTTGACTGATTCTTTGCTCCCCACTTAGGGTTCCACATCAAAATCAATGCTGCGGAAAATAGGATCCATACCTGCTATAACCTTTCGCATCTGGTAACTGGTAGGAATCTACGTCCCCAATCGTACCGATAATTGCTTTTGTAAGAGAATCATCATCTAATTCAAGCTCCCTAAGAAAGTTTGCTGTCCCATCATATACCTCGAGTGTTTTCAACAAATTTGGATCGCGGTAGGACAAGTAGGAGAATACTCCTGCCACAATTAATGCAGAAATGAGCAACTAGATCTAAGAACCATGTCAACTATATTGCAAATACTTCTTAGTATCTGTTTCAAATAATACTCAACCAAAATTGAAATGACTGGGTAGTGGACAAGTATGCAGAGTACCTGAATGAGTGTCAAAGTCGCAAAAACCTCCGTAAGCGCCACCACTAACCCGTACACGATCCCATAACCACGTATTACCGATGTATTTGGAAATGACGTAAGCACTTCCATTGAGCTGATATCCTGCTTCATACACATTACTAGCTTTCCCAACGTAGTTAACCTGAGAACATTGAGAGATTGAGGTTAAAGATTTGGTGAAAATACTTGGCCAAAGGCAGGATGCTAAAGAAATAAAAAAGAGAAGAAATTATCTGCACCTGGGTCGGAATGACTATGGCTTCATTAACTGGAGGAAGTTGGCTCCGCAAGGGATCAAGCTCAGCGGATGCAGAGTTTGGGAGAGAATCAAGAAACTTGGCCAAAAACTTTGTTGAGTGATTGAGATTTTTCTCGTCTGCGGTCATATTGACAAGGCAGCCTTTCCTAGAAAAGATAGATTGACGAATTTCCTCCAGTGATGAAGATAGTTCATCCCAGTTCTGATCAACCCTCTTCTCAAGATCTCGTAAGAAACTCAAGTAGCTGTAGAATGAGAGCATGTTTGTTAGAGTATTTTACTGAATCACTTACACTATAAGAACAACAAAGTCACATGAAAATACAAAAGTCAGAAAACATTGTTGTAAAATTATAGGGAATAATGAGTTATGTCACATGAAAGTATGCTATGGCGTACAAAATATTGAAATTTAGGAAAACAAATATAAGCAGCAAAAGCCTACCATCATTTTCTCGAGTCAGAAAGTGAACTACATAGTTAATAATGGAAAACAGGAAACATTTAGTAAGCACGAGAAAGTTCTCAAAAGGCAATTATCAATAGGTAGGATGTAATTCTACGGTGCTGGATGGACCTGCATTGATCTGTTTCCATGCTGGTTTGATATGGAAAAAACTGCATCATAATATCTGTAAAGAAATTTAAATCTGAACTTCCTTCATGTGTCCAACTTTTTAGGCTTCGTTTGGGGCGGCGTTTCGCCGCCCCGTTTGGGGCAAACGCCGCCGGAAGGCGGCAAAACAAATGCCCCTCCGGCGGCGTTTGCTCCGTTTCCACCCGCCCGCAAGGAGAAATGCCGCTAAAAGCGGCTTTTGGAGATGCCGCCTCCCCCCTCCAGTTCCAAACCGGCGGATCGAGCCGCCGTCTCCGCCCGCCCCCGCTGCGCCAAATGAAGCCAAGCTGTCTTATGTAAAAGCTATTCCGGCTTATACGGATGTTCGCAGGTACATGCACGAGCAAGTGCTGGTTTTTCATGCAGTTTTGGTAATTCTATGTATGCAAAGTTGTTCTCTCCCTATATAAGGGAGTGTAGTGGATGGAGTATTAGGTTATCTTTTTGAGTCTTTGTATTCTCTTATTTGGGGACGGGTTCTTACAGGAAACTAGCCCTCAAGAACGACGGTATCAGCTTGTCTCACGAGTGTATCATGTTTTCTTATTGTAGTGTAATTGTCTTTCCTGTTTGTATTATTATTATTAAATGAATGCCTTTACATTTTTTATATAAAACAAAACCAGATAGCTTTTATTCAGAAGTTCAAAAAGACAACTTCCAACATATTAGTGGGTCCTCATATTCATTTGTATCAGAATATCCTAATACAACTTTCTGTCTGACCTGATATTGGCACGAGTAGAGTAAACTTGTTATAAAAGTATGGTACAAGTAATAGACAAAATTTGAGAAAGCCATAAAGAAACAAACCTAATACCACCCATCTGTTCTGCAATCCATCCTGCAACATTTAGCTTTGCATCCATTCTGGTAGCTGCAATCCCATGCCCACTACCTCTTAATCGACTCTGATGATAGATTAAATTAGGAATTTATGCTAGGTGCCTACAAAATAACATAGTGGAAGGAATAATAGGTACCTCCATTCTAGCTTTGCTTTGAGAAACAAACTGCTTGAAGCGTTGAAGATCGGTGAACTGAACATCCTGAAGAATGCAATTCATCTGCAGAAAACATAATAAATCAGCTTACAAGAGAATGAAGATCATGGATAACTATCAAAAAGAACCAAATGTGTGATACATCATGGGATCATTTTTACTGATGCAATTTTTGACATCTGATAAGAAACAATAAGCTAGGCACGGAGTAGATATATGTTTTAAATAGGACAGACCGATGTAATTTACTTTACAAAGAGATTGAAACCATCAAACTAAGGTAGCAACACCAAAGAGACCATCTAGCAGGTTATTGGTTTTATTATTAATTTACATTTCGTTAGAGATTCTAGTAACAAACTGACGCAGGACGAATCTATAGGATGCGGACTTATGATGCCCTAACCCTAAATTCAACACACGTGAGCATGTGATGAGTGTAATTGACCGACGATAAGCCCTAAAATGAAGATGCAAATGAGTACAAGCACACAATCTAATGAACTAACGGAGGATAACCCAATTGTGACGCACATGCGATGACTCACTCATGCAAGTATTTTCCGACGCACAATTAATTAAACAAATTAATTTTAAATTTCGTGCAAGCGTCACAATTGATTACAAATATTGCAATGAAAGTAAGCAGACAACAATTACAAGTTAATTGAGAGTGCACTGAAATTAAAATGTGAAGCGAATAATTTTTGCACGTCAATAAAGAGAGACGGAAGTCAAATTAATTCAAGCCAAGTATTACTAATAATACAAGTTATCTATACAATGCGAAAAAATGAACACTAGAAAGTAAAAACTCGCCAAGTAATGGATGTCGGTGGAGGTGGTGGAGGTGGTGGCTGTACGGAAATGAGAATACTGCTGTGTGGAGGGTTTCGGCGAGGGGTGGTGTCTGTTTGGTGGACTGGGAGGGTTGTTGGAGGCGGGGAAAACGCAGGTATGGTGTTGGGGAAGCGCCGGAGTGGATATAGGAGGAGTATTGCCGTGGAAATGGAAGAAAGCTGGAGAGACTTCAGAGAGGTGATTGGGAGTGGATTTGGCGGTGGAAAGGGGCTGGACAGCAGGGTATAACAGCGGGGAGGTGCTAAATGGTGTGATTTTGGAGCTGGGAGGGAAGAGGAGACGGTCAGAGGGATGCTGGGGGCTTGGGGAGGTGGCTGAATGCAGGGGAAGGGAGGAGGAGGCCGGAGGCTATGCTGGGAAGGGGCGGTGGTGGCTGGAGAAGCGAATGATGGCGGCGAGAGGGCTGTTGGGGGCTTGGGGAGGTGGCTGAATGCAGGGGAAGGGAGAGGGAGGCCGGCGGCTGTGCTGGGAAGAGGCGACGGCGGACTGGAGGAGCGCTGGCGGCGTGGTCGGCGGCTGGAGAAAGGAAGGATGGTGGCGGAAGGGGGCGTCGCACCCCCGGGAGGAAGAAACCCACGGCGTCGCACCGTGGGAAGGCTTCGGCGTCGCACCGAAGAAGACCGAGCGTGTTTCTTACAAAAGTGTAATCCTCGATACCCCCTTCATGCGGCTGTTGGAAAGATATAAGGGGGGAGTTAGGTTAAAGTTATCTGATGGCTACGATCGTCCGACGGATAATTTAACCTAACTTTTAAAATACTAGTCAGAAAAATAAAAAAAAATACTTGAAAATACGAAAAATCGAGCCGGTCGTGATCACGGTCTCAGATCGTCTATCCGATGATCCAAATGTTGTCGATCTCCATCACAAAATGTAAAGAACATAGGATTTATAGAACTATTTTAAACGCCTAAATCCAGCCAAAGATATCCACAAAAAACAGGTTTAGAACAGACCTGACAGTTTGAAGTTATGTTGACTAAAACTAAGTTGAATCAGCATGATTAACCAATTTGGCACATAATGAAAACCCTCATCTGATGGTGAAAACACTATCATGCACTTGGATCCAGTTTGCTAGAAGTAGGGCTTTTAAAAACAATCGAGACTCAAAACTTGCTCGAAACTTACTCACAATTAGCTCGACTTAATTCGATTTTCAGTCAATTTTGAGCTCCTTGGTAGACTCAAATCAATTTCGAGCTTGATCTGGCTCACTCGAATATAATTAATCAACTTGGAATGTGATATGAACTATGAAGTCAAGGTCATCAACGCAAAGCACAATCAGGTTTTAAAATTTAACGTGAAAACACAGCATGTGCTTCAGTTGACTGAAATAACAAGGTACAAGAACACTAAAACACCTCAACAATGCATAATTATAATAAGATTGTATACGCATACAATCAAATATTAAACAAAGAACAGTACAATAAGGTAAGCAAGTTAGATGTCAACATCTAAGAAGAGATAGAACAAGTTTTATCGCAGTCGTGACAGAAAATTAAGCTGATTGAAAGTTAAGAAACAAAAATTAAAATAAAATTTAAGTATCCATCATTTGAAAATCGTGAGATATGATGTGTTTTGTACTTCTGTTATTGTTTCGTTTCAATGTTGTAGATATCGGCCGACATAAAGGTTTGGGAGCTAAAACGACGTGTAACCATTTTTTTAGTTGTAACGTTTTGAAAATAATGGATATATCGGTTATAACCGATATATCAGTCTAAAAAAAAACGGTGAACATCAGTTTTTATTTTTATTTTATTTATTTATTAATTTGGCGGACCCTCGCTACGCGGGGATGCTTCATGCACCGGGCTGCCCCTTTATTTATTTATTCGGGATTCTTTTAACTCCCCCCCCCCCCCCCCCCCCCCCCCCGTGGTTCATTTCATTACGAGTCGCTCCTGCCCTAGCTCTCCCTCGCGCTCTCCGTTGGTGCTCTCCCTCAACTCTCTCGCGCTCGCTGGTTGTTCTCTCTTGCACGCGCTCTCGACACTCTAGCTCGTTGGTTGTTCTTTCTGGTTCATTCTTCTCCCTACTGGTTGTTCTCCCTGGTGCTCGCTGGTTGTTCTCTCTGGTGCTCTCGATTCCCTCGGTTGGTGCTCTCACTTTGGTTGTTCTCTCTTCTCTCTGGTGCTCTCGATTTCCTAAATGGTGCTCTCAATCTCCCAGGCTCTCGGCTCTATCTGCTGATGCTCTCACTCTCTCGGCTGGTGCATTCTTCTCCCCAGCTCTCCCTCTCATTCTCTCGCTCTGCATTTTTCGTTTTCTCGTGCTTTGCTGGTTGCCTTGCTGGTTGTGGTTGCCTTACTGATTGGTGTTGCCCTGCTGCCTGCTGCCTTATTGGTCGGCTGCCTTGCTGGTTTTGGTTGTTGTAGCATGGTGGCTGTTAGAATAGGTTGCCCTGCTGCATTGCTCCCTGTTGCCTTATTGGCCGGCTGCCTTGCTGGTTGTGGTTGTTGTAGCATGGTGGCTGTTAGAATTAGAATAGGTTGCCTTGCTGCCCTGCTGCCTTATTGCCATGTTGCCTTGCTGCCCTGCTGTAGCTGGTGGTTGTAGCCAGTTGGTTGTGGATTGGTGTTTGCATTGCTCCTTGCTTGGTGGCTGTTTGTTATTTTTATTTGGCCCGTTTATGGTTTTGTTGGTCGAAAAATGATTTGAAATACCCCTATTAAGTAGTTATTTATCCAACTTCATTTTGCAATCGATGATGCATGTATATCCAACTTCATTTTCTAGTTTCCTTGCTGCTTTGTGCCTTTTGATAAATAAAATGTTGGATGTTTCGTTCTGATACTAGTATTGATACTTTGAATGATAATTCGGTAATAGTCTACTTGGATGCATTGTTGGATACGTTGAATGATAATTGGATACTTTGTTCCTTTTGATACTTGGGTTCTCTACTTTAAATGATAGTTAAAACTTTGTATACTAGTATACTACTGATGATGCAGAATGTTGGATAAATAAAATATTGCGTGGATAATTTGAAAGATGACTGAAGATCTAACGATCTAATGAAGTTATGGGGGCTTTTCTGATGTTTTTTTTTTTAACTAATTAAGTAATTTTGTATTTTTTTTCTCGTAATGTAATTATGTAAAATATTTATTTCAATTCATATAACTAATATTTCTTTCATTTCATATTCCCTAGAATGGCTTCTTCTGTTGGATCTAGTGAGGTGCACGTATCATTGGTACCAACCAGTAGAGATTCGCTCTGGGCATTTGGTGAGAAGTTGGTTGTAAACGACACCAACCGAATCAAATGCAACTACTGTAAGCAGACAGTGAATGGTGGAATTACAGGTTTCAAGCATCACTTGGCTGGGTGGAAGGGTAATGTTAAGTCATGCCCTTAAGTTCCCGCCGACGTTAAGGCGAAGGTTGAGTCGGCCCTAAACTCAAACTTGAAGAGTAAGAGTGCAAAGTTACAAGCAAGCTTGAATGAGGTGGTAGTTGGAGTACATGATGAATTAGAGAAGACTGTTATACGTAGGAGCACAGGTTCCAATAGACCAATTTATTCTTTCAGCTGCGGAGTCTAACAAGGGAAAAGATTCCCAACAGAGCACGATGGAGAGCAAGTACAAAAAGAAAGCCAGTCATAATGTTGTCGTGTACATAGGTAGATGAGCATATGAAAAAGGGATCCCGTTTAATGCCATATGTAATTCCTCCTTCCAGCAGATGGCTCGTGTCATTGGGTTATGTGGACCTGGGATGAAGATCCTTACTTTTTATGAGTTGAGAGAGAATTTTGCGAATGGAGGTGGAGAGTACGAAGGAGATGTTGGGCATATTCACGCAGACCTGCAAATTGAATGGATGCACTATCATGGCCGACGCATGGACAGATCGAAAGGGTAGAAGCGTGATGAACATCATGATACATTGTAGTTCCAGAGTGGCATTCTGGCTTTCGAAGAATGTCTCCTCCACACATGATGGAAAGTTCATCTTTGACTTCTTGGATGAGGCGATTGATAGCCCTAAGAGCCAAGGAGAGGAAAGTATCTTGCAGATTGTGACAGATATCGCGTCCAATAATATGGTTGCGTCAAAACTTATGGTTTTGAAAAGGCCTAAGCTTTTTTGGACAAGTTGTTCAGCTCACACAATTAATCTACTGTTACAAGATATAGGAAAATTGAAGCCAATAAAGAGTGTTATCTCCTTGGGCCGCCAACTCTCTGTCTTCATCTACGGTCACACCATCTCTCTCAACATGTTTAGAGAGTCGACGAAGGAATTGGACTCTCATGAGTTTATTCGACCAGGTGTGACTAGATTCGCTACAACGTTTCTATCTTTAGAGAGTATCTTAGAGAAGAAGAATCAGTTGAGGGGCCTATTCACATTTAGCAAAGTGGGTTGCAACAAAGTTGGCCAGTAGTGTCGGGGGAAAGCAGGTAAAACTATTGCATATTCATTTAAAATATATGTTTGCAACTGACGTTTTATAGTATTTTTTTTATTTTCTTACTTATTTATTTTGCATATGGTATGCTGCAATGATAGTGATGAGCGCTAGATTTTGGGCGAATGTCGAGCTGGTTGTTGGTATATTCACACCAATTGTGAAGGTTTTGAGAAGAGTCGACGGGGATACACCTTCCATGGGGTGGTTATATGGGGATATAAAAAAAAATCTAAGGAAAAGGTTGATGTTGTTCTCAATCACAAAGAGAACAAATCTTCTTATATGGAAGTTGATTGATAGCAGATGGGAGAAGAAGATGAGCAACCCTCTGCACCTTGCAGGTTATTACTTAAACTCATATTTTTATTATTCCCGTCGAGTGGAGATTGAGGCTGACGGAAGGTTTATGAGTGGTTTTGTTGAGTCTCTCTCAAGAATATATAAGAAAGATCCTTCTACATAGGATCACATCAGCGCTAAGCTTGATTTTTACTAATACCAACAAAGAAGTGTCACCTTAAAACTATGACTATGAAGATTTTGAGTCTGACTACTTCATCCTCGGGCTGTGAGAAGAACTGGAGCACCTTTGAGATGGTATGCATTAATTTAGTTATTTAGTTAAACATAAATATCTTATTATATGATTGTATGCATTATTTAGTATTTTTTAAAATTTTGTAGATACATTCTAAGAAGAGGAATAAACTCAACAGTAAAAGATTGAACGATCTAGTATTTGTAAAGTTCAATGCTTTGTTGAAGTCGAAATATTCAGACACATCTCGAGATCCATTGGCAGCTAAGAGTTTAGATTCTGGGAAGATACAAGAGTGGATGGTGAATGTTGATCCTGAGGAGGATGAAAATGAAGATGGCAATGATGAAGTCTTTCCTGGAGAGGGGTTGACATGGGCGCAAATTGGCAATATAGTCGACGTTGATCATGATGAAAGGAGGTCTCCTAGACTAGCTACAAGCAAAGAAGTGTCAATTAGTTATCAAAGAAAGGGAAAGAGAAAAATATTTGAGGTGGACGAGGCAGATCTAGAGGGTTCATCAGATGATGACCATATTCTATCCACTCTGCCGACTATAAATGAGTCTGTAAGTGGTGAAGAATAAAGTATGTTTGAAATTTAATTTTTAAAATTTTGATGTCATAAAATAATATATAGTTGCAAGTTTCTTAAAATTACTAGTTTTACAAATTTTCTATCATTAAAGTATTGTATGTTAAATGTTACATATAGCTTTTAATATTTAGAAGTTCAATAGGTTGTGAAATAGTTAGTATTGTGGCATGTATACAAAAAATATTTAATTACATATATAATTAATTTAATATTAAAACCTGATATATGAAATATCTCTGATATATAAAAACTGACGTGTCCCCGACATCCGACATCTGCAAGCTTTATTATATATATAAAGATTGATTCCTCAAATGAACAAATCTTAAAAAGATAAACAAATAAAAAAGATAAACAAACCTTAAAGGTGTATGAATCACAACCATTAATTCAAACTAAAATAAAAAAAAAAACTCCCGTAAAAAAACCATCCCCAGCCCGCAACCTACTCCTGATCCCCCTTCAATCCTGACCCCCTCTCTAGGCGTGAGCCGACAACCCATTCATGATCCACTCTCCTCCCGATCAAACGCACGCTCCGCCCAATGTCGTCGTCGACACCCGAGGGCATTTGTGTCGGGAGACTGTAATCGTGCGCTCGAGGGGCTGCGAGTGGCAGGAGTGTCATCGTACCGGGACATTGTCGTTGGCCCCACCTAAGTTTGCAAAATTACAGGTTGCATCCCTGTCTTTTGAAATTACAAAAACCTCCCCTGTAAGTTTACATTTCATAACATGCATGCACAAAAATACCCCTTGGAGGAAAGCGCCAGGCGGGGATTTTGTGCATGCATATTATGAAATCTAACTTACAGGGAGGTTTGAGTAATTAACAGTTATATATAGGGGCATTTACCGGGACCTCCCTCTAAGTTTGTAAAATTACAGATTGCACCTCTCTTATTATTGAAATTACAAAAACCTCCCCTCAATGTTACAAAACATAACATTTACCTCCCTGAAGTTCACATTTCATAACATTCATGCACAAAAATACCCCCTTCAAAGTACATTTTCAGGGGTGTATTTTGTGCATGGATGTTATGAAATATGAATTTCAGGGGAGGTAAATGTTATGTTTTATAACATTCAAGGGAGGTTTTTGTAATTTCAATACTAAGAGGGGTGCAATCTGTAACTATGCTATCTTCCGGGGGAAGTTTTGGTAATTATTCGTGTGTGTGTATATGTGTGTGTGTGTGTGTGTAATAACTAAAAAAAATTGAGTTAAGCTCAAAATCAATTTCAACTTCAGTCAACTTGACTCAAATTAATTTTGACCGAAGAAAAATATTCTATTTATTTATTTATTTCAAGTTGACATAAATTCTCTCAAACTCACTATCAAGTCAAAGTAACAATTGTTATCCCCAAAGATTCTGGATTGGATGCTTTGAGTAGCCTAATGAATGACTCATTAAACAAGTGCTGACAAAATGCACTGGAGAGCAATAATATTTTTTTATGAGATTGATAAAACAGCCACAACTCTTCGTTATTAAGAATGCATCACATCACATGATGAATAAAACACAATTAGGAAAGAAAAAGGACTGAAGTTGTCTTGATTCTTGAAGAAAGTATTTACAAATAAGTTTCTGTTCTAAGCAGGGCTCAGAAACGCATTTAACAAATATGTTTCTGAGTGCTAGAAAAAATGTAAGCATACCAGGTTAAATAGATCCTCAACTTTCCCAGACATTGCTTTACCGCGTATGATCATTCGAGTGCATGGATCCACTTGTCCCCGCACGGAAGAAGTGAAGGGATATACAGAAATACCTCCAGTTTTCCTTCCAATTAATTGATTAAGCTGGACAAAATCCATGTCTTTTGTACCCATTTCTAGCAAAGACTGACTGGCACAAAACTCTAAGATAATTAGCTCAACTATTAAATAAGCAGTATAGACATAGTTTAGGAACTGAATAAGATATGAGAACAAAACAACAGAACCTCGAAGGCATGCAAAGATAAACAACATAGAGAAAGACAGTTTTGTTTACCAAAAGAGTGGAACCAGTTGAAGCAGTTCTTTCTTCAACGTAGTCATGTCAAAAACAACTTCAGAATAAACAACATCATTTGTAAAAAGGTCATGATGCAAAACCTTTACTCCATTGACATCTCCAATCTACAATAAGAAAAAATGTAATATAACTACTTTTTCAACAACAATAGTGAAAATTCTAGAAAACTCATGTATTCTTGTCTAGTATATATGAAGGTGAATCTTGAAACATTCTTACTTTACATAGCATAATACTTGTAAAAGACAGAAAAGACATTACATTTGTTGGTACATGTGTGGGCTTTTTAGGGATATCTTGCAAGGAAAGACATGGAACAGATCTTAAAGCTTCGGGAGGATCTGGAGTTTCTTGCTTTAGACGAAGTTCTTGTGTAGCCCGAGCGAGCTCGGCAAGATCCTCTTGTGTCATATTCGCTTTCACCTTTTGAAGAATTTCTTTCTCCTCAGCTTCATCACGAGAGGCTTTATCTGGATCAGGCTGTAAAATTTAAAAAACTTCCTCAGAATCAGAAATAAACAGGACAGTACCAATTCATTTATATGGGAAGTAAATTCGGGGGACAGGGTAACCTGCATTTCGACAGTAACACGGTGAGGGTTGTTCAATATGAACTTCTCTATTATTGGAGAGAACACGGCTTTCGTACCCTCGTTAGTGATGTGTTCCTTCAAAGACTGCAATGGCTTCTCATACGTTAGTGGCTCAAATGGATTCCTATCATATATCCATTTTCCCTGCAGAATAGCAATAGAACAAATATGAAAATAAACGTTGACATTGGCTGCAATTTTTCTGAGGCAAATAAACAGTCATACAATGGAGCGAAGCATCAGAGATAATCCTCGTGGGAAGGAACCCGTGTTGTTCTCCCTCAGGGAGAACTCAATGGTATTCATCGATGCCTCTACAGCTTCAGTGGTAAAGCCCTCCTCAGCTAGGGTTTTAAGTGTGTTCATAATCAACTCTTCAACCTTACCAATGTCATCTTTGGCAACACCCTTTAATCCAATACTAAATTGGGGTTGGAGCAGCTCATCTTCCACTCCACCGCCTACAATGGCTTCTCCTAAGCTACTTTCAAGTAAAATTCTTCTCAGAGGGGAAGCCGGAGTTCCCAGTAACAAGTGATCCAAAAACCCTAGGGTGAGCTCAGTTTCCAAGTCCAATGGCCCATCAGAAAGTAACCAGTTAACACAAACCATATATTTCTTTTCCAAATCACCACCTTCCCCAGCAGGATATTTTTCAACAATCCGGACTGGTTCTGTGAATAATTTTTGTGCTTCGACCTTTGACTCGTTAGGAGCCCGACTGACTTCAAACTGGTCAAGATAAGCTGCATTAATTGAAAGATATTAGAAAATAAAGTAGAATCAATAATCTCAATAATTTTAGAAACAAATTCCGAGTTTAATGGATATGATGCTACAAAATCATGCATATCAGCTGACTATCAATTGTGGAGAACAGGGAAAAAGTATAAATCATTTTTTCCCTGATAAGCCCTGACGAACAAAGAACAATCTTAAATTTCAACAGATCAACCTGCTCAAGGCGCTATGCCTCTTTATAGATAAATTTTAGAGTATCAACCTATTCATTCAGATAACCCTATGAAGTTTACTCACTCTGTGGATATCGTGAATTCTAACTTAAATTGGCAGCTATTAAAAATGTAAAATTTCAATTTGGCGTACCACTTAAAATACGTAATCGCTCAACTGGATCATCATCTCCATAGAACCATATCCTGGCATTGCTTGGGTGGTAATACTTTTGGTGAAAATCCTGAAACATAGACATCAGTCATATCTCCATGCACAAAAGAGCATGCTGGTGTCCTGACAAACCAATATGAAGTCCATAATTTTGCAATATATGCCCAACCAACTTGAGTATTAATGTTAAGATGAATTGATACTTAATAAGGGTAGATACTAAAAAATGATATAAGCTATATAAAAGTACATGACACACAATAATGCCAAGAAGAGGCACTCTGATGCGACATTGCAAACTATTAAGAGTTGTGTTAATATCTAACCTTGAACTCTTCAAATGTGAGATTTGGGATGACTTTTGGATCGCCACCACTATCTACTCCATAAGTGTTCTCAGGGAAAATAGCCTGCGAGAAAACTAATCTAAATAAAGATAGATAAAGATTTTCCAAGAATTAAACAAAACATCTAAGAGTCCAGCATTCTTCACATCAAAGAAGTTTTCTTCCATTAAAAGTTGGCATCATAAAAAAGGAGTCAAGGTAGTTAACTATCCAGAGGATTCTACAATAACCCTTGCAACAGACCAAGTATAACTCCTACATTGGTAAGTAAGGCAGGGTGTCCTAGAGACGCCCTGGCTCATATTTGAAAAGAATTTATGTTACGGCCGCGCATGCTGACAACACACCAGGGAGAGTCTACACTCAAAGGCGACGGCCCCTAGCCCACTGTGATTGGAGGTGACCGCAGAACAATCTTCATTTAAATATTTCCGTTTGAATGTTATTTCTGTTTTTTGCTATGCGCACACAGTAATAAGGAGAGCAGGATACATGCATGCATACAAAAGCTACGATATGTATTGAAAATGGGATTCAACATAACAAGTAAAAAAGATTCAACCTAACACGGAGAATGTCCTATGGTTGGTATAAAATACCAAGTATTAAGATAAAGGAAACAAAAATCAATTCACATATTCACAATAAATAAGTTTACTGAAAAACCATTCCCCGTTAAAATTAACTAAGATAAGAGAAAAAACCCAGAAATCTTCCATAACAGCAACAAAGCTATCATAAAGCTCTGCATATACCAACAAGATTCCAAAGTATCAATACAAAATTTGAAGATCCTTCAACCTCATAGAATATAAGTGAGCTTAGCCAAAAGAAGCATGATTAAGATATAAATGACATAAATTACATCAACTTAAGAAAATAACTAAACATTTTAAGGAGCTTGCCTGTTGAGATGCTCGGCCTAATATGTTATCAGGTTGAGAATATACTCCTTTCATTTCATTGAAGACAACACCTGAGATGGAATGACATATAATTGAATAGCATTTTGAAAAAAGGGAAGAAAACACTTCGAAAAAAAGGAAGACAAGACTTCAAAAAAAAGGGAAGAAAGCACTTCAAAACAAGGGGAAAACACTTAGACAGAGGCCCTAAAGTCTATTTATATGCACTTGACCTAATGGAAGATCTCATTTAAATTACCCACCCAAAAAAAATTTTTATTTATCTCTCAGTCTACCACCCCTAAAGGCCTTTCCCCTCACGGGGATCCTAGGTCCTCCCTCTACAACTACATGTCTCCTACATCCTCCCTCTAAAGTTGCAAGCCAAAGGCCCTTACACCAATGCATGCTCTGTGTAGCCTTCACCACATTGCTTCCATTGCCTCACAACCACACGGTTGTCAAGAACATTCCATGGCGGAGCCATTTAAAGAAGAAGATAATTTTGCTATCCAAAAAAGGATAGAACAAAAATCTATTGATGACTGCCAAGAGGTAAGCAAAGGTTAACCCTTTATCAGAAGAAACTTCTTAATTATATTAAGATTATTCTATATCAGCTTCAAATCATAACAATAAGTGGTTAGATGTGGATCAACGCCCTAGAAAACTTATTGCTACCATTCAGGTGTATGCACAATATCAAATTTAATTCTTGCACGACAATCTTAGGTTTCGAAGCTACTGAACTTCATTGGCATTGGTAAATAGCGACAATATTACCATGAAAAAATCATTCAGAATTTAATAAGTGTGGCAGGATCAATTTCTAATACAAGATCTCTTGTGCTTTGTTATATAGTAATTTTTAGTGTTCCTCTTAATGCTACTCCCTTTTAAGGTTCCACGGTTATGAAACAATATTTAATTATAATTGTTGTTAAACATAAGTTAATACTACTCTTATACTCATGCATTTGGCCATGCAAAATTAAAACATTTTATAAAAATACTAAGTAAAACCTTTGAATGTCATTTCTTCAGCAGGGTCATTGAGCTCATAATGCCAACCCTCTTGTTGAAATATCTGAAAATCCTCCACGCATTTAGGAAAAAATACAGCATCTAAGTACACATCTACCAGGTTGTAGAAATCCTGGAAAAATCAAGTCAAATTGATTAAAGCATCATAAAAAATTTAACACGAATATTGTTAAGAAAATAGTGAAAACGAGTCATCTTGGTTAAATCACTGTGAGAAAATTAACATGACATGTGAAGGAAAGAGAACTGAGTTACCTTCGTATTGGTTGAAGCAACCGGATAACAAGTTCTATCTGGATAGGTGAACGCATTTAGAAAGGTATTCAGGCTGCCTTTCAAGAGCTCAACGAATGGTTCCTTCAAAGGATACTTCCTAGATCCACATAGAACACTATGTTCAAGTATGTGAGGGATGCCAGTAGAATCTTTCCTGCAATTTGCAAAACAAAAAAGTTGTAGAATGAGATCTTCATAGATGTGGAAAATGATAAGAGATTGGCTCTGTTTGGAGCACCGGCGGGACTCCATCTCCATTCCAGTGACAAATGGAGTCCCGTGATAAATGGAGGTCCTCATCTCCGGTGGGCAATGGAACCCCACAGGAAATTTTCTCTTTTCCCATCGGAAGCGGACGCCGTCGGAGCCTACGTGTTGTTTGGGGTGCCTCCATTTTCCACTGCTCCGATGGTAAATGGAACTGCACTGGTGCCCCAAGCGAGCCCTAAAAGCTCAAGTGTTCTACTATGTTTCATAAAATGTGTAGAACTATCAGCGCATGAAAATGTTAAGAAAAAAACTCAGTGTATACTCACGGAGGAGTTCGGAAAACTATGCCGAAAACTTTATTTTCATCGTCATTTGATACAGATATTACTTCTGCACCAGTCTTCTTGTGTTTGTAAAGAACAGCAGTTGATTTGCACTCGCTTATGAATTGTTCGGATATCTTGTCAAAACCGAGCTTCTCAGCAATGTCATAACCAGCATCAAAATCTGATCAAAGAGAGATAATTAATTTCTATCGTGTGTGGCATCAAACAGAGATAGGAGAAACATATCATTCGCATGTTCAGATAATTCCATGCACCGGGAAGACAGATAATCTCGCAGCTTTTTATCCAGCAAAATAAATGTTCCACTAAACTGGAATTACACCGTGCGTGCTTACATACGATTCTAACCATTCCTTTTAAGGAAGATCGGTGAACCAGTATCCGATCAGCAAAGCCGTATATGCTAGAGGGTGAAATAAGTACAGACAAACAAGACAACCAAACGGAAGTTTACCTTGGGCGGTGGGCTGAGGTGAGGTAGAGACGGCGCTGGGGACAAACGATAAGTTCCTCCTGAGGCGTACGGGTGGAGCAGAACTCGTCGCCGGCTGCCACCGGAAGGCGGCGGCGCCATAGAGGAATTGTGCTTGCTGCTTACATCTGTGAGGACCGGAGGAGAGGAGTCGGGGCCTGGTCCTAGGTCGGAAGAGGATGCGCCGGCAGACGGAGGTGGAACACGTGGATAAAGATCGAAGAAGAGCTACTCTCTCCATTCAGGTAAAAGTTTCTCAGCAGCGAGAGAGAGATAGGGTTCTCAGGTCCTGCTTCTTAGATCGTTCACTTAAAAAGAGATTAAAATTTTATAAATATTAAATCATTTTATCGTAAATTTAAAAATTTATAAATATTAAAGGTCGCACTCTATTTGTATGAGTTATATTAGTGCCTTTTGGAAATACACTTTGTACATGCATGTTTAGGAAAAGTGTTCAACGCGAAAGTTGTAGATCTCGTCGAGATCTACAACTTTCGCGTTGAACATTTTTTCTAAAAAAACAGGCACAAGACGTATTGCCGTCCCGATTGAAACCTGAGCGTAACTATAGCGAATTTTTGGAAATACATCTTGTACATGCATTTTAAGGGAAAGTGTTCAACACGACGAGATCTACAACTTTCGTGTTGAACACGTTTCCTAAAAATGCATGTACAATGTGTATTTCAAAAAGCCGCGTATATAACTATACAAATAGAGTGCGGATAGCCAAAACTGCTTTGCGGATAACAATCACCATATTAAATCATTTTATCATAAATTTTATAAACATGTAGCCTTTGGTGCTTTTTTTTATCTTCTGTGTCTCCTGTCCAATCGAAATCGAAATACCCATTCAGTTTTCGTTCTTCTCCCTTCGTATAGATAAGTTCATAAGGTTTACGCTCTGTTTGGTACAGTGGTGGTGGTCATGAACTTGGTGGTAAAAACGTCATTCGTGAACGCCCACCTAAGGGGGAATTTTTTGGATTCATGTCTCGTTTTAACATCTGTGTCCGGGAGAAGCGTCGTGCTGACAGGTGGCGAAATCACGTAAGTTGAGGAAAAATAAAAAATTGACCGCTCAACATCAAATTTGATTTCCGCGGAGATCAATTGATCTTCAGAGAGATCAAATTTGATCTCCGCGGAAATCAAATTTGATATCCGTGGAGATCAATTGATCTTCAGAGACTAAATTCTAGCCAGAAAAAAATTATCTCTCTAACTTCTCTCTTAGTTTCGGCATCATTGTCATTTTCATTTCCGATGATATTGCTTCCAAGTTATAGCCACATTCATGGAGTACATCGCTATGTAATTTTCGTCTCCGATCTTCACTCTCATGAGACCGTAGAAGGCGTTAAAGTTTGCTACAAAAAAAGGGTCTTTCTTTTTCTAACTTCTTTCTCGATTTCAGCCCCGTTGTCGTCACTGTTTCCAATGATTGTTGCTTTCACGACGTAGCCGCATCCAAGGAGCACATCGTTGAGTGATTTTCGTTTCCAATCTTCGCTCCCATGAGGCCGTAGAATGCGTCAAAGTTTGCCACATGTTGAAGATGTTTTCTCATGTTAGTTTTGACTTATCATGTTCTGGATCATTTTCTTCGGAGTTTTCATCCATGAAGGGTAAGGTTAATGAATCAGGCTTCAACCAAAGTGGATTTTGGTTCATCTTTCTTGTATATTCTCCAGTGCAGTGTTCGATCTTTTTTCTTTAATTTTCAGTCATTTTAATGCTAACTTTTTGCTGCAGTTTATTTGATATGTGCTCTTATTTACCACTGTTTGTTCATTTATTAAATAACAATGGTAAATTTCAATATCTATGGTAATTAATTTTGATCTCCAT
The DNA here is from genome assembly GCA_033032865.1 of Dactylorhiza incarnata. Lineage (NCBI taxonomy): Eukaryota > Viridiplantae > Streptophyta > Magnoliopsida > Asparagales > Orchidaceae > Dactylorhiza > Dactylorhiza incarnata. The sequence goes on from JAWHQI010000316.1 coordinate 2,151,963, forward strand.
GGCAATCAATTTCAAGCGCCATTAAAATCGAATTATCTATCTCCATAGAGAAAACAAGAAATTAAATATTTTTTCCCCTAACTTTTATAGTTCAGGTTCCGCATTTCAATTTTAATATGCCACGTGTCACAATCTTATTATTCCCGGACCGAAATCTCTCTCCGGGACACGGATCCAAATATTTCGCCACTTAAGGAACTTTATCCACTTGAACATAAAAGTGGATGAAGTTCCTTAGGTGCCCGTTCACGAATGACGGTTTTATCATCGCGTTCACGATCGCCACCGTTGTGCCAAACGGGGTTAGTGCCTTGCAAATAATGGAGGATTCATTTTTCCGCAGTGTTGTGAAGTGTGTTGGGGTTTGATACATATCTAGAGACCGTGTTGACTGCATGTTCAATGTCCGATCTTATATTTCGCCATTGAAAATGGGTACTCCGAATTGACTGTAATGAGGAATGAACTGAGTAGATGATGAAGTCATATTCTCTCCTTCCTCCTCGTCTCTTATACTTCTTCTTTCCTGTCATCCTTCCTCTGAAACACCGGCTCTGATACTAGTGTGAGATCGAATTTAATGTTTTTTAGTGCGGAACAAATTAAACATGAAAGAGCATTTTTTTTCATTCTTTCCCATGCAATGGTTTCTTATAGGCGCAATATTTAGAGTGTACAACCCGTAATTCGTCGAGACTATGGAGGATGGTGAAAGTGGTTGTGACCAGTGGAACGACTAGTTGGAGGCAATCGAGACCGAGAAAGAACGTCTGGGAGGAGGGAAGGGAACCATAGGTCCACTTCTCAACTTGGACGAGTGGATTCATGGTCCACTCGCCCAAGGCTCAGGGCGAGTGGACCAATGGTCCACTCCCCCAGGCAATTGGGCGAGTGGACCTAAGGACCACTCGCCCCGTGCGACTGGGCGTGGTCCACTCGCCTGATTAGCTGAGTGAACTGTGAGTTCCACTCGCCCAGTTTAGGTGGTGGACCTCGGTCCACTCACCCAGCCCTCGGTAAGGGGGGAAGTGGACGCCTCGTCTCCCACTCACCCCCCCCCCCCCCTCCTGTCTAAGTCGTTTGGGTTCGTGGTTGAGCTGTGGATAGCAGAATTTGGCTATCCGCAACCCAATTTTAGGAAGTCTATAAATAGACTCCCATGGGCACCTTGGGAGGAGATCAAGACCTCTCTTCTCTCTCTTGTGTGTGACTTGTGAGCAAGCACTCCAGCCCTCTGTCAGCTAAGGTTGACGGTGAGGTGTTCCGTAGTGCTCTCCAGGGTGCTCAGTCTCAGCATTGGCTTGGGAGGGAAAGCTCTCTTTGATCTTTCGGGTTTGTGGTGGGACCTCCTCGCTGCAGCTCAAGGGGTCTGTTCAGGTCTTCGGGTCTTCTAGAGTGCAAGGTCCTTCGAGTCTCAGGGGCCGGTCATGCGTTCTAACTCAGGTGAAGTGAGGGTCAGCTGCATACTCGTTGCGAACGTCGAAACCAGTTCTGTGGTTTCAACATTCTAGTGCGGTGAGCGTGGAAGCAACCAGTTCGGAAAGACCTGAGTTGGTCTCATGACTGGAAGCGACAAGCCAGGGAACTCGCCCCCTCCCAGCGAGTACGTGAAGAAGAGCGACTTCGAAGAGTTCATGAAGTCAATTCTGGAACTCTTGCGGGTCACACTCCCCCTTAGGGCGAATGCTCGACACCACCAGCACTCGTGCTCGCCTCGCCGTCTCTGATGGAGACAGAGCAAGCACGCCGGCAAGTGAAGGGGCCAGCCTCTGAGGAAGGCTTGAGCCTCCAAGCACGAGTGCTCTTCAACAGCTCGCCTAGGACCAGCTGCCCCGGTGAGGAGGTAGGGAGAATGCCTCCGTCTCACCAGGGAGGATGAGGGAGTTCCTTCTGCGAGCTGATTACCTCAGCTCCCATTCCAGACGAGTTCAATGAACCTGCCATGTCTTACTACACTATCAAGGATGACCCTCTCCAGCATCTCCAGTGGTTTGAAGACATGGTCTCGATCAAACAGATGACAGACTCTTTCAAGTGTAAACTCTTCGTCATCACTTTCAAGGGAAAGGTAAGAGACTGGTTCCACCAGCTCCCATCGGGTACTATCTACAGCTTCGAGGACCTCCGTCGAAGCTTCTTGCTGAGGTTCTCCACCTCGAAGAAGAGGAGGAATGGGGCGGAGGCCCTGTTCTTGATTCGACAAAAGCAGGGGAGACGTTGAGGAGCTACGTGGATCAATTTCAGGAAGAAGTCCTACTCGTCAACGAGGTGCCCGGGCACACCCTGCAGCTGGCCTTTACCCTCGGTCTACAATGGGGGTTGTTCAGGATGAGCCTGACTCGGGACCCCCTCTGCCTTTCGAGGGGCTGATGGAGCGGGCTGCTCGAGAAATCGAGTGTGAGGCCACCAACTAGGAGTTCGTGGGAAAGTTAGCCAAGTGGACGGAGGAGGAGAAGAAGGAGGAGAGGAAGGAGCAAGGAGGAAGAAGGAAGGAGAAAGTGAGAAGTCATGGACATCAGGGACCCCCCGTTGGGCAGGAGCGAGGCTGGAGGTCTCAACCACCAGTCGCCCGACCAACCTGGAGGCCGCCAAGAGGACCCCCCCCCCCCCCCCCCCCGGGGCCAAGGGAGAGATCATTTCCAAGGGGGAGGAAACTTTCTGAGGGTGCAGGGACGACACAACCCAACAGGGTGGCGACCAGACCCAAGGCCATTGCAACCTCAACCCCTGCAGACCATGGTAATTGGCCGAAAAAGAGGAAGTAAGAAGAGGGGTTGTGCAGGGAGGGAAGCAGGGGAGTTGGTGATGTCGTACTATGAATTCTATCAGCAAGAAGGTCACGCGACAGCTACCTACCCAGAGTTCCTGGAGATAAGGGAAGGATTAAGAGCCCCGGCAGAGGGGAGACAACTATACCTGGAAGGACCAGGAGAGAGAGAAGGAGGAAAAAGGAAAGAAGAAGAAGATCGGTGCGAGGAAAGAGCCGACTTGGGGACCCTAGGCGAGATCAGGGTGATCCACGGAGGAGTGGGCATAGAGGCCACCCGGAAGGGGAGCCTTCATACCATCTACCGTTGAAGCATCGCTTCGACCTCCCGAGTGTAACGGACTAAACGTTTAAGCGAAATTGAAAGAGACATAAATGAATAAAATTCTCGATGATGAAATAAGAAAAATCAGTGTCGAGACGACATCGCACTTTAAGTTTTGAAGTTTTGGAGTTTTCGATGATTTTGCGACGCTCGTTTCGTTTTAAGTTTAATTTGTTTATGTTTGTTTATTTTTATGTTATTGACACCGTTATTATGTTTATATTGGTATTACGGCGGTAAAAGTGGCGGAATTGATTTCATGTTGGTATGGGGCTATTTGGACGGCTGATACACTTTATGTATAATGAGAATTTGGCGGGTTTTGGGTTGTACAGGACTGTGCTAGGTATTGTCCATCATGTCTGCTGTTGATTTGGGTTGTTTTGGGCTGGCTGGTTTCTTATATGGCTGCTTAAGTCTTTATATTGTATAGTGGCTGGCCGGATATCATATAGAATATATTATTATATTATTATAAGGCGTTGGATCACTTGGCTATATAATTATCTAAACTGCGGCCCTTTCTCCCGATAGTTCTTTCTCGCCGCTTGGAGTTCGTCAGGCTGGCGATCGCTAGGGCTTGCTGCCCTCTTCTTCCTGCTCTTTCTCCTTCTTCTCCGTGCTTGACGATCCCTCTGTGCCGTCGATTTCTTGTGCCGCTGCCGTCGATTATTTGGGTTGTTACTGCTATTGCTGGTATCATAGCTGTTGTTCCCTGCTTGGCCGACAGCTTGGGTTACCCCTCAACTCTGTGAGCTCATCTTTCACCTTCCTTTCCCTCATTTTCTTCTTATAAATATTGAAGTAGAAGTTTATTTGGAGTCTATACTTGGCTCTTGTCGGCTAGGGTTTTATGGGGGATTGATCTTGTGATTGCTCAGATTTTTGGGGCTGATTTTGTTGGATTGGGCTGTTAGAACTTCCTTCTTCGATGCTATTCCACTTGGCTTTTGTATGATTTTGGCCGGCTGTACTTGTGGTTCAGCAAATCAGAGGTTGGAAATTGTTGTGCTTTTGAAGCTTGAGCATGTTATGGTTGTGGGTGAGTTGAGTCTCACTTGGAGTTGGCCCGCTGTTGGCAGCCTTTGATGTTGCTAGTTCCAGCCTTGGTTATTGGCTGATTTCTTTGTGCTGTCCTCTTTGTCGGAAGGGGTTTATGTCGCTTTGAGCTGTTGTTAACAGCCCTTGGAGCCACTGTTTCAGTAGCCCTTGGAGCTATTAATAACAGCTAATTTGGGACTAAGTGGGTTGTTTTCTCTTGGGATTTTGAGTGGTGAATGTTGCCTTATGATTAATTGTGTTACATTTTAAGTGACTGTAATTTTAAGTCCGACATTTTACACTATCTTTGCCACCTTAGATAACTCCTATCGAGTCGTAGTTGGAATCGTAATAGGAAGTGAATCGTAGCTACTTCATGACGCAACCCTAACGTAAATGATTTCACTGATACTGTTGAGGATGGCGTCCGGAGATAGACCCGATGAAAGTCCTGGTACGAGTAAAGGCAAAGGAAACTTTGTGAGTACTTATTTCTTTAATTATGCATATCTTTGAATTATTTTGATTATACATATGATAGAATTTTATACAGAAAGTATTTTAGTGAATGTGCATTGATATGAAATTGAAATTTGTCGATTTTGAATCACTGATAAATCCAAGAATCGCTGGAAAATATTGAATTGGCAATGAATAAGCGATGAATAAATTATGAGGGGAATATTATAAATAAAATTACTACATAATTGAATAAGAAGATTGCATCGATGCATAAGAAAATTTGAAATGATAAGGGTTAACCCAGTAGCCGTAGTGGGGGTGTGAATACGCTACGGCGGAATGTGTTTTTGATATTGATTTGAGGTCGTTGAAGGTCAGAGGTCGTTGAAGGCCAAGAGGTCGTTGAAGACCAAGAAGGGATGAATCTACAGCTACCCTTATGATTTCCGAATTAAAGTAAACTAAAGATAAATGAGAAATCTGCTTCAGAAAATGAAAACAAATTGAATGAGCTATGATGCGAAAGAATATGAAATCTGATTCTGAAAGTTAAACTGACTTGCTGACATGTGTGATACGAATGAATGAAATGATAATAAAATAGATCGAATGCCAGAAACTGAAACTGAAACCATTATAGTACGAACACTGTAGTTACTGCTATTGATTGTTCTTGATTGTGTACTGAAATTGAAAGAATCTGAAATTGATGAAAAGATTTTGAATAAAAGAAAATGAAATGACCGTGAACGAATTAAGACTGAACGTGAATAGAAGTTATGAAGAAACGAAATAAATACAAGAAATTGAAAAGTAAATATTTATTACGTTTTTGAATATGTCATCCTTTCTAATAATGCAAATTAAATCTGATAATGAAAGGTGAACAAAGCTTCTGATAATTGAAAGTGACTCATAAGAGAGACGAATGAAGAAGGAATATAAGAATGAACGAATGTGAACGTGAATGAAGAAAGTTAGAATATTCGATGAAATTAACTTAAAAGAATATAAGATTATAAAGAACTTGAAGAACCTAAGGAACTGTATGCATATTGATACTGATATTTCTTGTTTGCATGTACAGCAATTAAAGAGGTATGTTACTCGCTTAGTCATATTCGTTGTGACTAAACTCGTTGGCTTCAATTTTTTTTAGGAAGATGCGCATTTCCTGAAGACTCTTAAGCAATCAAAGTGATCCAGTGGAGATAAGAAAAATAAAGATCAGACTAAGGTATGAGTAGAATTTTAAGAAAAGTTTTTATTATGTGTTTTATTCTGTATTCACTATACTTACTTCTATAACATCCTGACATAAATGAAATGAAAACAAGTTTTGATACAGAATTTATGTGGGGTCTGATATGGGGCCTCACAATTTGGTATCAGAGCCAGGTTTGCCAAAAGTTTGTTGTAGTGCGTACATAATAAGTACACAGAATATGAACTTGAGAGAATTTGTCATAGAAGCTTATTAAAGTTTAGTAATAAGGAAAGTAAGAAATGCAATTGTCTGCAAAGTAATAAGTTGATACGAATGTTAAGTCATGAAGTTGTTGTTGCAATTTAATGTGAAAACTTCGATTACGGATTGAGTGAATTCGAATTAGATTAGAAACAACGAATGCAGATAAAAGATAAACATCGAATGAAGATAGAAAGATAAGTATCGACTGACGTAGGACATAATATGAGAATGGATTAGTTATTGATGAGTATTGTTTAATTTTTGAGGCGTGTGTTTATCAATGAAGGAAACAGAGTCAAAATTAGAATTTATTCGGGATGGACATTGAAGTTGAATAACGAAAGCAATAATTGAATACAAATAGAAAATGAAACGAATATGTATGCGGAATTGTAATTCCACCTTCGCTCTATATAATGTATCTGTGATTCTGGCCAGATCCTTTATACAATATGTAGTTTGGAAGGAGATGTTACAAAAGATAAATGAAGCAAGAATAAAGCTTTGACAAGACTAAGTTAATTATGGGTTCATATGTATGAGCTATGAAATCTAAGATGTAACAAACTGTGATCTGATCTACGTGCTAACTACAAATTTGAAATTGAGGATAGAAAGCAAATAACGAGTCAAAGAAAACGACTAAATTGAATTACGTAGAAGACAAAAGTTGTAAGTCAATAGAGTTGCGAAGTCATATTTTCGAGGACGAAAATTTCTATTAGAAGGTAAGAGTTTGTAACGGTCTAAACGTTTAAGCGAAATTGAAAGAGACATAAATGAATAAAATTCTCGATGATGAAATAAGAAAAATCAGTGTCGAGACGACATCGCACTTTAAGTTTTGAAGTTTTGGAGTTTTCGATGATTTTGCGACGCTCGTTTCGTTTTAAGTTTAATTTGTTTATGTTTGTTTATTTTTATGTTATTGACACCGTTATTATGTTTATATTGGTATTACGGCGGTAAAAGTGGCGGAATTGATTTCCTGTTGGTATGGGGCTATTTGGACGGCTGATACACTTTATGTATAATGAGAATTTGGCGGGTTTTGGGTTGTACAGGACTGTGCTAGGTATTGTCCATCATGTCTGTTGTTGATTTGGGTTGTTTTGGGCTGGCTGGTTTCTTATATGGCTGCTTAAGTCTTTATATTGTATAGTGGCTGGCCGGATATCATATAGAATATATTATTATATTATTATAAGGCGTTGGATCACTTGGCTATATAATTATCTAAACTGCGGCCCTTTCTCCCGATAGTTCTTTCTCGCCGCTTGGAGTTCGTCAGGTTGGGGATCGCTAGGGCTTGCTGCCCTCTTCTTCCTGCTCTTTCTCCTTCTTCTCCGTGCTTGACGATCCCTCTGTGTCGTCGATTTCTTGTGTCGCTGCCGTCGATTATTTGGGTTGTTACTGCTATTGCTGGTATCGTAGCTGTTGTTCCCTGCTTGGCCGACATCTTGGGTTACCTCTCAACTCTGTGAGCTCCTCTTTCACCTTCCTTTCCCTCATTTTCTTCTTATAAATATTGAAGTAGAAGTTTATTTGGAGTCTATACTTGGCTCTTGTCGGCTAGGGTTTTATGGGGGATTGATCTTGTGATTGCTCAGATTTTTGGGGTGATTTTGTTGGATTGGGCTGTTAGAACTTCCTTCTTCGATGCTATTCCACTTGTCTTTTGAATGATTTTGGCCGGCTGTACTTGTGGTTCAGCAAATAAGAGGTTGGAAAATGTTGTGCTTTTGAAGCTTGAACATGTTATGGTTGTGGGTGAGTTGAGTCTCACTTGGAGTTGGCCCGTTGTTGGCAGCCTTTGATGTTGCTAGTTCCAGCCTTGGTTATTGGCTGATTTCTTTGTGATGTCCTCTTTGTCGGAAGGGGTTTACGTCGCTTTGAGCTGTTGTTAACAACCCTTGGAGTTACTGTTTCAGTAGCCCTTGGAGCTGTTAATAACAGTTAATTTGGGACTGAGTGGGCTATTTTCTCTTGGGATTTTGAGTGGTGAATGTTGCCTTATGATTAATTGTGTTACATTTTAAGTGACTATAATTTTGAGTCCGACATTTTACACTATCTTTGCCACCTTAGATAACTCCTATCGAATAGTAGTTGGAATCGTAATAGGAAGTGAATCGTAGATACTTCGTGACGCAACCCTAACGTAAATGATTTCACTGATACTGCAGAGGATGGCGTCCGGAGATAGACCCGATGAAAGTCTTGGTATGAGTAAAGGCAAAGGAAACTTTGTGAGTACTTATTTTCTTTAATTATGCATATCTTTGAATTATTTTGATTATACATATGATAAAATTTTATACAGAAAGTATTTTAGTGAATGTGCATTGATATGAAATTGAAATTTGTCGATTTTGAATCACTGATAAATCCAAGAATCGCTGGAAAATATTGAATTGGTAATGAATAAGCGATGAATAAATTCTGAGGAGAATATTATAAATAAAACTACTACATAATTGAATAAGAAGCTAAGATTGCATCGATGCGTAAGAAAATTTGAAATGATAAGGGTTAACCCAGTAGCCGTAGTGGGGGTGTGAATACGCTACGGCGGAATGTGTTTTTGATATTGATTTGAGGCCGTTGAAGGCCAGAGGCCGTTGAAGGCCAGAGGTCGTTGAAGGCCAAAAGGTCGTTGAAGACCAAAAAGGGATGAATCTACAGCTACACTTATGATTTCCGAATTAAAGTAAACTAAAGATAAATGAGAAATCTGCTTCAGAAAATGAAAACAAATTGAATGAGCTATGATGCGAAAGAATATGAAATCTGATTCTAAAAGTGAAACTGACTTGCTGACATGTGTGATACGAATGAATGAAATGACTGTTAATAAAATAGATCGAATGCCAGAAACTGAAACTGAAACCATTATAGTACGAACATTGTAGTTACTGTTATTGATTGTTCTTGATTGTGTACTGAAATTGAAAGAATCTGAAATTGATGAAAAGATTTTGAATAAAAGAAAATGAAATGACCGTAAACGAATAAAGACTGAACGTGAATAGAAGTTATGAAGAAACGAAATAAATACAGGAAATTGAAAAGTAAATATTTTATTACGTTTTTGAATATGTCATCATTTCTAATAATGCAAATTAAATCTGATAATGAAAGGTGAACAAAGCTTCTGATAATTGAAAGTGACTCATAAGAGAGACGAATGAAGAAGTAATATAAGAATGAACGAATGTGAACGTGAATGAAGAAAGTTAGAATATTCGATGAAATGAACTTGAAGGAATATAAGAGTATAAAGAACTTGAAGAACATAAAGAACTATATGCATATTGATACTGATGTTTCTTGTTTGCATGTACAGCAATTAAAGAGGTATGTTACTCGCTTAGTCATATTCGTTATGACTAAACTCGTTGGCTTCGATTTTTTGTAGGAAGATGCGCATTTCCTGAAGTCTCTTAAGCAATCAAAGTGATCCAGTGGAGATAAGAAAAATAAAGATCAGGCTAAGGTATGAGTAGAATTTTAAGAAAAGTTTTTATTATGTGTTTTATTTTGTATTCACTATACTTACTTCTATAACATTCTGACATAAATGAAATGAAAATAAGTTTTGATACAGAATTTATGTGGGGTCTGATATGGGGCCTCACACCGAGCCCCACCCCCGTGGGAGAAAATAACCTTCTCGGCTCAAGACATGCTGGCCCACGAAGACCCTTTCTGCGATGCGCTTGTCATTCAGGCGGCGATCGAGAACTTCACGGTCTCTCGGATCCTGGTCGACAACGGGAGCTCGGTGAACATGGTCTTCAAGAAAGCCTTCGGGGAAATGAAGGTAGAGGTGAAGCGAGTGCTAGCCTCGGATGGACCACTCTTCGGATTCTCCGGAGAAAGGAAGGAAGTGGAGGGGGGAGTCGAGCTCCTTGTCACTCTGGGAGGCACATCGAAGAACTGTCGGTTCGTCATCGTGGACGCGCCGAGCAGCTACAATGCCATTTTCGGGTGTCCCCACATCAGCTCTTTCAAATGTGTACCTTCCTTCTACCACCAGTGCTTGAAATATAGCACTGGAGGAGTCTAGATCCGAGTCAGTGGAGACCCCAAGGTGGTGCGACAGTGCTACGTCACGGCGGTCAGCATGATCACATGGAATAAGAAGGCAGAGGAAGTGGAGGAGGTGATGAAAGAGATGACCGAGATGCATGTGGCCAAGTAGGCGTAAGGAGGCGCGTTGTAATAAATATGTAACCTCTTTATGATGAATGAAAAATATTTAGAGGTAGCACCTTAGATAAGACCACGACTAGAGACCGCTGACCGGGCTTGGTAATGCCGACAGCAGGAAGGCTAATCGGGTCGTCTCATTGCAGTTAAGGCTTCAAGAAGGGAGGCCGCCTCGCGAAAGTGTTGAGTTCCTCCGCCTCCACGTGAGCTAAGCTCCCAGGAAGTGTTGAAGTCCTCCACTCCAATTGGTCCAAGCTATTAGGCAGTGTGGAGTTCCTCCGCCTCCGGGTGAGCTAAACTCCCAGTAAGTGTTGAAGTCCTGCACTCCAGTTGGTCCAAGCTCTTAGGCAGTGTCGAAGCTCTCCACTCCAGTTGGTCCAAGCTCTTAGGAAGTGTTGAGTTCCTCCTCCTCCGGGTAAGCTGAGCTCCCAGGAGGTGTTGAAGTCCTCCACTCCAGTTGGTCCAAGCTCTTAGGCAGTGTTGAGTTCCTCCGCCTCCGGGTGAGCGGAGCTCCTAGGAAGTGTGGAAGTCCTCCAATCCAGTTGGTCCAAGCTCTTAGGCAGTGTTGAGTTCCTCCGCCTCCGGGTGAGCTAAGCTCCCAGGAAGTGTTAAAGTCCTCCACTCTAGTTGGTCCAAGCTCTTAGGCAGTGTCGAGGCTCTCCACTCCAGTTGGTCCAAGCTATTTGGCAGTGTTGAGTTCCTCCGCCTCCAGGTGAGCTGAGCTCCCAGGAATTGTTGAAGTCCTCCACTCCAGTTGGTCCAAGCTCTTAGGCAGTGTCGAGTTCCTCCATTCCGGTTAGGTGTTGAGCTCCCTCCATCTCAGGTTGTGTTCAGCTCGATTATAGGTGTTGAGCTTCCTCCACCTAAAGTTGAGTTCGGCTCGACTAAAGGTATTGAGTTCCCTCCATCTCAGGTTGAGTTCAACTCGACTAGAGATGTTGAGCTTCCTCCACCTAAAGTTGAGTTCAGCTCGACTAAAGGCATTGAGTTCCCTCCATCTCAGGTTGAGTTCAGCTCAACTAGAGGTGTTGAGGTTCCTCCACCTAAAGTTGAGTTCGGCTAGACTAAAGGTGTTGAGTTCCCTCCATCTCAGGTTGAGTTTAACTCGACTAGAAATGTTGAGCTTCCTCCACCTAAAGTTGAGTTTGGCTCGACTAAATGTGTTGAGTTCCCTCCATCTCAAGTTGAGTTCAGCTCGGCTAGAGGTGTTGAGCTTCCTCCACCTAAAGTTGAGTTCGGCTCGACTAAATGTGTTGAGTTTTCTCCACCTCCAGATTGAGTTTAGCTCAACTAGAGGTGTTGAGTTTCCCTCCACCTCGGGTTGAGTTCAGCTCTACCAGAGGTGTTGAGCTTTCTCCACCTCAAGTTGAGCTTGGTTCACGGGAGGGTCGTTAAGTGGAGAAATGTTTATTATTCTTGCGCTTAGTTCGGATTGAACCATCTTTTAAGAATTCAACCACCGCGTTCTCGCCTGTCTCTTCGAACCACGAGTGATCCATTATTTTTCCGGGCTCGTGTCGAGCCAGAAAAAAGTGGGGATTGTGTATCACCCGTAATTCGTCGAGACCATGGCGGATGGTGAAAGTGGTCGTGACTAGTAAAACGACTAGTTGGAGGCAATCGAGACCGAGAAAGAACGTCAGGAGGAGGAAGTGAACCATAGGTCCATTTATCAACTTGGACGAGTGGACCCATGGTCCACTCGCCCAAGGATCTGGGTGAGTGGGGGGCGAGTTGGTCCACTCGCCCCAGGCAATTAGGCGAGTGGACATATGGTCCACTCGCCCGGTTAGTTGAGTGGACCGCGAGGTCCACTCGCCCAGTTCAGGTGGCGGACCTCGGTCCACTCACACAGCCCTCGGCAAGGGGGAAGTAGACGTCTCGTCTCCCACTCGCCCCCCTCCTGCCTCGGTCGTTTGGGTTCGTGGTTGAGCTGTGGATAACAGAATTTGGCTATTTGCAGCCCAATTTTAGGAAGTCTATAAATAGACCCCCATGGGCACCTTGGGAGGAGATCGAGACCTCTCTTCTCTCCCTCGCGTGTGACTTGTGAGCAAGCACTCCAGCCCTCTGTCATCTAAGGTTGACGGTGAGGTGTTCCTTAGTGCTCTCCAGGGTGTTCAGGCTCAGCATTGGCTTGAGAGGGGAAACTCTCTTTGATCTTCCGGGTTTGTGGTGGGACCTCCTCGCTGCAGCTCAGGGGGTCTGTTCAGGTCTTCGGGTCCTCTAGGGTGCAAGGTCCTTTGACTTTCAGCAACCGGTCATGCGTTCTTGCTCAGGTGAAGTAAGGGTCAGCTGCATACTCTTTGCGAACGTCGAAACCAGTTCTCTGGTTTCAACATATAGAGTACTAAATGAATAAAATAATAGTGGGCTAATTTAATTATCTTGCCCCTGAAATAGCCACTCTTATCGTTACATTTAATTTAATACATTATCTTATTTCATTTTATCTCATTCCTTGAAGGCAGGCAGAGAAATTATTGGAACCGGGGTCCGTTTCCCAATCTCGAATCGGGTGAAACAACATCGCGACATGTGTCACAATCTTTAAAGCACAGAGAATTTCAGCGATTTTCTTGTACAAAGTGCGTGGGAATACAATTTTCTTCTCTAAATTTAAGCGAAATGATCTCCCGGGAGACCAAAAATAATCTTTCGGAGACCCAAAATGGTCTCCCAGGAGACCCAAAAATGATCTCCCGGGAGGGGTTAGTGTTGAATCACTGACATTGATCATAATAGCACTTTACTCCCCCCTTACCCGAGGAGGGGTTAGTGTTTAATATAAGTGGCGACAAGGTTCGAGTTTGTTTGCCCAAAAAAGTCATTATCGGGCGATACATTTTGGTAAACTTCTCTGATACACACCAAAAAAAGACGCAATATGTGTCATTGAGTTCGTATTGATCTCATGAGTGCGAAATCACTGACATTGATCGATTTAGAATTCATTTGCTAAAAACAATTCATTCTAGGTTATCATAGTTCAAATACAATCTATGATGAGCCACTATAAGTTAGATCCAACCTAAGCTCATGAAAGGGGTTAGTTGAACTAGCTATAAGTTAGATCCACTATGCCATTTAGTTGTCTAGATTGAAAACTAGTATGTGATAAAGACCACGTGTATTTTTAGCTGCGACGAGCCTGATTTTTACCCTAAGAAACACTGTACGAAATGACGGGTAAAACAAAACTTAGGGGAAACTACGTCGAAATATTATGGATGCCCATTTACATTGATTGGACAAAACAAAAAACACACTTGATGATTGAAGTTAAATGTGAGATGCACAATCACGACATATTTCATTTTTTGTTGCAAAAAATCTTGAATTTGCTATTAACTCTGTGGTTTGCTAATAACAAAATAATAGCCGTTTGAAAAAAAAAAAGTGATTTGTCATTAGTAATTATTTCTCATATTATCATATATAAGACTTCTATCGGCACTGATCTTTGGATACAACATCATGCATCCTCTCGTCGAGGCAATGAGTTTTGACTACTTACATGTCAAAAATGGTGTCCGGATGAAAGAGAAACAACTCTGGTAGGATGGAAGCGCTCATAAATTTTGTTTGTTCGGAGGAAGACGATATATGATCCTTCTTGTTGAAATTCCTGAATCCACCGTTGGTTACAGTGACACCCGTGAACATAGTGGTCATGAACTATACTCAACCTCTCCATTCCCCGGCATTTTTACTCCAGTGGGTTTGGACAAAAAAACACCGTCATAGAATGCATGTTTGACATGACAGTGATTATGACCGTCACCAAAAAAAGAAAACTAGTTTTGAACATAAAAGTGGATGAAGTTCCTTAGGTGAGGTCAGACATTCACGAAGGACAGTTCATAACCACCACATTCGCCACCATCACCGCCGCGCCAAACAAAGCCTTAGTCTCAAATGGAGGATCTCTATCCTTGAAATAGAATTGAGATCCTCTCCATTTGGAGCCAAATGAATAATATTAATTTTGCAGTTCAGATTTATACTTGACTCGTCCGATGAGTTGAGTAATTCTATTCTTTTTTATTTTTTAATAAAGTGATGTTATGTGCAACCCAATATTGGCTATGTGCAAACCGCCAAAAAATCAAAAACTTTCTTAAATTTATTTCTTATATCCTAACAAGTACAAGTATAGTCCTACTTCAAGTTTTTCTATACAGAGTCTGGTAGCCATCGATAGCCATTTCTGTATGTTGGTTCCTGCGAGCTCCTCTATCATCTTCTTCATGCCTAGCTTCTCTCCTGTGGATCATACCCTCTATTGTATCGAAAGCTACGAAAAGGAACAACGATGAGGTATCCATGTCTCGTTTCATTAAGGACACTCCATATTCGCCCCACAGTGTTGCTCCTTCTCTCGAACGTCAGGACTGTTGGGAATACTAGGGTTAATCCAACAACGCATTCATCAACAATCATGGTCGTCCCAGGTTCTAACATCATCATAGATGGAAAGCGATAGAAGTGCTCTAAATCTTTCATCCTCATTGTAATCAATGGAGTTGAATTTCAAAGATTCTCGCTTTCGAGGATGTTAGTGGAAGCATCACAAATTTCAACACCGTCCTGAGCTTGAAGACTGCAAAAGGTCGAGATTGATACCTATTTTGAAACGCCCAGTGCCGGCTCCGACCATGCTTAGTTTACCTGTTTCCTCGGACCAGAAGCTGGAGAGATCAAACCTCAGGCTTCCCCGTCGGTTGAAGGCCTGAGGAATCCATGGACGAACGAGGCGCATCAAGTGATCGCGGGAGGTGGGTGTTCTCAACTGGTCTATGTTGGGATTTTCGGTCGCGGAAGCGCAATTCTCAGGAACAACTAAATACAAAGTCACAAGAAAATACGTACTTTGCACAATTTTATTAGCACAATAAAATTAATAAGTGCTCAAATTAAGAGATACACGTCCGAAAATACACCGCAGAAGAACGGACTACGAAAATCTGCAGGAGTAATATGAACTTGACTGCAATCCATAAAACGGATGCACAAGATTCATACCAAAATGAACATTCGTCGTCGTCAGACGACCAACCGCCGTTACCACCACCGAGAAGAGACCCAAGTCAGGACTTGACCTTGTCGCGAACGCGCAGCCCGGCAATGTCGTCACTTGTGCAACACCACCACGGCCTATGGGCATGCAACCACCGAGCACCGTGCACCTTGCCGCAACCAGCGAATTTGACGCTTTGCTGCTACCCGCACGCTTGCGCTCTTCGATGTCGATGCAACCTGCAATCAGATGTCGACGTCCACCGTCTCCTTCGACCGTGCACTACCACTCTCCTTTTCAAGGCTTTACCTCTCTTTGGTTTGACTTTTGGTGTGTCTTTCCAAGCCATAACTCAACACTTTATATAGACATTTCATTTGCCTTGGCCACTTTCCTAGAAGTTTCCTTACATGTGAAACACATGGGTGGCTTGGAGAGTCAACATCGTCGGTCGGTAGGTGGAAGCATGATACACATGGGTTTGAAAGATCAAACCAACTCAACAATCACCACCTTGGTTTGAATTTCAAACACCTCATTTTGCACGAAGTATTATCTGCATGAAGCTGTCTACACAAAGCAATATCTGCACAAAGCACCAATCTGCACGAAGCACCACCTAATGTCTGAGGCGTCAGCTGACTTGTCGCAAATCGAACTCCATCTCTACTCTTGTTCACCTGTGGGATGCCGACGCACCCAGATCGCAAAAGCTGACTCGTCGAACCCGAGTCATAGAAGGGCGATCCACTGCAACACCTCGATCATCCACCATATCAACCACAAAAATCATGGGTGTACCACCTCGCACCGTGGTCCTCATTAGTCGGTATAGACTACCGAACATCACAATCTTCATGAGCACGACACACCCACGTGTCACCGTCAACACTCCTTTTCTTGCCGCAAAGTTGCAGCCACCCGAGTCGAAACTGCCCAATGATATCAGATTCTTACGCAGTTTGGGCACCAAATGCACTCTCTCAAGCCCACACACCTCCTCATCATGCATTCGTATGTCCACCGTCCCTGTGCCTATAACCTCACAACCCGAGTCGTCACCCAAATAGACCGACCTAGTCGTCACCTCCAAAGAACTGAACATCGATGCATCCGAGTATATGTGTTGCGATGCACCAGAATCTAATATCCATCTGATGTCAGAGTCGTCATGACTCTCAGTGATGGTATAAAGACCATCACTCTCCACTCCCAGATCTAGCGTCACCATACCCGCATCCTGAACGTTTCCAGAACTCTGTGCATGTTGCGGGGCAATTTCTCATGATGTGACCACTCTGTCTACAGTGGTAACAAATAATTCCCTTCTTCAACGCCGACCGAGCTCGTGCACCCCTCGATCCCCTGTTGAATGCTCTCCCCCGTCCATCTACAGCCAAAATATGCTCACCCTCAGGAGTGGGGTCCTTCATGTGACTGGACAGTAATGCCAATGTGACATCCTCTAGCCCCACTGTATCCTTCACATACATGAGTGTGGTCACCATATGTTTAAAGGACGGCGGGAGCGAGGTAAGAAGTAATATGACCTTATCTTCTGTAGGATCAAACACAACCAACTGTCCCAAAAGCTCGAACTGATGGGAAGGGCGCTACTTTTTTTCTTTAAGAAAGTAGGAATGGCGCTACAGGTCAAGTGAAGGAACGTTGGACCTAACAATCCACCCCCCAGCGTCCAGCACGACCCGCCAACTCAGAGGTGCTCCACATGGCTCAGAGGTGGCGCACCACATGACTCAGAGGTGATTTTTCACATGGCCGCGGTCGCCTGACCCACCGGGACCCACACACGTAGAGAAATTTCAGGATTTAATCTGCACCCCCCCCCCCCCCCCCCCCCCCGACCTCGAACCCGCAACCTCCTCTGATACCACTTGTAGGATCAAGTGCAAACCAACTATCCCAAAAGCCCGGACTGATGGGAAGGATACTACTTTTTCTTCAAGAAAGTAGGAAGGGTGCTACGGGTCAAGTGAAGGAACGCTGGACCCAACATCTCCTTCCTCCACCTTCACACTAACCACATATAATTGATTTATAAGGTCGTTGAACACATTAAAGTGCTCCTGCAGGTTGCCATCCTCTTGCATCTTTAGTCCATATAATCGTTGTTTCAACAACAGCTTGTCCAGATACAATCTTTCAAGCTTATCCCAAAGCTTGATTGCAGACTCCTCGACGGCAATATTAAAGAGCACCTTATCGTCAACGCACATCCTGATGGCACTAGTAACACTGTATAACCCATAATTCGTCGAGATCAGAAATGCATGAGGACAACACAGAAGACCTCCACCACCTGGGCGAGTACAGAAGACCTCCCCCAACTGGGGAGTACAGAAGACCTCCCCCAACTGGGCGAGTAGAGAAGACCTCTCCCATCAGGGCGAGTACAGAAGACCTCTCCCACCTGGGCGAGTACAGAAGACCTCCCCCACCTGGGCGAGTACAGAAGACATCCCTCACCTGGGAGAGTACAAAAGACCTCTCCCACCTGGGCAAGTACAGAAGACCTCCCCCACCTGTGCGAGTACAGAAGACCTCACCCATCTGGGCGAGTACAGAAGACCTCCCCCACCAGGGCGAGTGCAGAAGACCTCCCCCACCTGGGCGAGTACAGAAGACCTCCCTCACCAGGGGCGAGTACAGATTTTCACCCCGTCAAAAGGCGGGACCGCTATCTGCAACCCATTTCAAAAGGCGGGAGCAGCTATCCGCAGTCCATTTGGATTTGCCTATAAATAGGACCCCAAGGCACAAGTAGAAGGCACCTTCACCCCCCTTATGGTGGGCGAGTACATTGTCTGCCTCTCTTGTGCCAAGCTCAGCATTGGATTTAGAAGGGGAAGTTCCTATAGACTTCCGGGTATGTAGAGGGACCTCCTCGCTGCAGCACGCGGGTCTTGTTTATAGGCAGGTTGGAGTGGTTTTGTATGCTCCCTAGCTTCTTATCACATTGTCTCACGTGAGTCGAGCGCTAAACGAGTAGCCTTTGGTCACCCCCAAGTCTCGAACAGTTGGACTGGTATCCGGGTTCCAACATTTTAGGTTGGAGTGGTTTTGTATGCTCCCTAGCTTCTTATCACCTTGTCTCACGTGAGTCGGCCACTAAACGAGTAGCCTTTGGTCACCCACAAGTCTCGAACAGTTGGACCGGTATCCGGGTTCCAACAAACACGCTCATCCAAGTCAATCCACTCCTCATCCTTCACTTCAACAACCAATTTTTCTCGTCCCCGCAAAACCCGCATCAGCCCTGCTCAACAAACATATCTTTGACGCGAATCTGCCACAGACTAAAATTTCCGCTTCCTTCGAACTTCTCCACCGAGTACCGATCCAAAGTCGCATCCTTTCCTGCCATAGTTGCCCTCCGATATGACTAGAAGATCTGATTGATTCAAGGTAGAATTTGAAAGGATGGGAAGAGTACCTAGTCGTTCACCACCGCAGTCAAATCTTTCCCCAAACGTCTAATCAGTTGCCTACACAATCTAGCTCTGATACCACTTGTTTGGATTTCCGGTCGCGGAAGCGCAATCCCCAGGAACAACTAAATATTGAGTCACAAAAAATACGTACTTTGCACAATTTTATTAGCACAATAAAATTAATAAGTACTCAAATTAGGAGATACAAGTCCGAAAATATACTGCAGAAGAATGGACAACGAAAATCCGCATGAGTAATATGAACTTGACTACAATCCATAAAACAGACGCATAAGATTCGTATCAGAATAAACCTTCGTTGTCGTCAGACGACCAACCGCCGATACCACCACCGAGAAGTGATCCAAGTCAGGACTTGACCTTGCCACGAACACGCAGCCCGCCAATGTCGCCACTTGTGCACAACCACCACAACCTATGAGCATGCAACCACCGAGCACCGCGCACCTTGTCGCAGCCCGCGAATCAGACGCCTTGCTGCTACCCGCATGCTTTCACTCTTCGATGTCGATGCAGCCCGCAATCGGATGTCGACGACCACCGTCTCTTTCGACCGTGCACTACTACTATCCTTTTCAAGGCTTTACCTCTTTTTGGTTTGACTTTTAGTGTGTCTTTCCAAGCCATAACCCAACCCTTTATATAAACATTTCATTTGCTTTGACCATTTTTCTAGAAGTTTTCTTGCATGTGAAACACATGTGCGGCTTGGAGAGTCAACATAGGTGACCAGTAGGTGAAAGCATGATACACATAAATTTGAAAGATCAAACCAACTCAACAGTCTACCTATATTAAAATGGTCTGCACTTAAATTTTTTGGGTTTACATTATTACATATAATCATGATTTGGATGTATAATAAGGTAAAATATTTTAGCTCATCTATTCGCACGTTCCAGCCAATTTCACTCGTGAGTGCTAGCCAGAGTCAAGAGACGGCGCAAAACGCGGAGATCCACTCATCGAGATCGTCCGCCGCTCTTCCTTCCCTCATCCAACGGTCGATGACAAACCTCCCACCGAGGCCGCCTCCCCCATAAATCTCCTCCCCGCCCTCCCACGACCTCCCTCTTTTGCCTTCTCCCGCCGACGGCAATCCCAGTTCCACTATCCACCACCTCCCTCGGCGGCAGCGATGCATCCGGCAGGTGCCGTCGATCAGCCGAAGCCCCAGCATCCGCAGTGGGTTCCGGCGCCGGCGCTGCAGTATCCGGCGGCGACGATGATGATGCAGCACCCCATGGCGCCTCCGCCGCCCCCGCAGTACCCGCCGCCGCATTTCTACGGATTTCATCAGCCGATGCAGCCGCCGCCGTCTCCTCTGTATCAGCTGGGGGCTGGTGCCGAGGATAACAAGACGATCTGGGTGGGGGATCTCCAGTACTGGATGGATGAGAATTATCTGCACAGCTGCTTCGGGCATACCGGCGAGGTCCATATTTCTCTTTCTGATTCCATCGTTGTTTAAGACATTCTGTTGAAATTCCAATCTCTTTCCGAATTGTGCGAACTATTACAGATTGCGGCTTACTTTTGAAAAATCTGTAGATTGGAAGAGTTGATTTTGTGTCGAACCTTTGTTCCACTTAATTGGAACGATGATAAGTTTATTATTATGTTCTTATTGATTGACAACCATAGGTTGATGGCGGAGAGAACTACTTTGCAGATCGGGCATTTTTAAAGGGTTTCTATTAAATAATTTTAGATTTAAGATGTTGATTAGATTCATGCTGTAGATCTGCATGGTACCGTTGACTTTTTTTTCTTCGGGGACATATTTTGCATGGATAAGAGACCTTGACCGAATTTTATTTATTTGTTCCATACATTATTTAAGTTCTACACCAGCACCAAATTATATTTCAGATGATTATACTCTGGAGCTGTCATTTTTGTTTTAAAGATTCTATCCTGTGTTCACTGAGCTTGATCTAGGATATTAGGTAAAGAAGGTTTTTTTTTTGAGGTGGAATTGTTAACTGCACATCATGATTGGCTATCTGCATAGCGAAAATGCTCTAAATTTATTCCTAAACACCTCTCTAAATCACGCTACCCGCACACTTTCTTCTCTACTCGGCCAATTCATCTCCCACCTCGCCGCCAGCCGCCGCTCGACGGCGGATCCCCTAGCCGTCAGACCCCCAATCACTGGACCCCCATCTCATCCACCTATAATACAACCAAATCGAAGGCAAATTACATTATCATGCAATAGTTTGTCACTCAGGTAACCTTACAAACTTCACATCCTAATGGAGTATTGATCAGGATCAAAAGCAAGATTCTTCAAGCTCAATTTGGAGGACGATTCAAGGGACAGACAAGAGTTGTGCCTCCAAGCCCAAAAAAAGCACTTTTCATTTATGAAAATGCAACTCCTCTTCATTAAGGAGGGGAGTTACACGTAAAATGATGGTGGGGGTTTCACATGAAAATGCAACTCATTTTTAATGAAAATGTAACTCGTATTTATTAAGGTTTGGGGCTGCATATGTAATAATGTAGGAGGATATATATGAAAAAAAAGTATCTCCTCTTCATTAAGGAGGTGGGTCACACATGAAATAATGGAGATTACAAACCTTCCTTGAATCTTCCATTCCCTCCGGGTAGATGAGCATGAGCAAGGAAAGAAAGTGAAGCCAAAAGCAAAACCCAATGTGAAGAGGAGAAATGAAGAGTGAGAGAAGAAGAGAGGAATAAAGAGGGAGAAAATTGCATTGAATCTAGTTTTTGTAACCAAGTGTGTGAATGAGTCATGTGTTAGTTCTACTTTTAATGAATTTATCCTTCTTTACTATCTATTTTTCTTCTTGAAAACCGTTCACCAGTCCATCATTTATTCCATGAAAAACCTTAACACTTTCTTTGTGGAGAGAAAATGAACCTTTACCTAGCCCATATTTTACTTGTTGTTTTTTAGAATTCTGTTTCTGTGAAGCTTAAATAAGTAACATGATTTTTAGATGAGGTTTTACAATTTTTTTGATCTCTAAATACAAGGATACCATTGCATCTGGTATTTTTACTATTGGATTGTCTTCTCCTTTTATCATGTGATAGATAATATGCACATTGCCATATATTTGTAGCTACCCTCTTGACATAATCTTTGGCAGGTCATGTTCATTAAAGTTATCCGCAATAAGCAGACAGGAAAGTCAGAAGGATATGGCTTTGTTGAATTTTTAACTCATGCAGCAGCTGACAAAGTAATCCAAACATTCACAGGCCATTCAATGCCAAACAGTGATCAATCTTTTAGGTTAAATTGGGCATCATTTAGCACAGGTGATAGGCGTTCAGAAATAGCTTCTGGTCACTCTATATTTGTAGGCGATCTTGCTCCTGATGTTACAGATTCTATGCTACAAGAAACTTTTGCTACAAAGTACTCGTCTGTAAAAGGTGCAAAAGTTGTCATTGATGCTAATACTGGACGATCAAAAGGATATGGTTTTGTCAGATTTGGAGATAATAATGAGAAATCTCTTGCTATGAGTGAGATGAACGGTGTTTATTGTTCAAGCAGGCCAATGCGTATTTGTGCTGCAACTCCTAGAAAATTATCTGGTATGTCTTAACGATTATGAGTGATTTTGTTTGATGCGTTTCTCTGTACTATAACTTTTTCTGATACACTAATTGTTATTCATTATGACTCTCTTATTTTTGTCAGATCGAGCAAATTGTGTTCTCTAATTGGTTGCAGGCGAAGTAGATTGTTTTTTTGGTTATTTTACTTTCATTGGTCATAAGTCCAGTGTTTTCTATTGCAATGTTGTGCTGTATTTCATTGTGTTATTATCATTTTAATGCTTAAGCATGCCATTAATTCCTTGGTTATGTTGATTGTTCAATTGGAATTTGCATAATTTTTTTAATTTTTTTAATTATTATTTTAATTTCTTCATTGCTCTTTATCCACACACCCACCTCTCTTTTCTCAATAATTTTTATGAGTGGCTTTTCTCTTGAGCTCATAAGAAATTTTAGGCTTGCATATTAGTAAATTTTATGGAAGTTAAATTTACATTTCATCTGCATCCCCACCTCCCTTTTATTTTCACCCCTTTCTTCTCTCATATTATTTGTTTTTCTTGGAGAGCGAAGAAATGAAAGTTTTTTTAGGTTCTAGTACACAAGGGAGCTCAACTCACCCGTGATCCCCCGTGAAGCCAGTTCATGCCTAGCCATTGAACTACAAGCTCTAATCTTTATATCAAGCTTTCTGATCCAATGTTGTCAAAAGAGAGTCTCTCTGGAATATTCTATACAGCTCTATATTATGGAGGATGGCATCAGCCAATGCGTAAGTCAACATATTTAGAACTGAGATGTGGACCAATGGTGCTAAAAACAGAAGGGAGCACAAGCATACCAACATTCACTGAATGCAGACAATAAATCTTAATATCAATTTACTTCTGGTTACTAGTGCTAGTTTTTGCCAACTTAGTTGATTATTGTTGATTGATAGGTTGTTCACAACAAGGAATGTGTAGTAAAAATATGATTGATGCTTAGAAGCCAAATATATTTGTTAGGCTATTTGGTTGGTTTAAGTAGTCCTTGCATATCATTGTTCCAACTATTCTCACGCTGTTAACTAAGGATGACCTAGAAGCCGATTAGCCCAACCCCTTAAAAGCCCTAATGAGCTAATCCTGATAGTTATTGGCTTAAATGGGCTAACCCTAATGGGCTTGTGGTCAGTGAGAATTTATGGTATGGTTAGAACCTGCATCTTATAAACATTAGCAAACTCTTACTGTAAGTCATTTGTTGGGAAAATGCCAAAACGATACCCTGTCTATTTTGGATTTATTCATTTTGGCACATATTTTTTCCGCTCAATATGGTCTCTGAATTTGAACGCGATCATTATAGTCCTTCCTTCAAATTCTGGTCAAACTATAAATCACAACATTTTCCCCTTGACTTCTACCTCACATGAGGCTTCTTTGTTGTTTTTTGAATGGAATAATAGAAAGACCAAATGATCATGTTTGACCACGCATTATACTATTAATAATCATTAGATCATTTTTCATTGGTCCTCTCTCTCATCAACCCTATTTTTTTTTCTTTTCCTTGGTTATGAATAACCTTCTTAAGAGTCCAATAAATGCACCTCAAAGATGTGGTGAACCCAAAAAAAGCCAATTATGCTTGAGCGACGAAAAGCTTAGGTGGCCAACCCATTTCAACCCATAACTATCCTATTCCAGCCCGCTACTTTCTTATTCCATCCCAATACTTTCCTATTCCAGGCCCCACACCAGCGGATCCACCTCCTAGATCAACCACAACAGCTGGCCTCTCCTTTCAACCCCTTATAACCACTCCCACTTGGCCTACCACCCAAAAAATGCCCCTCCCACACCCCCATCTAGCCCTTCCTGCATCCAGTTAGCCACTCCACAACCCTTCCCAACACTGCACCCACCAGCCCCCGTCTCCCCGCAAAGCCGCAACCTCAAACAATCACCATTATTCCTCTGTGGACATCGGATCCCCATCTCCAATTCTTACGACTCGGTTTACTTTTGGTTTTATTGCTTTCAACATTATTGTGCGAATCAGACTTTTACCCCCTGACTCTTAGTGAGAATATCAGCTAATTGTGCCTCTGAAGAAACAAAAGGAGCACAAATAGTCTTTTTCTCAATATTTTCTTTGATGAAGTGTCTGTCCACCTCAATATGTTTGGTGCGATCGTGGTGAATGGGATTGTGGGCAATACTGATTGCAGCTGCGTTGTCACAATACAACCAGATGATGTTGGATCGTGAGACGCTCTTAGAGGGGGGTGAATAAGGGTATTTAAAAATTCTTTTATCAATATAAAAATCTTTGAAGAATACAACTTGTAGTTAAGCAATGAGATATTTATAAAGAAAAAAAAGAGTGATATGATTTTTATTTCAATAAAAAGGATTACAAAACTTTTATCTCTATAACGCTAGAAATCAAGGCGATAAATAAAAATCTCATTTTATTTTCTATACCAACCCTTCTCCCTAAGGACCGGTTGACCTTAGCCTATCTCTCCCTAGATATGCCTCAAGTCGCCCCTAGACCTACTCCCTAGATCTAGTTGCCAACTCACGCAGCGAATTCCTCCCTAAGCCACACACGGACCTAGTCGCCAATTCATAATGCGAATTCCTGTACGCTCAAAAAGAGTAAACAAAGTAAAAGAGAACATACGAGATAGATGAAAATATAATAAAAAGAGAACTCCCCTCTAAAGGAACCCTTGATGTTGATGTCGTTTTGCTTGCAAAAGTTCGATCTTTGTGGCTCGGGAGTCTTCCTTTTCGATGTTCTTCAGATCCTTGGATGTCTCCGCTTGATTAGAATTTATTGCAGCGAGCACACTCTAAGTGTATGTTGAGAGAGCTTATTGATCGTCGTTTTGATAGCCTTCAATCCTTGCGCATGAATACCTTTTGATCTCCTCTGAAGAACTCTCTCTTTGAATGAGTGAAAATGATCCCTCACTTCCCTCTAGACGGCTAGGGCTTGTAGACCTTGAAAATTTCATGAAAAACCGTTAAGAGAAACTCATTTTCGGGTTGTTTTAAATAGAGGTTGCTATGCAGGAAGTTAACCCTCGGCGGTAGCAGTTATCACCCGGCGGTAGCGCGTTGTCTTCAACTTCTTGCTTTATTTTCTCTTTAATTCCATAGTAATGGTTTTCATCTTTGGATACAAATATTACTCACGAAATTATGATAAATCATTGCCTCCAAAATGATATTGCATGCTCTTTTTGGCTCCTCAATCATGTGATTGATTGAGGTTGCTAAATAGTTAACACCCGCGGTAGGTCCTACCGCGGCGTGGTAAGGCTATACCAAATAGGCTTTGTGCCCCCGTCAGAAATTGATCTCCTTCTACATTTGGCCCTCAATTAGCGGATGATTGGCGAGGATGGTTACCGCCACGCGATAAGTCCTATCGCCGCGGTAGTGGTTTCCTTAAAGAGCTTTCACCTCCCGCCATATCTCCTTTAAATTGACCCAAGCCAGCTGTCCAACTAGAACGACTGCTACCGCGGTGCGGCAGTGATCATTTTAATTCTTCTTCCATTTTGGTCGTCCCGATCAAGTTACTTTTTACTTGTCTCTATTATACCTGTATATCTTGCACATTATAAACACGAGCAAGGTGGATCAAATACAAATTAGGATTTGTTATTCTCAAACCAAGAGATGCGGAATGCATGTTCCAATATATGAGACTAGCCTCACTTAGTCACAGATCACACATAAGGGAGCGTAACCACAAACCCTGAGATGTGTCATGCGTCATAGCTCTAAATTTGGCTTCTGCTCTAGACTCTGAGACAAATGGCTGTTTTTTGCTTCTCCAAGTAACTAGGTTTCCACCAATGAACGAGAAATACCCAAATGTAGATCGTCTGTATTCATTAGATCTAGCCCAATCCGCGTCAGTATAAATTTTAATTTTCAACTCAGTACTAGGAGTGAAGAGTATGCCTCTTCTCGATGAGGTCTTCATATATCTCAAGATTCTATGAGCATTATTGAGGTATCTTGTCTTCGGGGAATGCATATACTGGCCAACGACACCCACAACATAAGTTATGCCAGGGTGAGTATGAGAAATGTATATTAAATGCTTTGACAAGACGTTGGTAACCAGTAACATCTTCAACGGGATCCCCATCATTCCTTCCAAGATCGTGGTTGACCTCCATATGAGTATCAATATGTTTACACTCACTCATACCAGAATGTTCCAGTAAATCAAGGATATATTTTCTTTGAGAGATGAAAATATCACATTTAGATCTAACAACTTCAATCCTTAGAAAACACTTATGTTTTCCTAGATCTTTTACTTCAAACTCCTTCGCCATATTTCTTTTAAAACTTTCACTTCTTTAACTTCATTGCCCGCATGACGTTGTCATCAACATATACAATGCAAGTTGTCAACATGCTGTGTCACTGCTTGATAAACAAGGCATGGTTGACATGACTTTGTGAAAATGACCAAACCAAGTCCTCAGAGATTGCTTCAGACCATAGAGAGCTTTGTTAAGTTTGCACACTTTCCCTTTATAACCGTGAGGAGAAAAGCAAGAGGGAGAGACATACGTTGGGTTTCGTTGAACATCAAATGCACAGTGGAATATGAAAACCCGTGCCAAGGAACCATGCAAAACCAGTAAATCAAGAAAGTTAAACTTATACATGTAACGAAATCAAATTTCTTAAGATTGTGATGGATTTGAGAACTAAATGTGGAACGAAAATCACATCTCTATTGATATCCACACGGACGCCAAAAATACCACGCAGCCTGTCCCGAGGTTTCGGGTTGGAAGGTGATCGCCACTCTCTACAACGAAATACTAGATTTTTTCTGCAGAGATTATTCTCCGTTTCTCTCTTCGCAGGACGATTTATGTCTTTTGAATAATCTTTATATCAACAGTTTCTCAAACTGCCATTATTGTATCAGAGTGGAGAGATATCAAAAATCACAGAAGCTGCGGAAGTTATGATAATGGGATAACCATTTCCAGTTCAAAACGACAAACAGAAAGCAACCGTCAAATTCTTGAATTCAGCCAAATTCGACGTACGTCGATTTCTCAAATCGACGTGCATTGGATTCTAAACGACGTACGCCAAATTCTACCCGACGGTTCTAATTTTTGTTAAACACAGACCAAATCAATGTACGGCGATTTCTCAAATCGACGTGCGTCGAATTCAACGCGACGCTTCTGGTAAGTGCAAACTAAATCGACGTGCGTCGAATACTACCTAATAGCCAATTCAAATCTTATTCGACAAGCGATTAGCCTTGATCCCTATTTAATTAATTCTCAATTAATTAAACATCATAAATTCATATTTTGGATTGAGTTTTTCATTTATATCTAATATAAATAAAAACAACACTATCATTTATTCAATTTTTGTACGTTCTTAACGTGCAACCTTATAAGTTCATATTACGTTGACAGTAAGACTAATCCCATGATCACTTCTAGATCACGAATTCCAGCATTACATACCTCTTCTTCTAAGTTGTCATGTGATACCGCTGCGGGTATCGGATCAATGATAGCGGTCGGCGACAGCGAACTGGATAGCGGACGGGCTGGCGCCGGGCGACAGTGCGGGCGATAGCGGCGGGGATCCTTGATAGCTGACGCTGGGCGACAGCGGCGGCGGTAGGCGGGAGGGCAATCGGGCGAGGGAGAGAGATAGAGAGATAGAGAAAGAGAGGGAGAGAGATAGAGAGAGAAGGAGAAGACAAGGGGAGCAGCCCCTTCTAAATGGATTGATCAAAAGATGATACCAAACCCTAAGGTGATCCCTTATATAGGGGGAACCCACCACTACTCAAGTTCATAATAAAAAGGCATAAACAAATAATTAAACTCCAACAAAACGCATGGGCCGGTCGGCCACGTCAGACGGTCCTCGCCGAACCACTCGCTTCAGTGTTAATAGTTGGTCGCGCGCGAGCCTTCCTCGAATACACCTGCCATTCCGGCTCGTCAGCTTGGATGTCGGTAACAATACCGCCATCTGGGAAATTGGCCTTGTCCTCAAGGCAATAATCCGGAAACTGTCGGCGAAAGTCATCCCGCAATAGCCAAGTCGCGGACGTCCGGGGGCGGTTGCGACACGCCACCCTTATCTCCTCCGGTTGGGCCGCTCCGGCCGTGGGCGTGCGCTGATCAAGAATGGCTTCCGGATAGAGTGGCTCTGTGCTGGGCGTGTCCAAGTCGGTCGGAATGTGTTCGGATACCGGATGATCTCCTATCACACGTCGGAGTTGTGAGACATGGAAGACGGGATGAATGCGAGCGGTGTCCGGAAGGCGGAGGCGATATGCCACGGCGCCAATGCGGCTGAGGATCTCGAATGGTCCAAAGAAACGCGGAGCGAGCTTGGGAGAAGTACGGCGGGCCACCGTGAGCTGGCGATAGGGGTGGAGCTTAATGAACACGCGCTCACCCACTTGGAACTGAAGGTCCCGGCGTTTTCTGTTGGCAAACGACGCCATCTTTGCCTGAGCGCGCCGAAGATGGTGTTTTAAGCTGTCCAAGATGACATCCCGATCGTGGAGATGATCCGCCAAGCTAGCCACCGGGCATTCCCCGGGCATGTAACGGAGCACGGTCGGCGGTGGTCGGCCATATACCGTCTCGAAGGGCGAGGTGTGGGCGGCGTGGTGGTACGCGGTGTTGTAGGAGTATTCCGCCCAACCAAGCCATTTTGCCCAATACCCTGGCCTCTCCCCTATGAAGCAGCGCAAATAAGTCTCCAGGCACCTGTTGAGGACCTCGGATTGGCCATCCGACTGCGGGTGATATGCAGTACTCATCCGGAGTTGGGTTCCCTGCAGACGGAATAGTTCGGTCCAGAAGCCACTGAGAAAAAGTGGGTCCCGATCGCTAACGATCGAACGGGGAAACCCATGAAGACGGACTATCTCCGCAATGAAGCAGTCTGCCACAGATGCAGCCGTGTAGGGATGGCAGAGCGGAATGAAGTGTGCGTACTTCGTGAGGCGGTCTACGACCACCAATATGCAGTCGAAGCTGTTGGAGCGGGGCAACCGGGTGATGAAGTCCATAGCTATGTCCTCCCAAATACGTTCCGGAACCGGTAGGGGCTGCAGGAGGCCGCCGGGGAACATTGTTTCGTATTTGGCCTTCTGACATGAGAGGCAAGCCGCTACGAATGCTTTCACCTGTCGATGCATGTGAGGCCAGAAAAGCGAGGCCGCCAACCGACGGTATGTCCGATAAGCGCCCGCGTGGCCGCCTGCAGGGGTGGAGTGGAACTCAGCAAGCAAAGCCGGGATCTTCGCCGAGGAAACCGACAAGACGAGGCGGTCCCGATGAAAGAGGCGGCCCCCTATCAGAGTAAACGGCGGTCTGGAGGCAGGGTCGGTCAGCAATGCGGCCCGAATGTCTTGAAGTTGCGGGTCCCGGTCCACCTCGTGTTGAATGGCCGCGACGTCGTCCCACACTGGCCGGGAGATGGCGGTTAACTCTGGCGCGTGCGGGCGGCGGGAAAGCGCGTCGGCCGCCCGATTGGTCTTGCCTGGACGGAACTCTACGGTGAAATCATAGCCAAGCAACTTGGCCACCCAAACCTGCTGCGTTGGCGTGGCTATCTTTTGCTGAAGAAGGTAACGGAGGCTGTGGTGATCGGTACGGATGATGAAGGGGCGCCCCAGGAGATACGGCCGCCAATGTTGGACCGCCAAAACTAGCGCCATGAGCTCGTTTTCGTACGCCGAGCGGCTGCGCACCGCATTGGAGAACGCACGACTATAGTAGGCAATTGGCCGGCCGGCCTGCATCAAGACGGCGCCGACGCCGGTGCCTGAGGCATCGCACTCGACGATGAATGTTTGGTGGAAGTCCGGCATGGCCAATACTGGGCCGTGGATCAAGGCCGTTTGGAGCGCTGTGAAGGCCTCCATGGCCGGCGGCGGCCAAGTGAAAGGTCCCTCCTCGGATTTCTTTAGCAGCTGCGTGAGGGGGCGGGCCAAGCCGCCGTAATTGCTGATGAAGCGCCGGTAGTACCCTGTCAGGCCGAGGAAGGCCCGGACGTCGTGTAGGGAGGCGGGAGTTGGCCACCGCAGCACCGCCTGAATTTTGTCTTCGTCCATGGCGACGCCGTGGGCCGAGATTGTATGACCCAAGTAGCTGACAGTAGCGGTGCCGAAGGTGCACTTCTTGCGGTTGACCGTGAGCTGATGTACGCGGAGAGTGGCGAACGTCTCCCGAACGTGACGGAGGTGGTCCTGCCAAGTGGGACTGAAGACAAGGATATCATAAAAAAAACCAGAACATGCTTACGCAGAACGGGGCGGAAGATCTCATTCATGGTGGCTTGGAATGTCGCGGGGGCGTTGGTGAGCCCAAAGGGCATGACCAGAAACTCGAAATGCCCATCGTGCGTCCTGAAGGCCGTCTTGGGCACGTCGTCCGACCGAACCCGAATTTGATGATAGCCGGCTCGGAGGTCCAGTTTGGTGAAGCAAGTCGCGCCATGTAGCTTGTCCAAGAGCTCCTGAATTACCGGTATAGGATATTTATCCGGTACCGTGGCCTTGTTGAGCTCCCGGTAGTCCACGCAGAATCTCCAGCTGCCGTCTTTCTTGCGGACGAGTAGCACCGGGCTGGAAAACGGGCTAGCACTGGGTCGGATGATGCCTCCTAACAACATCTCGCGAACAAGTCTTTCGATCTCGTCCTTTTGGGCGTGCCCGTAACGGTATGGTCGCACGGACACCGCAGAAGATCCCGGATGGAGAACGATAGCATGATCAGTCGGTCGGGGAGGTGGAAGACCCGAGGGGGCGGTGAAGATGTCCTTGAAATCCGCCAGGATGGCGCCCATGTCCGCCTGGATGGGTGCGGCCGCCTCGGAAGGGGTCGCCTGAAGGGGCCACAGCCAGGCCGAGAAATCCACGTCGGCGACTCGGGTCATAGCCCGATAGGACAGCGGTGAGCGGAGGAGAGTAGGGTCGCCCACCAAGCGACGTTGTCGGCCCTGCTGTTGAAATATCATGGTCATCGAAGCCCAATTTACCCGAACGTCTCCAAGGGTCTCGAGCCACGCAACGCCGAGTATAGCGTCGAGGCCACCCAACTCAAACATGTAGAAATCAGCCGTTACCCGGCACGAGCCCACTGTCATGGACATCTCCTTGCACTGGCCCAAGGTCGGTCGGCGGCGGCCATCGCCAAGGCACACCGAAAAGTTTGGTGACGGATCAACCGGTAGGGCGAGCTCCTGCGCTAACTGGGCGGACATGAAGTTGTGACTGGCCCCACTGTCCACCATCACGATGACGGGGCGGTTGCGGAGTTCGCCGGCCAACTTCATGGTGCGGGGTCCTGTCAACCCCCGACGGAGTAGAATGGAAGTTCTAACAAGTTGAGAGGGGCGTCCTCGAGGTCGGCGGGTGGAAGGTCGGGTGGGGCCTCCAACGGTGGCAAATCCTCGGCGGTGGCGTACCCTTCGCCGTCGCTGAAGATAGCGTGGAATTCCTTGGCGGGGCAAACATGCTGAGGCGAGTAGGGTTGGCGGCAGCGGAAGCATAATCCGCGGCGCCGAAGGTCGTTGTAGTCCACAGTGGAGAGGCGGTTGGGACCGTCCGGATGAGCCGGCCGAGGGTGTGGCGCGGGGGCCGGCCGAGGGCCGGTATCCCGCACGGGGTGGTGACGGAGAGGTTGTTTGCCGGCGTGCCGGGGGCCGATGTCCGCCTCAACCGCACGGGCAAGTTCCAATGCTTCTGAGACCGTGCGTGGGTGATGAGTGCGAATGCGCGAGCGGATATTGGGAAGGTGGCCTTGCAGAAAAAATCCCAGGTAGTGGTCGGGCGGGAGGCCGGGGACTTGTGTGACGAGAGCGACGAACTCATCGATGTGTGCGTCCACCGTGGTTGATTGCCGGGCGGAGCAAAGCCGCTCGATAGCGGAGCCGGTGTAGCGGGAATCGTACCGGCTAATCATTTCTTGTTTGAATTCATGCCACAGAATGAGGGGTTGCACTTGGCGCAGCCAACATGCCCAAGGGAGGGCCGAGCCATCCATGCCGACCATAGCGGTGCCGACTCGATCCGCCGGGGGAGTGCCATTGAGGTCGAAGTATTGCTCCGCACGGGCAACCCATCCCATAGGGTCCGTCCAGGCGAAGGGTGGAACATCCATTGCGAATGTGGGGCGAGTGACAGGAATTGGCGGAATAACTGGACACGGCTGGGACGCCGCCGACGCACGGGCGCCTGCCGCGAACGGGGAAGGGGGGGTGCCGAGCAGCGAGGCCGCGTCCGCCGTGGTGACTGGAGGCGGCGGCGCGCCCGACGGCGGTTGCAGGGCGTCGAGGCGCAGGATGATGGAGGATTGAGTTGCTAAGACGACCTCCATCATCGATTCGAGCTTGGAGATCTGCGAGCCCTGGATCGCGACGTTGGCCGCGAGGGAGGAAGCATCGTCGGCGGCGGAGGAGTCGGCGGGGTGAAGACGAGTGTTGGGGGCCATTAGGGTTTCCGGCGGCGAAGGAGACGCGGGCGGAGTTGGCAGGTCGGACCAATGATACCGCTGCGGGTATCAGATCAATGATAGCGGTCGGCGATAGCGAACTGGATAGCGGACGGGCTGGCGCCGGGCGACAGTGCGGGCGATAGCGGCGGGGATCCTTGATAGAGCGACAGCGGCGGCGGTAGGCGGGAGGGCAATCGGGCGAGGGAGAGAGATAGAGAGATAGAGAAAGAGAGGGAGAGAGATAGAGAGAGAAGGAGAAGACAAGGGGAGCAGCCCCTTCTAAATGGATTGATCAAAAGATGATACCAAACCCTAAGGTGATCCCTTATATAGGGGGAACCCACCACTACTCAAGTTCATAATAAAAAGGCATAAACAAATAATTAAACTCCAACAAAACGCATGGGCCGGTCGGCCACGTCAGACGGTCCTCGCCGAACCGCTCGCTTCAGTGTTAATAGTTGGTCGCGCGCGAGCCTTCCTCGAATACACCTGCCATTCCGGCTCGTCAGCTTGGATGTCGGTAACATCATGAGTCTCATGAATGAATGCATTCTTCATGTCCAGTTGGGTAAGATCCATCCCTTGGACATAACACAAGATAACAAAACTCTTATAAAGTTAATTTTTGCTACATGGGCAAAAGTTTCTTGATAATCGATCCTCAGAGTTTGGGTATATCCCCTTGCCACCAGTCTTACTTTGAAATGTTCTACCAAACCTTCAGAGTTCTGCTTCAGGGTGCACATCCACTTACAACCAACGGTCTTCTTTCCGTGTGAGATGTGTGTTAAATCCCATGTATGATTTTTTCCAAAGCTGACATTTCCTCAATTATTGTCTCTTTCCACATTTGATGCTTAAGAGCCTCCTGCCATGAGAATGAAATAGAAACAAATGCAAGAGAAGATACAAAGGCTCTATGTGAAGGATTTATAGTGTTTTAGGAAACATAATGATACAATGGGTGTTGGGTGCAAGATCTGATACCTTTACTGAAGTCAATGAGAAGTTCAGAGGAACTTGCTGACGGATTTGGCAGTTGCACTTAGCCCTGCAACTCGGATCGGTTCGGTTCCACTCAGAACCAAGAACCGACCCGTATAGGTTCGGTTCCAAAATTTTGGAACCAGAACCGACCCACGGTTCTAATTTGTAGAACCGGAACCGAACCGGAAATGTCGGTTCGGTTCCGGTTCTGTTCTCGGTTCTTTAAATTCTATTTCATGGACAACAAATTGCCTTCAAAAATAAGATTATTTTAACATGATGATGTATAACAACACATTGTGGGAAAGAAGCCTTAACACGACGACGAGGAGTGCACAGAGAAGGGTGCATAGTTCTTCAATGCTCCTGCTCCCAGGGTAACAGGACAAGGCATTGGGATGTCTCAAAAGAAAATAAGCGAAGAAGAGGAAAGAGAAGAATTTAGAAGAGTGCAGAAAATTGATTGAACTAGATAAGAAACTCAATGAAGAGGAAAGAGAAGATTTATTGTGCTTCACCAATGCTCTGGATGCTGAATGAAGGAAGCATGGTTATGTGCACATAAATCAAAATGGATTCTTGGGTCTGCCCTCTCTGATGTCTTTGGCTTTGATTTGAGGGCATGATTCCGTAGCAAACGCGATGGTATAGGGGGCCACTATTTCAGTGGTACTCTGTGAGCAGCCACTTTGTGCATTTATTGTCAAAGGTTAGATCTTTCTCCTCTGAGAGAAGCCACTTTGTGCATAGTGCCAAAGGTTAGGTCTGTTTCCAATCTTCCCCCGCCCATACCCCCAATGATTGGGGACTATATGGGTTCTGTTGTTGTTGTTGTATGTTGAAAGTTACAGAACCGTGCAAAAGCTAAAGGCCGGCATGATGTCTGAATGGAAGAAACTAAAGGCTTTGAGATTTGGCGGTGTATCTGTACCAATTTTATTCAAAACATCAACTGCCCCATCATCAACCATCGTCACGTCAACACTGAAGAGCCACTTAAAAAGAGACCCAGAATTTATCCACCTGCCAGAGTTATCTCAAGGGAACTACATTTCAGATCAATAAGGTAGACATAGTACCAGGTAGAAAGATGAATGTTATCAGGAATTTGAACTCCGAAGTTGAAAAGAGATGCTATACTCTAGACTAAGCCTATCCTCAGGACCTGAACTTTTGAGAAAACTAGAAGGCATTTTGAAGTCTATTGCAAAACACCCAGACAAGTCTACTAGAAGATATTCTGAGTTTTGTGATTCTACTCAAAGGAAGCTGATTGACAACTGTAGGACAATACGAATGGAGAGAGAAAATGTGGGGAAGAAGCCTTAACACGACGGCGAGGAGTGCACACAGAAGAAGAAGGGAAGAAGGCTTACAGTGCACAGCCGGCGGAGGAGCAGGAACGTTGTAATCGATGCCGGCGGGAGGAGAAGGAACGTTGTAATCGACGCCGGCGCCTAGCGGACCAGCGATGCCATTCCTGTTCGCTGGGGAGACGGGTAGAAGGGAGCCATTCCTGTTCGCTGGGGAGACGGGGATGGGTAGCGGGAGCGGCGCTACCGCGCTAGGGCTGGAGACGGGGATGGGTAGCGGGAGCGGCGCTAGGGCTGGAGACGGGGATGGGTCACGGGAGAATGACCTGAGAATAGATAAAAAATGATATTATAAAATTTAACATTTTATTTTTTTAAGTATTAAAAGTGATAATAAAAAAATATTCAAATATACGGTTCAGATCGGTTCTCGGGTACCCAACCACGGGACCCGAGAACCGAACCGAACCGCCGTTTTTTTTTTTCAAGAACCGGAACCGAACCGACCAATGTGACGGTTCGGGTCGGTTTCGGTCCGGTTCTCGGTTCTTCGGATATTTTTGCACAGGGCTAGTTGCACTGGAAGCATGAGATGAGCTCTTGTGTTAGGACCTTTACACCATTTGATGTACACCTGTAATTCCTGTTCTTTACGAGGAAGCTCCCTTGGATTGGGAGTCTCGTCATGAGTCTGAGTATGTGGAGGAATGGAATATGGTGGAGGAATCAGCAAGGATATAGTAGGAGAGCTCATTTCTTCAGGTTCAGATTCATGAAAGTAATATATGCGATGACAAAGATCCTCTTGGTAGGAGGGTGATATCATTTATACCCTTTTTGAGTAGGAGAGTAGCCAAGGAACACACACTTGAGAGCACGAGGGTCAAGTTTAGATCGGCCCGGAGAATGTATGTGAGCAAAGCACACAACCAAATATTTTTGGTTCGAGAGTAGTTGGGGTTTACCCCTAAAGTGATAACAGGGATTTGGTGCCCCAAGGCCCAAGAGGGCATTCAGTTGATGAGATAGACAGTTGTGAGAACGACATCACTACAATAGAATTTAGGAAGGTTCATAGTGAATAATAAACACCGAGCAACTTCTAAGAGATGACAGTTTTTTCGCTCAGCTACCCTATTCTGAGAAGGAGAGTGAGTACATGAAGATGTTGGATAATGCTATGATCAACATGGTAGTGTTCAAAGGGGGAATTGATATACTCCCGACAATTATCACTACGTAAAATTTGGATAGCAGCTGAGAATTGGGTAGAAACCATGTTATGAAATTTCTGAAAAATAGAAAACGCTTCACTTTTATTCTTCATTAAATATACCCAAGTAGTGCAAGAAAAAAGTCAATAAAAGTAACACACCAATGACATCAAAAAATTGAGGCAACGGGGGAGGGCCCACAAACATCAGTGTTAACGATATAAAAATGATAGTACTAGGTAACATTACATGATTAAAAAATATGATGATGTTTGACAACAACACATACATCACAAACAAGATTTTTATTCACAGAAGAAATAGCAGGAAATAAATGTTGCATGGTTGCAACAGAGGGATGACCAAGATGACTATGCCATTTGAGCAAGATAGAGGTATGTGTAGTGTGGAGAGCTTGTGGAGATGGAGACCCGCTAGAGGAGTCAAACACGTACATGCCATCCTGCATGCTATTAGAGTCGATAATCCAATGTGGAGAAAGACGAATAGTAGCATAGTCGACATTTGGTGTATATATATGGGCAAGGGTAGATGAAGAAGTAGAGGCGGTAATAGCCTCAGGGGTAAGATTATGCATTAGCCGTCGAAGTGCCTACATCTCCTTCGCAGAAAAAGACAACTAAGGTGAATTGTCTCGGGAACCTCAGTCGATGAGCCGAGTGATATGATGGAGAGTTTCTCCCTGGAGTTTTACCACGACCGCGACCACCATGTGAACCGGATCCCTCCCTTGGAGGAGGAAAGCCATGTATGCTGAAACACGTATACCGAGTATAACGAGGCTTTCCACAATAATTGCAAGTTGAGTGATTCTTATTTGTAGGCTTTGGCTTGAAATCACGAGAAATCTGACCTCCGAAATTGGGCTGATGAGCCACCAACGCCGAGTCCTCAGTAATAACAGTGGTGTTCCAAGACTGCATGCAGTCAAACTCCTGTTTTACAATGCTATAAACTTTAAAAAGTGAAGGGATAGGAATATGCCCCAGAATTTGGATGGTAATCTGATCAAAATCCCTATGTAGCCCATGTAAGAACTCAAACACGCGATTATGATCCTCCCGGACCCTAATCAAGAGCTCCTATGCATTACAGACCATGACAAGAGAGTCAAAATGGTCATATTCCTGATCAACTTAGTAAACTCAAGATAGTAAGCAAATGAAGAGCGGTCACCCCGTCAAAGAAGAAATATCTTGCAGCGTAACGGATAAATTTAGGCCGTATTCCCCTTTGCGGGAGTAAGTAAATTCAGCATGTTTCCATATGTCAGCAATAGTGCCCAGAAAAAGGTAATTTCGAGCAATGGACTCCTGCATAAAATTTGTGAGCCATGCCATAAGATGAGAGTTCTCGGACTCCCATTGAGGCCAATTTGGATAGTTCCTAGCTGGTTCGCTGGTGGAGCCAGTGGTATAGCCAAAAAGACGCCAACTCTTTAAGGTCAGGGTAGTAGATCGGGACCATGACAAATAATTTGTGTCATTCAATCAGATCATAGTGATTTGAGAGAAATTGTGATCTTGACTAGCCCGGGTAGATCCAGCGGGGTCATGGAGCTACCAGAATCAATCACGTAAATCCTCCAACAAAACTCCTCCAAGTGAACAGTGGGGGGCTACAGAGAACAAGTCTTCAAAGAGCGGAGGTCAGATAAGGCACCATTTCGGAGTTAGAAGCCTCTTTCGGAGTAAGAATCTCCTATCATTGATTTGATGCCCCCAGAATTAAAAAAAAATCCATGCATGTTGTAATTTACTCTTATTGTGCATTGAGATACCTTTAGAAACAAGGTGCATGCCAGATGATTGAGTTTGAGTGATCTCGCTAGTCTTTGAAGTTTTCCAAGTAGGACTTGGTCGAACCATACTAATTGCCTTATTAACCTCTTGGAATACCTTATTTCCATTTGTTCTTCATGGTTTAAAATTTGTGGTCTTATCATGAATATCCCAACAGGTACACGCTTTATTTTTTTATAGGCTGCACTTTGACTTCCCTCTTTACTGGGCTGCTTTCGAGTCAGAAGAATAGTTTGAAGCTAACTTAGTTGTTTTAAGTGATCGATCCCCAGAGGCATGAATAGGTGGACCTGCCCCCCAAAGCACGAGTCTTCGTATATTTTCTTCCTGTCTTCTACAAATGCTTCATTGACTGAAATTAAGGGTCTTCTTCCAAGTATTTTGCCCCTAACTGCACCTAACTATCTGATAAGGCCAATAAGGAAGTCATACACATCCTTTCTCAAGGTGATGTTTAAACTTCACATTTTCTCCATGAATCACTATTCCGCTTTGTAGAACATATCGAGTTCTTGGCATAATATTTGCAGTGAGATATAATGCGCATCTCCTTGAGACTGTTCTTGACAATTTCAAATAGTTCTCTAATAACATCTAATTTTGCTTGGCACATTGCGTAGGAGTAATATGATCTTCTGATGTTTGTCTCCATGGGATTAATCAACCAGGCCATACCCATGATTTTGTTTTTGTAAGACTCCAAGAAGCATAAACCGGACCACTTCTATTGGCCTTCTTACTAGTCCCATAATGTTCCTTATCTCACATCTTACTCAAATGACTACAACGACTGATTAGGACCACTGGATGAAACTTTGATTTTCTCCAAAAGATGGAGGTATAACAGTGGGCGAAGTATACTCAGACAAAGTGGTTCAAGTTGCCTCATTCTGTGTGTGTGACCTTCACTTAGCTCATTGTGAGCGGCTTTCATGGTTACAAAACTTTCAAGATTTGAGGAATATGATGTCGAAGTCTTTGCCCTGGCTCTCGGAAGATGGTGTTGATGGAAGGAGATCTCAATGAAGGAAGAAGTGAGCAGATTCAGATCACAGAAGAAGACAAGTGTGTGAATCTCAAAGGAGGAATACATTTTTGCTTTGAGGACGCCTAAAGAAGGTAGAGGAATCATGAAGGGCACCAAAGATGCAGACTCTGATAGAATGACTTTTTCTTCTATTCATTCTCCATTAAGGCCATGTTTGATAGGCGAGGTAGAGGTTTTTAGACGAACTTCAATGAAAAGAAAATTTTGTTGCTAATAGAGTCCTCTAGAATTCTGCGTAGATAAGTAGAAAACCTTCCATTTTCAGTGCTTTGCAAATTGATGTTACTACTGCTATTTGTTAATCTGTTGAAGAAAGTAATTTTGGAGTTTTTGTGGCCGATAAGGTAAGTACTATAATGTTTGACCACAACACAGAGAGAACTAATATAGAAGTTAAACTATTTATTCAAATGAGTTCAACAATTCATAAATCATAATGGCTGCTCTGGCTGTGGATCCACTGCAGCAAAGTGGTGCACGTTAACTTTAGACACCAAAAGGTTAAAATACTATAAGCTTCAATATAGCTTCTAGTTCTCCATCAAAATTTTCAAATGATTTGACTTTTATTTCTTGTAAGCTTTAATATTTCAGAATTGCATCTACAGCTGTTTTTCTTGATATATGTTTGTGGGATTAATGCTTATGATGTTTAGAGCATTTGAATTGGCATCATACCATTGGATATACATATCAGTTTTCCAAAATTGATGATGTTATAGGCTTTTGCAATAAATCAATTGTTATATGCCCAAGTCATGAAAATATGTCTTCAATAAACTAAGAGATGCACTACATAATCTTGTTCATGGCAATACTTACATATGATTGTTTGTTTATTGATTTGGGTGAACTTCATGAAGCCAATGAAACTTTGATTAATTGGTTAAAACACATCTGTTCAAAATCTTAGTTCAAGAGGTAATACACTTTATAAATTTTCTACAATAACAACTAGATTAAATTTATGTTGAGAATTTTCTCTTCCAATTGCTCCTAAATCTATGTGGACTTAATAAGCGTGGTTTTAATCTTAGTGTTCCTGTCAGTACTTAAGACACTCATATTTTGCAAAGTCAGGATCTAAATTAATCAATCCCAAAGCTGTAAAGCAAAGTGAACAGTTGGCCACGTAACTAGCAGATTTTTCAAACTTTTTTAGAGAAATTGATCTTGATAGACAATTGATTCTTTTTGTAACTCTACTGTTATGTTCTTAAAGTGGAAAAAATGTCTATTATGTGTTTATCTGCTTCCAGAAGTATCATATTTACTCCCTCTTTTCCCAAATTTTTCTAATGCATTTTGACAATTTTGGTTGAGATAAGATATCTGCATGTAGGTCAGGCATTTGATTAATATTAGCTATTAGATGCATGAGCTGAGAGTTTGAAAATATTTATTCGTCAAAATCTATTTAAACATTATATTACACATCTATTTATACATAAGAATGAGAGGCCTTAAACCAGCACTAGAGGTGTGAGACTAAAGAGAAAAAGAAAGAATAATAAAACTATTGGGCCTTCGTATGGGCCTTTATATTGGGCTTTATTCACATGCTTGTTTTGGGAAAGTTGAATTTCTCATCCCAGAGACTTCTTCAGTTACTTTAGCACCCGTAGAGGAATTTTCTTGATATGCACCTGCCCAGGATCCCTAATGTATATGTGATATCAGGACGAGTGTGTGTGAGGTAGATAAGCCTTTTCACTAATCTTGTGTAACTTGAGGAGTTTACTTTCTCTCTGTCTTCATCTGGGGTATCCGATGATGCACAACCAAGCATCCCCGTTTCTTCAGGAAATCCAAGACATATTTCCTCTGAGAAATGAAGATTCCATGATTTGACCTCGCAACTTCAATTCATAAGAAGTATTTCAGCTTTCCTAAATCTTTGACTTTGAATTTCATGCACATGTGAGTTGACTGGCTTTCCCTTCTGATCCCTTCTTTAAAAAACACGGTGGAAACTTCATGTATACCTCCTCTTCAAGATCGCTATGTAAAAAAATATTTTTTTCATGTTTAGTTGTTGCAGTTCCTATCCCAGGAATGCAACACATGATAATGTTGATGGAATCCATCTTGGAAACCAACGCAAATGTTTCATGAGTCAACTCCAAGGGTTTGATTATATCCATGGGGGACTAGCCTTGCTTTGTGTCTCTCTACGACCCCTGCTGGATTTTGTTTGATTGAAAACAGTCATTTTGATCCAACAATTTTCTTCCCAGATGAGAGAGGAGATAATTACTAAGTCTAGTTCTTCTCCAATGCAACCATATCTTCTTCCATTCTGGTATATCAACGACTTCCTGCCAAGTTTTAACAAATATTAACAGAGGACAAAGAGGAAATGAAGTCTTTATGTACCGGGGTTAAATTTTAATATGAGATATAATTGGCAATATGATATTTTACGAAGGCTATCTTACTCTTAAGATGCATGAGATGTTGATGGAGGTCTTCGTCAGGACCTGGTTCAGAAGTTTGTATCTGCCATGTTGGAATTACATAGGTTTGTACAATCTTAAGACCAACATTCCTCCATTGATATATCTATGAAAGAAAAGGAATTAGTCTCCCAACAACATTAGTTAAGGTGATGATATGAGTAGACATGGTGATTGAAATAATGGGAGTAGGAATATATGCAGCCACAATGGGAAGGAGAATATTGGGAGCATCGACATCAGTGTCCCTCCCCCCCTGACGAGCGTCAAAGAATGGTTCACCTTCACAAAATGTAACGTTCGTGGTACAAAAGAAGTGTCAAGAAGATGGATGGTAGCAATGGTATCCTTTCACAGTAGAGGAGTATCCAACAAAATTGCATTTGTGGAAACAAGCATCGAGTTATCATGATTGAGTTGAAGAACATAAATTAAACAAACGAATCTAAACACACGAGGAGTTAGATGAGAGGTGTTGATGACACATTTGGTGGACAAGCGAGAGATAGGGGAGACATATTGCATAATACTAGATGGGAGCCAGTTAATGAGGTATTCTCCAGTGAGGACAACTTCTCCCCAATAAGATTTGGGAAGATCTATTGTAGTAAGAAGACATTGTGTAACTTCTATGAGGTATCTATTCTTCCGTTCAATAACATTTTGGGTGGAGGTATGTACGCATGTGGTTCGATGGAGTATACTATAATCAACAAGATATGTTCCCAAAACACCATGGTTGTCGTACTCCCCCTTGTCATTTCGAAGGACATGACTGATACTGCCAAATTTTGTGACCATCATTTTGAAAAAGAGTTTAAAGCAATCAATAACGTCATTTTTATGTTTTAATAAGTAAACCCAAATAGAGCTAGAAAAAAGTCAATAAATATCGCAAACCAACGGTGACTAGATAAAGAGATTATAGGAGAAGGTTCCTAAATATCTGTATGAATAACATCAAAATGAAACATATTAAAACATGAAATACGAGTCAGATTATGCCGTGTATGTTTTGAGAGTTCACTAATATCACAAACAAAATTACTTATAGAACTGGAAAACATATGAAACATCTTGAGAAGATAACTAACGGAGGGGCGTCCGAGACGTTGATTGCATCGTTGCACATTCACAGAAGATGGAGTAAGGGCACTGTAGAGAGCTCAATGCGCTTGTTGGTCCAAGATGTATATGCCCTTATAGTTCCTATTGCTGCTAATACGCTGCTTTGTTGCCAGATCCCGAAAAACACAATCATTAGAGATGAATGTTGTTATGGAGCAGTTTAAGGATGTGGAAAGCGACTAATTGATAACAAATTTCAAGGAAATGTGAGAACATGTAAAACAGATGTGAGGGACATGACAAAGGAACATACGACAATTCCTTTGCCAGCAATGGAAGAAAAAAAGTCATTGACAGTGATAACTTCATCACGACTCGGGGGGGGGGGGGGGGTGTATGAGGTAAAACTTGACGATTCCCCAGTTATGTGATCAGTCGTAGCAAAATCGATGATCCATTCAGATTGGATTACAGAAGCAGATTGTGCGCTTGGAGTACCCAAGGTCGTGAAGACATCAGTGGAAGAGTTACCCTGAGAGTGCACGATGCCGCAGAGCATCAAATTCTTTAGTGGAAAAACTGTCGGAGGAGAACTTACCAATATTGGCTTCATGTGCTTCAGTGGCATGAGCAGTAGAAATATGAGAGGGTTGACAAGGACCACCACATTCACAACTACCATTGCCTTTCCGCAAGAATCTCGTACATGATTTTGTTTTCCATAGTGATCCCACAACCAAACAGGTGAATCTGAAAGAGGAAGGCCTTAGCCAGTACCAGCAAGAGTGGAACGATCAGTCACTCTGTCGGAATTAAGAGAATGTCGGCAATCTTCATCACCCAAGACAATGATGAATGCTTCTCGAAGAGAGGGAAGAAGCTGACGGTTCAGGACATGTGTGTGGACCATGTCAAAGTCCATAGTGAGGCTCATAGGGAAGACATGGAGACGATATCGATTCTCCTTTGTCTTCAAAGCACCGACATCAATAGTTCATGCTGGAGTGAAGTCCTCAAAGTAGTCAAGTTCTTGATAGAGGCACTCGAACTCAGAGAATTAGGCGACAACACTAGATGAGCCTTGTTTGAGTTCAACAAGATGTCGGGCGAGCTCATACATTTGTGTAGAGCTACCAATTTAAGAATAACTCTCGCGTGCCCGAGTCAATATCTCAAAGGTGGAATCCGTAAGCATGCACCTATGATAAACTAAGGAAGACATTGAGTGGAGGTGTCACAAGACCACCAGATAGCTATCAACATCCCACTTCCGCCATGAGGATCAACACTGGGAGGTTGAACAATATCTATGCACTTATATAGTCCATGTCTGCGGATGACATTCTACGCCGCCCTGGACCATTCAAGATAATTGGAGCCGTCCAAAGGCACGGTGGTAATCCAGAAAGAGCTGGATGAACCATGAGTCCGCAAATGATCGTTACCCGAATGGTTTGTAATAGGAAAGGGAGTCTGAACACTCGAATCCGAGAAGCTCACCATGAAAAAAGAGAGATGAAAATCGAAGCTTGATAGTGAACAAACAAATAAGCTTTGCTAGCCCAGGAAAGGGCTTAAGCGAGAGCAGGAGCTTGTAGAAAGGTAGCTCGTGGGAAGAAAGCTCAGGGAAGTGAGCTCGCAGGAAATGGGCTCATTGGAATAGAACTCGCTGGGAGTGCGGTCACATGAATAGTGCTCTCCAGAAGTGAGGGTAAGTGAGCTCGTTGGAGTAGAGCTCACTGGAATAAAACTCGCAAGGAGTGCGTTCGCATGAATAGAGCTCGCCGGAAGTGAGCTCGTTTGGAGTAGAGCTCGTTGGAAGGGAGCTTGCAGGAAGAGAGCTCGCGGGAAGGAGTCTCGCTGGAGTGGAGTTCGCAAGAGGTGAGCTCAAGAGACGAGAAGCTCACTGGAAGTAGAGCTCGTGGGAAAGAGGTGAGTTCA
Source organism: Dactylorhiza incarnata (assembly GCA_033032865.1). Taxonomy (NCBI): domain Eukaryota; kingdom Viridiplantae; phylum Streptophyta; class Magnoliopsida; order Asparagales; family Orchidaceae; genus Dactylorhiza; species Dactylorhiza incarnata. The sequence goes on from JAWHQI010000316.1 coordinate 2,196,661, forward strand.
CGTGAAGGAGGTAGAGCGCGCATGAGGTTAGTTTGTGAGAAGAGTGCACATGAAACACACAGGAAATAGTCAAGTTCGCAGGAATGAGTTTGCGAGAAGAGAGCGCACAGTAAGGCAAGCTAGTATACATCGAGATCAGAGACCACAGTTCGAGAAATTTGCAAAAAAAAGTACTTGCTCTGGTACCAAGTTGAGAGTTTGAAAATATTTATTCCTCAAAATTTATTTGAACATTACATTACACATCTATTTATACACAAGGAGGAGAGACCTTAGACCACCACTAGAGGTGAGACTAAAGAGAAGAAGGAAAATAATAAAACTATTGGCCTCCTTATGAGCCTTTACATTAGGCTTTATATACAATAATTCAACTTGGTGAACTATCATTAGCATACAAAATCCTGACATATTAGTTGGTAATACTGAATCTTGAATTCAGAGATCAATAGAGGTTGCCATTTAAATGACATTATGCATTATAAAATTTTCCATGCTATATACAAATCTTTGCTCCATCTTGTTGTTCTAGGTGGTTCAGGATATAATGGTGTGTCTGCACAGGGCTTCCAGTCAGATGGAGATTCAAATAACACTACGGTGTGCATGAATTTCTACTACCGTTCCTGTTCTTATCATTATCATTTGGCTAATCTATTATTTTTTACAGGTATTCGTGGGAGGACTTGACCCAAATGTTACTGAGGACGAGCTTAAGCAAATCTTTTCTAAGTATGGCGATGTTGCCTCTGTGAAAGTTCCAGCTGGGAAGCAATGTGGTTTTATACAATTTGTTCAAAGGTTGTTTTAAATTTTCTCTATTAGAATGTGATAGGCATAAAGCTGATTAGCAATCAATTTTTACGGTCACATTTCGCGATATTGAATCATGGTTCTCAAGATGTGATTGTTTTGGCAGAAGCAATGCTGAATCGGCTTTGCAAGCGCTCAATGGAACCCTGATAGGGAAGCAAACAGCTCGTCTGTCATGGGGTCGCAATACCGCAAATAAGCAGGTAGGTTATCTTGGCATTCTTATTGTTCCAACAACAAATGATGAATTAATGCATAAATCAAGTCATTTGACCCGCCTTTGTTTTTGTTGTTGTCATTTTCTTTTACTATTCTAGAAATTTGATGCAGCTTTTAGGTCCACTTTATATATATGGTCATAGAGACACTTGTTATGGGCTCGTCGGAGGTGTGGCCGGAGGGTACAGTGGAGCCGGAACCGCGGCTGCCTAGGCGGGGTGTACTCAAGAGGAAAGAGCTACTAAGATCTCATAAACAAGACAAAGGAGAAGAGATTAATTCTTGCATAACATTACAAGACCCAGGGCGCCCTTTAAAAAGAAGATACAATGGGGGCATAAATGTAATTAAGCTCCCCAACAACAATTACACATAGAACGATACAACATAAATAATGACACGCTATCGACTCAACATAAAGATACAACATAATAAGGACACAACAACATAATTGGGCCTGTGGTGAAGTAGGCTTCCTGAGCCAGCTGAAGTCGACGGGCGCACAATCTGGCTAAACTCATAACAGTTACCAAGTTCCTGGGAGTTTCGAATTCGACAAGCGCAGTCGTTCTTGAAGCCCGATTGTAAAGACGGTGACCCGCATCTCAGGGGCTATCCTGCCGTGAGCCAGAAGAACCTGAAACTATTTCAGATATCCATCAACCGATCCTGTTTGATGTAATGTCGTGAGGGCCCCAAGGGGGTTGTTGCGAATCGGTAGTCCAAAGAGAAGGTTGCATGCCCTCTTAAAGTCGCGCTAGATCAATCCAGGACTGTCGGTCTGTAAACGGGTGAACCATAACTGAGCAATATCAAGCATGTGGAAGGAGACCAAACTTATCCATTCGATCAACGATGTCTACTAATGGCAAAAAAATTGTTTGCACCTGGTGAGCCAGCTTAAGGGATCGTCACTCCCATCATAAGTTGGGAAGGCCAACTTAGTGTAACGGGGCACGATGTTGATGTCAGGTGGTATCATGGTGGGGGGATCAGGTCGAAGGAGCAACGGTGGAGGCGGCAGATTACTGCAAGCTTGCTCTTGTGTTGGAGGAGTGGACACTTGCAGAGCGGAAGCGAGATGGCACTTGGAGAGGGTAGCAATGGTCACCGCACCAAAAATGTTGAAACCGTCAACCGGTCTCTGAGTTCGGACCCACAGGGGGTGTAGCCCGTGCCTACTTCTCCCTCACTCAACTCTCCTGACCGAAGATGAAAAATCTGGAACAGACCCTAGGCTGCAGCGAGGAGGTCCCGCCACACACCCGAAAGATCTTAGAGAGCTTCCCCTCCCAAACCAAAGCTCAGCCGAGCACCTTGGAGGGCACTAGCAGCCAACTCCGAAAACTGCCTGGAGGAGAGAGCTCAAAAGATCTGATCTCCTCCAACGTACCCTTAAGGGTCTATTTATAGATTTTCCAGTCCTGGACTGCAAATAGCGTAAATCCGCCTTCTGGTTTTACTAATCGCACCCCAAATTGGTCTGCTAACAGCCTAACTCCGCTGTTCTGAAGGGCTATTGGCAGCCCACAAAGGGTACCTAGGTAATTTCCCCCCAAAGCCTTCTGGGCGAGTGGTCCGTGAAGGCACCACTCGCCGGGCTCCTTGCCCGCCATATTTCACCGGGCGAATGGCTCATGAGGACACCATTCGCCAGGCGCTCGACTCGCTCGGCGGGCGAGGTCTTGGGTACCTGCTCTCGCCTATCTGCTTTGACACCTATGCGAGTGCCCCGCGAGTGGGGCCTCACTCGCCCAAGGGTCCTTAGACTCTTATTCTGCATCTTGACCTGCCACCTAGCCTCTGGGGCCCCCTGGACCCACTCGGTGAATGCGGGGTTGTACAGCGCGAGGAGAGAGAAATGGAGCGAGTTACGAGTACACATGTTTCTGGCGGGCGAACGTGCTCGAACTTGGTGTGCCATGTGAACCGTGGTGTTTCCCTATGTTGACGTGAAATAAAATCTCCCGCAACTGATTGAACCTTGAATTAATTAATTTGAATGAATTAAATAGTCGGCGATCGAAGTCAACCCTCGACTGGAAGTAACGGAGTAAGTTATGTAAGGCATGACGTGTCGAACGGGTGGCACGACTCTTTACGGGGTGTCGGTTACAGAAGACGATGTGTCGAGCGAGGTCGATGTCGGTTGCCTTACGCAACTGCGGTTACGGGAGGTAACACAGAGAGCGCACACATCGGGCGAGATCGTCGCAGGAGGTCCTTACACGGTTGAGGCTTCGACTGCAGCATAAATGGAAGTTCCGACTAGCTCTGGAATATTGTCTAGTCATCAGATCCAGCGACAGACACGCTCGGCAGAATCAACGGAGTCTATTGAATGATCTGAGTGCCCGATGGCTTATGATGGACTGTGAGGATGCATGCAGGATACGAGAACGACGGGATGCGTTGGAATCAGATTTCTTTGCCCGGCTGAACACCAGGAAGATGAACCAAAGGGTTTCGACGAACTAGGGTGCGCTGGAGTCAATCTTCTCCAGAGTCGAAACTCAGAGGGCTTGCGTCGGTTGCTTTTCTCCCTTTTTTGATATGTGGTTGGGTTGGCCGGAAGAGAGGAGAAATAATGATTCGATCTGATACTATGTTGTTATGGGCTCGCCGGAGGGTACAATGGAGCCGGAACCGCGGCTGCCTAGGTTGGTTGTGCTTGGGAGGAGAGAGTTACCAAGATCTCATAGACAAGAGAATGGCGAATGGATTAATTCTTGCATAACATTACAAGACCCAATGAGTCCTTTAAATAGAAGATACAATGAGCATAAATGTAATTAAGTCCCCCAACGACAATTACACATACAACGACACAACATAAACAACGACACAAAATCGACTCAACATAAAGATACAACATAATAACGACACGACCACATAATCTGACATGAAGCTCATAACAACACCCCGCTTCTTGTCTCATTGTAGGGATGAAATTTTGAAAATCTCTCTCTGAATGTAGTTGTTTTTTATATGTCGTAGTAGCCATGTTGCTATTTTCTTCTAAACTCATCCCTTTCTTCTACCTTTTCCCTATTCATCTCTATGAGGGAAGCCCAGTTCAGCTAAGATTTTTATACTAGTTTGTTGCAAGAGATTCATAATCTGCAATGCTAAAATATATCTTGCATGTGACTATCACACTTCTTCACATATATTCTCATGTACTACTTGGATTTTTATTCAGAACCAATGATTCTTATCTCCGCGCGCCTTTATTCTTGGTCCTTAGATCGTCGTTTCTAAAGGCTTTTTCATTTATCCTCAATCATTAATATCATGTATTTATGGAATATATTAATTATTTCAAGACGCAAGCTAAAAACCCTCGAGGTAATCATCGCCATCTTCATCCATCTATCACCACATAATTAGCTCATCAGTCATCTCCTTTATGCATCAATTCTCTTTATTTCTTATGGCTTTACTAATTTGAAGTTTGAAGATGCGAGTATAACATGCTTTTACCATCAATCTCATATCATGATTTTAAAATTTCCTTTATGTTTGGGATAGTTGTAGCGTTTGGGCGGGTGGTGGTTGGAGAAATTGTGGTTGCAGACGAAACAATGGAATCGCAGATGCGTTTGTAACTTCAAGGGCAGCGTTTCGGCCCCTTCATTTTACGGCTAACGACCGACTTTATTTGGATGTCTGTGGCGACGATGACATTTCGACCCAAAACACTCTTTTGAGGAAATGAAATTTGTATTTGTAGCTACCCAAACACTACCATAATTTGCCCTCACTTAGTTCTTCTGAACACAACCTTTAGTCTCCCATCATTCACAGCTTATTTTCTTCTCCAATTCATAAGTTGTTCCCAAGCTTCCTCATTTGTCTTTTGGGCTTCGTTTGGCGCAGCTTATTTGCTCCGGTGACTTTGATAAAAAACGCCATTATCATAGAATGTATGTTTCGCGAGACAAAGGTTATGACTGCTATAAAGAAAATAAACTAGTTTTGAGCATAAAATGCATGAATTGTTTTATGTGAGGCCGGGCGTTCACGAACTACGGTTCATGACCACGGCGTTCACGACCGCCACCACCGCGCCAAACGAAGCACAGTGATCTCCTCTCATAGATTGTCATTTTTTAAATGATTTTTTCAAATATGAAACAAATTTACCATTTAAGTTTATTGTCCATGATTCTGATGCCTATAACAATTGCCGAACCAATCTTTTGCGTGTAATCCGATCACAAACTCATTGAGCTGATGCATCGCGTTGGTTTTCAGATGAGGTCGGATCCTATGAATCGGCGGAGCGGAGGTTACTATGGCCCTCAAATGTACGGCGGATATGGTTATGCCGTGCCGTTTCAGCATCCCGGCATGTACGCTGCCGCCTACGGCCCTTACTCCATGTACGGCTTCCAGCAGCAGGTGAGCTAGTAGCAGCCAATGGCGTTGACGAAGATGATGACGAACGAAGACGGGGGCGAGCTAGCAGCTGATTCAGCCAGAACTGGTTTCCTGGTTAGGGAGCGATGGGAAAAATAGGTGCAGTGTAAAATAGACCTACAAACTAGTACTGACTCGGTAAATTCCTCAACTTCTGAGGCCATTTCTCACATTCTTTAAAAATTTTGACTGGTAATTTGTGATGAAATTAAATTATTTGTACTGCATTATGCTCTTAAATTGTGATGCATTCTTTAGAGATATGCTTTCTTGCCTTGTTATGAAATGGTAGTTCTATGTGGTGAACTGGTGAATCCTTGCTGGAGTTGAGCAGTTCTTGATTCCGTTTGGCGCGGCGGTCGTGAACGTGGTGGTTATGAACCGTTGTTCGTGAACGCCCGACCTCACCTAAGGGATTTCATCCACTTTTATGTTCAAAACTAGGCTTCGTTTCCGCGGAAATCATCCGCGTCGCTGGACCGCTACCGCGGTTCCCGCGGCGCGGATGATTTCCGCGGGAAATCCGAGGTTTCGCGCGGCAGGGGGAGCCCCACCGCCCGACCGCGGACCCGCCAAACATGCGGAAACAACGGCGGGGCGGTTTCGTCCGCGCGACCGGCGCGGATCCACCCCGCCCAACGAAGCCCTAGTTTTCTTTTCTTGGTGTTCGTCGTAACTGATATCTTGCCAAACACGCATTTTATAACGGCGGCGTCAGTGAGCAAAAACTCGGCGCCAAAAGGAGCCCTTATTTCCATTGATTATTAGTCATTTTATGCAAGCAAACAAACTAATGAGTTCTTGTAATTTGTTCCTGCTGCTAATAATTGAGCGAAAAAGGAAGAATCTCTTATGTGCCTACTCGGAGGAAGTAGTCAGAGGCGGGGATGATGATGGCGGAGGATACGCATGCCTTTATATAGGGTTACAAGACACCAAACTTATAATTACTAACTTCTAACCGCTAACTCTCAACAACCACATAATTAAATCACCATATAAATAATAACAGACAACAACGATGACAATAATAAAAGACCAACGTATTATATGGCGTCACACAACGCAAAAAATTACATGATTGCCCTAAAAAGGGCTACGTTCATTTGACAAATTTCGTCAATGACAAATTTCGTCATGAAGATTAGAGTCATAGATAGTATAGAAAGAGAACACGGCCATGCCCAAACCCTAAAACCATCGTATTATATGGCGTCGTATTATTTGACCATTTCCCGGACTCTCGCTGCACGAGGTTGCTCTGTGCACCGGGCTGCCCTTTTATTAGATTTGGCAAAATTGCTACATCTGCCCTACAATTTTGCTACATTTTGAAGGGGAGCCTTGGCGCACCGGTTAAGGTGTTGTCGTGTGACCTTGTGACCTTGTGGTCACAGGTTCGAGTCCTTGAAGCAGTTTCTTGTAAAAATGCAGGGTAAAATGTTTGCCTACATTTCACCCTTGTGATGGGACCCTTCCCTTGGACCCTCACTGCAGGGGGATGCTTCGTGCACCGGGCTGCCCTTTATGAAATCGGTCCCAAAACTATTTTCTATGTTATAAAATAATTTTACACGACGTTTTTTGCTCTGGTGAGTTTGGACGAAAACACCATGGTCATGGAATGCATGTTTGTCATGACAACGGTTATGGCTGCCACTAAGAAAAGAAAACTAGTTTTGAACATAAAAATGAATGACGTTTCTTAGGGGAGGTCGTGCGTTCACGAATGACGGTTCATAACTAGCGCGTTCACGGCCGCTACCGCCGTGGAGACGGTCCTCCTTTCATGATTCTTGAAAGCTAGTGGATTCCGGCATAGAAAGCGAGGCATGGATGCTCCGGAGAAACACTCCTTGAAAGCCGATGCATCTGCAACTCCCCCTTCCATGATTCTTCCTTGCGTGCAACTCTGTTCTACGAGAGAGATATTTATGTGCGCATAACGCACGGTGATAAAAAAGATCACAGAGCGGGAGCAAATAGAGCCGTATGATCGCGATCCAATGACGAAGATGATATGTGAAAATATACGGGCGTATTTGTATAATACGATAGTATTAAATACTGACGGTATTTTAGTTCAATCATGCGCGGAAAATCGTGCCAGCGGAAATAGATGGTGTGATCGGAGGTTCCGCATCGTGATCTTAGGTGCGTTACTCGCCCCAACAATTTATTCGTTCTACGAAGAACAATGTAGCAGCTTTTGTTTCGGAGGTAGACGACATGAACTTGATTCATAAAATGGAGAAGCTTCCGACTCATCGGCAAAAAAAAAAAAATTGTTGGACTATGTTATAAAGCAAAATTGTGGATTAATACGGCTAAAAAGAGTTGTTTTTGTTTGTTGGTGCTGAGCGGCCGGCCGCCGTCCTGTTTGGCTGGCGATGGGTGAATTCTGCTCTCCGCGAACAATGTTTTAGCCCCATTTTGGCTGCGCCCAGCGACCTGTGGTGCCATCAATGGGCGCCGCTGCCGGTTGAACCCTGCTGCCGGCTAATCCCTGCCAAACGAGCCATAAACTGCACTAGGCAGCTAGGGATGGGTTTGTAAGAGTTGTGAATCTGGGGGAGCAATACGGGTCTATTCGTTTGGACGGAATTTAGCTCCTGGTTTGCCCGGGGGTGCGTTTTTTTCGCTCGGGCGAGTATTCTTTACACACACGAGCATTTTACATTCAGGCGCGTCTTTTCACCCATGCGTTTGTTTTTTTTCGGTCGGCACGCTTTTTTCTCTAGTGAGAGTTTTTTTTGAACGGACGCGCATTTTTCGCCCCGCCACACTTTTTTAGCCCGAGGCGCGTATTTTCGACAGGTCGATCATTTTTCGTACGGGCGAGCATTTTTCGCATGAGTGAACGTTTTTCGCACGAGCGAGTGGTTTTCATACAGGCATGCATTTTTTCACTCGGGCGCGCGTGTTTTGCCATGTCGCACATTTTTTTTGCTCGGGCGCACATATTTTGCCCGGGGCGAGTGTTTTCGCCCAATCGTGCATTTTCCGCACGGGCGAGCATTTTTCTTACGGGCGTGTTTTTTTCGCCACAACGCTCATTTTTTACTCGGGTGCGCTATTTTACGCACAGACCCGCGTATTCCGCCCGGGAAGCGTATTGCCAGAGTGCATGTTTTTCGTTTGTGAGAGCTTTTTTCGCCTGTATGCGCTTTTTTTCGCCTGGACGCACATTTTTTCATCAACACGTGACTCACCTTTATTTGTGGGTTTTCGCCTGAGCGCGCGTTTTCACCCCGGTTCATGTTTTTTTCCCCGGGCGGGTTTTTTTTGCCACAACACTCATTTTTTGCCCGGGCGTGTATTCCGTCTGGGCATGCGTATTCTGCTCGAGCGCACGTATTTTGCCTGGGCGTGCGTATTCCGCCCGGGCACGCACATTTTCGTCCGGGTGCGCGCTTTTCTCCCGGCCTCGCACATTTTCGCCTGCGTGCCCGAGCACGCTTTTTTTCGTCAAGGTGCGCATTTTTTGCTCCTGCACGCGCAATTTTATGATTGAATTTTATTTAACAAATGAATAACAAAATTAATCAATTCCACTATATTTTTCAATTCTGTTTATTTTACCGAACACTATTATTGGAAGTAGAGCAATTTCAATTCCTAGAAGAATTGGAAAATTAATCTTACAAACGTACGGGCCCTCCATGTTTTTATTAAAAAAGTTTATGTAAATAGTCCGGATTTTCCTTGTGAATTCCTTCAGAGTAAAACTACTCTCCCTGTAGAGTAAAATTGTATTTTGCACGCCGCGACAAATAAAAATAGGGAGCTGTTAAAGGTAAGGATGAGCATATTATTCGAAACTCGAAAATCACTCGAATATTGATCAGAATCAGAATCGGTTACAATTGATTCAACTCAATTTGAGTCGATTCAATTTGACTCGAATTTGATTTCGAGTCGATTTCGAGCCAGCCATGAATCGCTCGAAATATGATTCGAGTCAACTCGAATTGATTAAAAACATTATGAATTTATTAATATATTATTATTTTAAAATTAAAAACACTAAATTTTAAATTCAAATACAAATATTGAAGGCTTTAAATGTTTCATTTGCTAAATTTAAATGTTTCCCAATTTAATTTCGAGTCAACTAGGATTAAAGAGAAAATTTGCTCAATTTCGAGCAAACTTGATTCGATTTCGAGCCAGCTCGATTCGATTTTGAGCCATCTAAATTCGATTTCTAGCCAACTCGATTCGATTTCGAGCCAGCTCGATTCGATTTCGAGCCGACTCGGAATCGATCCATTTCGAGCCGAGCCGGCTCGACTCGAAATCGATTTCATTTCGAGCCGAGTTCGACTCGAAAATTTTGATTTCGAGCCGAGCCCAAATCGCTAGAACTCGACTCGATATCAACCCCAGTTAAAGGCACCGCAATTTTGGCTAGTGACGCCGCTTTGTTAAAGGCACCACACTTTTTTTGAAATTGTAAGGACACTCATATTTGTTACTTTCAGCACAATTTTGTTAAAGACAATCATATTTGTTACTTGCAGCACAATTTTGTTAAAGTCACCATAAATGAATTTTAAGTTTATCTCTTGTTTTTTGGTACAAATACCCCCCCCCCCCCCCCCCCCCATACTAATAGAGCTGGAGGAAGAGAGAGCAGAGCATGAAAGAGAAGATCAAAGAAGAGCCTCGACGTCGAGCTCTCCAGAATACTTTTTTCTGGCAAACAATTTTGCTCTCCTGAGAGAGCAAAGCAAGCAAAAATGCACGCCGCAGCATCTCGCCGTGCCCGTATCCAGATCATGGACACAGACTCGCTCAAAAAAATTCACAGAGTTTCGATCATAAAAATGGACCATTCGAGACGAAATATTACCCCAAAAGTTCCAAACGAACAAGTATCTTGACCTTTTACGTGATTCGTGTTGGTCTACGATTTATATACCACTAAATATTCATCCATAACGAGCAACGAGCAGGTCGAGCGTAGCTATTAGGCCATCTTTCTTGTGATTCTACAATCAAATTGCAAATGTTGTCATAATCATCAACACAAAAACTACATTATGATAGAATAGCAGCATAAATTCTATAGATTTAGAGCATTGTTAATAGCACACTTGATTTCACTATTAGCCTCCGTGCGATATTTGCATCCCATGCAATTCCATTTTCACACAGGCAAGCTATTAGCACCCCATAATTTCCAAATTGCTCCCTTTTTGTGACGTCCGCGTGGAGGAATTTCAGCCCGAGCTCCACTGCCATTCACAGTTCTGCCGATCCACACTTCCGACCATCCCTCCAAAGAGAGCCTAAATGCGCAGCTTCAAGTTGTCGAACCAGCTTCACAAAGGGTTACCTAACACAGATGTTAATCGGTCGAAGAAGGCAAAGATTTTTTCTGAAACAATCCTAAGACCAACACATGAAGATACTAATTCCTAACTTAGGAGCTTGTAGATGTCTAGCCATGTCGGTCGAGAGAAATAACTCATCAAAATTAAAGAAAAAATGTTGAAAGCTTCATTTGAAACTCTTTCTAGTTTTAAAAAGAAATGTAATTGCAAGGGGTAACAAACATGAACCCATGCAACAAGGGGGCGAGTGTTAGGGAGGCCGGAGAAGGGCAGTTGGAACGAAGATAGGAGGAGGCGCAACGTGGCTCGAAGGCATGGTGACGGGAGAAATCCCTTCTGCGTATGTGGGGGGATGCGATTTTAGTGTTGAGGTGACACTATACCACTAGAAAATCAAAATATATGTATTTTTATAGGGCGCTAATATGATAAACAGAGGTGCTATTATAAATGCTCTAGATTTATTGTGTTATAATGCCAAACTCAACTTAAACAATTCTCCCCATCTTTTACACAACTTTCATAATGCATTTAATTCCATAGTATTTACAACTATATCTTGATGTTGGAGACAATTTAAGCTATATTTTACTTGTTATATCTCTGCAATAATGCATGGAACTCTAGGTACTTTAAAAAAATAGAAGAACTCTCCCCTCGCACCGATCGGTTGAGCCGAGTTGAGTACAATATTCTTAACTGTTTAAGCAGTCGATAACAGAAAATGCGACGATGCCCTCGTAGATTCTCATTGCAAGCATGCATGCGGCCAGAATTTTTTTTAACAGCTTCATAGATTGCAATCGCCGTGAACCCTACGAATAAGGTGTTGACACGAACGAATAGAGGTGGATTGCACAAACGAAAATCCCTTGGAGCTTATGAAGCACACACTTATAACATGCTTACGTATTCCTTCTGAAACATTTCAAAGTTGGAAAACTTTTTAGAAATTCTTGGAACTCGTCCCCGAAATTCTCGAAAAAATTTTCTTTTAATTTTAGATATAAAAAATTTCAGATACTTATATTAATTTATACTAATATTTAATTAATTAAAATTTTCAAAAACATATTGCATATTCTAGGTTTTATGAAAATAGCATTTCCCGGTATCCGTATCGTATTGTCTCGAGTATCCCATCCCCGTGCAACAATACTTGTAGCGATGTTTTACCTTAACAGAGACTCTTCTTTATCGCTTATCTAAATATTGATCACGCATTATTACCCCGAACGTGTCATTAGCTTCTCCGCGTGCCTTCTCAAACCTTGAGCTTCAAGTAGTTTGCATCACAGTTATATTGCTAGTGTCCATGGGACCAATATGCCTTTTCATATGCTTAGTTACAATAATTGAGTTTGAGCTCAATCCGAAATCGAAGACGTGAACTCCGAATTGAGCCTAGTTCAAGGCTCCGTTTGGCGCGGCGGCGGCAGTCATGAACATGGTGGTTATGAACCATCGTTCGTGAACGCCCAACCTCACCTAGGGAGTTTCATCCATTTTATGTTCAAAACTAGCTTTATTTCCTAGGCGGCGGTCATATCCACTGTCATGCCAAACATACATTCTAAGACGTTGGAGTTTTTGTCGAAACTCACCGGAGCAAAAAAAAACCCGCGCCAAACATAATATGCCCAAGTCGAGTCAAGTTCTTTACATTAATGTCATTACTTAAATGAAACGTCTTTAATTATTACTAAACAAATCATTATCCGTTAAAATATATCTAATACACCAAACATAATATGCAAACAAGCATAGGGTTAATTACAGGTTGCACCACTCGATCTTTCATAATTACATTTACATCCCCTCTAAGTTCAAAAATGCCCTTTCCCTTAGAAATATGGATGAAAAATGATTGAATCACCCAATTATTTTACGATATTCAATTTTATCCTTTGTAATGACTCTACATTGAAAAATGCGACTTTTTACTTCATAAATATATACCAAAAGTGATAAAAATATGTCAAATTATTTTATGATATTTCAATTTTACCCTTCGTAATAACTCTACGTTGAAAACAATAAGTTACATTTTATCCTTTGTAAATTGTAATGAATCTCATAAAATATTCTTGCTGATTTTATTATTTTTCATCCATATTTCTAACGGAACGGGCAATTTTGTAAACTGAGGAAACTTAGAGGAGGACGCAAATGTAATTTTGAAAGATCAAGGGGTGCAACCTGTAATTATCCAAATTCTCGGGGGAGGTCCCGGTAATTAACCCAACAAGCATATATAGATATAAAAATAGCATCCATGTCTCATGCAATTAACATCACACAAAAATATATGCCATTTCCATCTGTTTTTGAAGATTTGCACAGAAATGCTGCACATTTTAGAGGCTATTTTTGAAAAACAAAAGATTAATTTAGGCGGTTGTTATTCACAAATTGTATTTGTCTATTCGCAGATTAGTGAAGAATATTAATAAAAAAAAAATTTGATTGTCCTCTTTGCCTTTCTTACCACAGGGAGAGAATAACCCTAGCTATCTAAATCTTCCCAAACAAACCCTAGCTATCTAAATCTTCCCAACCAAACCGAAATCGCATGAACAACGAAAAAATCGTCTTTCTTCCTCAACTCGGTCTCTATCCTCGCATTTATTTTATGAATCATGACATGTGCACACATTGATGTGCTCAGGAGAACAAAAACATCAACCGCTCAAATTTAAAATTGCTCCTCAAATAAAATGAGAAAATATTGGTCCGCGGATAGACATTTATGGTCTGCGAATAACAATTGCCTTATTTTTATGAATCACGACCCGTGCACACATTGATGTGCTGAAAAGGTCGTCAGAGATGTTCCTTCGCTGTCGAGCCCTGCTCAGGAGAACAAAGACATCGACCGCTCAAATTTAAAATTGGTCCACGTATAACAATAGGTAAACTCAAATAAAATGAGAAAATATTGGTCTGCGGATAGACATTTATGGTCTGCGAATAACAATTGCCTTATTTTTATGAATCACGACCCGTGCACACATTGATGTGCTCAAAAAATCGTCAGAGATGTTCCTTCGCTATCGAGCCCCGCTCACGAGAACAAAGACATCGATCGCTCAAATTTAAAATTGGTCCGCGGATAACAATCTGTAAACTCAAATAAAATGAGAAAATATTGGTCCGCGGATAGACATTTATGGTCTGCGAATAACAATTGCTTTATTTTTATGAATCACGACCCGTGCACATATTGATGTGCTCAAGAGGTCGTCAGAGATGTTCCTTCGCTGTCGAGCCCGCTCATGAGAACAAAGACATCGACCGCTCAAATTTAAAATTGGCCCGCGGATAACAATCGGTAAACTCAAACAAAATGAGAAAATATTGGTCTACATTTATGGTCTGCGGATAACAATCGCCTTAGTTTAAGGGCGAATGAGATACCTGAATCTAAAATCATATGGAAACACCTGCACAGGCTGTGGGAATAATACAGTGGCGCTAATCTCAACGCATTCCAATGCATCATCCCTGTGTTCCATGGGAAGCTGCATGCATATCCATTCCAAAAAAGACTCCATGTTCTTCGCAAAATCCAGCATGTACCAATCCAAAAGCTTTGGAATCCCCAGCCTGTTTGGCTTCGAGATGCCGACCGCCGCTCGCACGTAATCACTTTTCGCTTCCTCTAATTGCTGCTGCACTTGAGAGGCGGTGTACACTCTCACCTGCGGCCGAAACGGTTAAGACGCTAAAGCATCGCGTTCTCGCGTCATCTCATTTCATTATATTCAATCATAAAAAGCATCTGTCATTACAGAGGAGTTAATTTTTTGAGAAATGAAGCTCCGGTGAGAAACGAAGCTTTCAAGGTTCAATGGAAAATGAAGCTCGAGATAGATATCGGACTTTCGCACCACACCAATGTTCAAAATTTGAGGTTTCCGAACACTTATATTTCTCCGGTGAAGTGAATCGAAAATGCCACCGGCGCAAAAACGAAGTTACAAACAGAGCCTAAATTAGCAATGTTCATATGCTTATTTACTTTGGATTTGTAATTTGAATTGCATAAGCTTTTGTGATCAAAATGCCTTAATTCATGTTCTGTGAACGCGGCGGTCGTGAATGCGGTGATTATGAATAGTCGTTTGTGAACACAAGACCTCACCTAAGGAACTTCATCCACTTTTAGGTTCAAAACTAGACTTTTTTCTTGGCGGCGGTCATAACCGTTGTCATGTCAAACATATATTTTATGGCGGTGGCATTTTTGTCCAAACTCATCGGGGCAAAAACGCCTCACCAAACGGACCCTAAGACTCCGTTTGGGGCGGGGCAATGGGGCCGGAACTCCTCTCCTGTGGTGGAAGGGAGCCCCACCGCAAGTTTTTCTTTTTCCCATGGGACCGGAGGCGGGAAAGTGACTGTTTGGGGGCGCTTCCTTTTCCCACCGATTTGGTGGGAAAGAGAGTCCCACTGCCCACCCAAATAGAGTCTTCTGGGCCCTTTAAATTTGATATACATGTCTTCTTCATAGCTTTAGTCTGTTTGATTGTGGAGCCTAACTGCGTTCGGTGTACTTTACACTCACCACGATTTCGCTGATCGGCCGAAATTTTTCCCAGGGGCATTTATGTGATTTTCTTCGATGTTATATTGTGGATATAAAAGGCCTTGTTTTCGGGCTAGGGTTCTTAGTGTTGAAAATCTGAGGAACGGCGGAAGAGGAGAGGTGTATTTCTTTTTGATCATTCTTCATAGTGGATTTTCTGGGCGCGGGTGGTTGTGATTTTTTCCCCGATCTTGAGATTTTTCCACGTTAAAATCCTTGTGTGTTTTTGCTTGTTTTTTCTGTGATTCTTGTGTTTTCCATGGGCGTCGTATTTCCCTAACATATTCGACCGGGAAGATGACGGTGGAGAAGAATGAGGTGGATTGGGTCGCAGGCGAGGTTATTGACGGAGTCAGAGAGGGTTCAGCTCCTTGCGGAGGAGGCGGCGGAGGGGAAGAAGGCGCATGAACAAACCTATCATTTGAGTAAACAAAACTGGTTGTTTTATAAAAATGTCGACAGAAGTGAAGCTCGTTATAAACTTCAGACCCCATATTTCGATGTTCATCGTACATTTAATTCAATAAACTTACGGGCAGGGACGACCAGGTTCCACAGGAGAGCGCGAACGTAACCAACGGCTCGGGCCAATCTAACTTAAACATGGTCCTTGCTGTTTTCTCCTCACTTCTTAATCCCTCACTAATGACATCTGTTTAAGGGGGCGATTAAGGTTAATTAACCCACATTGTAAAGATCATGACATTCTAATGAAATTTGATGAGGTTTATATTCACTCACATGCTTTGAGTAGTAAGGCAATCTAAGTATGAAGTGCTCAATGGTCACTGCACTCAGCAACTGCCCACCCACATTTACCTTTGCCTGAATAGTATAACAAAAAAAATGATTTTTTTTCCTAAATAGTTGGAAGGGAAAGTAGAAGAGAATGCAATTTACCTTTAGCATTTGTTCTACAACCATCTGTGGAGTGGTAGGCATACCATTCTCTAGAAAAGCCTGAAAATTTATAGGAATTTTTCATTAAATTGCATTTAGTTTAGTGATTGGGAGTTAAAATTATCAGTGAAATCAAACTGGGAAACATGCTCAGCTTACATTCATCATGCATGAATTATAGATATTGATCCAAAATGCGAGCTTTTGGTGATGAGAAAGCTCGGAGATATCCACAGATTCAAGCTTCTTCAGCAATGATCTAAATAAGAATACTATGGCAATCAGTTCCTGGAGCAGAATGTCGAATTATGAACCCGAGTCAGCTCGCAAACTCACTTCAATCTTTGAGTGGCGCAGAGATTTCTGTCGACAGATCTTGCTTCGAGTTCATGGAGATGTTTGTATGGCCCGATGTCTCTTCTCCCAAATTCAGAGCAAATGTCGTAAGGATCTAGAGGTTCTTCGATCTCGAAACCATCAGAAGAACCTGAGACAGATGGTGAAATCTCGCTCTCGACCGCCGCCATCGTCGTGTTCTTCGGCGAGCTAATCCTCGAGAAAATGCTCAGCAGGCATCTCAAGATCTCCTCTGATAATTTGTTAGGTTCCTCCAATCTTTCTCTGTCAGTTACAAGTTTTTTTGGCTGCAAAAAGGGAAGAATGTAACGGCTAGTTTGTACGAGAGTCTACCATGTTTGAGTTTTGAGCTTTCTTTACTGGTGATTGTTTAGTGCTCTTGGCAGGGTTTGAATTGGACTGGTTCTCTTTTCCCCCATGTTCTTCCTCCGACGAAGAATTGTGCTTCTTCGGCAGAAGTTTCCCTCCGGAAAACAGATTCGAAGGAAAATGCCGGTTTCGATCGGAAGACCACTGCGCTGATTGCGCTCTGTGTACCTCTGAGTTATTCGAATTCGGAGAGGAGAAGTGACAAGGGCATGAATTCAATTCATTCTCCGCACTTCTATTTGATGAAGAGATGTATATGGCTTCCTGGTAGAGGCCTTGCCGGAAGTTGACAACCTGTTCTTCCAGCCGAACTACCTCCTCCTCCAAAACCGCCACTTCAGCAAGAAGTTCCAGTGTCTTGAGTTCCAGAAGAAATCATGTCAATTGGTTATCATCTCTTCTCTTAGGCATTGAGAAAAGAAAATGAAGAAGATGAATGAGTGGTGGAAATCACTTACATATGAAGGGAGATAGGTAGGAAGACGAGGAAGAACACCCAACGGTCTGGTGAAAGCCCTCTTTAATGCTTTATGGACATTTTCTTCCCAACTAAGCTTCTTCCTCAGCTTATCGACCTGCACTCACGAAGATTCATGTAAACGGTAACATAAGATCAGTTATAGAGAGAGTGTGTGTGCCAAAACAGAGGAGGATATACATCTTGTTGCAGCGCAATTTTTCTCTCTCGCCTCGACAAGAAATTTCCCGATTCCTTCACTTTGCTGCCTTCTGCAACCTCCTTCTCCTTCCCCATCCCCTTCAACGAAGAAAGATTCAGGAACAAACAAGAGTCAAAATAAGGAAAAAAACAACAAAGAAGGAAATTTCGTGATACCCCATCCGGATTCTTATCCGGATTGTTCTCATTTTCTGATTGAGAAGAGACGGCGAGCGAAATCAGAGAACCCATCCCTGATTCAGATCGGCGACTGACGAACTATTAAAAAAAAGTTTAAAACAATCTCCAGAAATAGATGGCAATGATGGAAAACGAAGAGAAAACCACAAACACAAAACAGAGAGAGAAACATCCCACCATTAATCAAACGACTCCTACTTTTCAGCATCGACATCCAGAGAAAAGCAAACTGATTTGAATTCCGTACAAAGAGCTTACTTTATCGTGCTTCGGCGCAGCTTTCATGGCGTGACCGCCGGTCCGCATTCTAGTGTTCATCTCCTCCTCCTCCTCCTCCTCTTCCCTCCCCCACTGACTCCTTCGCCTGTAAACCGCTTTTTCTTTTCTTCCAAAAGCAAGTCACAGCTCCACACGTCTCTGTCGTCTCCGCCTCCCTGGAAACAGAAGGAAAGGGTCAATAATCCATTATACATTATTAAAAATTGAAGTCGCTGACGTCGAGAAACATGAGATGCGCCATTAAAAAGAAGGCAAGCTACAGTGTGTACATCCAGACCTTGAGAAAAAACTTAATCCGCTTCTGAGATTGGAGAAGTTAAATGGTAGAGGTTGAAACGGTGCCCAATTCAATTGAGAAGGGGAAGAGAGAGAGAGAGAGAGAGAGAGAGAGAGAGAGAGAGAGAGAGGAGTTGCTCCGTTTCACGAGACTTGTCGTTATTTATTCGCTTCGCCGGGATATGGGCATCGATCTCCATGGACGGTAGCGGGCGGGCGGGTCAGGCTGACACCGGCGTCGTTGGGCTCACCGGAAAGCACCGGTCACGGTGGTCCAGCAAGGTGGCTGTTGCCACGTCAGTTTAAGGGCGACTGTTTGCACGCGCCGGTGCCACGCGAGGTATCATGAGTTAACGTGCGCCTTTCCTTCACAGTTCAGCATGCTGCTCCTCTTTTTCTTTTCGAACCGGTAGTTGTGGACCCGGTTCGGTATCTTTACCGTTGTAAATTTGAAGCTTTAAACAAGTAATGCTATCCGCAGATCAAAAAGTGTCTTCTAGATTTCTTTCCACGTTTTCACTATATGAATATGTGTGTATGTATATATATAGAGCATTGTTAATAGCACACTCCATTGTGCTATTAGCACGCATTCAAATAAGAAATAAACCTCCTAATCTACAGGTATAGTCGCACCCCTCTATTATTTTCCCGAAGCTATTCTCGTGCAGGTTTGCGATACAGGCGATCGCGCGATACAGCGATAGGGTTCGGACCTCTTCCTCCCCGTCGCTCTTCAGAGGGCGATCTTCTTCCCCGTTTCTCTCACGCAGGTCGGCGGCGCGCGCTCCAGATATCTCACCGGCATAGCAAATCGCGCGCAGGTCTGCGATAGGGTTCGGTCATCTTCTTCCCCGTCGCTCTTTCCGTGACAGCAAAAGGCGCAGCAGGTCTAGGGTTCGGTGGCCTCTTCTTCCCGTCGCTCCTCATCGCGCGATTTCTTCCCCGTTTCTCTCACGCAGGTCGCCGGCGGCTGGAGTTTTCGCACCTGCTTATTCCCCGTTGCTTCCCCCTTTTTCCAGATCTGGGTTTGTTAACTTGTTATTTCTTCCCCATTTTTTCCAGGTCGCTGAATTGGAGCCGACGATTCCAGTTCCGCCAGTTCCCTTTCTCCTCAGATTTCCAATTCGCTTCTCCTCTTATTTGAAATCACAGCATCTGGATCTCCTCCGATTTTTCCAGATCTGGGTTTGTTAACGGTATGCTTGTGTTTGGATCATAATCTTGATTTCTCCATTACTTGTGTTTGTTTGTTCTTATAGCAAGTTATTTATTGTGCAATTTATCATAGGTATTGATGGGTTCCCCCTCTATTTATGGAAAAACCCGTAACCACCGCACACCGGATCCCATTTCCGCACATTAAATCACATTACGGCGCGGCGGATCCCGAAACCACCGCACGCCGAATCCCACCTTCGCTCACCGGATCCCACTCCCGCGCGGCGAATCCGAACCACCACACACCGATCCAAACCACCTCGCGCGGGATCACAACCGCCCCGCGCGAGATCGCAACCGCCGCCAACCGCCGCCGGCCAACCGCCGCCAACCACCGGCCGGCCGCCGTCGGCCGACCACCGCCGCCGGCCGACCGCCGCCAGCCGGCCACCACCGGCCGGCCGGCCGCCGCCAACCGCCGGCTGGCCGCCACCGGCCATCCGCCGCCGGCCGGCCGGCCACCGCCGCCGCCCGCCGGCCGGCCGCCCGCCGCCGCCGCCCGCCGCCGCCGCCCGCCGGCCACCGCTGGCCGCCACCGGCCGGCCGGCCACCGCCACCTTCGTGGCCGGCGGTCATGGCCGGCCACCCTTTGGCGGCCGGCCACCCATGGCCGGCCACCATCGTCGCCTCCCTTCGCTCTCCACCGTCGGATCTCTCCAGGCCCCCGTGGCCCTCCGATCATCCCACGTGATCACGGCCATTCGATCGTCACAAACGATCTCGGCCCTCCATGTGGTGGTTATCCACAATAACCACCGTAACCACCGTAACTTCCACCCCCCAAGCCTATAAATAGACCCTCAATGGTCTTCATTTGGATCGCTCATTCTCTCCTTCTCTCTCTCTCTCTTCATTTCCTCCTCTCCCCAGAGCTTCTCTCTCTACATTCCGCCACTTCTTTTCTACTAACTGACAGGTTCCTCTTACGAGCGCCTCTCACCAGGGAAGAAGTGCACCACGGTCCAAGGCGAGCGCTCCAAGGCGAGCAGCAAAGTCAAGGCACTCCGCGAAGTGCTCACCCAGGAAACGCGCAATCGCACCAGACGCGCAGCAGGGCGCTCAACTCCTACGCGGTGGCCTGTCACCCACGGAGTCTTCTCTCTCTCTCCCCCTCAATTGTAACGAGGCGCGGCCTGTCGCCCTCGCATTCTCTAAGAAAGCATTGTAACAGCCTAATATAGTGGATTTCGGCCAGCACCGTCCTGTCCACGTGGTTTTTCACCCTTTGGAGGGTTTTCCACGCTAAAGATCTGCGTGTACAATTTTCAGCATTTAATCTCTGCAACATTCTGACTGTGTGCGCACTCGACCGCCCGGGCTAAGACGGACGGAATCTAAACCGGTCTACCGAGGGCGTTGAGAAGCCGCAACAGGTATATCGATTTGATATTATAGAATCTCCCAAGTTGCTCACTATGGGTGAGCAACCTAAAACGGTCCAATTAGACGTGTCAGCTCATTTTGTAACGAATTTGTTATTTCCAAGTAAAGACGACTTAATTGAATAGACCCGCAATACTGGGAGAGGTTTGGGATTTGTGGTGACAATTCAAATAGCCGATAAAATAGCAGATAGATCAAGGCCTAGAGTATTTCTTGGTTGTGATAGGGCCGGTTTTCAACGTGACATGGGACTTGCCATATATCTCACGTATTAGAGTTCCCGCTACCAAGAATGTTATGAAGCAAATTATCAACGTATCTGATCCATGAATACCAAGAATGTTATGAAAGGTAATGCACAATAATGACTGAAAAAAAGGTTTACTTGTTTAATTTCCATTTAGCTTTGGCTTACTAGCATACATAATATATTTGGAGAAGCTAATAATATATTTATTTTTTTGTAGGTTGCTTCAACATGGATTTTTGAAGATTTTGTGAAGTTTTGATCTATACTTTCGATCCAATTGTAGGAGATATAGTACGATGTAACTTTTCTCCATATTATTTAATATGGATATGTTTTTGGTAGTGTTTTGAAAGGCATGACATTTTTTTTTTATTTTTGGGTGGTGTGCTAATAGCCAATATGTGTGGAATAGAATTTTGTGAGGTGCTACTATCGCTGGGTTGCTATTAGCGAGATGAGGTATGCTATTAACAATGCTCTATATATATAGGTCATTGTTATATGCAGATCACGTTTAGCTAGTCGTAATTAAAAATTTCACACTTTTTGAGTGTTTATGATTCTTTTACGTTTTTTTTTTAACTTCTATTTACAAACCAAATCTCCATGGACGGTGAGCTCTCCTTTGATCGCAACTCCTTCTCCAAAAGGCCGAGCAACCTCCTCCCTCCTCCCAAACAACGGGCCGACCACCTCCAAAAGCCTGAATCGATGACATTCCGGAGAAGCTAGGGTTTTGTATTGATCTGCGAATAACAACTTGGTCTACGAATAGTAAATCTA
Organism: Dactylorhiza incarnata; assembly: GCA_033032865.1. Lineage (NCBI taxonomy): Eukaryota > Viridiplantae > Streptophyta > Magnoliopsida > Asparagales > Orchidaceae > Dactylorhiza > Dactylorhiza incarnata. The sequence continues at coordinate 2,218,719 of JAWHQI010000316.1, forward strand.
TGACTCTTTAGAGCTGTGAATAGTAAAAATTTGCGATCCAATACCAACCGCATATATATATATATAAATATATATAAATATATATATATAACTTGAATTATTATGGTTTAAGAAAACATAAGGACATAATGTCGGTTCGACGTGGAGTTTTTATTCCGGTGAGTTTGGACAAAAATGGATCATCACCAAGAACAACTCATTTTGAACATAAAAATGGATTTTGAACATAAAAATGCGATCCAATACCCATAAAGATGAACTGCCGATAGTCATTTTTTTCAATAGCGTGGGCTGTTAATAGCTACACGTGGTCTGCCATTAAGGTACCGTTTGGCGCAGCTTATGGGCTCCGGTGCGGCAGGTTAAAAACGGGGTTTTGATCATAAGCTGCGTTTGGCAACCAAAAGCTGGGAAACGGCTTTTTTAAATAAAGCAGTTTTATATGTAAGGATCAACCGCGCTCTCCTTCTCCAGTTCGACCGCGCCGCCTTCGCGTTCCCAGCCCTAGAAATCGCGAAGCGTCTTCTTCCTCCGCTCCCGATCTCACAGGCGGTCCCAGCCACGAAGCCTCTTCTTCTTCCGACAGCAACGGCCCCGCCTCCCCCGCCGATTCTGTTTCCCTCCTGATCTCAGACGGCCACGCCTCCGCCTGTTTGATCTCCGACGGCCACGCCGCCGATTCTGCTTCCCTCTGCTTCTTCCAAATCCAAAGTGAGGTAATGATTTTTTGCTCCAGATCCAACCCTCTTCCAGTTGCTTTGTTCGTTTCTTTGTTTGAAGCACCTTGCTTGTTCGATTGGTATGTTGGGGGTATAAAAAATTTCCATATTTTGAAGGTTGGGGCTTTCAATTTTTGGTCTAATGTTGGGGCTTTCAGCATTAAAAATTCCAGGTTTTGTTATAAATTCCAGGTTGGGGCTTTCAGTTTTGTGTGTGCTTATATATATATGAATGTGTGTGTGTGTGCTGTGTATATATATGTGACTGTATGTGTGTGTGCTTATATATGATGACTGTGTGTGTGCATCAGAATGTGTGTGTGCTTGTATATATATATATATATGAATGTGTGTGTGTGCTTGTATATATATATATATATATATATATATATATATATATATATATATATAAAGGAATACTTTTAGGCCCATCTTGAGGCCAAATTAGATCCATAAATTCAATCTCGGCCGTTGGATAAAGACGATCTGGGCTGCAAATAGCTATATCCTGATTTTACATGCCTGCGAATAGCCAAAAAAAAGAAAAAACCCCAAAACTAATCCCGCTGCAGCCCGATAGCCTCCAACCCCTCCCATTTCCCTCCGCCTCCGCCACCGCCGGAGCCACCGCCGCCCTGACCAGACCCCGCCGTCGAGGTCGCCGGACCTCGGCGAACTCGCCGGGGTTGGTCCGGCGGCGTTCCGGTAGGGCCACCGGCGGCGGTGGCCCTGACCGTGATCTGGGCCTCACGGTCAGGGCCACCGCCGCCGGTGGCCCTGCCGGAACGCCACCGGACCAACCCCGGCGAGTTCGCCGGGGTCCGGCGACCTCGACGGCGGGGTCCGGTCAGGACGGCGGTGGCTCCGGCGGCGGCGGAGGGAAAAGGGGGGGGGGGGGGGGGCGGCCGACGTGGTTTTAAGAAAAAAAAAATCGGTAAAAAATTTTATTATATAATATAATGTATATAGAACTGATAGTATAAAAAATATAATGTATATAACGTATATAATATAATGTATTATATATACATAGATTATATTTATATATATATAATAGATAATATAAAAAATATATTATATATATTTTAGGTTTTTTTAAACCTAAAATACATTTCTTATTTTTTAAAATTTCTAAAAAAGAAAAATTGTGTGCGTGCGTGCCGGGAGCGGGTGAAGCCTGTCGGGGGCGTGCAGGGAGCGGGCGAAGCCTGCCGGGGGCGTGCATGGTACTGTCACGCGGGACACGGTGGGCCCCTGTACACTGTCACTCGAAGCCCGTCGGGTGCGGGCGAATGCCGCCGGGTGCGGGCGAAGCCCGCCGGGTGCGCGTAGAGTACTGTCGCGCGGGGCACAGGGGGCCCCCGTGCACTGTCACTCGTATATATATATGAATGTGTGTGTGTGTGCTTGTATATATATGTATGTGTGTGTGTATATATATGTGTAGGTGTGTGTGTGTGTTTTATGGTTATTTTTTGATTTTGTGGTTTTATTTGTATGTGTAGTTGTATGTGTAGGTGGTTTTGTAGTTGTATGTGTGATGTTGTGTAGGTGGTTTTGTAGTTGTATGTGTGATGTTGTGTAGGTGATTTTGGGTTGTTGTATGTGTGTTTTGTAGTTTTATGGATGCTTTGTTTTGTGTGTAATGGCTAGGTGTTTATGTGTGTGTGTGCTGTATATATATGTGATTGTGTGTGTGTGAATATATATATGTATGTGTGTGTGTGTGCTGTGTATATATATATATGTAGGTGTGTGTGTGCTTGTATATATATATATATATATATATGTAGTTGTATGTGTGATTTTTTTTTTTAGGTGTATACTCACCCAATTTTTGTTTGAATGAAATTTTTATTGTGTTTGTGCTTGATTGTGTGTGTGTGTGAGATGGCTGCTCTCTATATATGTATGTGTGTGTGTGCTGCTCTATATATGTATGTGTGTGTGTATTTAGGTTTGTGTGTGTGTGCTGCTCCATATATGTGTGTGTGTGTCATGTGTATATATATGTAGGTTTGTGTTTGTGTGGCTGTGTATGTATATATATGTGTATTTGTGTGTGTGCCGTGTATATATATGTAGGTGTGTGTGTGTGTGTGTATATGAATGTGTGTTTGTGTGGGTGTGGATATATATATGTATTTGTGTGTGTGTGTGTGCTGTGTATATATATGTAGGTGTGTGTGTGTGTATGAATGTATGTTTGGGTGGGTATGTATATATATATGTATTTGTGTGTGTGTGTGCTGTGTATATATATGCTGTGTATATATATGTATTTCATGTAATTTTAAAAATGTGTAGATGGGGAAACCTAAGGATGGAGGGGTTTCAGCTATATGGGATCAAAATGATACCCTTGTCTTCTGTGACTTATGCATAACTGAAATTGAGCTCGGAAATCGCCCGACTACACATTTCAACAAAGATGGATGGAGCAATCTAGTTGTCAAATTTGAACAGAAATCCGGAAAGAAGTACGACCGAATTCAAATGAAAAATAAATGGGACCACCTAAAAAAAGAGTGGAAGTTGTGGGTTGAGCTCAAAAGAGGGGAAACAGGTCTAGGTTGAAATTCCTCCAGAGGTACCATCGATGCCTCAGACGAATGGTGGGATGAGAGGTTGAAGGTAAACTAAAATATTTGCATTATATTTAATTAATTTCTTGCATTATGTTGTCTCTTATAATTAATTAATTTCTTGTATCAGGTTGTTCCTACCGCGAAGAAGTTTAGGTATGGAGGCATAGCCCCGGAGCTTGAGGAAAAATTGAACATGATGTTCAGTGCAGTTGTCGCCACTGGAGTTCATGCTTGTACCCCTAACACTATGTCCCAAGAACGTGAGTCTATTGATGAGCGTGGTATGTCTGAGGATGACAATGTTCCGGTTGAGATCAGTGGGCATGCAGAGAATACAGAACCATCCGTTGCTTCTGGGTCTTGTAAATGACAAAAGAAAGGGAAAAAGAAGGCAGCCAGCTCAGTTCTAGTTGATTTGGTGGAATCTACTAAGGATATCGGTTTATCTCTCCGGGAGCCGCCAAGGACGACTTGCCCATTCACAATTGCCCAAGCTTTGGAGAAACTTGAATCCTACCCAGAGATATGCCAGGAGTATGATTTCTTTGATTTTGCTACAATGTTGTTGATGGATAAGAACCATAGGGAGACCTTTATGTGTCTCAGGGAGGAGATCAGGGTTAGATGGCTGCGTACACGCTACGTAAAAGGGTCTGAGTAGGAGATGCTTTGTAGTTGATATGTTGCATTATGTTGCATTATGTTGACATGTTGATACATTAACTATGTTAAATTTGCTTTTAGATGCTATCTACCTGAAATATTTTATCTATGTAATTTTGTTATGTTGCTATAATTATGTTTATAATTTTCTTTATTTTTGTGAATCAGAGAATGTCCAGTGAGGACTCAGATTCTTCTAGTGATGAGTATGAAATGGTTAAAAGGCGTCATGTGACTGCTTATCATCAAGTTCTAACTTCGACGATATATGTGTTAGCTGAACACACCAGTTTATTCAATTCGAGCACACCATGCATGACATCAAAACAAACTGGTGATAAATGGCTGGGTGAATTAGTTGGAGGGCATCCAGGTAGATTTCATAATGCTTTCAGAATGCCAAAAGAAATATTTTTTGATCTACTACAGACGTTAGAACAAAACTACGGATTACAAGGTTCACGAAGGACCGCAAGTAGAGAGGTCCTTGCTATTACATTATATGTTCTATCACATAACGAGACCATCAGGAAAGCAAGTGAGCGGTTTCAACATTCAACCGAGACTGCTAGCAGATATTTTAGCGAGGGTCTTCGTGCATTACTGCGCCTTGCAGAAGATGTTATAGTGCCCCAAGACAGAGATTTTGTTAATACTCCACAAGAAATAATGGGAGATGCGTGGTATATGCCATTTTTCAAAAATTGTATTGGTGCAATAGACGGAACACATGTTGATGCAAGTATTCCAGTTAGAAATCAAGTACCGTACATTGGGCGACATGGAACTACTACACAAAATGTTATGGCTGTATGCGACTTCAACATGTGTTTTACTTTCGTAATGGCAGACTGGGAGGGGTCTGCGCATGATAGTCGCATTTTTAATTTTGCTATAAGCAATCCCAAGTATAACTTCCCGCACCCCCCCAGAGGTAATGATGTTATAATTGTTCTTCATACATTACTTATTTCCTATTTTTTTCATTAAAAATTGTGCGTTAATCACGCAGGAAAGTATTATTTGGTAGACGCTGGATATCCACTGCAAAGAGGGTATATAAAACCATATCCAGATACACGATACCATCTTCCTGATTTTGCTCGTGGTAATCGTCCAGTGGAGGGACTTCGAGAGATTTTCAATCAAGCACACTCTTCTCTTAGGAGTGTGATTGAACGCACTTTTGGGGTATGGAAGAAAAAATGGGCAATACTCCGTGATATGCCTACATATAGTATTAAGAAACAAACACATATCGTCCTAGCGACAATGGCTTTGCATAATTTTATACGGAGACATCCATCACGTATGGATCCTGATTTTAGAGAAAGTGAGAGCCAGAGTACGGGAGACGGAGTAGACTCACAGAGACGACATGATACATGCACTGATACATCAAGTGGTGTAGACGAGATGTTAGCACTGCGCGAGTCTATAGCGCAACAACTCTATGATGCAAGAAGGTAAGATTCTTTCCTCATTTTTTATATTTTAATTTAATATAAGTTTCTAATATAAAGTATTTTCAATTGTGTAGGTGATACATCGAAATATTTGCAAGAAGCTGATGGATATATGCGTCGAGAGTTAAAAATGTTTTTGTTATGTTGTTTTGTAATATCTGAAAAACATTGATATTTTATTTGGTATGTAGTGTGACGATGATTTTAAATGTTGAAAATGATTTTAGGTATTAAACATAGAATTTAAATTAATTACAAAAAAATTAACCTACAAAAACTCCATTTCTGCCAAACAGTTTGTACAAAACAGCTTATCAAAAGCTCTGCAAACTCCATTTCACACAAACAGTTTTTTAACAAAACTCTGTTTTCCAGAAACAGCACTTTTCCTATCAGCAACAGCTCATCAGCAGCTTTTCATCAGCAACAGCTCACCCAAACTGACCCTAAATTTTTCCTTAAATATTTAAGAAGAATATTATAAGTAATTCTAAAATGGCTATTTGCACTCCCTACGAATCTAAAATTCCTCATTTTATTCAATACAACCGCACTCCAGTTAAATCTACGCGCACAAGCTATCATGTCCTGCAATCCTCCCGTAAAAATTGGATTCCATTGTCAACTGCTTTTATCGGAAATAGAATTGACTACGGATTCGTTCCATAGCACATGATTTTCGTACAATTTTCCCGATCTAAATCGAACAGGTTTTACGTAAAATTTTTGTCAGCATGCTCCATTTGAGCTAGATTTTCTTTTCCATTTCTATTCCAGAATTCCTATGCGCATCAAGCTATAACATGTCCTACAATCCTCCAACTGAGATGAAGACACCACTCTCTTTCCGGCCGTCGGAGCAAATTTTTCTGGGCAATGTTATAAGCAGTCCTATAACCGCTAAACATAGTCCATTGATATTCGCAGTCCAATGAATTTAAGTGTATTTAGGACTGTGAATAGCCGTCTTAGAACTGCTAATAACATCGCCCATTTTTCTTAATCAACAAATGTTGGGGTGCCGATAAAGATAGGGAGTTGTTAAAGGCAAACCAGAATTGGCTATTGGCAAACCAATTTCTATGAGTTATTACGCGGCTTTTGAAAATACGCTTTGTACATGCATTTTTAGGAAAAGTGTTCAACACGAAAATTGTAGATCTCATCGAGATCTACAACTTTCGTGTTGAACACTTTTCCTAAAAATGCATGTACAAGAAGTATTTTCTTGTTATTTTCAAAAATTCACTATAGTAACGATCATGACGATTTTAGGGCCTTGTGCGTGCATTTTTAAGACAAGTGTTCAACTCAAAAGTTGTAGATCTCGTTGAGATCTACAATTTTCGTGTTGAACATTTTTTCTAAAAATGCATGTACAAAACGTATTTTCAAAAGGCACGTAATAACTCATAGAAATTGGTTTGCCAATAGCCAATTCTGGTTTGCCTTTAACAATGCCCTAAAGATATTTGAAAGCGAATAAATTTATTGGACTGCGAGTAGTGCTTTTAGGACTGCGAGTGGCGCTTTTAGGACTGTTATAATATTGCTCTTAATTTAATTAGGATATTTCCCTTTTGAAGGACGGGCGTTGATTTTAAATTAATATAATATGCTTATGTTATATTATTTTTAATTATATAAATTCAATATATGTATTTATGTTTTAATAAATTAGTTTGAACATAAAATAGGATGAAATTTCTTAGGCAAGATCGGGCGTACGTGAACGACGGTTCATAACCACCGCGTTCATGACCGCCACTGCCGTGCCAAACGGAGCTCAAGTGTAATGAATAATATTTCCTTTATATTTGGGTGGTGTTAAAGGCAAACCAGAATTGGCTATTGGAAAACCAATTTCTGAGTTATTATTCGCCTTTTGAAAATACGTTTTGTACATGCATTTTTAGGAAAAATGTTCAACACGATTGTAGATCTCGTCGAGATCTACAATTTTTGTGTTAAACACTTTTCCTAAAAATGCACGCACAAGACGTATTGTCGCCCTAATCGTAACTATAGTGAATATTTTGAAAACACGCCTTGTACATGCATTTTTAGGAAAAGTGTTCAACACGAAAGTTGTAGATCTTGACGAGATCTACAATTATCGTGTTGAACACTTTTCCTAAAAATGCATGTAAAAAGCTTATTTTCAAAAGGCGCGTAATAACTCATAGAAATTGGTTTGCCAATAGCCAATTCTGGTTTGCCTTTAACACCACCCTTATATTTTACACAATTCTATACACGCATCTCGTGCCATTATAAGGCGTGCTTTGCAAAATTATAAGCCGTGCTCTGAGATTATGTCGTTGCATTGTCGATCGTGCCGACGCGTCTTTCCGATGCTTCTCGCCGGCATCATTCCCATTTTTCATTTTTCTTCTTTGGGCCGCCAACACCTTCCACGTCGGAGGCGGCGCTAGCCGCTCCTCCATGCGTTCCGTTGATCTTCTATCTTTTCAGTTATCACTTAACGATTAAAATCAATTATTTGTAAAATTTAAGTACTAAAATCTTGCATTTAAAAATTAAGGAAATGATTTTCAGAAACTTATAAAATTTGTATACGCAAACTTCTAAACTGTGGGAACAAGTGCATTGTATTTTTAACCGTACGATGCTGCGGTGACCGTACGATTGGGATGGTTGGATCTAAATTTCGCCTTTCTCTCGGAGTAGATGCTGCTGCACGAATTTTGAAAAGAAGCTACGATGCCTTTACCGTAGCATGTGCCGGTTGCCTTCTTTTTTAGGTGTGACTGCGTGGCAGCCAGCGACTAGACGGCTGTCCTGCTTTTGGCCCCACATATTTCTCTATCTTTTATATAGTCAAAATATTCAAATTAGTCCCTTAACTTTGGGTCAAATTTCAAATAAGTCCTTTAATTTACATTTGTTTCAAATAAGTTCCTTAACTTTTGGCATGGTTTCAAATAGGTCCTTTAATTTTCATTTGCTTTAAATTGGTCTCTTAGCTTTAGATGTAGTTTCAAAATGGTCCTTTAAATTTTCATTTATTTCAAATTAGTTTCTTAACTTTATACATTATTTCAATTGTTGATAAACTATTTTTTTGTAATTATCTCATAAAAATAATTACTATTTTTTCAAATTTATATTTTCAATTATTTTTTTCAACCCGATGTAAATATATATTCATTTATTAGAAATAAATAACAATAAATAGGATTATAAAAGTCATCGTAAAATTGAAATATAAAAAAATAAAAGAAATTCAAAATGTAACAATCTATGTGACACTTATTTTCACAAAAATATATAAAATAAATGACAATTAGTATAAATAAGTGTCATCGAGAATGCTACGTTTTAGAAAAATCATTATTTTGATATTTCAATGACGTTCAGACTTTTATAATAAAAAATAATAATAATTATTTTTATTAAATGATTACCAAAAAATATTTTATTATCACATAAGCGATTTATTAACACCACATAAATGTCTCGTCATGATTAGTAATATGAATAGTGGTGGTTTATGAATTTATTTGAAATAAAATATAAAGTTTATGGACCAATTTGAAATAAATAAAATTAAAAGACCAATTTGAAACTAGACTCAAAGTTAAGAGACCAATTTGATGCAAATGAAAATTAAATGATTTATTTGAAATCAGACTAAAAGTAAAAATTAAAGGACCTATTTGAAATTAAGTCCAAAATTAAGGAGCCAATTTGAGTATTTTGCCTTTTATATATTCATTAAATATAGATGATTTTTTTTGAGGAATTAGTGGGGCCTTAGATTGTGTGTATCATCAACCACTTTAACTTTTATTTTTTGGGTATTTCTACTAGTTTGATATTATCATATTCCTATTAATGTGAATTTATGTAGTGCGGATATTTGACACAACCACGATTCATGTGACATATCTTATGTACTGTGGCAAATATTTGGGCCGGGTCCAGTCTCCAGATTTGGAGATGGGGCCGCTAAGATGATGACATGTGTCGCAAATTTAATATGAAATCACATTTTTTTGAAGCTAAGAAGCCAGCTTTTTAAAAGGAGATGTGACATTTATTTTTTGGGTATTTCTACTAGTTTGATATTATCATATTCCTATTAATGTGAATTTATGTAGTGCGGATATTTGACACAACCACGATTCATGTGACATATCTTATGTACTGTGGCAAATATTTGGGCCGGGTCCAGTCTCCAGATTTGGAGATGGGGCCGCTAAGATGATGACATGTGTCGCAAATTTAATATGAAATCACATTTTTTTGAAGCTAAGAAGCCAGCTTTTTAAAAGGAGATGTGACATTTATTCTTTCATTTGAAATTGCACTTTTTAAAAATGATCTCCAAAAGATCATTTATGCACACCCGAATATCATTTATGATCTCCCGGATATCACAAAGTTAACGCATGATGATCAAAATATGAACGCAAAATAATCAAAAATGATCGCAAGATAATAAAGAGTGTATTTACTTTTACACTTGTGATTGAGCGAATATTTCTCCTCGCAGGTGAAACATTTTCCATTCACATGTCTTATGTGCTTCTAGTTCATCGAAACTTAAATGTTTAACAGTCATACAATCAGTCCGGGCATTTGTAGCAAAAGTTGAATTTGTAGGAAAGTTTGATCGACTATACCAAGGTTTGTGAAATTTATTATGACCATAGTATATATTGATCTTCAAATAAACGCATGAAATCTCCAACCTTCAACTGATTATTGACGTCATGGACAAAGTTATATCCGTGCGTACAACTTATGATTGCAAAATGTGCAAAATAAGATCGCAAGATTAGTGTATAACCCATAATTCGTCGAGACCCAACCAAAGGGGAGGGTGGCCGAGACGAGTGGAGCGACCGCTTAAGAGCGACTGGATGCCGTTCGCCCAGAAAGAAAGTACATACCTCATATTTGCCGAACGCATGCAGCGCAACGTGTATATGGTCGCAATAATGAAGATGACCATAACAAGGCAAAATGGCCGCTCGAACAATCGGAGGCGACCGTAATCCCTCCCCACTTGCCCGCCCCTTAGGGGGGCGAGTGGGGGAGGCCCTACTCGCCCGCCCCTTAGGGGGGGGGGGGGGAGTGAGGGAAGGCCCCACTCGCCCCCTTGGGGGCGGGTGGGGGGATACCCCCCTCCCTACTCGCCCGCCCCTTAGGGGGGGGGGGAGTGAGGGAAGGCCCCACTCGCCCCCTTGGGGGCGGGTGGGGGGGACCCCCCTCCCCACTCGCCCGCCCCTTAGGGGGCGAGTGAGGGAAGGCCCCACTCGCCCCCTTGGGGGCGGGTGGGGGGAGACCCCCTCCCCACTCGCACGCCCCTTAGGGGGCGAGTGAGGGAAGGCCCCACTCGCCCCCTTGGGGGCGGGTGGGGGAGGCCCCCTCCCCACTCGCCCGCCCCTTAGGGGGTGAGTGAGGGAAGGCCCCACTCGCCCCCTTGGGGGCGAAGGGGGCGGGTGGGGGGAGACCCCCCTCCCTACTCGCCCGCCCATTAGGGGGGGAGTGGGGGAGGCCCTGTGAGGTACAACAATTATTTTATCAGTAATTAATGCTTTTATATCTTGAATGAATATATTTAGCACGTAAATATCCCCGATGAAACGAACTTAAAAATCCCCTATGATGAAAAATATATAAAGTAGTGAAATCATGTGAGGTAATAAAGGTTCCCTTCTATATGAAATTGAATGTCCATTAAAGACTGCCTCCTAGCTGAAATTATTGTGCTATGCGGGGTTTCCTTATAGCTGCTATTAATGTGTTGGCTGATATATGATCTGACATGTGGACTTCTCATGTGGCTGGAAGTGTGAACTGCCAAAATCTAATTTAATGTGGTGTGCCAATAGCTATTTTTGGTCTAATCCTTCATGGATTACATTGGGCTGCAAGTAGACATGGCTGGCATTTTTTTTTAAGCGGTGGCTGTCATTTAAGCGGTGGCTGGCATATGTTTTGATATAGCGGTGGCTTTGTTCTAAACCAGCTAGACCGAGCAGCTGCTGTCTTTTCCTCTTTCTCCCTCGACGGTGTCGCTCTAGGGCACGGCGCCGATCTCCTCCTCCATTCTCCTTTCCTTCTTAATCTCACGGAAAAGCAGTGCTCTTGTGGCTGTTTAAGGTTCTATAGCGGCGGTTTTGGGCTGAGCGGGAGCTTTGCCAGGTTGTTGATTTTGGGGATTTTCGGAGGAGCAGAACTGTAGTTTGTTTGTCTCCTAAAGCACTGTGAGCTCCTTATTTTCTTCTTCTTCTTCTTATCTTAAGGGTTATTTGATGAAAGTATTCGGATTTTAGTTGACCGGCTATATATATATATATATATATATATATGTTCCAAGGGGGGGAGGGGTTTTGCTGTTGTTTCATTTCCATGGTTTGGGGAGGATTCAGTTGCTCTTAAAGTTGGGGATTTGTTGGTTGCTTTATGCAGTCCATTGCTTACCTGTACACAGTTGTGGTGTTTTCTGTTTTTGTTCATCGGCTGCTGTGTTGTGGGTTCTTGGTGGTTTTGCTGTTGTGCTGCTGCTATTGTATTGGCAGTCCTGCTGCAGTTCCTGTTTATTTGAATGTTTTTCTGTTGGAGTTGGAGGGGAATCCTGGAAACTATGATGTTCTTATGTTGGGCTGATATGCTGCAGCCCATAGGGCTGTTCATATGTTGCTGTTTCTTCTTCTTGTTGGCCGACTACTCATGTTCCTATCTTTGTACATGTTGGTAACTAGTTCAGCTTTAGGCTTGGTTGTTTGGCTGAATTCCTGCATTCTATAGTGCTGTTTAGTTATCTTAGACAGTCCAACCAATGCTATACTGCTTTGGACAGCCTCTTTTGTGTGTGGTCCTTACTTGATCAAGCCTTGATATGTTTAAATCACCCTTAGAGGTCAACGTCAACACTCTAACTGTGATGCAACCTCGATGACTATGTTCTTTAATAATATGAATTCTTTAACAGAAATCGTGAAGGATGGCATCCAACGGTAGAGGTGACGGTGACTTGAGGCGTGATTTGGGAAAGGAAAAAGAAGCGGTGAGACCTATTTGTTTAATTTATGCATAGTTTTCAAGTACTTTCAGTTATATGCACTTCTATTTTATGAAAAGGAAAAATATGCTCATTGTATGTGATGATATGAAGCATGCTAATATATCACTGAAAATGATTCTCGCTAGAATGTATGACCTTGTATAAGGCAAACAGGCGAAGGATAATTCTGAGGGGATATAAAAATAAATAATTACTTTATGTAAACGTGTCGACACGAGGTTTTATTATGGGCGAATTGAAGTACGTGCACACGAATGAAATGAAGGAAATATGATAACCCTCGGGGTGGGCCCTAATGAATGAAACATGATGAGTCATGTAAAGGAAACAAAAAAAAAAAAAGGAAAAAGGATTCAAATCGCCCATAAGATTACCTAAACGAACGAATCATATTAAAAAGGAATGCATATGTTACTTGTAGCTCTTATAGTAAACCCTGTTTTTTTTTTTTAGCTTAAGTTTCTTTATGTCTTTATATCGTATATCATGCCAAGGATAAGTATTATTGCTAGTGTACAAGAAATATATGTTGATATATATAGAAATGATATTATGGAAATGGACATGTTTACTTGCTCCAAATGTTCTCACCTTGTTAAATATTTAGAAATGAATTGATGATGGGAATATGCACATTATTGTATATATTGCTCACATGTTTGCATGTATTGCAGGTTAAAGAAATAGTGTTTCACTTAGTCTTTAGTAAAGACTAACGGTTTCCAATTCCAATTTTTTTAGGTAAAGACAAATCTCATGCAGGGCAGAACTAGAAAATTATGCGTTGTATGTGCTGGAGTATATATATAAAAGCTTCTGTCTCTCTTTTTGTTTCTAAGACTGCACTTGTTAGAACATAGTGAACCCTTATGTAATGTATTTGGAACTCGTCGCACTGCTTTTGCATTAGTTAAAACCTTGTAATAATTATATAGGACTCTGATATTGTTCAGTTGATCGCTAATGCATGTGCTTACTCATTGTGTTATGTTAAATGCTATGATGAGTGCGCGCTCAAAGTTTTATGAATGTAATTGAGGATAGTATTAATAATTGTGATGAACTACGGGCCGTTACAATTTAGTGGTATCAGAGCTAGGTTTCCATAAAGCCTGGCCGCAATGAGTATGTACATGCGTATAGTAAGGTCAATTATCTCATGATATCATTTACACCTATGAAAACTGATTGTCTCATATTTGTCTTAAGGATCCTTTGAGGATTGCTCAGGAAACGATGGCCGAAAGTGGTAACATTGCACATCAAGGACACCTTCAGCAGGAACATCTGTCAGTGGAGCAGATGGTACATCCACAAGTGGAGCAGCAGGCTCAACCCCAATTGACAGAGTTCGCTCGCATCTTGGCGGAAGCTATTAAAATGGTACGAGAAGTTCCTTCTGCAGCTCCCTCAGTAGAAGCTGTTCTGCCATCGCAGCAAAGACATCTGGACGTGGATCTAAAGCAGTTTTTGGAGCTGAAGCCGCCAGTGTTTCGTGGTGGGTTATCTCCTCTGGAGACGGAGGATTGGATTTCGCGCATCGAGACCATTTTCGAAGTAATGCTCTGTCCAGATGAACGAAAGGTGGGCTTAGTCACTTTTCTTCTTGAAGGGGAGGCCAAGCGATGGTGGGTAAATGTTCGAGGACGATTAGCTGGTCGAGGACAAGTGGGTATTCCATGGGCTACTTTTGTACAGGAATTCACGGGGTGGTTCGTGCCCGACTCAGAGAAGAAGTTGCTACAGGACAAATTCTTACGTTTAGTACAGAGTCCCCGCTCCGTACTCGAATATGAAACAGAATTTGCAAATTTGGCATTTTATGCGGCGGCCTTTGTGCCAAACGAGAAGGAAAGGTGTCGTAGGTTCCAAGAAGGATTGAGAGACAGTATTCGATCTATTTTGGTGTCACTGGAGATACATGACTATGGTGCTCTAGTTCAAAAGGCCCGTTTAATGGAGATAGATGCAGAGAAGACGCAACGAAGAAGGGACATTGGAAAGAAGAGATCCCAGTGGCTATCAGAAAAGGGGTCTTCAGCTAAATCTGGAACTTTTTGGAAGTCGAAGGAGTCAGACAAGCGACCTCGACCGGCGGAGAGTCAAAGTGTGGGACAGTCGCAGACACAGGAGTCAAAGTGTGGGAAATGTGGCAAATTACACAAGGGGCAGTGTTTGGCTGGAAGTAACACCTGTTTCTTTTGTCATCAACCGGGTCATCAGAGCAGGGATTGTCCAAAACGGAAAGAAGGTGGTAGTAGTGCAAGGAGGTTTCCTGCTCCTCAAGGCCAGAAGGTTTACCAAATGGGTGTGTTCAAAGAGAATGAGTCTTTTGCTTCAACTGCAGCTCCAGTCGGATCATCGGTGGAAGAACGTCAGGTGCAGCCTCGCGTGTTTAATTTAAATCAACAAGAGGCTAAGGCAGATGATACAGTGGTGACAGGTATGGTTTATGTTTGCGGAAAATTGATGAAAGTTTTATTTGATACCGGTGCTAGCCATTCTTTCATGTCTGCCCATGTTTTGAACAATATTGCTGAGACACCATACTCAACATGTACTACATTACATGTCACTTTGCCAAATAATCAAGTCGTAGCAACCCAGCAACGTATTGTAGTTCCTTTTGATCTAAACAATACACAGTTTGAGGTGGACGCAGTGATCCTACCCCTTACGGAATTTGATCTAATTTTGGGAATGGATTGGTTGGTCCAGCATGAAGCTCTAATTGATTGTAAAAAGAAAGAAGTGACGGTTCATTGTGCCAATCAAAGTGTTACAGTGTTCCGGGGATTAGGTGATGTGTCTAAGATGCTAATTTCTTCATTGAAAGCATCTAAACACATGCGGAAAGGATGTGAAGTGGTTTTAATGTTAGTAAAAGGGATACCAGAGGAAAAGAAGGATATCAAAAATGTTCCAGTTGTGTGTGAATATCCGGAAATTTTTCCTGAAGAATTGCCAGGACTTCCGCCCAGAAGGGAAGTAGATTTTGAGATAACCTTAGAAGAAGGAGCAAGACCGGTTGCGAAAGCGCCGTACAGAATGGCCCCGAAGGAATTAGCAGAGCTGAAATGTCAACTGCAGGATTTAATTGACAAAAAGTTGATTCGTCCGAGTACGTCCCCATGGGGAGCACCAGTGTTATTTGTTAAAAAGAAGGATGGAACATTGCGCTTATGCGTGGACTATCGTTCACTAAACAAACTGACGGTGAAAAATAAATATCCACTACCACGCATAGACGATTTGTTCGATCAGCTTGTGCATGCGAGGAGGTTTTCAAAAATGGATCTAAGGTCGGGGTACCATCAACTTCGCATTAAAGAGGAGGATATTTTCAAAACGGCCTTTAGTACACGATATGGGCATTATGAGTTTGTAGTAATGCCGTTTGGCTTGACCAACGCCCCCGCAGCATTCATGGACATGATGAATCGAATCTTCAAGGATTATTTAGATAGATTCATTGTTGTTTTTATTGATGATATTTTAATATATTCAGCATCCGATGAAGAACACACTCAGCATTTACGGCTAGCATTGCAGAGGCTGAAGGAGAACCAATTGTATGCCAAATTTTCGAAATGTGAATTTTGGTTACGGGAGGTGTCCTTTTTAGGACATATAATAACTGAACAAGGTTTGTCTGTAGATCCTATGAAGGTTGAGTCAATTTTAACCTGGCCGCAACCCACAAATGTGACAGAAGTAAGAAGTTTTCTCGGCTTGGCAGGCTATTATCGTAGATTTGTTAAAGACTTCTCAAAAATCTCATTGCCAATGACACAGCTGACACGGAAGAATGTTCATTTCAAATGGACAGAAGAATGCAAAAAGGCCTTTGACACACTAAAAGAAAGATTAACGACTGCACCAGTTCTTACTATGCCTTCCGGAACAGAAGGATTCCAAATATATAGTGATGCTTCCTATAAAGGTTTAGGTTGCGTACTAATGCAACATGGAAAAGTAATAGCATTTGCCTCGCGTCAGTTAAAGGATGCTGAGAAAAATTACCCGACTCATGATTTGGAGTTGGCTGCAGTAATTTTTGCCCTGAAAATTTGGCGTCACTATCTTTACGGGGTAAGGTGTGAAATATTTACAGATCATAAAAGTCTCAAATATATTTTCACACAGAAAGAGTTGAATCTCCGTTAGCGTCGATGGTTGGAATTCATCAAAGACTATGATGTGGAAATACAATACCATCCAGGAAAAGCGAATGTCGTTGCTGATGCTCTCAGCCGTAAAAGTATTGTTAATCAATTAACGTTAAAGGTGTATAATATACAACTCTTGCGTGAACTTGAGCGGATGGAGATAATTCCGGTTATTACAACGGAGGATAAGCAGAGTCAATTATTTCAAATGCAAATACGATATACTCTCAAAGATAGAATCCGAGAAGCTGTACCACAAGATGAGTATCTCGCTGGCATGATGGAAACAGTGAAGAAGGGAGAAACTCAAAATTTTACAGAACAAAATGGTTTGTTGTTAATGAAAGAGAGATTATGTGTTCCTGATGTGGACAACATAAGAAAAGAGATATTGTATGAGGCTCATAACACTCCTTATGCAATTCACCCAGGGCGGACTAAAATGTACCATAACCTGAAAGAAGACTTTTGGTGGCCTGGAATGAAAAAGGACATAGTAAAATATATCGCGTCATGCCATACTTGCCAAGTTGTAAAAGCTGAACATCAAAAACCTGGAGGTTATTTACACTCGTTGCCAATACCAGAATGGAAATGGGAAGATATCGCTATGGATTTTGTTTTTGGGTTACCGCGAAGTAAACAGGGTCATGATGGTATATGGGTTATCATCGACCGACTTACGAAAAGTGCACACTTTATAGCAGTTCGTCAAGATGGACCGCCGGAAAAATTGAATGAATTATATATTGATGTAATCGTCAAACTACATGGAATTCCTCAAACGATCATCTCTGACCGCGATGGGCGTTTTACATCAACGAATTGGAAGCAAATTCATAAGCGACTGGGAACAAAGTTATTGTTCAGTACTGCATTTCATCCCCAAACTGATGGTCAGTCATAACGAACAATCCAATTTTTAGAAGATCTTTTGCGTATGGTAGTGCTAGATCTCAAAGGTTCTTGGGAGAAATACTTGTCGTTGGTGGAGTTCTCGTATAATAATAGCTATCAAGCTTCAATACAAATGGCACCATTCGAAGCTTTATATGGTCGACGATGTCGTACTCCGTTGAGCTGGGCAGAGGACGGGGAAAGACAGTTATACAATAAAGACAAAATGGACAAATGGCATGGAAAAATTGCGCTTATCCAGCAAAGAATGAAGGTAGCCCAGGATAGGCAACAAAAATATTTTAACGCCAAGCATCGCCTCGTGGAGTTTCAGGTTGGTGATCTTGTATGTCTAAAAATTAAACCTTTTAAGGGAGCTTCACGATTGCGACGATTAGGGAAACTGAGTCCACGTTATGTGGGTCCCTTTCCCATCATTGAACGGGTTGGCGAAGTGGCATATCGTTTGCAATTATCAGAAGAATTACAGCGATTACATGACGTGTTTCATGTCTCAACACTCCGAAAATATGTTCGTGATCCAGAAAAGATAATTCCAACGGAAAATGTTCAAATTGAAGCTGATTTGTCTAGCCCCACAGAACCATATCAAATCATTGATCGACAACAAAAGCAACTACGCAACCGAGCTGTTAATTTTGTACAAGTATGGTGGAAGGGTCATCCTCGAGATGAAGCCACTTGGGAACGGGAAGACGCTATGCAGAATCTCTTTTCTTCACTTTTTAAAGAACATGAAGAATAACATTTTCGAGGACGAAAATCTCCAAGGAGGGAAGAATTGTGAGGTACAATAATTATTTTATCAGTAATTAATGCTTTTATATCTTGAATGAATATATTTAGCACGTAAATATCCCCGATGAAACGAACTTAAAAATCCCCTATGATGAAAAATATATAAAGTAGTGAAATCATGTGAGGTAATAAAGGTTCCCTTCTATATGAAATTGAATGTCCATTAAAGACTGCCTCCTAGCTGAAATTATTGTGCTATGCGGGGTTTCCTTATAGCTGCTATTAATGTGTTGGCTGATATATGATCTGACATGTGGACTTCTCATGTGGCTGGAAGTGTGAACTGCCAAAATCTAATTTAATGTGGTGTGCCAATAGCTATTTTTGGTCTAATCCTTCATGGATTACATTGGGCTGCAAGTAGACATGGCTGGCATTTTTTTTTAAGCGGTGGCTGTCATTTAAGCGGTGGCTGGCATATGTTTTGATATAGCGGTGGCTTTGTTCTAAACCAGCTAGACCGAGCAGCTGCTGTCTTTTCCTCTTTCTCCCTCGACGGTGTCGCTCTAGGGCACGGCGCCGATCTCCTCCTCCATTCTCCTTTCCTTCTTAATCTCACGGAAAAGCAGTGCTCTTGTGGCTGTTTAAGGTTCTATAGCGGCGGTTTTGGGCTGAGCGGGAGCTTTGCCAGGTTGTTGATTTTGGGGATTTTCGGAGGAGCAGAACTGTAGTTTGTTTGTCTCCTAAAGCACTGTGAGCTCCTTATTTTCTTCTTCTTCTTCTTATCTTAAGGGTTATTTGATGAAAGTATTCGGATTTTAGTTGACCGGCTATATATATATATATATATATATATATATATATATGTTCCAAGGGGGGGAGGGGTTTTGCTGTTGTTTCATTTCCATGGTTTGGGGAGGATTCAGTTGCTCTTAAAGTTGGGGATTTGTTGGTTGCTTTATGCAGTCCATTGCTTACCTGTACACAGTTGTGGTGTTTTCTGTTTTTGTTCATCGGCTGCTGTGTTGTGGGTTCTTGGTGGTTTTGCTGTTGTGCTGCTGCTATTGTATTGGCAGTCCTGCTGCAGTTCCTGTTTATTTGAATGTTTTTCTGTTGGAGTTGGAGGGGAATCCTGGAAACTATGATGTTCTTATGTTGGGCTGATATGCTGCAGCCCATAGGGCTGTTCATATGTTGCTGTTTCTTCTTCTTGTTGGCCGACTACTCATGTTCCTATCTTTGTACATGTTGGTAACTAGTTCAGCTTTAGGCTTGGTTGTTTGGCTGAATTCCTGCATTCTATAGTGCTGTTTAGTTATCTTAGACAGTCCAACCAATGCTATACTGCTTTGGACAGCCTCTTTTGTGTGTGGTCCTTACTTGATCAAGCCTTGATATGTTTAAATCACCCTTAGAGGTCAACGTCAACACTCTAACTGTGATGCAACCTCGATGACTATGTTCTTTAATAATATGAATTCTTTAACAGAAATCGTGAAGGATGGCATCCAACGGTAGAGGTGACGGTGACTTGAGGCGTGATTTGGGAAAGGAAAAAGAAGCGGTGAGACCTATTTGTTTAATTTATGCATAGTTTTCAAGTACTTTCAGTTATATGCACTTCTATTTTATGAAAAGGAAAAATATGCTCATTGTATGTGATGATATGAAGCATGCTAATATATCACTGAAAATGATTCTCGCTAGAATGTATGGCCTTGTATAAGGCAAACAGGCGAAGGATAATTCTGAGGGGATATAAAAATAAATAATTACTTTATGTAAACGTGTCGACACGAGGTTTTATTATGGGCGAATTGAAGTACGTTCGAATGAAATGAAGGAAATATGATAACCCTCGGGGTGGGCCCTAATGAATGAAACATGATGAGTCATGTAAAGGAAACAAAAAAAAAAAAAGGAAAAAGGATTCAAATCGCCCATAAGATTACCTAAACGAACGAATCATATTAAAAAGGAATGCATATGTTACTTGTAGCTCTTATAGTAAACCCTGTTTTTTTTTTAGCTTAAGTTTCTTTATGTCTTTATATCGTATATCATGCCAAGGATAAGTATTATTGCTAGTGTACAAGAAATATATGTTGATATATATAGAAATGATATTATGGAAATGGACATGTTTACTTGCTCCAAATGTTCTCACCTTGTTAAATATTTAGAAATGAATTGATGATGGGAATATGCACATTATTGTATATATTGCTCACATGTTTGCATGTATTGCAGGTTAAAGAAATAGTGTTTCACTTAGTCTTTAGTAAAGACTAACGGTTTCCAATTCCAATTTTTTTAGGTAAAGACAAATCTCATGCAGGGCAGAACTAGAAAATTATGCGTTGTATGTGCTGGAGTATATATATAAAAGCTTCTGTCTCTCTTTTTGTTTCTAAGACTGCACTTGTTAGAACATAGTGAACCCTTATGTAATGTATTTGGAACTCGTCGCACTGCTTTTGCATTAGTTAAAACCTTGTAATAATTATATAGGACTCTGATATTGTTCAGTTGATCGCTAATGCATGTGCTTACTCATTGTGTTATGTTAAATGCTATGATGAGTGCGCGCTCAAAGTTTTATGAATGTAATTGAGGATAGTATTAATAATTGTGATGGACTACGGGCCGTTACAGGCCCCACTCGCCCGCCCCTTAGGGGGCGAGTGGGGGGAGGCCCCACTCGCCCGCCCCTTAGGGGGCGAGTGGGGGGAGACCCCACTCACCCTTTTTTTTGGGCAAGTGGGGTCCCGTGTAAGGTTCTTCGGACCTCTGAAGAAGGCGGGAGTGTATGTTTCAGGTTCCACTCGCCCCCTCCCCTTCTTGGGTCGAGATGTCAAGTCGAAGACAGCAGGGAGCTGCGGATAGCAAAATCGTGGCTATCCGCAGCCCATTTTGTGAAAGTCTATAAATAGACCCCCATGGGCACCATGGGGAAGGTAGACATCTCCTTACCCCCACCGCCTTAGTGTGTTCGGTTAGCTAGTGACCCTGCCTTCCGTTCGCCAAGTCTTTCAGGCCAACCGTCAGGTGTTGCGAGTGCTCTCCGAGGTGCCCAGGCTCAGCATTGGCTTGGGAGGGGAAGATCTTCGGGTCTTTCGGGTTAGTGGCGGGACCTCCTCGCTGCAGCTCGTGGGGTCTGTTTTCACCTGAATCCACCAGTAGAGAGGTTCTTAGGCTCTAAGTGACTAGCCGTTCGACTTTACCTGAGATAAGTAAGGGCAAGCTGCCTACCCCTATTTTCGAACGCTGAAGCCGAGAAACTGGTTTCAACATTCTGGTGCGGTGAGCGTGGAACGCAGCTTGTTCGGAAAAACCTTGAGTAGGTCGGATGACTGGAAGTGAAGAGCCAAGAAACTCCCCCCCCCCCCTGACGAGTCGTGGCAACTGGGAGGGGAGGAAGAGGCAGGGAAGGTAGAACAGATGTTGGAAGATTTGGCCAGGATGGAAGTGGCAGAGGAGGTGAGGGAAATGGAGGTCGTCAGTGGCAGCGGAAGGCCGGGGAAGATACAGATCAGCGGGAGGCTGAGCGAGCATGACCAGGAGAAGGTCCGAAGGTGTATCCAGGAGAATGTGGATATCTTCGCATGGAGCGCCGCGGAGATGCCGGGTGTCGACGCAATTGTGGCGTGTCATCGCCTCAACCTCGACTCAAGCATCCGCCCCATCCGGCAGAAGAAGAGATCTGTATCGACCACCCTCGCCGGGCCGATCAGGGAGGAAGTAGAGAAGTTGCTGGAAGCAGGGTTCGTAGAAGAGATCCAGTATCCGGGCTGGGTCTCCAACGTGGTAATGGTAAAGAAGAGTGGGGGGAAGTGGAGGATGTGCATCGACTTCTCTCTGCTAAATAAAGCATGTCCAAAAGATTGTTATCCCTTACCCCGAATCGATGCGCTGGTGGACTCAGCTGTCGGCTTCCCGGTGATGAGCTTCTTGGATGCGTTCTCTGGCTATCATCAAATCCGAATGCATCCGCCCGACGTTAAGGATGTCTCATTCATCACAGACGACGGGTGTTATTGTTATAAGATGATGCCCTTCGGGCTGAAGAACACAGGAGCAACCTACCAAAGGATGATGGACCGAGTGTTCAAGGATCAAAAAGGCAGAAACCTAGAAGTCTATGTGGACGACTTGATGGTTAAGAGCAGGGACGTGGAGTCTCACTTGCAGGATTTGGTGGAGACCTTCGCCACCCTTCGAAGGTTCAAGATGAGACTTAACCCTTCGAAGTGCGTCTTTGGAGCAAGCCGAGGAAAGTTCCTTGGTCACCTACTCACCCCGGAGGGGGTGGAACCCAACCCAGACAAGGTCAGAGCCATCTTGGAGTTGGAGTCGCCAAGGAGTGCGAAGGAGATCCAGAGGTTGACAGGGAAGCTGGCAGGGTTGAGCAGGTTTCTCTCCCGGGCGGGAGAGAAGTGCTCACCCTTCTTCAAAGCTCTAAGGGGAAATCAAAAGTTTGAATGGTCGCAAGAGTGCGAGGCGGCATTCCAAGCCCTGAAGAGGCAGCTAACGCAAGCTCCACTGCTGCAAGGACCGAGAGAAGGAGAGGACCTGTTCCTCTATCTTGGGGTGGGCACCGAGGCAGTAAGCTCGGTCCTAGTCCGAGAAGAAGGAAAGAGACAACTTCCCATCTACTATGTCAGCCGGGTCTTGAAGAAGGCGGAGCTCAGATACCCCATTCTGGAGAAGCTGGCATTTGCTTTGATCATTTCGGCCAGGAAGCTCCGACCATACTTCCAGGCGCATTCGGTTAAGGTAGTGACCGATCACCCCCTTCGCGGCATTATGGAAGGAGTGGAGCACTCGGGCAGGTTGGCAAAGTGGTCTGTCGAGCTTAGCGAGTTCGATGTCACCTTCGTCCCTCGGCTATCAATGAAAGCGCAGGTGGTAGCGGACTTTCTAGCGGAGTATGTAACCGAGGTGGATGAGTTGGAACCTCCCAAGTTGGTAGCATGGGAGCTGTTCGCGGACGGGGCGTCAGGGAAACATTCCCTCGGCGGAGGGGTGGTCCTAGTCAGCCCACAGGGGACAAGGATCGAGCAAGCGATTGACATCTGATTCCCCGTCACCAACAACCAGGCCGAGTACGAAGCAGTGGTGGCTGGGCTTCGTCTGGCATGTGAACTGGGGGTTCGAGACATTAGAGTATTCACCGATTCGATGGTAGTGGCATCCCAGGTACGGGGGGAGTTTGAGACTAGAGAGCCAACCCTTCAAAGGTACTTGGTGAAAGTCAAAGGCCTCGTCAGTCAATTCCGCTCCTTCTCAATCCAACACGTGCCGAGAGAGGAGAACACCCGGGCGGACTCCCTGGCAAAGTATGGACCTCGGGCCGGGGGAGTAGTGACGGAGTTGTTTCGTCCATCTATAGAGGAAGGAGAGATAATGGAGATCGATCAGAGGGCCTCGTGGGTGGATCCGATCATTGCCTTTCTGGCATCAGGCAAGTTCCCAGAAGATGTTCCGGATAAGAGGCGGTTCAGGTACAAGTCTGCCTACTATCTGATGCGTGAAGGAAGCTTGTACAGAAAGACCCTAACTGGACTCCTAGCAAGATGTGTGACGGAAGATGAGGTTCCAAGGGTCTTGGAGGAAATCCACTCCGGTGAGTGCGGAAGCCATTCCGGGAGTCGGACCCTAGAAAAGAGGGTGCTGAGGCAGGGATACTTCTGGCCGACTCTTCGAGAGGACACCATGAAGTTTGCAAAGAAATGTCAGAAGTGCCAGCTCTTCGCGCCACTCCAACTCCAGCCCGCGCAAAGGCTTCGAACAATCACGGCGCCCTGGCCTTTTGCCATCTGGGGAATGGACTTGGTCGGCCCGTTTCCTCAGGCGAGCGGCCAAAGAAGGTTCCTATTAGTCATGATAGACTACTTCTCCAAGTGGGTGGAGGTCAAGGCTTTGGCGAAGACAACCTCACAGGTAGTAAAAAACTTTATATGGGGAGAAATAATTTGCAGGTACGGGCTCCCCCTCGCCATAGTGACGGACAACGGACCGCAGTTCGCTAGTGAGGAACTCATTAGCTTCTGTGGTCAGTTGGGCATTGACCTTCGTTTCGCCTCCGTTCATCATCCTCGGAGCAACGGGCAGGTAGAGGCGGCGAACAAGGTCATAGTCAATTTACTGAAGAAAAAAGTGGAGAACTTGAAGGGAAACTGGGTGGAGCAGCTTCCCTCGGTCTTATGGGCCTTGAGAACAACACCCAACACGGCGACGAGAGAAACACCGTTCAAGCTCTCCCATGGATTTGAAGCTGTGCTCCCAGTGGAATTCGAGGTCAGGTCCCCCCGGGTTGTGGCCGCCAAGGAAGGAGGCGAAGACTGGAGGATGGACAATGAGGAGGAACAACGGCTCTCGTTGGATATGGTTGAAGAGCTTCGGGACCTCGCAGTGATTCGACAAGAGGAAGTGAAGCGCCGAATGGCCCGGTACTTTGACAAAAATATTAGGATCAAACAATTCGTCACAGGAGACCTAGTTCTCAAAAAGGTTGACACCGCGGGAAGGTCGGCGAATGTAGGAAAGCTCCATCCCAATTGGGAGGGACCCTATGTAATCCTGGAAGCCCTGAAGTCAGGGGGGGTATCGACTTCAAAATGTTGAAGGGATCTCTATTGGAAATACCTGGAGTGGAGACGATCTAAAACGTTTCTATCCTTGACAAAAGTTGAGGATGAGAAAGTACTTAGAGGAGAAGGAGGAAGTAATGAAGGAGTTGGCCGAGATGCATGTGGCAGAGTAGGCGCAAGAAGGCGCATTGTAACAGATATGTAGCCTATTAATGATGAATGAGAAACGTTTAGAGTCAAAAAGGTTGGTTAAAGCCCCGAGAAGAGACCGCTGACCAGGCTAGTTGATGCTGGCAGGGCAGGAGAACTCACTCGGAGAGGCAAGGAATTTGGTTAAGGCCCCGAGAAGAGACCGCTGATCAGGCTAGTTGATGCTGGCAGGGCAGGAGAACTCACTCGGAGAGGCAAGGAATTTGGTTAAAGCCCCGAGAAGAGACCGCTGACCAGGCTAGTTGATGCTGGCAGGGCAGGAGAACTCACTCGGAGAGGCAAGGAATTTGGTTAAAGCCCCGAGAAGAGACCGCTGACCAGGCTAGTTGATGCTGGCAGGGCAGGAGAACTCACTCGGAGAGGCAAGGAATTTGGTTAAAGCCCCGAGAAGAGACCGCTGACCAGGCTAGTTGATGCTGGCAGGGCAGGAGAACTCACTCGGAGAGGCAAGGAATTTGTTTAAGGCCCCAAGAAGAGACCGCTGACCAGGCTAGTTGATGCTGGCAGGGCAGGAGAACTCACTCGGAGAGGCAAGGAATTTGGTTAAAGCCCCGAGAAGAGACCGCTGACCAGGCTAGTTGATGCTGGCAGGGCAGGAGAACTCACTCGGAGAGGCAAGGAATTTGGTTAAAGCCCCGAGAAGAGACCGCTGACCAGGCTAGTTGATGCTGGCAGGGCAGGAGAACTCACTCGGAGAGGCAAGGAATTTGGTTAAGGCCCCGAGAAGAGACTGCTGACCAGGTTAGTTGATGCTGGCAGGGCAGGAGAACTCACTCGGAGAGGCAAGGAATTTGGTTAAAGCCCCGAGAAGAGACCGCTGACCGGGCTTGTTCATGCCGGCAGGGCAGGAGAACTCACTCGGAGAGGCAGGTGGTTCATGTTTGTTAAGGCCCCGAGAAGAGACCGCTGACCAGGCTAGTTGATGCTGGCAGGGCAGGAGAACTCACTCGGAGAGGCAAGGAATTTGGTTAAAGCCCCGAGAAGAGACCGCTGACCAGGCTAGTTGATGCTGGCAGGGCAGGAGAACTCACTCGGAGAGGCAAGGAATTTGGTTAAGGCCCCGAGAAGAGACCGCTGACCGGGCTAGTTGATGCCGGCAGGGCAGGAGAACTCACTCGGAGAGGCAGGTGACTCATGTCGGTTAAGGCCCCGAGATGGTTCCGCTGACCAGGCTCCCACTAGCTGGCAGGACAGGTTGACCTCTCAGAGAGGCCAAGTAAGTTTTGCCCCGAGATGGTTCCGCTGACCAGGCTCTCACCAGCTGGCAGGGCAGGTTGACCTCTCGGAGAGGCCAAGTAAGTTTTGCCCCGAGATGGTTCCGCTGACCAGGCTCTCACCAGCTGGCAGGGCATGTTGACCTCTCGGAGAGGCCAAGTAAGTTTTTCCCCGGGATGATTCCGCTGACCGGGCTTGTTGATGCCGGCAGGGCAGAATAACTCACTCTGAGAGGCGAGCGATTTATTTATCTTTAGCTAACAGATCCCAAGGAGACGAAACGGTAGAGCTAGCTAAATTAGCAAAAAAAACAGTGTGCAAACCCGAGAGACCGGGGCGCGGGTTCTTGAAAGTTGCCTCCACTTCCAGTTGAGTTCGACTCTCTGGAAGGTGTTGAGTTGTCTCCAACTCCCGTTAAGCTCGGCTCACAGGAGGGTTGTTAAGTAGAGAAGGGGTTACCACTCTTGCGTTAAGTTTAGTTTGAAACGTTTTTGAAATAGTTCAACCCTCGAGTTCTCATCGTTGGTCTCTCCGAACCACGGGCCATCCATTGTTTTTCCGGGCTCGTGTCGAACCCGAAAAAAGCGGGGATTGTGTATAACCCATAATTCGTCGAGACCCAACCAAAGGGGAGGGTGGCCGAGACGAGTGGAGCGACCGCTTAAGAGCGACTGGATGCCGTTCGCCCAGAAAGAAAGTACAGACCTCATATTTGCCGAACGCATGCAGCGCTACGTGTATATGGTCGCAATAATGAAGATGACCATAACAGGGCAAAATGGCCGCTCGAATAATCAGAGGCGACCGTAATCCCTCCCCACTTGCCCGCCCCTTAGGGGGGCGAGTGGGGGAGGCCCTACTCGCCCGCCCCTTAGGGGGGGAGTGAGGGAAGGCCCCACGCGCCCCCTTGGGGCGGGTGGGGGGAGACCCCCTCCCGACTCGCCCGCCCCTTAGGGGGGGAGTGAGGGAAGGCCCCACTCGCCCCCTTGGGGGCGGGTGGGGGGAGACCCCCCTCCCCACTCGCCCGCCCCTTAGGGGGCGAGTGAGGGAAGGCCCCACTCGCCCCCTTGGGGGCGGGTGGGGGGAGACCCCCTCCCCACTCGCCCGCCCCTTAGGGGGCGAGTGAGGGAAGGCCCCACTCGCCCCCTTGGGGGCGGGTGGGGGGAGGCCCCCCTCCCTACTCGCCCGCCCCTTAGGGGGGGAGTGGGGGGAGGCCCCACTCGCCCGCCCCTTAGGGGGCGAGTGGGGGGAGGCCCCACTCGCCCGCCCCTTAGGGGGCGAGTGGGGGGAGACCCCACTCACCCTTTTTTTTTTGGGCAAGTGGTGTCCCGTGTAAGGTTCTTCGGACCTCTGAAGAAGGCAGGAGTGTATGTTTCAGGTTCCACTCGCCCCCTCCCCTTCTTGGGTCAAGATGTCAAGTCGAAGACAGCAGGGAGCTGCGGATAGCAAAATCGTGGCTATCCGCAGCCCATTTTGTGAAAGTCTATAAATAGACCCCCATGGGCACCTTGGGGAAGGTAGACATCTCCTTACCCCCACCGCTTTAGTGTGTTCGGTTAGCTAGTGACCCTGCCTTCCGTTCGCCAAGTCTTTCAGGCCAACCGTCAGGTGTTGCGAGTGCTCTCCGAGGTGCCCAGGCTCAGCATTGGCTTGGGAGGGGAAGATCTTCGGGTCTTTCGGGTTAGTGGCGGGACCTCCTCGCTGCAGCTCGTGGGGTCTGTTTTCACCTGAATGCACCAGTAGAGAGGTTCTTAGGCTCTAAGTGACTAGCCGTTCGACTTTACCTGAGATAAGTAAGGGCAAGCTGCCTACCCCTATTTTCGAACGCTGAAGCCGGGAAACTGGTTTCAACAATTAGCATAATATATTTCTATTTATTTTGAATATATTTTCAAAAAAATATGTCTGATTATTTTCTTTTTAGAAATAAAAATAATAAAATAAGATATTAAAAAAAAAATCGTAATGAAAATTCAACAATATTAGAAAACCATAAAATAAAATGCTATAAAAATAAAGTAAGAAATCGTGTCTGGATAAGACGTGTGATCACTGCTCTAATGAAGTTGCACTACCCTCCGACAGAGCTTTCAACCGATGCTCACTTCTCCAAAGTACAACACCCGGCTAGATCCTGAAACTCCGATGTGCACGGACACCGAAGAAGCACAGAGCACCCAAACTTCCACTGGATGAAGCAAACATACTATTGCAAGATAATTGTATCGAAAATATGAAAGCTTAAAAAGAAAGAAGAGTGAAATATTGTATCTATGTTCTCATATTTTAGATGAGCTATTTATAGACTCAAAAGTCATTTCTGAATTTATTAAAACATTTATATATCATAATTATATTTAATATTATAGACTCAAAATTCAGTTAAGAATTTATTAAAATATTTATTTATAATAATTATATTTAATATTAATTATATTATATACTAATAATATTAACGTTTTATATAGACGTAAAAAAAATTATTATAAATATTAATGATATTAATATTAACTTTTATATTTATATAATATAATATAATATAAGATATTGTACAACCTCGTATTCGTCGAGTGGACCCACATGCCCAAGACGGTCAAAATGATGAACAAAGCGGACAAGTCCGCATTCGCCCAGAGCGTCACAGGGGCATTCACCCGGGTCAGGAGAGGCTAGTGAGTTGCGGGGCGAGTGAGATCTTCATCCGTTAAGCACTCGCCCGCTTAGGTATTCAGATGTGCAGACGGCCAGGCGAGTGAGGTGCGAAACCTCACTCGCCCGCTTAGGATTCGATCTTTGAGCTTTCTCCTCTTCTGGTTCAACATTGGTTTGAGAGGGGAAGCTCTCTAAGATCTTTCAGATGTGTGGCGGGACCTGCTCGCTGCAGCTTTGAGTCTATTCTTTTTTCTTCACCAATAATCAAACGTGCTAGTGAGTGAGAAGTAAGTGTAGGCTACAACCCCCTATAAATCAGAATTTCTCAAAAGACTGATTAACGGTTTCAATATATATATATATATAACGTTAACCGTTATATACGTAATTACGAACATTAAATATTAAATCTATTACAATAATTTTAAAAATTTTGTTACAATAGATCTATATTATAGATTTAGAAAGTGTATTCATATGAGTACATTTAAGCTTTTCCTCATTAGGAGTCTCAAAAATTCCAACAAAAAATATTCGATCATGTATAAAATCAGAGATACTTATTTTTACAAAAATACATTAGATATAAAATAGCTAAATACGTATATAATGATGAGAAATGCTCAAAAATATTTTCCCTGATATATATATATATATATATATCAAGAAAATACATTAATTCCAAAATTAAAGTGATCGAGTCAATGTCAAACATAAGCTGTGACATTCCTGTAAAGCACATGGACAGATCATATAAGATTCCAATATTATATTAATATAAATAGCTACATGCATTTTCTTTGAATATAAGCATCCAAAATAAATAAAATATGTTTTCTTCAATATATCTACACACACGAGCGAGAGACACGGAGCTTCGCCCTTACGACCAACCACGACTGTATCCCTATTGTGACAGTACCCTGATCGCGACTGGCACTGGACTCCGTCCCTATCAATAATTTAATGCAGTTTAAAATAAACACATTATTAATTAATTAGTGTGAAATACAATTATATACTATTTTTTAACTTTTGCTAAAAAATATCATTATTATTCGTATATTATTATTTTTTTGCATTGTTACTTTTATAAACTAAATAAATTAGATTTTATCGTTATTTTTCAAATCAACTTTAATGAAGTTAACATACCTACTAATAGTTTAGCATAGTAGGTATAAGAGTTTTACTAAATTTTTTTTTTAATTTTATAGATTTTTATTATTACTTTTAATTTGAGAATATGATGTAATTACTGCATTGTATTTCATTTTTTAAATAAATTATAATATATGTTAAATCATTAGATGTAAACAATAATGATATATTTCGCAATTTTGAATGTTTCACGCAGTTATGTTATCATGTACGAGGCTTTACCTATGGTCGACTGCTCTCTGGTGCACTGACTCTGCCCGAGCTTCTCTAGGCCATGCTAATATTTTTTTTAATATTGTAAATACACAACAAAAATCAAGTAAATTACTATAATAAGATAATGTATAATACAACTAGTGAAATTATCGAAGAAAAAAAAATAATGTGACCATTAAAGTTCATTCTTGCACGGTGGTGGCGGTCGTGAATGCCGTGATTGTGAACCATCGTTCGTGAACACAAACACCCGATCCCACCTAAGGAACTTCGTCCACTTTTATGTTCAAAACTAGTTTTCTTTTCTTGGCGGCGGTTATAACCATTATCTTGCCAAACACGCCTTCTATAATGATTGCGTTTTTGTCCAAACTCACTGGAGCAATCCAAACGGAATACATTTTATAACAAATCATACGAAGTGTAATTACAATCATTTAAAATTCAAATATAATGTAATCTCTATAAAGTTTAAATTATTCACGTTCATTTCCATTTCCATTAATATTTAATACAAACAAGAATTAAATGATCCAAATATATAATCTTAATTATTGTTATAATAATATTTTATATGATTTCATGTAAATACAATTTTAACATTGATGTGGACCCGTAGAGACGATACGGGATGCGGTCCCATGAAGCATATCCGTACGGGAACCGTCAAACACGTAAGCGTCGCGAGTGGCGTGAAAATAAAAAAATGCCGCAATAATTGCTACGCCGAGCCGGAGAGGCGCGACATTCGCCGTGACGAAAGGGCGCGGCACTCGCCGCGCCGAGATAACGCTGCACCCGCCGCGCCGAAACGGCGCGTGCCCCACCGCGCCGAAACGGCGCGGCGCCCGCCGCACCAAAATGGTGCGGCGCTGCCGTAACAAAAAGGGGCCGCACCCCCATGCAGAAATCTTGGGGGTGCGGCATTCCCGCACCCCCCATGCAGAAATATTAGGGGGTGCCCCACTCCCCAATTGGGGAGTAACTCCCCTTGGGGAGTTACGTGAACAGTAACTCCCCTTGGGGAGTTACATGAATAGTAACTCCCCAGTTGGGGAGCGCTCCCGGCCACATCGGCCTCGAGGCTTTCTCGCGGTCGCGCTTCGAGTACCATCGCGTCCACCGCGCTCAGAGCGCTCGCCAAACCGCACGCCGAAATATTATTATTGCATGAATATTATTCTCCCGCGAATATTACTCTTACGGAACACTATTCGCCGCGCTCAGAACAACTCCGCGCTAACGACACGGCCAGATCACATCCGCGCTCATGCGCGCTTAGAACACCTTCGCGCTCACTCGCGCTCAGAACACCTTCGCGCTCACGCGCGCTCAGAACGCCTCCGCGCTCACGCGCGCTCAGAACGCCTCCGCGCTCACGCGCGCTCAGAACGCCTCCGCGCTCACGCGCGCTCAGAGCATTCTCGCTTTTTCGCCTCGCTCGCTTTTCCGCCTTGCTCACTTTTCCGCCTTGCTCACTTTTCCGACTCGCCTCGCTCACTTTTCCGCCTCGCCTTGCTCACATTTCCGCCTCGCTCACTTTTCCGACTCAGCTCGCTCACTTTTTGTCTTTTTGACATTCTCACTTTTCGTCTTTCTGACTTTCTCACTTTTGTCTTTTTAGCGTACTCACTTTTTGTCTTTCCAGTTTCTCAGATTTCAGGAACAACCTGTCGCCTTTTTTGCCTCCAACAGAACTGCCCGAACTGCCCGAACTGCCCGAACTACCCGAACTGTCCGAACTACCCGAACTGCCCGAAGGGTAAGGTGGTCATTTACGAAAAATGGCGATCCGTGTGCCCTGAATCAGAAAATATGATTCGTCCGCCGAGCATTTATGGAAACGGCAAACGGCGAAATTACCGGACTGCCCCCCGACCAAAGCTATAAAAAGAGCCCCAAGGCTTCATTTGAGAGGACCTTGACTTCTGGACCCGGGAGAGCTCCTTGCAAACTTTTGCGGAATTCTCCTTCAGCGCTTGAAGATCTCATTCGTGGACTTCAAGATTTTCTTCGTCCTGAAAGGCGACTCAGCTTCTCGCTTTCATTCCCGAAAGGCGACTCAGCTTCTCACTTTCGTCCAGGAAAGGCGACTCAGCTTCTCACTTTCGTTCCGGAAAGGCGACTCAGCTTCTCACTTCCGTCATTCCGGAAAGGCGACTCAGCTTCTCACTTCCGTAATTCTGGAAAGGCGACTCATCTTCTCACTTCCACCCAGGAAAGGCGACTCAGCTTCTCACTTTCGTTCCGGAAAGGCGACTCAGCTTCTCGCTTTTATTCCCGAAAGGCGACTCAGGTTCTCACTTTTGTTCTCCAGAATTCTCAGAAGGGAAAAGGCTTAGTTTTTCCGAAAGGTGGTCTGTCACCCTCGGAGCACTCTCTGTCTCTCTGTCTCTCTGTCTCTGTCTCTCTCTCTCTCTCTCTCTCTCTCTCTCTCTCTCTCTCTCTCTCTCTCTCTCTCTCTCTCTCTCTCTCTCTCTTTCTCTTGTTGTAACGAGTAGCGGCCGGTCGCGCTCGAGTTCTAATTACCAGATTGTAACCCCCAGAAGATAGTGAAGTTTGGTCGGCACAGCTCCGACTGCGTGGTTTTTCACCCTTTCCGGGTTTTCCACGTTAAAAAGTCCCAGTGTACTCAGCAAATCTCCAATTGACTGTTTGCGCGCTTAGATCGCTCACGAGCTAAGGTGGTTCAATTGGACCAGTCTGCCAAGAGCCCTAAGCGTTCCGCAACAAACATTAATAATCCTCGCACATAACTAACAAAGAGAGAGACGATTAATGCATATCTATAAAAAAAATATCCCCTTACGATTTGTTGTTAACAAATAATGCGATGCCTATAACATTTTTGTGTGCTTTTAGCATAGCACGACTCTTAATAAAATTATGCACATAGCAAAATGTGCGATGCATTTAACAACACCACTATTTTAATCTTTAATTATGGCAATTGTTATCCGCAGACCATAAATGGCTATCCGCAGACCAATTTTTTCTAGTTCACAAATTGTTATCTGCAGACCAATTTTAGTCTTGAGCATTCGATATCATTGTTCTCCTGAGCAGGGCCTGACAACGAAGGAACATCTCTGACGACCTTCTGAGCACTAGAATGTGTGCACGGATCGTGATTCATAAAATAAATGCGCGGATAGAGACTGAGTTGAGGAAGAAAAATGATATCTTCACTGTTCATGCGATTTCAGTTTGTTTGGGAGAGAGTAACCCTAGCTATATAAATCTTCCCAAACAAACCCTAGCTATCTAAATTTTCCCAAACAAACCGAAATCGCATGAGCGGTGAAGAAATCGTGTTTCTTCCTCAACTCGGTCTCTATCCGTGCATTTTTTTTACGAATCACGATCCGTGCACACAATGAAGTGCTCAGAAGGCCGTCAAAGATGTTTCTTCGTCGTCGGGCCCTGCTCAGGAGAACAAAAATATTGAATGCTCAAGTCTAAAATTGATCTGCGGATAATAATTTATAAACTAGAAAAGGTTGGTCTACGAATAGCCATTTATGATCTGCGGATAACAATTCCCTTAATTATTTATTATTCCATTTAATTCATTTATTCGGCATAAATAATTTCTGGTGGCCGCGAAAAAATTCATTTGGTTGATGTCATGCAAAAGGAAGGTAATATCACGTGCTAAAAGGTTCAAGCATGGTTTTTTAAAAGTCGTGCAACTGAGTGTTTTGTGCAAGTGGTTTCGCGCAGCAGCCCCACCCTACACCGGATCCTACGGCGATAGGCGTGATCGTACGCCTATGATCAGCGTCGTACAGGAAAAGATACAGCAGCTTTGTTCCAATCACGGAGAAGGATTGCCGTGATTTAAGGGTCACATAAATCACTTGATGTGGGCTAAGGCCTAAGAAGGCATTATTATCATTATTTTGTTTTTCTCCATCTTCTGAAACAAGCCCTAATTAACAAATTTTTTTTTATAAAGAATTAATAAAATAACTTGCAGGTACAAATATTTGAATATTTGAATTAATAAAATCACTTGATGTGGGCTGCCGTGTTGTGAACATTTGTCGGGGGACAACATTCGGAAGACGGTAATGTTCAGCGCGCGGCAACATTCAAAGAACGACATCATTCGTCAGGCGACATCATTGAGAGTGCGACATCATTGAGCGGGCATCATCATTCGGTGGGCTTCGCCCGCACCAGCGCACTATCACTCATATGTTTGTTATAACTTATATTTTAATTTCTTTATATAAGTTATATACGTTTATATATATTTTGTATAATTTATTAATGTAATACATTATAAA
Organism: Dactylorhiza incarnata; assembly: GCA_033032865.1. Lineage (NCBI taxonomy): Eukaryota > Viridiplantae > Streptophyta > Magnoliopsida > Asparagales > Orchidaceae > Dactylorhiza > Dactylorhiza incarnata. The sequence continues at coordinate 2,253,379 of JAWHQI010000316.1, forward strand.
TTATATTATATAAATGTTTATATAATATAATTCATAGCATATCAACTTATATTTAAATGATATAAACTTGTATAAACGTAAACATAATTTGTCAGCATTATTCGGTGGTCTGCGAGTGAGGATCGACAGGGCTGACGATGAGCTTAGAATCAAGCATGTGTGCTCGAGTAAAAAGGTCCAAAATATAATGCAATTGAGTGAGCAGAAGGTTGCCCGAGTGAGGAATGACTTCAATACCCAAAAAATGGTGAATGTTGCCGATATCCTTTAACGAAAAATGTGTGTCAAGTGTCTGCGTAAAATCATCAAGATAAGCTTGGTTGTTGCCGGTAAGAATAAGGTTGTCAACATAGACAAGAATATACGTGAGGGACGACCCTCGGCGATTGACAAACATGGAAGAATCAGAGTATCAAACATGGAAGCCTTGTTCAAGGAGAAAAAACCGTAATTTGTAAAACTAAGAGTTGCGCGACTGTTTGAGCCCGTAGCTGACCTTGTTAAGTAGGCACATATGGTGAGGATGATTAACACCCTTAAAGGCGGGTGGTTGTCATGTACACGGTTTTGTGGAGGTCACCATTTAAGAATGCGTTATTAACATAAGTTGACGAGTGGGCTAGCTTTGAGACACGACTAAGCGAATGGTGGTGGGTTTGACGACATGAGAGAATGTCTCAAAAAAGTCAATGCATGGGCGTTGATGAAATCCTTTGGCGTTGAGACGAGCCTTGTACCGGTCAATCGACTCATCAGGGTGACACATTATTCAGAAAACCCACTTGTAGCCGAGAATGTTGGCATTAGGGGAAGGTGAGATAAGGGGTCCAGGTGGAATTTTGGCGGAGGTCCTGTAATTCATGGCACATAGCTTCGTACCAATGTTGATCCTTGAGATCATGAGAGTAGGAGGTTTGAACAGTAGAGAGAACATGATACATGGTGGATGTAAATGCTTTGGGTTTTAGGGAGTGAGTTTGAGCGCGGGTGATCATAGCGTGTTGAGAGTGTTCGGAGGGTCACATGTAGTGGGAGAGGAGCAGGTGTGGAGGATGCTGCAGATGGTATGCCAGATGTTTCTGGAGGTAGCAATGTTGTTGTCATTGGGTGTTGGAGGGTGGTGAAATGGATGACAAGTTAGTTGGAGAGCAACATATAGGCGAGCAGTGGGAAGGAGGTAGCCAGCGGAGATAGCCTTTGTGTTTGGTGCTATAGCCCAGAAAAATGCAAGGCTTAGAACAAAAATCTAATTTGTATGGATTGTATGTGTGTAGAAATGGGAAGCAAAGACAACAGAATGTGTACGCAACCACCTGAATGAAGTTTTGGAATCACACAACGATGGAGGAGGAGCTGATCTTGAGGAGGGGGAGGTGAGGGCTTTGTGGAGGAGACTTCCTGCCACTCTCTGGAGGAGGTATAACTGCTGCTTTCGCCGGGAGGTAGCGGATGCTTTCGGTGTGCGACAGTCGACCTGAATGAAGATTTGGAATCACACAACGATGGAAGAGGAGCTCTTGAGAAGGGAGAGTGGAGGCTTTGTGGAGGAGACTTCCTGCCACTCATTGGAGGAGGTATAGCTGCTGCTTTCGGCGTGCGACAATCGAGGGGTGACGGCGTGCTACTGCTTGAGGCGTTCGACAATCGAGGAGCTGCATAAGGAGGGGAGACTTTTGGGGAACCGAGTCTTTGATATGAAATAAAGCATTGAAGGAGGCAATTTTTGTATTGAAGGAGGTATGAAATCAAAGGAATGACAGAAAAGCCAAAGCAATTTTTGTGTTGAGTAGCTTAATATTGAGAATATTTTAGGTATCTGAAAGTTATACCATATAGATGTCTCTAGTCTTCTCTTATATAATAAAGATAAAGAAGAGAAGATAGCTAGAAGTTTCAATGGAGGAGGCACATTGATGAGAGCATTCAGTGCTTGAGATTGCTTCCATTAATAACTTTAATTTAGGGGTCTTTGGAAAAGTTGCAGGTGTTAATAATAATAATAATAAGATTTTCAAAATCAGACCAAAAATTGAATCACATAATTTTGATCTAATTTGAGTAGTGTATATCGATGTTAAATGCAGGCCGGTTTTGGCTATATGCAGGCCGCGGATATATGCAGGCCAAAAAATTATTCATGCATGCCAAATTTCATATTTATATACCATATTCAAAAATCAAATTAATATTTTTCTAAATAAATCACCAAGCAAAATAGTATTCATAAAATAAGTAAGTAAAATATCATGAGTGCGAGGTTACGTTGAATGTCACTGTTTCGTCAATAAATTTGGGAGAGCTATTGATGTAGTATCCCTAAAGGCGCTAATCGCACCCCACTAGCAACGTAACTACCCGAAGTATAAACATGGCCGCCATGGCCGCCATGGCCAGCATCGCCGCCATGGCCGACGTCGTCATCGCCGCCATCGCCGATGACGCCGACGACGTCGCCATCGCCGCCATCGCCGCCATCGCCGATGACGCCGACGACGTCGCCATCGCCGCCATCGCCAACGACATCGCCATCGCCGCCGTCGCCATCACCATAGCAAATACCCATAATTAGTTTTAGGCCAGTTGTAATTTAAAAACACATTGGACTCGGATAAACGAGTAAACTCCTTGGGAACACGATTGCATGGAAGGAAAAAACACATAATACATGAAGTATTGAACTACTCGAATCATCTTTCCTAAAGTTTTAAAAGGAAAAATGATTTTTTTTAAAAACTGTGGCCTGCATATAGCTAAAATCGGCATGCGTTTAACATCGCTCTTTTTAAAAAATTGTGACCTGCATATAGCCAAAACTGGCCTGCGTTTAACATCGCTCTTATATTTATTGCACTATTTATATAGTATATAAATGACAATATATTTATCATACATATATAGCCCATATATGTTCAGAAACTTCAAGCAATTTGCAGCTACTCCAGTTGTTTGCCCTCTAGAAATATTATTTAATGTCCAAGGTCGCCGGTTCGAGTTTTGCCGCAAGCATTAGCCTTGTTTATTTAGCATTAGCCTTGTTTATTTAATGTGGTCGTCGGGTTACCACAAGGTCTAAAGCCCGGTCAGTTGTCTTTATTATAAATAATATTAAAATTTTCAATGTAGATAAGGACAAAATCATAATTTCACATTGTAGGGTTCCCGTGATCTAAAATTATAGGCCTAGGAGACCTACCATAATAGGTCACCACGTAGATAATCAGAATGCTAGATTTAATTTCAACTAGATTGAATGGCTCAAAATGATTTCTGAAGGACCTCACGGGTTACACCAAAAGTCCCAAAATGTATATATTCGATGTATGACCAAAATGTACATATTTATATACATCCGATGTATGATGAATGGAGAGCGAAAATGGTTAAAAATAAACAGCAAGCAGTTGATGCATGCATAAGTAGGGCAAAGTATTACCAGGTAATATTATAAGTTAGAATGCCACAACTCTCTACAACCAAGCAATAGCAAGCTTACAAAACCGACATGTACTCGGCATTTTAAATCTTTTAACTTAGATAAATACACGTACATAATTCTTCATTTCATCGAACGCCTGCTAGTGCATTTTAAATCTTTTAACTTGGATAAATACACATACATATATAATTATTTGTGTCATAATTAAGCTTACAAAACATACAAATCTAATGTTGCAAAGAAAGACAAACTTGCATCTCATCTTCTCAGTCTTTCAGGATTTTACATCCTTGAGCAGCCCACCCTTTTCCATCTCTGCTACTAGCTCTCTCAGGGAAGGCACTTTCATGGCTAAAGTCCGGAACAATCTAGAGTATCTGGCCCGAGTTCCATCTGCTGTTCTTGCGAGGGCCAGTAGGCTCACTGCCTCCGGGAGCTGCTCGAAAGTTTGCTTGATCTCGTCATAGCTCATGCTGGAAAGAACCGAGGGCCGTGGCAAGATTCTTACGATTTCGCTCCCTTTAGGTTCTTGAACCCGCGAGTCTGCTTTTATGACCAGATCCGAGGAGGAGTTTGCGCCGCATTTTATGATGAACGGTGACGTCGAGCCGGTGTTGAACTGCAACACATTCCACTGAGTTACTTCGCTCTCTGTGGCGGAGATTGAGCCGGTGAATGGTTGGGGTGATTTCGTTTCTTCAGCGATGTCCGTATCTTCTGGTATTGACTGCAGGAAATCAACACAAGAAGAACTGAAATTCAGCATTCTAAGAAACATTTGATCTCAAAATGGTCATGCAAGCTTGGAGCATATATATACTTGCAATTCAAGATTTACATACATACGCGAGATCGCAATCAAGGAGAGCTTCAACTAAGGAAACAAATGCGGAGATGTACATACATACGAGAGTGCAAAGTCATAAAAATGCAAGTGAACAAAGCCGGTAAATCAGAAGCAGCACGTGGGCATATATTACTAGGTACTATCCGTAAAATGGAGAACAAACACAAGATTTAACAACGAAAAATTCATCCCTTGCACCACCCCAGAGGGAAATCGAGTTTGAAGATGTTTTTCCGACTGAATTACCTAGAGCACCACCCCAGAGGGAAATCGAGTTTGAAGTAGAATTGGTAATGGGAGCGCGACCAGTAGCACGCGTTTCTTATTGAATGGCCCCAAAGGAGTTGGCAGAGTTAAGAGTTCACCTGCAGGAGTTGTTAGAACAAGATTATATTCGACCTTGTCTCGACCAAAATGTCCCGTAGCTCCACCTGCGTGTAGCTCCCAGATGAGAAAATCCTGGAGGGACGTCTGTGGTACGCAGAGGCTCGAGCCCAAGAATAAATAATCATCGGAGATCACATAACCCTCACGTAACTCAAGAAGGATCTCTCGTCAGAGAGTCATAGATGCCGCTAAAATCTGGGCACTCCGGGTAGTCGTAAACAAAACACTTGAAGCCCTTATGTAGGAGACTCATGCGCTCATCATATGTAGGAGATTGACTCGGTGATTCGGGACGTCAGCCAGCTTGTTCTCAACACCTGCTCGGCGCTTGAGAATGTAATGGCAGTCTTGCATAAACTCCACCCACTTTGCATGGCGATGCCCTAACTTCTTCCGTGAATCAAGGTACCACAGGGCCTGATGGTCATAATACAAAATGAATTCCTTATGTAGGAGGTAGCGACGCTAATAACGAAGTGCTTGCACAACAAAATAAAACGTACAGTCATAATTCAAGTACTTTTGTTAGGCATCATTCAGTTTCTCACTGAAGTAAGAAACCGGATGATCCTCGTGACTAAGCACTCATTCAATACCAACTCCTGAAGAATCACAAGCCACTTCAAACAGGACTTTTGACACTTTGCACCCTTCAATTAGGGGGGTTTGACATTTTGCACCATAATTATTTAGTTTTGGCATTTTGCACCCCCAAATAGGTTAAGTGTGACATATTGCACCCTCACCTAGTATTTTTAACTACTTTAATTCTATGAAAATAGCTTGGTGAGGGTGCAATATGCCACACTTAACCTATTTTGAGGGTGCAAAGTGCCAAAACTAAATAATTAAGGTGCAAAGTGTCAAACCCCCATAATTGGAGGGTGCTTAGTGCCAAAAGTCCCTTCAAACGCCTTAGAGAAATGTAGAAGACGCAAAATATGGGCGGATGATAATTTTCTCTTTAATTTCTTTGAATGGCCAAGTGCCCGCCTTTGTCGATAAAAAATCTCTGTTACAGAGGCAACTCGTAGCGGGGGGGGGGGGGGGGGGGGGGGGAATAGAACTGAAACCTCCAAAAAACCTTTTATAGGAGGTGGCAAGTCCGTGAAAACTACGAGCCTCATGAATATTCGTCAGGATGGGTCACTCACAATTGCACTTGACCATGTCAAGGTCAACTGATATGCCAGATGCAGATACTATATACCCAAGAAAATGGACAGACACAAATAAGAATGAGCACTTCTTCAAATTGATATATATGCTCCCTCCGAAGGAGATCAAATACCAAATGAATATGGTGCAAGTGTTCGGTGCGGCCCCGGCTGTATATCAGTATGTCGTTGAAATATACTACCAAAAACTTGCCCATAAGGGCTGCACGATCCGTGTCATCAGCCTCATGAACGTGTTGTGTGCGTTTGATAATCCAAATGACATAACTAGTCACTCATACAGATTGTCTTTCGTCTTGAAAGCTGTCTTCCACTCGTCCCTCTCCCTCACTCTAATCTGATGGTACCCACTAGTAGGCTGATCTTTACAAAGATATGGGCACCAACCATCACATCCAGAAGGCCGTCAAAGGGTAGGGGTATGGGAAAACGACATTTCACCATGATTTAATAAATAACATGATTGTCTGCACACATGCGCTAGCTCCCATTCTTCTTCAGAGTAGAAAGGCGGGTACTGCGCATGAGCTCAAGCTCTTACGCATAAAACTCTTCTGAAGGAGGTCATCAACTTGCCGCTTTAGTTCGGTGTGTTTAATTGGGTACATGCGATAGTGAGGTAAGTTAGACAAAGATGCCACCAGGACGAGATCAATCACATACGGGATGTCTCTCAAAGGAGGGAGCTCGTCAGGGAGCTCCCTAGGAATGATATCCGAGTACTCATCCGACAAGTGACAGACGTCCGAATCAATAATCACAGTGTTTGTGGAGAATAGACACGTGTTAGATCGACCATAAAACGTGGCATCATGGTCATACAATCATGGTCACCCAAGTAATATGTGCGCTACGTCCATGGGCATAACGTCACACTAGACCTTGTCCTCAACGGACGCTAAACGAATCGACAGTAGGCATCTCTGTGTAACCTGAATGGTAGACTTAACCACCCAAAGGATGTCGCAAAGATGAGGGTGCGACTTAGCTGTGTGCTGCATATACTCCCCTTTCCTAGCTACAATGTTCACACAACTACCACTATCTATGACTAACTTGCAGGGGACGCCTGCGGTGGCAAAACATGTGTAAAAGATAATGGTACGGTGCCAGTTCTCTTCTGCACGAGGGGTGTGCAAAAGGCGGAGAATCCCTCCTAACTCTAGTGATCTCTCAACATCGCTCACCCATTCATCTTCTACGGTAGATGTAATCTCCTCAACCGGTGTATTCCCAACCTCAGTGATGGGCTCATCTTCTTCAATCAATAAATTCCTAGCAGGGGTGCGAGGAGGCACTGTGACAGTGGTCGTGGTCAGGTCTCCTAAATGTAGAAGTATTAGGTCGAGGGGTGACCTATCTCGGGCCTGCAATGCGCAACTACTGCTCATACTTAAGTGCTAGATGAAACACCTGCTCGATCGTCTTTACTCTGTGAGGAATCAGTTCCCTCCGGATTTTAAATATGAGTCCGGCCCGAAAGTGGGACGCAGTCGCAATGGATTCCTCTAGAATGTCGCTCCACATCACTAATTCATCGAAATGCAACATATACTTGGTAAAGGAAAGAGTCTACTGTCGAAGAGCATAAAGCTGGTATAACAACTGATCACAATATGAAGCAGGAAGGCATTTGTCCTTCAACCGCTATTTCATCTTAGCCCATCTGATGATGAGGTAGTATCCATCTCGATCAAGAGATCTCTCTAAACTCGTCCAATAAATCTTGGCATGCCCATGTAACTTCATTTTGACAAACCGTACCTGTCTCTCACCACTCATCTCGTACCACTCAAAGCAGTGACCCGTGACTAGAAGTCAATCACTAAATGCCTTCGGGTCCAGGTGATTGTTGAAGGATGGTGCATCAATGCGTATGCCGGGTAATGTCATCCTCGGTTGGGGTTGCTTTGCGACGTGGCTCTGGGTGTTCATCATAATGGTCATCATGATCGTAATCGTGTCGTGCTGGTGGAGTACGACCTCTACGACCCGATGAAGGGGGTGGATGAGGTTCGTTGAGAGGGCGGTGGTGTCTCAAGGGTCTAGGCTCTGTCGATACTCATAGGCCTGCTCGGGATTCCCTATCGCAAGACAAGCGGGATCTCGACAACGCAGGTCTCTAACACGTCCCTCGGAGGGTGGTGGAGCATCCCGGGGATCGTCCGAAAGATCATCATAACATGGTAGAGTGTGACCTCTAGGGATGTCTAACTGATCGACTCTAGTGTTAACACTAGCAATGTCATCCATAATGATGTAAAAATGGGCTCATATCTACTGTAATCGATCAAGTACAAGTATTTGGAACTCGGTGGGCGTCAAGTCTGAATTCGAACTAGCAGATCGATCGTTGGTAAGGTTTTGGTCAGATGTGGATAAACATAATAACCTACCACAATGCAGCATATAATGTAGCCCAACCTGGGGCTCTGATACCAATTTGATGCAGGGATAGGTTGAAAATCATGAATGCCCTAAGATGCGATCCTAGTGGAATGAAGTGCACTTACCGACGAATTCTAATGTGGGTACAAATGCAATTATCAGTCCGATTAAATTAGCAACGAGTAATTAATAAATATAAAATTTAAACAGGAGCACATTCGTTCGCAAATAATGAAATTGACAAACAAACACCGATTCACAATAAATAGAGATGCAAGTAATGTAAGCGTGCGATGAATACGTCCTGCAAATCAAACAATCTCACAGAAGAACAACATATGATATTAAATCCATCAAATATAGTCCAAGTAAACAAAGTAAAGAAGCACAAACACCAACTATGACTTAAGCATGCAGGTGGCGGCGGAAAGTGGCAATGATGAAGATCCGAGGACTGCTGGCTCCACTTGGAAGAGAACCGCTAGGTGGTGGGCCAAGAGAGGATCAGGCAGGAAGTGTGGCTACTGGGTAGTAGAAAGAGGGGAACTCGGGTGGGAAAGGTGGCTGAGGGAGATGTCAGATTGCTGTTGTTTGGGAATGAAGGGCTTGCGGGGTGTGCTTGGGAGAGAAGTTGAGAGGGGAAGATGGGATCGGGGTCTAAACATGGAAGAAAATTGTGGATGAAGGTGAGAGATGGAATCACAACAGGCGAGTGAAACTGGGATCAGGAACGACACATGCTGTGGGGATCGGGATTGTCGATGAGAGTTGGGATCACAGACGGTAGGTGGGAATGAAATTGATGACGCAGACGGGAGGCCAAGACACGATCGATGTCACTAATGGAGCTTGCAGATGGTGGAAGTAGGCGAGGTTTGTTGTTTGCAAAGGCGTCGGAGGAGCAGATAACTGAAGTCGCAGAAGACGGAAACAAGGGCAGGGGAAGGAGAAGTCCTTGGGAGTCGCACTAAGGGGTCTCTCGGCGTCGCACCGGGAGAGGAGACCGACGGTTCCTGAAGTGGAATCTAAATCTCGATGCCTCCAACCATCGCTTGTCTGCGTATATAAACTACATAACTTAAAAGAGGGTACCAGATCAGACAGCACATACTATCTGAATTGATCGTGACTAATAGAACTCAAAATAAAAAAAAAATACATGAAAACGACTTGGATCGACCATCCAGACGCATCCGTGGACCTAGATCGTCCGAACGGGTAGCGGATCACCGCCTCCTGCGAGAATACACGTATGTGGGCTGGTGATCTCCATTAGAGGGGTGGAATCCGGGTTTCTGGACTGTAGGTGATCACTGTTAAGGACCTGAGAACATCAATTGACTGGTTCTTACCTCGCAGCAAGGCTGCAATTTCGGTACCGGGTGACCAAAATGAGGGATTCTCTCTTCAACTTTCGAACCTCTAAGTGAAGCCTGCTAGTCCTATTTATAGAATTTATAACCGTCATGGACGGTCATGATCTTCCAATCATGACGGCTTTATAAATACACTTAAAATAAAATACATAAAATATAAAAAATAATCAAAATTCTTGGGTTGTGGATTCACACAAAATGATCGGCTCCAATCATCATGTAGACCCTTATGCGACACGATCTCCATCACAAACCAATTTAACACAAACAAATTGATATAAAAGAATGAAAGAAAAATGAGGACTCATAAAACCACTGCAAATGGTGAGAAAAAAGTTAACCATGATGAGTAATATTTGTATGGAAAAAAGTAGCAAACTTATGTCAACTTCTCCATACAAAGAAAAATGAATAAAATTGGATATAAAAAAGAATTGGTAGGGAAAATCACAAAGTGTGCATTCTATAACATCTAGAAGAGGAAGTAAATCAAAGAATGTTGAAAAAAAAATTAGGTTGGCCAATCAGACAATCGAAAAACATTAATTAACCATTAAAAATATGAAACAAAAGTAGTGAGCACCGAAATAAATAAAGCATAAATGAGGAAACAACAAAAAGAAATTTAGAAAGTGCAGCAATTATGCAGATCAAGTCAAGCAATGTAAGGTAATTAACCGAGTAAGTAATTAATTAATGTAATAAATAAATCTGCAAATGATGAAGAAACTTTAAGAGATTCAAATAAACCTCTATATCTCTTCGAGCATTGAGAATCTGTCTCTGTGCACACGGGTGATCAATCTCAAGAAGTGACGGCATGCGCCCCGAAAGCTCATCCAAGGATGCTAAAAGTGCTACCTTCTTGGTCTTGGTCAAAGAACTTACAGAGGCTTGCCTCATTATTTCCTGTGATTTAAACTAGTTTTTATTGTATAATCGATATGAGGAAAACATTGAGAAAGAAATGACTTATAAAAAGTTAACATACCTTGACTTGCTTTAGAATTTCATCCAGGGCTAAAAGAGATGCAAGACGTGCATCTTCAGCTGCAGTTGAAGGATTACTGATAGGCGAACCACCTTCTTCTCTTGATAATAATGCCATGTCACTCCTCAGCTGTTGTAAAATCTGATAACAAATTTGATCATATTAATGCTCCCTAAATTCAAAAGTGCAAGTCACAAGACCTGTTAAAATTTTGAAAGTTTGAAGCCACGACACCACTCAATTAAGAGGCACGCAGATCAACATTACAAATCTAGCAAGAAAAATTCATATATAAAAAGAATACACAGATGAACATTAGCCGAATGTTTAGATTACAAAAATAATTTTAAAAAAATGGTATCAAAATGATCAATAGAATTCAGCATTTCACTCATGCCAGATTCAGTTTCCAGCAAGATGAAGGAGATGGTTAGGAGAATAATTTCCTAAGGCATTAAAAGACTAAGAGAGTAAACTGTATGCATAATGCATACGTGAAAATAGTTTTCCAACATTCAGAGGAAATTTTCCCTTATGATAGCATATAAACCCACAGGTTAAGTTTTAAGAACAATTATTCAGAAAGGATGAACCCAAGAAGGTCAGAAGTCTTGCATCATATATTTTCATTTTATGATCAATCATATATTTTCACTTCAGGAATCAACCATAGACTACTCAATGCGCATTCAAAGTATTTCAGAGTAAAATATCGGTCACAAGCATTCCAACTACCTTTCTTCTTTTGTGGTCAACAGATTCCAAAGCCGAGCGCAACTTATTCACCTGAGCTAGGTCTTCAGCTTCCTCCATTGCCAAGGTACCTGCTATATCCTTCAAAAAAATATGAAAATTTCAGTTTGAATTATCCTTCAAATATAACTGCCAGGATAATTACATGATACGGGTGACAATCAGAACTTACAAACTGATGTTGACAATAGATTAACAAGCCTTATGAGAGAATTTGACCCATCAAATTCAATTATCTAGAGAAGTGCCTTCACCAAAAACATTGCATTATTCCTTTCAAAAGGTGTTCAGTTACATTTTGCTAGTTACTTCTTTGTCAAATTTTTATTTACAAGAACTTATCCTTACCAACATATATAGTTAAATAATATTGCTCACCAACTAATTTGCAGAAAAGTGCATTTGCCATAAATGCGCAGCATCTTACTACTAATTAAATATAAAAAGCACTTCCACCCAGGCATAATTATACTTAACATGTACACAATATGATGCAGGGTAAGGTTTTAAGGGAACTAAGGGTAGATGCAGACACAATTTCCAACAGAGATAAGCTTGCAATAAAATACTTATATAAAACAATTTTCTTTTGATTGCCATAGACAAAATAAAGTGTTGGTATTTGTGTATTTTTGATTGTTTTTGAACAATTTTTCCTCGTGGTATAAGATCCCTAGGTCGACCCGTCTGTTCCGCTCGCCCAATCCCGCGTCCTTCTGCTCATCCGCTAGCGCTCGCGACTCCAACCTTCCGCTCGTCTAGCGCTCCGTCCGCTCGTCCGAATCCGCAAGCGCTCGCGACTCCTCCAACACTCGTCCAGCGCTCGCCTCCTCAGCCGCAGTCCCCCGTCCTCGTCCAACACTCGTCCAACCACAGTCCTCCTCCAAAGGAGGGCCTTCTCCTTCCAGTCGGAGTCCTTCCCTTAAAGCCGTCGCAGATGGGGGCTTCTCTCCGGTTTGTTGTTGCTCTATGCTTGGCACCGGATATGCTGACCTAGTTTGAAGGCATTTCCTGTGTCGGTCTCTATTGGAAGATCCTACATGGACTTGGTTTGACTCCTTCTATGAGCAAACCCTAGTTTCTCTCTCGGTGGTGTGGTGTTCCTCCCCTTGACTCCTTGATTTCTATTCTTGGATCATCATGTCAGGGAATGGTGAATCTCCCACGATCTCTTCTGGTGTCGGTGTGTCCTCTGTTACCTTGGTGTCCGGTGGAATTATTCGTTCAAGTCATGACCATAATACTCCTCAAATCACAACTATATGTCTAGATGACTCCAATTTTCTCTCGTTGTCTCGGGCTGTCACTTTTGCCTTGAAGAGTAGACGTCAGTTCGGTTATGTTCTGGGTACTACGAAGGCGCCTGCCCAAGATTCCCCTAATTGGTTGTAGTGGGAGTCTGAGAACTCTCTTGTCATGTCTTGGCTGACCAACTCCATGGCGGACTCTATTGCCCAGAATTACTTGTTCTTAGATACTGCTGCAGATATTTGGAAGAGAGCTGAGGCCACATACTCATGCATGGGGAATGCTGCCCAGATCTTTCAGTTGAGGCGGAAGATCTTTCTCCTCAATCAGACTGATCGTCCTCTTTCAGTCTACTACCTGGAATTTACTCAGCTTTATCAATAATGCGATCACTTTGACTCCCTCACACTTGTGTCCCCCGAGGATGAGATCCTTGTCCGGGCTCGAGAAGAAAGGATCAGAGTTTTTGAGTTCCTTCTCGGTCTGCATCCGGATTTCGATCAGATTTGTGTTTAGATACTTGGGCGCTCCCCCACGCCTTCTCTCCCAGAGGTTACATACTCATGCATGGGGAATGCTGCCCAGATCTTTCAGTTGAGGCGGAAGATCTTTCTCCTCCGTCAGACTGATCGTCCTCTTTCAGTCTACTACATGGAGTTTACTCAGCTTTATCAATAATGCGATCCCTTTGACTCCCTCACACTTGTGTCCCCCAAGAATGAGATCCTTGTCCGGGCTCGGGAAGAAAGGATCAGAGTTTTTGAGTTCCTTCTTGGTCTGCATCCGGATTTCGATCAGATCTGTGTTTAGACACTTGGGCGCTCCCCCACGCCTTCTCTCCCAGAGGTTTATAGTCTTGTTCAATAAGAATTTGATAGGCGACAAACATGGGCTCCAAATGCTGCTCCTGAAGGTTCTTCCCTCTCTGCTCAGTTTAGTAGTAGAGCTTCTCGTGATCCAAGGTCCAAGTCCACTGATAAGGATAATTTGCTATGTGATTACTATGGGAAGTCTCGCCATACTAGGGACACGTGCTTCCGCCTTCATGGTTTTCCTACACCATGAGGTGGTTCTGCACCGAGAGGAGGTCGCGGTTATGGCCGCTCTACTCAGTCCCGATCTGCTCATCTTTCTGATGCCTCGACAGGGCTCTTTGCTTCCTCTGTCACTCTGGTTCCCTTGACTCTATCTGCCGATGAGATACATGCGTTCCATCGATTGATGCACGGACATTCTACTGAGACACCTTTTTCTTCGTCTTCATATGCTCATCAGGGACCCTCAGGTGCTCATGCTGCATTTTCTCGTCCGTCTACTCACTGGATTGTTGATTCTGGAGCCACAAATCATATGAACGGCTCAGCCACGGGTTTTGTTTCTTCCCTTCCCTTGTATGGCAGGGACAAGGTGACCATTGTTGATGGATCTTTCTCTCCGATTGTTGGGAAAGGATCCATCTCCTGCTCCTCTCTCACCCTTTCTTCTGTTCTTCATATATCAATGTTTACTCACAATCTTCTCTCCATCAGTCATTTGACCAATTCTATGAACTGTTTTGTGACATTCTTTCCTTCGTCTTGTGTTTTTCAGGATCTGAAGACGGGAACGGTGATTGGCTCTGGTAGTCTGTTGGATGGACTCTACGTGCTTGACTCCTCCCACCTTGCTTCTCCACTCACGTTTCTTCATGCTGATCAGTCGGCCACTTTGGAGTCCTGACATTGTCGCCTTGAACATCTCTCTATCTTGTTTATGAAACATTTATTTCCTACCGTGCCACCTGTATTAGTAGATAATTTTCACTGTGATGCTTGTGAACTTGACAAACACCATCATGCTTCCTTTAATCATGTTTCCTCTCCTGGTTCTGCACCGTTTAATATTATACATAATGATGTTTGGGGGTCTTGCCTCATTGCTTCTATTTATGAGTGTTTCTAGTTTGCCACTTTCATTGACTGTTTTTCCCGAACATGGGTATACCTAATGAAAGCCAAAAATGAAGTTTTTTTTACTTATTTCAACAGTTTCACAACATGATTTCTACGCAATTTAGCACCACTATCAAAATTCTTTGTACTGACAATGGTCATGAGTACATTGACTCCCACTTCGAACACTATCTTGCTAATCATGACATTATCCACCAGACATCTTGTGTTTACTCACCGGCCCAAAATGGGGTGTCCGAACGCAAGAATTGTCACCTTTTAGAAGTTGCCCGGTGTCTTCTTCTCTAAATGCACCTTCCCAAGTACTATTGGGGGATGCAGTCTTCAATGCAGCATACCTTATTAAACATATGCCCTCTCGTGTTCTAGGTATAACACTCACCTTAACACACTTCGGGTTCCTCCGACAAATCTGCAACCTCGTGTGTTTGGATGTGCGTGCTTTGCCCATATCCATCAGAAAACTAAACTTGATGCTCGTGATCACAAGCGTGTCTTCATAGGATATTCCCCAACTCAAAATAATTATAAATGTTTTGACCCAATCCACAAGAAAGTTTTTGTATTCATGGATGTCACCTTTCGTGAATCTGAGAGATATTATGGGCCCTCACTTCAGGGGGGGGGGGGGGTCTCTCCTATGTTGGAAGTGAGTCCCTTAACTCCCGATGATTCTCTTTCTACCACTCCGTTACCCATTCCTCCATTGTACCAGTCTCCCTCGACTCTGATTCTTGTTGCTCCTGTGCCAACTCTTGCTGCTCCAATGGTGAAATCCCATGTTTCTCCCCTGCAGGTTTACTCTCGACGTCCTAAGGGAAAAACACATGTGCCCCTCTCAGAATTTCAGAGCCGACATCAGACCCGTCGTCCGAGTCCATTGCTCTAAGAGAAGGTACCTCTACACAACATCCATTATCTCAATTTGTCTCTTATTCCTCTCTAACGGCTTCCCATAGGGTCTTTCTCTCTTCTTTGTCTGCTATTTTCATTCCTACATCATGACAGGAAGCTCTTTCTGATGACAAGTGGAAGGCAACTATGCTTGAAGAAATGCATGTTTTGAACAAAAAACACACATGGGACTTGGTACGCCTGCCTAGAGGGAAGACTGCCGTTGGGTGTAAATGAGTGTTTTCTGCAAAACAAAAAACCCCGGGTGTCGTGGAGAGATACAAGGCAAGGTTGGTTGCAAGAGGGTACACACAGACAACAGAGATTGACTATCAGGAGACCTTTGCTCCGATTGAAAAGATGAATTCTATACGAGTTCTTTTATCATGTGCTGCCTGTAAGAGATGAAATCTTAGTCAACTGAATGTCAAGAATGTGTTCCTTCACGTGGATCTGGAAGATGAAGTATACATGACTCTTCCTCCGGGCCTTTCCCCTGAAGGATTGGAAGGGACGGTTTGAAAGCTGAAGAAGGTTTTATATGGCCTGAAACAATCTCCTAGAGCTTGGTTTGGGAGATTTCACAAGTCCATGACAAGCATCGGATACTCCCAGAGCAATGCTGATCATACCCTTTTCATCAAACATAGGGATGAAAAGTTGACAGCTCTGATAGTTTGTGTGGATGACATAATTATAACAAGAGATGATCGGGATGAGGTTCATGCTCTAAACGAGAGGTTGACGAGAGAATTTGAAGTGAAAGACTTGGGGAGCCTTAAGTACTTCTTCGGCATTGAGGTTGCGAGGTACACATGGGATCTTCATATAGCAGAGGAAATCAAAGCTCACAATCTATTATGTCCTCAAGTAGAGACTAAACAGAAGATTCAACTGAAAAGAAATAACAAACAAACCTTGGACTCGCACAATACTGAAGGGGGAGAGGGCTGGAGGTGTGTTTGGAGAGCTGTGGAGTAGCCGGGAGAGCCACCTAGGGATGGACTTCAGGTTCCAATAGAGCTACAGTGGGCTGCATGCGGCTGGAGGGGGCTGGAATTCAGAAACCAGCTGCTGGGAGGGCTCGACGAGGAGCTGAGAGGTTTGGATAGGCTTCCGGGATGCAGGGGGGGCTTGCTGGGAAGTGAGCACGGGGGCTGGACAGCAGCAGGGATGAGTTTGGGAGGGTTGTAAGTTGTTGTCCTGGGGAATTCCTGCATCATGAAGTGGTCGGTTGGGAGGGGGATCAAAGGAGGGCTGCAGGAATAGTGAGAGGTGGGGTCGGTTTTGGGAGAGGAGGGGGTTCTGTGGCTCCACGTGAGGAATGGGGAGGGGATAGAGGGGCCGGCTGTTATGGAGTGAGTGGGGAGGAGGTGTAGGCTATATTTTAGGAATAGATCCTAAAATTTAGGGCGGTGGGAAAGTGGGGTAGTGGAGGAAGTTGGAAGGCGGTTATGGGGTGGTTGTGGGGAGGTGGTGGCTGCGGGAGGTGATTTCCGGCGAGGGTCGCCGGAGATGGTGGTGCTGGATCCGGAGGTGTTTTCCGGCGATCGCCC
Organism: Dactylorhiza incarnata; assembly: GCA_033032865.1. Lineage (NCBI taxonomy): Eukaryota > Viridiplantae > Streptophyta > Magnoliopsida > Asparagales > Orchidaceae > Dactylorhiza > Dactylorhiza incarnata. Next base: position 2,270,385 of record JAWHQI010000316.1, read on the forward strand.
GAAAACTTAAAATTGGAGAAAATGGTAAGGGGATGGCGGGGAATCACCGGAGGTGACTAGAGAATGACTCCGGTGATCACTGAAGACGAAGTAAAGGGTATTTGAGGGAGTGAAAGGGGCTGTTTTTGGGAATTTAGGGGGGGGGGGGCTGTAGAGAAGTGGTTCCACGACAAAGAGGAGGGAGTGGGTGGTCGGCAGTGGGATGGGGGGAGGAATGGGTGGTGGCCGGCTGCTTTGGAAAAGGAGTTGGAATGGATGTGGAGGGGGTCGACATGGGGATGGAAAGGAGGAATTAATGGCCGACTGTTTTGGAGAGGGTCTAGAATGGAGGTGGAGGGGGTCGACACTGGGATGGAGAGGAGTGGAGGGTGTCTCACGACAAGGGGGAATAAGAGGGATTCCAGGCTTCACGCCCGGAGCTCGGCTTTGGCACCGAAATGACCAAAGATATGACTTCAACACTCAAACCTTCAATACCTCCAAATGAGAGCCCTTACCCTCAATATATAGACACTAAGTGGGACAACGAATGACCATGATTTGCCGATCGTTGTGATATCCAAAATAAACAAAATACAACTCGAAATAAAAAAAACATAAAGAACAATTAATGCTAAGATCGGTGATCCGCTCATGATGAGCGGTCCCGATCGTCACTTTGCCCGAGGTCGGCGCGAGTAGACCCAAACAGTCCGAGCGGGCTGCTCCCCATCACAATAGCTGAGAAAAAAAATATGATTTAAGATTTGTGTTGCTTATTTAATATATACATAAATGCACAAAGTGGCGGACGCAGGAAATTTATTTTGTGTGGGCGGAGTACAAAATTATTCAAAAAATATATCGATAATTACAACAAAAATATTTTTATATTACATTAATATCAGACAAAATGTCTATATAGTTGAATAGAATTGGAATGGAATGGCATTACTTGATAACAAATATATATATAGGGAATGAAGAAAATACGGAAAAGGCTGAAAAGGGTCCGACTTGAATATATTATTACAACTCTCCCCCTCAAGTCGGACGGTAAATGTCGATCATCCCAAGCTTCTGAATATTATCAACGAACATATCACAACTAAGGCTCTTGGTGAGCACATCAACAAGCTGATCCTTGGATTGCACGAAGGGAGTAGCCACATTTCCTTTATCCAGGCGATCTCTGATGAAGTGTCGATCCACTTCCACATGCTTAGTCCTGTCATGCTGCACAGGATTATGAGCTATACTAATCGCAGTTTTATTGTCACAATACGCGAAATTTAATTTTATCGTAGGGCCCGAGTTCGAGCAAGTTTGACCTAAGCCAACGTCGGGTTGAGGTACGAGTTTATTACAATCAACGAATGCGCATCAATAAATTGTATTTAGCGGAAGCTTTTGGAATTTTATTTGACGCAGTTTAATATTTATGCGAGTGTAGCGCGTAGACTTAGCAGTTTTGAGGTTTGGCCAAATTGGAATGCGATGCAAGTTTTGAATTTTCCTTTTAACGGAATCCATCCATGTCTCTTCCCCCTCAGCAGTTATTCATCAATATAGGAAAACCACAAGCCACGATTTCCTCTCCTGTAACCGGCAACCTAAATCGACGCACCGTTTCCTTTTATTTCTCTTCCCGTGCGCTCGTTAAAAGCGAGAGAGACCGCAGCCCTCCCCACTTTATCGCCTAACCCAGGCGTTCTCGCGTTCAGCCGACGGAACGTCGCTGCCGCTGTTCTCCCAGGAGCCCTTGGACTCGCCGAGCGACACCGTCGCTCTCCTTCCCTGCTAGACGATCGAGCATAGGACTTCGCTTGCTTTCGTCGTCGCCAAGACCGTAGAACCTCTTCCTCGTACCCTAGACCGCCGACAGAGGATGCTTCTTGGTTTCTGTCGATCCCTCCTCTTCAACCCTGGATAGCGATGGTTGTAACTCCCAGCCGCTTGGAGTGTCTGTTACCGCAGGGAGGTAAGTCTTTCCGTTACCCTCTAGCCACCTCTTTCGACTGTCGTGCTTGTTGTTCCTGGTTAATAATCGCCCTTTTCCTTGCCCTCCCCCAAAATCTCAGTTATCCAGTAACGTGAGGCCCCCTTTTTCCCCAAAAGCCGGGGGGGGGGGGGGGGGGGGGAATCTCTGATCCTCTAAGGTTCTCGCCTTTTTTCAGTAAGTTAAATTCAGATTTTTAGCCTTTCCTATATTTCCCTTTGGTTATAGTAATGAGAGTTCCTTCGTTATAATTCTTTGACGCTTTAGGATTCATTTGGAATATTCTGGTTTTGCAGCGTAAATCTTGGGAGTTGGAAAATAAATTTAATTATGAATTATGTGTTATCTAAAAATTAGGGCTTGAGTCCGCGTAGATCAGAGAAAGGAAACAAGCATTTCGAGGCAAGTTAATACGAACCATGCCGTCGCGTCAAGTGTACGAGCGTCGCAACCTCAATGTAAGAAAATCTATTTTTTTTTGGCTAGTCATATCATAAAGTAGCGCATAAATATTTCTTAGATGAGAAATTGATAATTGCTATGTTCTCATGTTATGGATTGAATAAAGGATAGTATGAACTAAGATGTTTATTCTTTTATTTCAAGTAATTCGGTAGAGCACGAGTACGATGTTCTCTTAAAGGTTAGGGTTCTAGGAAAAAGGTGAACCTACGCAGAACATCTAGCGGAACATTTTATTAAAATCCAATTAATATCAGAAATCGTTTAGGAGGCATGAACGATAACATCGCTCGTGATAGATTGAGGCGCACAATCTTACTCATAGGGCATAGTAGTCCCTAGGAGCCTCTATTGTTGGGGAGATAATATATCCTCTGACAGATTAGTAGATGCGGGTCTAAGTCCTTGAGACATAGAACGTGATACGTTCGTTAGTAAAGACTGGATCGTCAGAATGCGCATAAGATACAACTCCAAGATTTAAGCGTACGTCGCAGTTTAGAAACCCCTTGAAGTTATTATTAGAACCATTTAAAATAGAAATACATGATTACTTTCACAATAGAATAGTCACTTATGCTGGCAGCATTTTGATAGTAAAACATGTTTATTAGTAAAGTATAATTAATTAGTTAGTGCAAAATAATTATGTTTGTACTTGGCATGTACTCATGTTTTCTTCAATTTTTAATAGTTTAGTGACACTAGGAGAAATGGTTTTTCTTACTCTTCAGTTGGGCTGACCCATTTTTATGAACTTATTATTACAGGGGTCACAGGTGGGGTGTTGCGTTTAGGATGAGCGCGCTTGCCGATGTTCCTCTTTTAGTCTGTTTTCTTTCAGTAGATTATCCTTCCAGTACTGTTTTGTAATATTGGACAAAATATCAGAATTTGCTTAAAGATCTCTCTGTATTAGACTATGTTAAGATTTGCGGTATTTCCAGCGTGTTTGATTTGTTTTAGTGGCTTTGTGAATTCAGATGATGAGGTACACTTTTACCCTTAGTTCTTTTTTTTTCTTCCGCTTTAAGTACTCTTTTAGCATTTTATTTTATTTATACCTTCTATGCATCAATTTAAAATACTGTTACTTAGTTTACTTCTTATCACGGGGCCCGGCCGGACTGCTGATTTGTTGATAAACTAAGTTGGGGTATTACATATTTAATGTCTGCACAATCTCATTTCTATGCAATTATTAACTGTTAGCCAAATTCGGATTATTTGTAATCAGTTGAGATTGATTGTGCAAGCTTACAATTTTCTAATTTAATTAATTGCACGTCCAATATATTTGCATGTATCATACAGGTGTCAAATCAAAGTTTAGTTGTTCATTGATTGCTCGCATGCCTAGATATTGATATAAAATCGATTATGGACTCGAAAAAATATTATAAAATCGATCATAGGTGCTATTACAACTTCTATGGAATGAAGATTATAATCTTGATTCCTTGAGGGAAGAGAAAAAAGTCATGGGTTTGACATGGATAAATACCTTCAGGTGTTGCAATTGTGATATATAGACACGTTTGGTATATTCCGATAGAAGTAGTCCTAGAGCATCAGTATGAGGATGCTGAGCAGTACCTAAACCAGCCATCCATCCATCCATAATTGCAGTTGATATAAGTTCCAACTGGCCAGTTGTCCCTCCTATAGCATCACTGCCTGTGACTGAAAGAAACTCAAAATTCTCTGCTAGCCAGGAACGAATTTGGCGTTGTAGCTCGCCGGCAGGAGTGTGAACAAAAAGAGAAGCAAGAGATTTGTTCCCTACTGCAAAAGCTTTAGCTTCCTCAGTTATCTCACGGAGCTTCCCACCAGTAACATGCTGCCTCCAAGTCTCCTATTAAAAAAAATTAGCTCAGATATCAAGATTTGGAAGATAAAAAAGAATGAATTTTATATTTATTTCAACTACTTATGTTTGGTATATGCTAAGGGTGATATTGAGCCGATCTCTTGAGAAAATTAAAGTATGGTAGAAAGTGATCGATTTTTGAGTACATTGAAGTCAGGATAAATTTCATAAAATATATAAATTCAGATTTAAGATTATGATCACTATATATGCCTCTAATATTCACCTTTAAAATCACACACACACAGTAACTATATAACTCATGCACATGTACAACACAATACAGACACAAAAACTTCCCCTACACCTTCAGCATGTAATGGATAGAACATTCAAGTCTTCCATTATACCATACACCATCCCCATCCATTTACTGTGAACTTCCTCCCAATGACTTCAACAAAGATGATCTTTACTCTCCTTTGCCAACTTCCGTAATACAATAAGAGTAGAAATAAAGAGAAATGCTTGAGTTAATCTTATTCATCCACATAGGGGATACTTATAACATTACAAAAGACTCACTAAGCCTCACACAAGATGTGGGACTAAACTCACTCACACATACTAATATAATAATCTCAACTATAAGTACTTTCCATACTTGAACCCATTGTACTAAGCCTGCTGTGTCATAAGTTTATCAAGAACATCCCTCATTAGGTAGTATGAAAACTTTTGCACACTTTTTTTCACCCAAATTAATGAGGCACAGAGGATTAGAGCCCTAAGTTGATGAACGAAATCTAATGTCTTGAATATTAAATAGGAGCCAAGTGGGGCACCTTCCCAAACTTAATAATCATCTCAACCTTGATCGTTGCTATGAACTAATTTCCTCAACAGCTTCAGCTAACTTCAATGATGTAGACCCCACCTTCCCTGAATTGAGCAGAAACCTTGCAATCTCTATCGCCTAGAATACTCACATCACAACACAATCAATTACCAAAAGTGGACCTTCCTAGCCAACGCTCTAACCATAACATTGTGGACCATCAACAATCCTCATTTTAAATCACAGTTGCAACAATAATTTGACACTCCAATAATGACTTGAAGATGATAGACTCATTATTGTCCATCAATTGACTCCAGAACATCAATTTCATGCAAATTTATTCCGCATACAGTTTGACCATGTCGACATTCCTGTTGGAAAACGCCAAAAGAGTTTGAGAATGAAAGCCTTCTGAGAATCTAATAGTGACAACAAACCAACCCTCTCTAACTCCGCCCAGCATAGATCTAACCAACTAATAGCATACACTCCACCATGTCAAATAAAGTTCACACAATTTCATTAGACCAACCGAATCACCTCGACAACAACTGAATTTTCTTAACCTTCTAACCTACAATTGCAAAGATCAATAAGCTTATGACAATCATTTGCCTCAACATGATTGATAGATAAAGGCACATGCACTTAATAGAAAGAGATCCTACTGCCATCCCCAACATCAAACTCAACCCAAGCATGAGTTGTCAAATTTTGTTGAACTTTACTTTTATCTACTGATGGCCAATCCATTTCATAAAATCCTCCAAAATAGAATGCAAAAAATACTCGAATGACTTGTTCAACAAAAGCTAATAGCTGAACCAAATAAAATAAACAAGAAACCATTGGTTGAGTATGTTTGTGCAAAGACACAATTGTGCATTCACACATGTTGGAGTAATAGTCGGGTCATTTCTTCTTCAGTGATGGGCTTTAAAGTATCCTGCTCATTGATGTGTACATGGAACATCTTTGAGCGGTATACCACCAATCTTTTTTCCTGCTTCAGCATGGCTAATACTGGTGTCTCACTAAACTTTTTCTTCAGCAAGAGGTATGTTTCCTCCTACTTCAGTATCTGCACTCTCCACCTATGAACATAACAAAGAAAGCCAAGCTTGTTGTCTCTTCCTGGAGCAAGTATCTCTAATCATTGCAGATGATTTTTAGGCCCGCCCTACAATTGCCAATTTGGATAGCAGCACTGCATAATCTTTCAGAGTATATGACCTTTCGTCCTTGGTCAGTTAACAACAGTATGGTCGTCGGTGTTGAACAACGAACCTTCCATATGAATATGAACAGTTAAATATCACTTGGTTAGTGCCAATTGGTAATGCCATGCAAAAATGTAATCAAAGTAGTCCCTCATAGCTAAGCAAAGGTGGCGTTGTCTCTATTCTTAGCTCCGACCTGAATCAAGTCTAACATACCAAGATAGGAAGTTGTGTGTTACGGACCCGGACGCTATGGACCCATGCTGGGGCATCACCTACCATCGTTGCCGCATGATGACAGGCGCAGACTAAGGCGTCATCTCATTACCGTCGCATTTTTATCTATGTCGTATTTTAGTTTTTATGTCGCATTTTCAATTTAATGTCACTCACGTCCACGAACGAGGTCTCAATCTGGGGCTCATATCATCTTGGTATCAGAGACACGCACCGCCATCACGACTTCTTCCTCTCCTCCGCCACCCTTTGTGTCCGTTGTCGCGCCTTCAACGAACCCAGTGCGCGAAATTGACGCTATCTGTGTTGATCGGGCAAAACTGCTGGACGCGATCCAGGCCGCAAGCCTTCCCCTACTTCTCGCGTCGCGGGGCATTTTGCTGGGATCTTTTTCCAAGGATTCTCCCCTCCTTCCGGGCAGCACCGACCTCCTCCCTACCCCACTCATCGCATCGCACTCCGACCGTCGACACCATCGCCCATGGACAATCACCACGTCCCTGCCACCTAGATGATGGAGATCTTCGACAAATTGATGAAGAAACATTCCAATGCTCTCGAGGCCCTCACGGCCCGCATTGACTGCGATCGCTCCTCACCACAACCATCTCGGGCACCCTCCGACTACTCTCATGCCAAGGCACCGGACAACCACCAACCGGCCTACCCTCCACATCGCCAGGACAGTAGCAGCGTTCCCCGCTACGTCAAGATGGACTTTCCGGTTTTCGATGGCCATGAAGAACCCCTGACTTGGCTTACCTGCTGTGAGCAGTTTTTCATGAATCAATGAACTTCGTAGGATGACTTGCTCAATGTAGCCTCCTTCCATTTAATGGGCTCAGCTCAACTCTGGTATTTGCAGTTGCAACGGGAAAAACTCCTTTTGACCTGGGAAGAGTTCAAGGTTAGTTGCAAGCCTGCGACCTTCGCTTCGGCCCGCCTATGCGTGGCAACCCCATTGGCGACTTGGTCTCCCTCAAGCAAACCGACCTTCTGAATGATTACTTGGAGCGCCTTCAGGTTATCCTTGCTCATGTTCCTTCTGTGCCCCTGGCCCATCAAGTGACCAACTTTACGATGGGTCTCCATGAGCGCCTACGCCTCGACGTGGAGTCTCAGAAACCTGCTGACCTCACCATCGCTATGAGTATTGCTTGCATATGTGAAAAGCGTTTGTTGATGTATCGGCCTTACAACGACCGAGGGGAGGGGAGGGCCCTTCCCGTGGCTTCGGTCCTCCTGCATCGCATGTGGTAGTTCCACCGCTTAAGGGGAAGGAGAGTGACCCCACCCGACCATTCCTCGTTTCTCCTCCCAAGTGATGGCCGACCGTTGTGCTAAGGACCGTGTTTCAACTGCGATGAGACCTTCACGGGCGGCCACAGGTGCAAGTGTACGTTCTTCTTGGAGGTAGACGATCCATTCAAGGACGAAGACAAGGAAGATGTTCACGCTCTCGAGATTTCCATTCACGCCATTGATGGTACATATTCCAGAGAGACTCTTCAACTTTCGGTTCTACTTGTTGATCACCTTTTGGTCGCACTGTTGGACATCGGGAGCACGCATGACTTCATTAGCGTGGAGACCGCCAGCCGGCTCCACCTGAACGTGACTATCCATCCTCGTTTGAGCGTGGCAGTGGCCAATGAGAGCACTATGGAGTGCCCTGGTATCTCCGGGCGGCGCCACTTGTGGTGGAAGGGTACCGCTCCACGGTGGACCACTTGGTGATTGATCTACGGGGATTCGAGGTGGTCTTAGGCGCCCTCTGGCTGCCCACACTTGGCCCCCTGACATGAGATTTTGATCGCCTCACAGTGGCTTGGCAACAGGGAGGCAAGCCGATAATGCCGCAGGAATGTTTGACAAGGAAGTCACATCGGGCATTTTGCCTCTCTCCCAGCCGAGAGCCGCACAACAGCCTCGAGCATCTGCTACAGGAGTTTCGGGACATCTTGGCCCTTCGTTAGAGACCTCCGCCACCGTGTCACTATGATCATCACATCTGCCACCTTACAAATACCGCCACGTCGTGGCGCGACCCTATCGCTATCCCTTCCGACAGAAGGACGAAATCGAGCTCCAGTGCAAATCTATGCTACAACAGGGCATCATCCGCCCACACCATCTACCCATTTTCCTCCCCTGCCCTTTTGGTTTAGAAGAAGGATGCCACTTGGGAATTTTCCGTGAATTATCGAGCATTGAACACCAAAACCATGAAGGATAAGTTCCCAATCCCTGTTGTGGAGGAACTGTTGGACGAGCTCCATGGCGCCCGAGTTTTCTCAAGGCTCGATTTCTGTTCAGGCTACCATCAAATGCTCATCACACCCGACGAGAGATGACTTTTCACACTCACCACGGGCACTTTGGGTTTTTGGTCATGCCCTTCGGGCTTACCAATGCCCCATCGATCTTCCAGGCCATGATAAATGAGGTATTTCATGCGCTGCTTCGTCATTATGTTTTTATTTTCTTTGATGATATTTTGGTGTTTAGTAAGACCTGGGAAGATCATATGCGGCACATGCATGCCGTTTTTGACCTCCTCCGCGGACATTAGCTCTTTTTGAAGCAAACTAAGTGCTTCTTCAGGACAGACCGAGTGGCTTACCTAGGCCATGTGATCAACCGCACAGGCGTTTCGGCGGACCCCGAGAAGATTCGTGGGGTGATAGCCTGGCCGGTACCCCAATCCCTACGAGAGTTGCGCCTCAGCACTGCTCCCCAACAACGCTAGGTGAGCAAACTCTTGGGCTTCGACTTCCATGTGGAGTACAAGGCGGGCGCCTTGAACCGTGCAACTGACGCTCTTTCTCGCCGAGACCAGGTGGACGGTCTACTGTATGCCACCTCACTGCCCAGCCCAACGATCCTAATTCGACTACGTCAGGAGTTCAAGGACTCTATGGTTCTCGTAGAGCTCAGTCGGCGGATTGTCGAAGGGCGTCTTCGTCCTCATTGGACGGTGCATGAGGGTTTGGTGCGTTACAAAAGACGCGTTTACTTGCTCCCTTTCCTCCTCCCTCATTGGTGACATCATGGAGACAACCCACACCTTGGGTCACGAAGAGGTTGTCAAAACCCTTCAGCGGATTCGCGTCGATTTCTTTTGGAAGGGTCTACGGCGCAGTGTCCAGAATTTTGTTGTCGCCTGCGCCTTGTGTCAGTGCCACAAAGCGGAGCATCTCCTTCCGGTCGGCCTTCTTCAACCCTGTCAATTCCCACAATGATTTGGGTCGACGTCTCGATGGACTTCGTCGAGGGACTGCCCACCTCGCGCGGGAAGTCTATCCTCATGGTCGTGGCCGACCGTTTCTCGAAAGGAGTACACTTCATTGCTATGCGCAGACTACAGACAATGGAAGGCATTGCCCATGCCTTCTTCACGGAGATTTTTCATCTCCACGGCTTCCCCGAGAGCATTGTCTCGAACCGAGACAAGGCGTTGACGAGCAACTTTTGCAAAAAGTTGTTTACTCTCTGCGGTACCAAACTTTCCTTCTCATCGGCCTACCACCCGCAATCTGATGGCTAGACAGAGGTCGTCAATTGCATGATGGAGATGTAATTGCGTTGCATTACCGGAGATTGCACCAAGTATTGGTCCCGCTGGCTTCCATGGGTGGAGTATTATTACAACACCTCCTACCACACCTCACTGCAGACGATGCTCTTCCGATTGATTTATGGACGATGCTCTTCCGATTGATTTATGGACGATGCCCTTCCGATTGATCCGTGGAGAGGGGTTATGGTCACTTGTCTGCAGACCAGTAGTGCACCCATAGTAGACCGGGGCGTTACAGGATCTCTCCTCCAAACTTCTACCATAGGTTCCCGCGGATCTAAGAAGGGGAACTCCAATCTCCTTCTTGACTTCCACCTCTCACGGCCACAAACGAGGTCTCCAGTATAATCAATGACTCCCTAATGAGGTTCTTCTGACCACCTGTATCGAAAATAAAGGGTGATAATCTTCTGCTTGACCTACATCCTCACAATCAATGACTCCTTAATATCCAGTATAATCAGAGACTCTAGCCCCCATCTATTCTGGCATTGCAATCGAAGATGGAGAAGAATTGTGTTATCTAAACATCAACAACCACATTGATCCCTCTCCCATCCTTCTTCCACTTCTCAGGGAAAGCTATAAGAAGAATTTCAAACATTTTTCATTTATCCTTCTAGTTCATGGAAGAGGTAGCTTCCAGAGGGTACGGGTGCTCTATCCCTCGTCTTGTTTCTTACATTATATAGTCATTGTCACCACGATCTCATAAATGAAATCCATCATGTGGAATACATGGAGCTTGACTGCTATCTGAGAGTGAAGTCATAAGGCGTAATTAATAAGAATGTGTACTCTTGCACGAAGTACACTCGACATTGCTTAGATTGTGTCATCCATATAGCCCATGGAATAGAACTCCCTTGTGTATAAGTCGTTCTAAGTGTCCCAAGGTCACGTCCTGGTAGCTTTGTACATTTCAAGTGAGCAGTCTAACGATCTTATCATGACTTAGCTTTAAACAACCAAAACAGATCTTATCATGAATCTCATACATGTATAGAGTGAAGTACATCTCCAATGGGTCAATCCACAGTTAGATTTATCTACATTAATCGACCTATATAAGATTGGTATGTCCAGATTTGTTTCCATTTTGAGAGGTCTATGCCTCATTTTACTGACTCCCAACATTTTTTCGTAGCATTTATAGGGGTATTTGGGGGACTGAAGCTTAATCCACTCCAGTGTAACTAGCATATGTTCCACCTCTCAACCATGGGATCACCAATCTCCTATATGATCTCTACTTGTTTCTTTCTTAGCTTAGGAATAGAATTCAAGGAAACAGATAGTTGCCCTGAATTCTTGTAGGCTCTTTTCCTATTTAATAATCACCAAAACAGTTCCTCTTTTCTTATTTAACATGTACCAAGAATCATACACTGCTTGATTTAGATGTAGGCAATGTTTGACTAGAAAAGTGGGAGGGACTTCAGTAGTTCTGGAAAGAGAGATTCAAACCTAGAAATAAATAGATCGAACTACCACTCTCGGAGTGGGCAAAAATTGTCTACTAAACTTCTTGCCAGTGGCCTCTATTTGCTCTTCCATTGAGCCACACTGTCAAGAATCTAACCTGGACTTGTTAGAGCCATTTTCTGACCTCACTGGAAATTTGCCGAAAGACCATTATGAAGATCTTCAGCACCGACCCAATGATTGACTGCTATTAGACAGGAGGGGGGATTAGACTTCCAAGGGACTAAACCATAAATATCGTAAGAGTACATTCTAGGGAATATTCCTTTTATATGAATTAAGAATGGCAAAAGCAATAAAAAACAATTATCTCTATCCATTATGGCAGGTGAGATCAAGAGGGAGGTTGGACTTGCAACTTTTTTAGTCATGACATCAACCATCCGATGTTTCATTTTTTATCTGAATTTTTATGTAGACTCCTGATCATCTCCTTCATAATCTCAATGGGCTTTATCCAAAAATTATAACTATCGACAACATGATGGGGAGTCACGACACACATAGGCCTACATGACGATCGGAGCTGTCAATTTTGGTGGATCGATGATCCATGAATTTTAGTTATTTTTTGTATTTTTCTGACCTTTATTTTAATGTATTGGAGGCCAATCATGATCGGAGAATTATGACAATCCATTGTGGATCCTTAGTCTATAAATAGGATAAAAGTTCATTTAGAGGTATTGAAAGTTTGAGAAGAAATTCCTCCTTTTGATCATCGGTGCTGAAACCGGAGTCCATGTACGAAGTTTGGAAGTTACCCTCCGCCTCTCCTCTCCAACTAGCCGGCCACCCTCTCCTTCCCATCAGCAGTAGTCGTCCATCTTCCCCAATCCCCTCCTCCACCTTCATCGCCGGCCACACTCCTCTTCCCTTCGAAAAAATAAACCACCCAGCCGCCCACCTCTCCTCCCCACCACCACTAGCCGGCTCCCTCCCCAACTCCACCTCACTCCCATCCACAACCACCAGACGGCCTTCATCCAAATACCACCTCACAACCCCTCTCAACCGGCCACCTACATCCCCCCATTCCTTTCCACCATTTTCTGTTTTCTGGAGATCACCAGAAACCACTTCCGTCCACCACCACCACCACCTCCGGCGATCCCCTACAGGTACCCTTGGCTGGCCACCACCTTCCCACCACCATCCCTACTCCTAATCCACCTCTCCACCACCAACTACCCCATTATCTCAACTTCCTAAAATTTAGGCTCACCTCTCCTAAATTCACTCATAGCCTTCCATTCCGCCAACTCCACATTTTCCACTCCCTACTCATGCCAATACCCACATCCAGGCCTCAACCAAGCCCCTCTTTCCACTCCTTGGACGGTCAACACCCCCACTCCCACAAATCCTATTGTCCGCCCTCTGAACCTCATCAGCTTCGCCCAAGAATGCCCAGACAATTTTTTTCTGGAATTTGTTCCCCCAGCAGCACTTCAGCCAACCGGAAATTCCTCACAGCAGTCCTTCACTCTTCCTCCATGTCCCTATAATATTACAAAACTTCCCGCAACCTCTGGAAAGACCCTCCCAGCAGCCGATATTCCTTCCCACAGCCCCAATCCCTCTGGAACATCACTCCCATCACAACAACCTTCCAGCAAAACCTCAGCTCCTCAAACAGCTACCTTCATCCCTTTCCAACAACGGTTTTCACCTCACCCAGCCCTGCAGCAACCCAACCCAGCAGTTTGAGTTCCCCGGGAATCCAGATCCAGCCTAATTCTCTCATTCCGGCCACCAGAGACTTGTCTGATACCCGCCAAGCCCTTTACTCCATAGTTGTGTAAGTCTTCACGTTGGTTGTCATTTTATTTTGCGTTGAAGTGTCCTATCACTGCTTTAGTTATATTTGTTTGAAGTCATTGTCCCCGAACAATTGTGACAGTGTATGTTCTTATTTATTTGTACAATTTAAATACGTGTCATCTTGCATTTATACAATTTCTCTTGTTTTCCTTTGTTAAGCTTTATCAATGTGATTTATCTAGCATCAATTTTTATAAAGACCTATTATTGCAAGTTAACTGTCGGATTTGTGTCTACATTTAGAAATCATCCTTTAGCCCCCGATAGCACCATCCCGCGTCACAATAACTTTCTGATCATCAATGTTATGTGGACATGATCAACCCAAAATCTGATCCCCACATTAAGAGCGCTTCTGCTTGTTGGTTCTAGCAATTTTAATATATTGTAAATCTTAGCATCATTATATCTCTTTTTCTCTCAACAGAGTATAATCAATATTCAAAATCAAGCATCCTAGGTGCCATCACAAAGTCCCTTCGGATTTCACCTTTCCAAGAAACCATAGATTGCATACAGATTTAGCTAAGAAATTTCAGCGGGTAGTTACTTCTCGCAACAAATAGGGATACAACCACAGTGCAGCAAAGAAAATCATAACATAAACACGACCAAGATAAAGTTAATCTGCATGGTCGCAACTCACAAGGAAACTCGCAACAGGAGCATGGACATGACATGAGAGAAGGAAAACATCACTGGCTAGAGAAGGATAACAGACAATAACCACATAACATCAGAACAAAGAAACCATGAACTGCAAGAACAACTCAGACTGGTCACTGGAGAAATCATCATTGCTGGAGAAAGTTTACAGCAAAGAACCATAGAACATCATAACAAAGACGACGAAACTACAGGAACAAAACAATTGAGAATCCAAGGAGTTAATAAAAACAAAACAATTTCATTATACAGTAATATTCTTGGCATGTGGATAAAAACATTTTATCAAAATTGAAGCTCTGGCTGAAATGAAATAAAATCAAAGCAACAAAAATTAAATTTAAATTTTCATCTTTTGGACATCAGCACGCTGAGATTTATATAATGATACTCCCCCACAAAGAAAATAAGGTCAAAGATTTTATATTGTAGATTGTTACTTCACTAAAAGCAATGCAAAGTTTGTTCAATAAACCTATCACTAGATTTGTAAATTTTTGCAGTTTCATAACTAAATGTGTTTACTTCAAGTAAGGGCTTTGACGCCTTACCAGAATGGGAATAATGAAATCAAATTAAAAAGAAATGGCTGTTAATTAAAATTTATAGTGAGCAAAAAGGCTACAAGCAGGTTATGAACACGTACCTGTTCAATGCCTCGAAGTTTTAGTACTATTGATGAGAGTTTCGATTTCTTTTCTTGCCGTATATTAACCTTAAACCCTTGGATATGCTCCTCAATTAAAGCACCTCTCCCACTTGAATCATAATAGACGGGAGATCTTCCAGGACTACTACCTCGGCTAGAACTTCTACTTCGGCCACTGTTAGCTTTCTCCAGAAAACGTTCAACTGGGGTTACCTGCAAGTAAGATGATAATGAGGAAAGAACTAGATCTCATATATGCAAGAGAATAGATTACAAGATATATTATGGTTTTTTACTTTGATTGACTGAAGCTCTGGCGATCTAGCAAGTAAAGATCGTATATACAAAATTCTAACTCTGGAAACTAGCATAGTATCCATCACTCTTTTTGGTTCCATCCTACGAATGAAATCAAAAACAGCATCTCTGATTTCAGCTAGTATTTCATGCTCCCTCGCGGCTCCAGCTTTGATTACTGCTGCTAAGACCTGTAAATATGTAGCAATTGAAATAACTTTCAGAACATCTGCTTGATTTTGACTCAAGAAGATTAATGAAACAAAGGAAAAACAGCTAAAAGCATAGAAATTAAGATATCATGTTTCAGAAAATACAGTGTAGAGCAAAGCTAGATAAGAATGGCAGCATAAAACGGCTACAATATTGCATAAACAAACTTGGATTATAAAATTATTAAAACCTTGAATTTGGCATCCCGCCAGTTGGCATGTTTAATCAGTTCAGGGAAAAACATAGTTATATAATAGTCAAAATTATGCTACACTAAAGAACATGTACCAATGGATTGAAAATCATTGAAACTTTCATTTTCATCAATGAGAATACGATCCACATGGAGTTGACGAATTTTAAAGTATTATATCAACCTAAGCATCCATTGGGGAGAAATCAAATAGATAAAACTCATCATATTCTTATTCATCAATTTATTTGATTACAAAATCATGAGTCAGCCTATTTCAAAATACTAAAACCTAAATAAGGATAACCAAGCCTTATCCTTATATTATTTAAACTAAATTTAAAATGCACTTATCTAATTAAAAAAAATAGGTCTTATCCTTATTTTATTTAAACTATAGACAATTCAAAGTAAAAAAAATCATTCAAAATAGATAAAAGAGCAGAAAATGCTTTAAAATGGGAAGTTCAGCTTTCTTGTTGCCTAGTTCGACACTGGATTTGGCTTATGTAAAACTGAACTTGTTCGAGCTAACCAAATAATATACAGCATCAATTCCCCGGGTGGAATGAACTCAACTTCAGAGAGTAAAGCGGTAGAGAAGAAGCTAAATTTGATCATGAACTTTTTGTACACACTTCTAACTTGATGAGTTTTTTTGAAGCTTAGGAGTCTTCTATAGCACATCTGGATTTCCTAATCATTTTGGTACAGAACCATTCCAAGATCACGTCGGGGTTTACCATACACATATTCCTGGATCCAAAGGCAGGGGTTCAGAGGGCGTGGATTCAACAAACCCATAGCATGGTCGTTTGCCTTAGTAGCAATGTGGCATAGCCCTCACTGATCAAAACACCCAGCATCACTACACTCAAATGGACGTCTCTTAGAGTCCGTTTGGCACAGGGATGTCAATCGTGAACACGGTGGTTACGGACCGTCGTTAGTGAATGCCCGACCTCACCTAAGGAACTCCATCTATTTTTATGTTCAAAAATAGTTTTTTTACATGGTGTCGGTCATAACAGTTGTCATGTCAACAGACCCTTAGTGATAATATAATAGACATAAGAACATTGTTCCCAGAAGAAAATGTGTAGCCACTTTACCATCACTTCTAAGGCTCTGTTTGGCGCGCCGGTGGAGCTCCGGTGAGGTCGCAAACGCCGCCGGAAGGCGGAAAAACAAATGCCGGCGGAAGGCGGAAAAACAAACGCCCTCTGGCGAACTCCGGCGGCATTTGCGCCCGTGATCAAGCGCAAAACGGAGAAGAAGCTCCGTCTCCAACCCATGCTCTCCACCTCCGGTCGCACAACGGCGGTTCGTTCGCAACCCATGCTCTCCAACCCATGCTTCTTGGTCACGCACCCGACTACCTGTCCAAAGGACTAAAAGCCCGTGTCGAATATGAATTTGTCGGCCTAAGCCTGAGGCCGGCTTCATCCAGCAGAATGACCTTCCAATGTGCAACTGAGAAGCTGGGAGGAAACAATGGGCTATAATACGACTTATAATTCAACTCCCCCCTCAAGATGAGAGTATATGTTAATCATTCCCAATTTGAAGATATTATAAGTGTAGGTGTATCAACTAAGACCCTTGGTAATGAAATATGACAGCTGATCTTGAGATTGAATGAACAGAGTGCAATGTTGCCTTTGTACAGGTGGTCCTTGATGAAATGTCCATTAATTTCAACATGTTTTGTTAGGTCATATAGAACGGGATTATTAGCAATGTTGATAGATGGCTTATTGTCGCAACATAGTTGGGCTTTCCATCTTGTAGTCTCAAATCCTGCATTATAGATTGAAGCTAAAGTCACTCGCATATCTCTTGTGACATTGCTCTATATTCATCTTCTGCAGTGGACCTTACTACCATATTTTGTTTCTTACTTCTCCAACTCACGAAATTCTCTCCAATAAAAGAGCAACATCTGGTGGTGGATTTTCGGTCATCTTGACTTTCAACCCAATCAACCTTTGTGTATACTTCAATATTCAAATGCTTATTCCTGGAGAATATGATTCCACGTCTAGGAGACACTAGCACCCGTACAACGACTTCTTGATGTCACAATCTAGGAGAATGCGTGTATCTGCTCAAGATCCCAACTACATATATGATACCAGGACAAGTGTGTAAGAGGTAAATTAGCCTTCCCACCAATCTTTGGTAGCTAGCGGAGTTCACTTTCTCACCATCCTTATCTTCATCGATTTTAAAATTTACATTTATAAGAGTATCTGTTGGTGCACAACCAAACATCCTTGTTTCTTCTAGAATGCCCACAACATATTTCCTTTGAGAAATGAATATTTCTCGGTTTGATCACACAATTTCGATTCCTAAGAAATAATTTAACATTCCTAGATCTTTGACTTTGAACTCCTTGCACAGACGTGTTTTAAGCCACGTAATTTCTTCCAAATCATTTCCTATGATAATGATATCATCGACATAGACAATGAGAACCGCCACTTTATCTGTTTTCCTTTTAACAAAGAGGGTATGATCAGAGTGACTCTGTTGTATCCCAACAGAGTCATGGCTTGAAGATTGGCTTCAAACCATAGAGAGGTTTTTTAAGTTGACAATTTTTTTCCTTTTGATCCCGTCTTTAAGAAACCTGACAGAAACTCCATATATACTTCTTCAAAATCGTCATGTAAAAAGACATTTTTAACATACATTTGCTACAAATCCCATCCCAAGCATGCAATGTATGATAAAATATTGTGGATGGATCCCATCTTGGCAACCGACGCGCATGATAGTCCACGAAAGAGGTTTAAGTATATCTAGAGCTGTCACGGTTCTGGTTCGGTTCCGGTTCTACTAAAACCGTGAACCGAACCGCTAATGTAACGGTTCGTCAAATTAGAACCAAAATCGTATTTGGTTTGACCGGTTCCGGTCCTGGTTCCGGATCCAGCATAATTTTTAGAACCGTGGTTTTAACGGTTCCGGTTACGGTTCAACAAGAACCAAAACCAAACCGGCCACTAACGGTTCAGTCTGGTTCTATGCGGTTCGGTCCAGTTCCAATCGGTTCCAATCGTGTAATGTTGATGCAATAACGTTCATGTTGATGAACACCACGACTCAACATAGGGTAAAGAACTTTAAATTGTTGCTCTTGAAATTTTATTTTACAATCAAAATTTTGTTTGAAGAATATATTAGTTAATTCAATTTGACTAATTTATCAACTATAATTAGATTTGTCTTCGTGATTACTATTAAATAGTAGTTATATATCCTCTATATTTTTTAAAAAAATATGTGAGAAAAATTGAAAATACATTATACGACTGTATAAAAACCGAAAGTACACCGCAAAAACCGACTTCAAATCGCACCAATGTCAAACCACACAGCACGTTTTGGTGCGGTGCGATTTTGTTCAGTTCAAAACCGTCCCTCATTATTGCGATTGCGGTTTGGGTTCAAACTGCATCAGTTTCACCCATAATAATAAGTATAGATATTATAGATATATTATAAAAAATAACAATATTATAATAATATTAATAATAATAATAATAAACGGGTTGCGGTTCGGTTCTGCTTCGGTCCGGTTCGGATCGGTTCTAAAAATCTTGAAACTGCTTAAGACTTGTATATTGCGGTTCCGGTTCCGGTTCTGGTCCGGATAATAAAATGAAAGAACCACACCTGGACCAATGTTGTTCACGGTTCCAAAATTCAAACCGGAACCCAAATAATTCGCGAACGATTCGGTCCGGTTCTTTGAGGTTCCGGTTCGATTCGGGTTCGGTTTACGGTTTTTGATTTTAAGTGACAACTATAAGTATATCCCCGAGTGACTAGCTGCACTTTGTATCTCGCTACGACCCTTTCCTGATTCTGTTTGACAAAGAACACCTATTTGGAACCAACAAGTTTTTCCAATCGGGAGATGAGATAGCTCCCAAGTCTGGTTCTTCTCCAATGCAGACAACTCTTCTTCCATTGCCTTTTTCCCATTTTGGTGTATCTATCGCTTCCTGCCAAGTGTTAGGAATACGAACAGAAGACAAAGAGGAGATGAAGGCTTTATGTACTCGTGTAAGATTCTAATATAAGAAATAATTAGCAATAAGATATTTAGAAGAGGTCGGCTTACTCTTCAAATGCATGAGAGACCAATGGAGGTCTTCGCCAGGGCCTGGTTCGGAAGATTGTATTTGTTGCGGTGGAATAACAAGGGTTTGTACCATTTCAACACCAGTGTTGCATCGTTGATAGACCTGAGGAAGAGGAGGAATAAACCTCTCGACAACAGGAATCGAGGTGAGGACAGAAGTGAATGTGGTAGTTGGACAAGTGGAAGGAGGAAGATATGAGGCCACAATGGGAAGAGGAAATGGGAGCGTCAACATCAATGTCCCTCTCCCCCTGATGAAAGCCAAAGAATTGTTCCCCTTCACGAAAAGTTACGTCCATGGTACAGAAGAAACGCCGAGAGGAAGGGTGATAGAAATGATACCCTTTCATAGTAAAGTAGCCAACAAAAACACATTTGTAGGAATGGGCATCCAGTTTCTCACGATTGTGTTGATGAACATAGACAAAACAAACACAACCGAACATACTTGATGGGAAATGAGATGTGTGGAAGACACACTTGGTAGACAAACGAGAGATGTGAGAAGTATATTGCAAAGTACTAGAGAGATGGCGGTTAATTTGGTAAGTCACAGTGAGGACCAATTCGCTCCACTAGGATTTTGGGAGATTCGTTGTAATAAGAAGGCACAATGTGACTTCGAGGAGGTGTTTGCTCTTGTGTTCAGCAACACCATTTTGGGTGGAGGTATGGGCGCACGTGGTTTGATGAAGTATACCATGGTCAGCAAGATATGTGCCAAAGATACCACGGTTGTCGTACTTCGCCCTTTTGTCACTTCGGAGGACCCGAATAATACTGTCAAATTGCGTGACCACCATTTTGTGAAAAGTTTAAAGCAATCAAAAATATCACCTATCCGTTTTAATAAGTACACCCAGGTGCGAGAAAAATAGTCAATAAATATCACACACCAATGGTAACAAGAGAGGGAGGTTACAAGAGAAGACCCCCAGACATCAGTATGAATAACATCAAAATGACTCATATTAGAAGTGGATAAATGAGTCGAACTATGTTGTGCATATTGGAAAGTTCACAAACATCACAAACTAAAGTAGACCCCCAATTTTATAATTAACCTTGCAAACCTACAATAACTTGTAACCTTCTACAAATCGTAGGATATTTTTTCTTTTTGCAATTATTCTCTTGTAAAAAGCAATCCTTATCTTTCTCCTAATTATTGTCCCCACATGTTCTCTAGTCTCGACATTTAAAGTCTTCAAATTTCATTAGCTAATGTAATCGTATTATCAAAGAAGGACGACCCTAGCTCACTCTGCACCACAATCGAGTTAAGTTACAACACATCAGTTATGGATGACGCCCAAGGTAACCTTTCACCACATAAGTTAGTTGACCAGAGAAAACTTGAGGATGATGCCAGAAGAATTTAGGATGATGATTGCAAAACCAATTTCAATGCCACATTGAGATGGAAGAAAATTTCTAAACTTATCAAGTATTATACAAGTATTTCCGTTATATTATTTGGATATTGAACGCAGCCATACAACACAGCTTAAAAAGAGCACCTAAAGGGGCTAATCTTCAGGGAAATTGTGCTCCTACATTCCCCAAGATTTCTTAACCAAACTGATTTGTATTTACTCTCATTAGTATATTTATAGCAGGGGACATATTATAACACCTATGTTTCTGCATATATATAGTATATATCTACAAAAATATTGTTTCGGAGCAAGCGTACACACAATGCTCCAAACTGAAGGAATTAAAGAAAAATACTAGTAAGTTGCCGTGACATGAGAGACGGTGGGTCTCATAGCTGCAATGAGTCATGTGATAGTTATAGCAGGGGACATATTATAACACCTTCCATGTACAACCCCTAGTTGAGATTATTAATTTCGTATTTTTATATAAGTCTATTTTTATGTACGTGGGTTTAGTCCCACATCATGAGTCAGGTTGTATGTGTCAATATATTTCCTATATATTATGCCCTATATGGATGAATACAAATCAATCAAGTATTTTTCCCTCCTCCTTTCTACTTGGTAAGAGGAGGTTAAAAAACCTAATCCCGTCTTCCGCGCTTCTTCCCGTTCGCACGACTAGATTCGTCGCCGCTGCTTCCTCCCGTGTGTGCGTGCGCATCGACTCAATCTGAGGCTCCTCGTGCTTGTCCCGCCGATGCGGCTGTCCGGCGGAGACGATGCCGTCGTCGGTCGCTGAGGGGAGCGATGTCGCCGCTCTCCTGTGACGTCGCCGCCCCTATCGTTTCCAGTTAATTCCTGCTGCAGTTGCTTCGCTCGCTATCGCCGCTCTCCAGTTCCTCCATCTGCCGCCGCAGGCCCTAAGTGAGGTTGTTCTCCTTCTCCGACGCTCCCTGCCGCTGTGTCGTCGGTGTATGTTGCTCCCTTCCACTGTTGTCCGTCAATTCCTGCTGCATGTCGCCGCTTCTTGCTGTTTGCGTATCCTTTTCTGTTGTTCCCTAACCGCAGGAGTTCCTTGATGAGGATTTGTCTGATTTGAGATCGTTGTCTCTCTGATGGGTGATCCATCCGCCCCCTCCACTGCTTCCCCAGCCGGTGTTCTCCCTGGTACCTCTACTGATACTCCTCAGAGTCATGGTCAGTCTGGCTCCGGTGTTCTCTCCGGTACCTTTGTCGATACTCCTCGAAGTCATGGCCAGTCAGGCTCGTTGAATATTACCACTGCTGCCTTGGATGACACAAACTATCTGGAATGGTCCAGGGCAGCCCAGCATGCTATTCGCAGCACCAACTATACGGACATATTGATGGTACCACTATTGAGCCACCACGTACCGATCCCTCATGGAGAAAATGGGATGCGGACAATTCCTTGGTTGTCTCATGGTTACTTCATTCGATGTCCCCTCAGGTGTATCGCAGTTATATGTTGTTGGACTCCGCATATGATATTTGGACTCGGGCTCGTGATACCTACTCTCAGGTCGGCAGCTCGATGCAAGTGTACGAGCTCACTCGCCGTCTTCTGGAGCTGAAGCAGGGTACTATAGTTGTTTCTGCCTACTATTCTGAGTTTGAGCGTCTATCTCAGGAGCTGGATTTCTTCAACATCTTTACTGATGCTTGTACTGCTGATGCACAGGCCCTTCAGAAAGAGAAAGATCGATTCCGGGTTCGCGTCTTCCTTATGGACCTCAACATGGAGTTTGACGTTGTTCGCTTGCATGTCCTTCATCGCGAGCCTCTTCCCTCTCTTTGAGAGGCCTTCAACATGCTCCTCAGTGATGAGAATCGTCGTCGCACTCTTGGTTCCGTTACTGATCACTCTGCGCTAGCTGGGATTTCTCGCGGTTCCCCTCCTGTTTGCAGCCATTGAGGGAAGAAAGGTCATGCCAAGGACTCTTGCTTTCGTCTCCACCCGCACCTTGCCCCTGCTGGTCGGGGTTCTAGTGCCCGTGGTAGAGGTGGGTACCGTGGTGGTGGCCGTCAATCTGGAGATCGCACTCAATATTCTGCGCACTCTACTGAGGTTGTGGAGGACATCTCTGGCGGCATGTCGGTTGTCGAGTTAGAGGCTTTCCGCCGTATGTTGCGCTCCCAGACCGACTCTACTACTGCTGGATCTCATGCTGCTGTTGCTACTTCAGGTCTGTCCAGTGCTCATGCTGTGTCTTCTTCACCTTCCGAGTGGATTATCGACTCGGGTGCGACAGATCACATGACTCGTTCTGCCTCAGGTTTTACCTCCTATACCCCTCTTTCCGGTCGTGATAAGGTTATTGCTGCTAATGGCTCTCTCTCTGTCATTGCTGGTAAAGGGACTGTTGCTTGTTCTCTCGATCTATCATTGTCGTCGGTTTTGCATGGCCCGTCATTTCCTCGCAATCTGCTTTCACTTGACTACCTCGTTAAACTGCTCTGTAACATTTTTTCCAGATGCTTGTGTGTTTCAGGATCTGGATACGAGGCAGACGCTTGGCAGTGGAAGGAACGTTGGCGGACTGTACTTGCTGAACCAGACCTCTCCCAGTGCTCTTTCATCCACCAGATCTCCGACTCTTCATGACATCCGGCGCTGGCATCAGCGCCTTGGCCACCCTTCTGCTTTCTATCTTACTAAAGTGTTTCCTAATTTTCGTCCTTTAATTCAGTCGTTCTCTTGTGATGCGTGTGAACAATCTAAATATGTTCGTCAGAATATTAGTCATCTATTTGTTCATAGTTTATTTTCCTTTGATGTTATTCACTCTGATGTATGGGGTCCTTCCCCGGTAGTATCTTTATCTGTCTATAAATGGTTGGTTACGTTTATTGATTGTCACTCTCGCACTACGTGGTTGTATCTCCTCAAAAAGAAAAGCGGCGTGCTTTCTTCTTTTTCAGTCCTTTCATAAAATGGTGACCCAACAGTTTGGCGGTACAATTCGTGTGTTTTGTAGTGATGATGGTGGGGAATATGATGATTGTGGTGCGTTTGGCGCCTATCTTGCCGATAATGACATTATACATCAAACTACCTGTGCCCACATTTCCACTCAAAATGGGGTCGCCAAACGAAAAAACAGGCACTTGCTGGAGGTGACTCGGTGTTTACTCCTTGTTATGCACCTTCCCAAATCCTACTGGGGTGATGTCGTTCTCACGGCTGCTCATCTCATCAACCGTCTTCCGTCTCGCACACTCTCCTATGATACGCCATTCTCCCGTCTTGCCAAGAACCACATCGTCCATACCTCTCATCTTTCCCCTCAAATCTTTGGCTCTGTCTGTTTTGTCCACGTTAATACCCCGCATCGGGATAAACTGAATGCGCGTTCACTCTGATGTGTTTTTGTTGGGTACTCTCCTACTACCAAAGGATACCGGTGTTATCACCCTCCGACTCGTCGCTACTATTGCACTGTTGATGTTACACTTCGTGAGGGGGAGTCGTACTTCGGTCCTCATTAGGGGGAGACGAGTAGTAACGGTGACGAGACCATCGCCTCTCCTCTTTCAATTGTTGCCACCCCTCGTATTTCTCCTTCCCATAGTCCGTCTACTGCTCCAGTTCCTTCCATCTCCGCTCCTCCTACATTATACAAATACTCCCGTCATCCCAGGACTGTTGAGCAAGTGCAGACTGTGGATGTTCCGCCAGTACCGGTGACTGTTTCCGCTCCAGATTCAGAGGATGACCTCCATGTTCCTCTTTTTGGTAAAAATGGTGGCATCAAACACCCCATTGCCAACTACATTTGTTATACTCACCTCTCTCAGGCCCACAAAGTCTTTATCTCAACCCTTTCATCTATTATAATTCCTAAGACATGGCAGGAGGCTGTTCAGATACCTGAGTGGAAACAGGCAATGGAGGAGGAACTCTGTGCCTTGGAAAAAAATGAAGCATGGCGGCTTGCTAGTCTTCCTCCTAGGAAGCGAACAGTTAGGTCCCGGTGGATCTTCACGGTTAAACCCCGGTGGATCTTCACGGTTAAACAGAATCAAGATGGGGTGGTGGAGCAGTACAAAGCTCGGTTGGTGGCTCAAGGGTATACCCAGGCTCAAGGCATTGACTACCAAGAGACCTTTGCCCCTGTTGCTAAGATGAACTCAATTCGTGTGTTTCTCTCTTGTGTTGCCAGTCGTGGATGAGAGCTACAACAACTCGATGTCAAGAATGCATTCTTACATAGTGATCTGGAAAAAGAGATCTACATGAATATTCCCCCAGGCTTCGTTACCGAAGGATCCAATGGGAAGGTCTGTCGTCTGCAGAAATCCCTGTATGACCTGAAACAGTCTCCGAGAGCGTGGTTGGGACGTTTTAACAAGACCATGCTTCAATTCGGCTACACTCAATGACATGTTGATCATACTCTCTTTATCAAGAGGAGAGGAGTGCAGGTTTCTGTTCTTATTGTATATGTGGATGACATCATCATTACTGGTGATGACCTGGAGGAGATTATTCACTTGAAGAAACAACTGGGTGAGGAATTTGAAGTCAAGGATCAGGGGAGGCTGAAATACTTCCTGGGAATTGAAGTAGTGAGATCACAACGAGGGATCTTCATCTCTCAGAGGAAGTATACCCTTGATCTTCTGGATGAGACTGAGATGCTAGGGTGTGCTCCCGTGGATACTCCAATTGAAGCTAATCACAAGATTGATGCGGATATTAGTGGAGAAAAAGTTGATGCTTCAAAATACCAACATTTGGTTGGCAGACTCATATATTTATCTCATACTCGCCCTGATATTACATACGATGTAGGGGTCCTAAGAAGATTTATGCACTCTCCCTCTGTTCGACATCAGCAGGCTGCAATCAGAGTATTGTGATACCTCAAGAAGACACCTAGACAAGGGATTTTGTTCAAAGCTAACCAAGCATTGGAGATTGAGGTGTTTACTGATGTTGATTACGCCGGTAGTCAAGATGATAGAAAGTCTACCACTGAATATTGCTCGTTTGTAGAAGGGAACCTGGTTTCATGGAAGAGCAAGAAGCAAAATGTTGTTGCTCGCTCAAGTGCTGAAGCAGAATATAGGGCTATGGCACAAAGAGTGTGTGAGGGATTGTGGTTGAAGACTATCCTTCAAGATATGGGTCTCCAGGTGAACAAACCAATTATTGTCTACTGCGACAACAAGACTGCCATCAGTATCGCGCACAATCCTGTATAGCATGACAGAACAAAACATGTTGAAGTTGACAGACATTTCATTAAAGATCATCTTGACAAGGGGAACATCTGTACTCCTTTTGTGAGCTCATATGATCAACTAGCCGATGTTTTTACCAAGGGGTTAAGCAGTGACAACTTCCAGAACAATACTAACAAGCTGGGAATGATCAAGATATATTCCCAACTTGAGGGGGAGAGTTGAGATTATTAATTTCGGTTTTTTATATTAGTCTATTTTTTATGTACGTGGGTTTAGTCCCACATCGTGAGTCAGGTTGTATGTGTCAATATATTTCCTATATATTATGCCCTATATGGATGAATACAAATCAATCAAGTATTTTTCTCTCCTCCTTTCTACTCCCCTTACCTTCAAGGACTTCCACACTAGATCTGTCGGGAGCCGGGAGCCGAAAGCATCATTAATAATTTGAGATTATAAAATAAGAAATAAGTTTGTGTACTAGGCCATTCCTCCGACACTACACTGGCAGCCTCATGAACTACAATACTTCCTTATCATAATGCATGAGAACGCTTATTCAGTTATTCCTATGGCTAGAGAAAAAGAAGGTGCTATTCACAACAACTGCAGTTATAAAATGTGAGTACCAGCATCAAAAGTTTATTTGCACCATCAGCGACGGTTGCAAAGCTTTCAAATTGATCCGGATCAAAGTCCATCAAAGCAGTTGTAAGGTACTCTCCAGCAGGTGTTTTTGGTTTATCAGTTTTCACAATAGCTCTGGACATCTCTGTTTTTTCCTGGGATGACAACGGAAGGACATCTATTGAAAGTGCTTTAGCATTTTCACTCCTGATAAATAAACAATAAACGGCATTAGTATAAAAGAACTGGAATTAAAAGGATAAAAGGGCAATGGAATAGAATACTTCTTTAGAAATTTTTTAATTAAAACACAGTACCTGCTTATGTCTCTTGCTTGAGAGGTGGGCAGTCTATTAACAGCAGGGCTTGACACCTGAAAGAAAAATACTAATCATGGATCAGCTCTGGTAATGCTCGTTGAAGTCAAACTAACCAAATTCAACAAAATCACTTCAACACTCGGAAACTCCAATATGTTCAATGCATGTTTCATGGAAGCTACAATAAGTGTTAAGACGGAAAGACAAGTTTTCTTTAATAATATCTTCAACCAACAAACATAATACAACTCCACTCTATAAATATTATGGAGGGGTTTACACTAAAATGTCATAGGAGATGTGAGAATGAAGAGAAAATGAGAGAAAAGAGAATAGGCCATAATAGAGGGGTTTATACATGATCTATCATACTTCCCCTCAAGCTGGATCATACATGTCACTCATGTCCAACTAAGTACATATATCAGAAAAAGATGAAGAAAGAAGCTAAGTGAATATATGATTTAGAGTAGAATAGGTGCATGTGAACCCTAAACATGCAACCCTAGGTGTAGTGCCAGGGAAATAATTCTTATCTAGCCCTAGGATGATGCATGCATGCAATGAGAGATCTGACAATAAAGAGCAGACCAGTGCACAAAGCATCCCCATGCAGTGAGGGTCCAGGGAAGGGTCCCACCACAAGGGTGAAATGTAGGCAAACCTTACCTTGCATCTTTGCAAGAGGCTGCTTTCAGGAGTCGAACTCACGGCTTCAAGGTGACACGACAACACCTCAACCGGTGCGCCAAGGCTCCCCTTCTGACAGTAAATTGCAAATAATAACGAGAGCATAAAACACAGGCAATTATCACAAACAGTTTCAAACAATTTTAAAAGGCAAGCAAATTAGGCTTTCCTCTGTTGTGAGGGCTAAAAGCTAACATGCACAAGCGACAAAGATCCTGCAAGAGTGATCAATCATAGAACGAATATACTAACAATGCCAAACATCCATACTGATATAACAGTCAAAGTCCGTACAGCAATGCAGAAATAAATAACACAATACAACTAAGGAACTCACGAGTGAGGGGCATAGGCAAAAGGGGTTGAGTTCCAATGATTGTAGGGTCGGAGGTGGTAAGGAGGAGAAATAATAAACGTAGTATGGTGGCCGTCAGAGGAGAGAGTGGCTGCTTTAGGAAGGGAATGGCGTGGGGGATCATGTGTAGGTTCGACTAAGGTTTGGAGGTGTATGGTGCGGCTGCAGAGGGAAAGGGATATGTGGGTTGTGGGTAATGGGTTGTGGGGTGGAGTGCTACAAGGTTGCAACCTGTTGCAGGATGGTGGGCGTAACATCCAAAAATTAATTGGTTCATGTTAGGGCAAAACTACTAGAGAGACTAAGAGAAGAAGATCTAGAGAAAGAGAGGGAAGATTAGGGTTTGGAAGAGGGAAAAGACTAACCAGGAATTACTCTTGCATAACCCCAAAAGGGGGGCTGCCCGGGTATATAAATACCCGGGCAAAGAGGGGGCCCGCCGGCCCCTCCAAGGAGGGTTGAACCCTGCCTGGTTCAGCCCTCGGCCGGCCGGTTCACTGTGTGGGGGCTGAACCGGAAGGTTCAGCCCCGTTGTTTAGCGTGCCTTTGCTCCTCCGTGCGTAATGACGCCCCGTAAAGCGTAGCGGGGGCGTAACATTCCCCTCCCCATCAAGAACCAACTTGTCCCCAAGGTGGTAGTCGGGGTAGAGCTCCTTGAAGTCGAAGAAGTTCACCCATGAATTGTGTGCCGGCGACAGGTTCTTCCATTTGACCAAGAGCTCGGGCCGGTATTCCGCGCCCCGATTTTTCCACTGGAGCATCACAATAACTTCAGGAAGCGGCCGCAGCTCACCTGCCGCAGTGACCTCAGGTAACACAGTGCTCGGTTGGACATGCGGCCCTACCTTCCGCTTGAGCAAAGAGACATGAAATGTAGGATGGATGCGCGAACCCTCCGGTAATGCCAGGGTATAAGCTACCGGTCCCACTCTGCTGACAATCTGAAAGGGACCGTAGTAGCGTGGGGACAGTTTCTGGTTGCCGCGGCGAGCCACGGACAACTGCCGGTACGGCTGGAGCTTGAGGAACACTTCGTCACCAACAGCGAATTCCCGCTCAGTGCGGTGCTTGTCCGCTTGGGCCTTCATGCGATCCTAGGCTAGACGGAGATTCTCCAGAAGTGTGACCAACATACGATCCCGGTCCAGCAGAGCGCGATCCACCGCTGGAAGAGCGGTGCTCCCGGGCTCATAGCTGCCCAAGGTAGGAGGGGGCCGTCCGTAAACCACCTCAAAGGGTGTCATCCTGCTGGCGGAGTAGTATGCCGTGTTGTAACAGTACTCGGCCCAATGCAACCAGTCCGGCCAGCTCCGCGGCTCATCCATCACAAAGCAACGCAGATAAGTCTCGACCCCACGAATAAGCACCTCCGTCTGACCATCCGACTGCGGGTGGTTGGCCGTGCTGAAGTGTAAGCGAGTGCCCTGCAGCCGGAACAGCTCCTTCCAGAACCCATTGACGAAGGTAGGGTCCCGATCAGAAATAATGGCGCGGGGGAGGCCATGCAGGCGAACGATCTCTCGAGCAAAGAGTGTGGCTACAGAGTCCCCGGTGTACGGATGGCTGAGCGCCAGAAAATGGCCATACTTGGACAGCTTGTCCACCACCACTAGAATGACAGACTTCCCTTTAGACTTCGGCAGTCCATCAATGAAGTCCATGGACACCGTGTCCGAAATCTGCTGCGGAACCTCCAACGGTACAAGCAGCCCCGCCGGAGAAGAGGTCTCGTATTTCTGCCGCTGGCAGATCTCACAGTGGCGAACGAACTGCTGAATGTCCCGTCGCATGCCTGCCCAAAAAAACGTTTGCTCGCGCCCTCTGAAGGGTCTGGAGCACCCCCGCATGCCCTCCTGTAGGCGAAGAGTGGAACTCATGCATCAACACGGTCTTCCAGGCAGAATCGGCGGGCACGACCACCCGGCCCCGATAGTAAAGCCGGCCATTACACAAGTGATAGCCAGCTGCGACGGTCTCTCCCCGCTGTAAAGCCTCCACCAACGGACGCAGCGTGTCTGATCGCCGAACCTCTTCCTGAATATCCTCCACTGAATCGACCAACGACACCGTAATATGAACGAGAGCAGCCTCTGGAAGACGAGAGAGAGCATCGGCGACCACATTCTCTTTGCCGCGACGATACACAATCTCGTAGTCGTAACCGAGAAGCTTAGTCACCCACTTCTGCTGTAGCGGCGAGGAGACCCGTTGATCTAGGAAATGCTTCAAGCTCTGGTGATCCGTCCGGATCTTAAAGTGTCGGCCCAACAGATATGGCTGCCAAACAGCCACTGCATGAATAATCGCCAACATCTCCTTCTCGTAGGCCGAGAGGCCCAAAGTACGAGGAGCCAATGCCTTGCTGTAAAAGGCTATCGGACGCCCTGCCTGCATCAAAACCGCCCCAATGCCGACACCTGAGGCATCCGTCTCCAGAACGAACTCCTGTGTGAAATCTGGTAATGCCAAGACTGGCGTGGTGGCCATGGCCCGCTTGAGGGCCTGAAAAGCCTCCTCCCTCCAGGAGAAGGAGTCCTTCTGCAGTAGCTGGGTCAGTGGCCGGGCTATCTTGCCATAGTCCTGCACAAACCGCCGGTAATACCCTGTGAGGCCCAAAAAGCCGCGCAAGGCGCGGACTGTAACGGCCGCGGCCAAGACTGCATACTCTGAATCTTCCGTGGGTCGGCCCGGACGCCCTGACCGGAAACCAAGTGGCCCAAATACTCCACCTCCTCCTGACCGAAGGAGCACTTGGAACGGTTGGCATAAAGGTGGTGCTGACGTAGTCTGGCAAGGACCTGCGCCACGTGGCCCACGTGGTCCTCCCAGTTCGCGCTGTAGATTAGTATATCATCGAAGAAGATCAACACAAATACCCGCAGGAAATCTCTGAACATCACGTTCATGTTGGCCTGGAATGTAGAGGGCCCTCCGGTCAGTCCATTGGCCATAACCAAGAACTCGTAGTGGCCGTCATGAGTCCGGAAAGCCGTCTTGTGGATGTCCTCCTGTGCCATCAAGATCTGGTAATAGCCGGAGCGAAGATCCAGCTTGGTGAACCGCTGGGCCCCATGCAACTCATCCAGCAACTCTTCGATATGGGGAATCGGGAAGTTATCCTTGACCGTAGTGCCGTTCAAGGCACGATAGTCCACACAGAATCGCCAGGACCCGTCCTTCTTCTTGACCAGAATAATGGGCGCCGAGAAGGAACTCGTACTGGGCCGAATGATGCCGGCCTCCAGCATCTCGCGGACACTGCGCTCGATCTCCGCCTTCTAGACGTGTGGGTAGCGGTATGGACGAACATTCGTAGGCTCAGCACCCGCCTTGAGCGGAATACGGTGATCGCGGAACCTCGGCGGTGGCAGAGTGCGTGGTTCCTGAAAAACATCAGCATAATCTGTCAGAAGTAACTGTAACTGAACCGGTACCTCAGAAGGCGTGGGATCGCCGATCTGGACCTCCCGAAGGACGGCCATCAACTGTCCCTCCCCGCTCAACCGCTGCATGCTGCGAAGAGAAACCTCCTTAACAGGAGATGACATGAGGCCCTTCAAGCAAAACTGCCTCTCCCCGTGCACAAACTCCATCGTCATGTGGTCCCAGTCGAAGGTCACCCGCTGTAACTGGCGCAACCACTGAACTGCCAGCACCATGTCTGAGCCCCGAATAGGCAGCAGGTAGATGTCAGTCCGTCCCACATAGCCGTGTATCCGCAGCTCCACTCCTTTCAGCACCCCTTCGCATTGCAGCTTGCTGCCATCCGCCACCATAACGTGAAAGGCATTCCCCTTGTCAATCACGTGCCCAACTCGCCGTGCCACGTCGGGATGTATGAAGTTGTGGGTGCTCCCACTGTCCACCAAAATAGTAACCTTCTCTTGGGCGATCCGGCCCGCCAGCCGCATAGTAAGCGGGGGAGCGCAACCCTCAAGAGCATGAAGAGAAACCCCGAACTCCTTCTCCTCCAAGTCCACCTCCAACTCCTCATCTGGAGCCGGCTCTTCGTCCCCATCCTGATGCAACATGAAGACATGTATCTTCTGGCATTTATGGCCAGGCACAAACTTCTCATCGCAATTAAAGCAAAGCCCCTTCTCCTTCCAAGCGGCCAACTCACCCCACGATAACCGTGTCACCACCGGTTTGTTACCTGTGGGCTGCTCCCGCCGTGCTGTTGTGGTAGGAGTCGAAGGCGGTCTACTCATGATGCGTGCTCGCTGCCTGTTGAACCGCTCCTCCTGGATGCGCGCCAAAGTAATGGTGTGGTTCAATGAACGAGGCATGAGTGTCTGTACCTCGTCACGAATGTGCTCCTTGAGGCCAGATATGAAACAGCTGTAGAGTGTCCTCTCCGGCCACTGAACCCGATTCGCCAGCTTTTCGAACTCAGTGCGATACTCCAGCACCGACCCCTTCTGACGAAGCTTCTGAAGGAGGGCCTCAAAGTTCTCGTATTCTAGTGGCCCAAATCTGGCCGTAAATCCATCCACAAATTCGCCCCATGGCACGTACTCCCGTCCCCGTAGGAACCACTGCGTCCACTGGAAAGCGTCCTCCTTCAAGTGGAAGGACGCTAACTGCACCCACTGACTTTCAGGCACCTCCTGGTACTGGAAAAAAAGTTCAGCCTTTTGAATCCATTCCAATGCGTCGCCGCCCTCGAACTCCGGAAAGTACATGCGAGTTAATCCGGGGGTCAAGCGTTGTACCCCATGACCTCCTTCCCGTCTTGCAGCCTCACCTTGCTCGAATCCGTCGTAGCCTTGATGTTGGCCGTTTCCCCAAGGAGGAGGTTGTTGTTGTCCCGCTCACGCTTGGCCAAATCCGGCCATGCCCGGCGGCCCAAACCCACGGGGAGGAGGGAGAAGCCCCCCCCCCCCCCCTTTGGTATCCCGCTAGATCCGGAGGTCGCCGGAGCCCAGCCGGCTCTTCCCAGCCTCGACGAAGCCCTGCCGGCTCCGCCCAGCCTTGCCGGCCCTGCCCCCGGGTCGGCGAACCCCTCCGCTGCAGATCCTGGCAGAATCGGCCCCGCCGGACCCCCATAAACCGCTGCCGAGCCCCCCCCCCCCCCCCCCCCCCCCGCTGTTTCCCCATACGCCGACGTACCCCCCTGCCAGCCCGTGCCAGGCGGAATCCCGCCAACCCGCACGCGTTCCTCTTCCGACAGCCGCACGCCGCCGACGCCGTCCGCAAGCCGCGCGCCTGTAGCGGCCAAATCGGCCCCCGATCCAGCTGAATCTTCACTCCCCGATGCCTTCCCTTTCAACAAGGCCTTCAATTCCTCCATTTGAGCCTCCATCCGCCCTTCCATGGCTGCCATCGAGTCGGTTGGGCCAACAACGTTATCCTCTAGGGTTTCGATCCGTGAGGACTCCTCTTGAGAGCGAGTGTTCACCATGTTGGAGAGATGAACGCCTCTGATACCAAATGTTAGGGCAAAACTATTAGAGAGACTAAGAGAAGAAGATCTAGAGAAAGAGAGGGAAGATTAGGGTTTGGAAGAGGGAAAAGACTAACCAGGAATTACTCTTGCATAACCCCAAAAGGGGGGCTTCCCGGGTATATAAATACCCGGGCAAGGAGGGGGCCGGCCGGCCCCTCCAAGGAGGGTTGAACCCGCCTGGTTCAGCCCTCGGCTGGCCGGTTCACTGCGTGGGGGCCCCGTTGTTTAGCGCGCCTTTGCTCCTCCGTGCGTAATGACTCCCCGTAAAGCGTAGCGGGGGCGTAACAGTTCACAATGTTAATTTTAGATTATGACCGTGATTAATATTGTCGTTGCTACCCGATCGAGATATTTAAGCTCGTTATTTGTAAATCTATGTGTGGATCGATTTGTAAGATTATTTCGCCTAGAGGAAAAGTTTGTGATTTTATGTTAAACACAATTTGGAGGCTTGCGAGAGGTCCCTCACATGAAATATTATGATTTTTGTTCATAGTAGCATTCTCATAATTTTTGCTGGCCGGTTTTTACTCTGTGGTTCTTATACATAGACAACCAAGGGTATTCAGTTTCATTCATGCAAGCCACTCCACCAGGCGTAACTAGTGGTTCACACCTCAGGAGAATAAGAGGCGGGGTCTAGGGCATTTTCCTCTCATCGATTGGATCCCCTTGCGATCTTCATCCCACCTGCGGCCCTCGGCGACTTTATGTTGCGACCTCCATAGTCGCAGACTCGGTTCCATCGAGTACTCATCCAGTCGACGTAGGATCGATAGTTCAGGTACGATCCTCTGTCGACAGTAAGAACCTTGATCGTATTCCTTTCTCAAGTCGGATCAAGTCACTTTGTGCATGAGTGATCTAAGCCATGTCGATCCCTGCAATGTCGATGATTCTTCTGCCCATCGATTCCTCGTTCTCCTCTCTACATGACATTGTTTCCTCATTTGTGGAGGGGTCGAAGACTCCACTTTATGCTTTGGTTCTGATGTCTTCATCCAATGGTTTACTCCATAGATCAATTTCAGTCGGCGTCCTTTTCCCCTCAGGAACTCTTGGCTTGGGTGATCCCGTGATTGTTGTGGTAAAATCTATTCCCGATACCTTTTTCCCTTCTTATATCTCTAATTCCTCATACAAAGTTAGAAATATTTTTATCTCATATATTTCAGAGAAAACCTAGAAATGAGGGTAGGGTTTTGGTCTTAAATCGGAGAAGGGGCGTTGCATATATTTCATTGTTATCAAGAGAATTATGTCACTGTGATGCAGGTACGAACGTCACAACGTAGATGTAAGAAATTCAATTCATTTTGGTTAGACATATCATGTAAATTAATTATGTACTCTCACCTATGAATTATATTTTGGTACGAAGAAATATGACAATACGTGAAATTATGAAAATCACACCTTATGAGTGCATGAAAATAGTGATTCATTAGTTTAATCATTTTTTTGCAATAATACGAATGATGTAGGTTAAGATATACAAATTTCCTTATGCAATTTCCCTACGACCACATGTAAAAGGGTATGAATTCCATGAATGGAAGAAATTAAGTATTTCGTATATAAAAATCCATGGAAAATGAAAATTAGAACATATTTTATTCAACGTGCTGATATTATTAACACTAAGACAAGACACAAGACGTAAGCATGATAAAATAGGTAGCTTAAGATTGTGGACCTATGTGGATGTTCAATTAAGATTAATCATGCCGAGAAGATAAATGATTGATGGAACATTTAAGATTAGTGACTTTAAGCGAGTGATCCTTTATGTTGTTCATGTCGACCACTATAAGAAGATAAATTTGAGGCATGACCAAATGTTTTCTCTCATGATTGATGGAGGCACACCAGCATACTCATAATGCGTAACAGATCGTATGAACCTCAAATGGGGGAGTCGACACCTCATGCAAGATTATTAGATGTGAGTCTGTGTCGTGACCGAGACACACTAGAGCACATATGTTCGTCATTAGGGGCTCAAATCTCTAGAATGTGCATAAGAATTTACACAACTAAGAATAATAAAAAAGAGAATATAAGTCATCTCAACTCTAAATACAAATAGGAACCTAAAATTCTTACACTTTAATAATTCTGAATTTAGAGAAAATTTAGTATAAGATCAAATCATAGAAAAGATGTTTATGTTCGAAAAGTACTTTTATAGAAAAGCATGAATAGAACCATAATGTACTTTTCCTTAGCATAAAATATTATTTTAAAGCATGTATGCATATTTTCTTTAAGTTATTTTAGTGTCACTGAGAGGAAGCATTTTTCTTACTCACCAGTTGGGCTGACCCTATTTTCAGACATTTCTTTTCAGGGAGCTCGGGTAGGGAGATTCGCTTAGAATAAGCTTCCGAGGATTTCCACATTAAGTTTGTCTTTCATTTTAGTTTGATGAATTAAATATGTATGAACTAAAAATGAATCAGACTCATTTAAGATTCTCAGTTATTTAGACTTTTCACATTTTTCATTTCTAGTTGGCTATGTGAATCACAATTTGAGGTACTTCTTTAACCTTAGCACTAGTATTTAATTTTTCCACTTTGTCCAAGTCTACGATCCACAGAGAAGATGAGATAAGCTAAACATACCTTCAATTGTCGCGGAGGAAATATGAGCCGAAGAAAAGTACGGAGGAAGTAAGCCATGTCAATGAAGAATTTCCTCAAATTTTAGATTAGGAGTGTCCACAATATGAGTGGATATATGACAAGACAAAAGCGGAATAGAAGACCATTGGTTGGTTACCATGCTTTTGTAAGCACATAGACTCAATATGATTTGGGTTGTCATGGAAAGTGCAAGTGCTATGCAATTGACCTTTGGACACTATAATTGGGACATCCCATGTTGCGTCCATTACGAGAAACAACAATCCCTTGAAGTCGTCCACCAACATAGCAGTTGGTGACACCATAAGAGGTCTTCTAAAGGAGAACTCGAGAGGAGAGGAGAACAAACATCGAAGAGAGACGACGCCATTGTGGCGAAAAATACATGGAATCTGACTGTATGGAGGTGACTTGGAAAACGAGTCAATAACATTGCAAAAACAACAACATTTAGTTGTGGCGGTTGAGCAGTCAAATCAATCATCAGGGGTTGATATGAATGCACCTTTAACTTTAGCAACCATAAGATGTATATCTACGATAGCAGCAGGTGTCAGAGAAGTAATCTTGTTGAAAAGCTCAGACAAGTGTGGCGAACTATCTTGGCCATAGTAGAATCACATGTGGTCGGTATGACTGCTTCAACGACGCAAGCACTTAGAATGACTGTTGAAGCAACGAGGACGACTCCCCCTGCGATGGGAACGCGGAACGACAAATTCGGCCTCGACGCAGGCTGCCAAGGGAAGAGAGGTCGAGTCCTCAACGCAAGAGGAGAGGAAACAAATCAATCAACGGTGGATGGCAGAGGAGTACGTTGTCAGCTTCAAAGGAAAGGTTAGTCACAAACTAGTGTGCTCTGATACAATGGTAGAAAAAAAGAACATATCTTCTCACATAGATAGATCGGTCATTAGAATGATCATATAAATATGTTGAAGTGTTTCACCGAGGGACCATGTGTCGTGCGCAAGATATTATTTGGATTATCCCTGGTATGGCTCGTGTTTGTTAGTGCTCTTTGCAATAAAGTGTTGTTTTAGTCTCACATCATGTATCATCGATTTCCGTAGTGTTTTATAGGTCTTGGAGAGCCTGTCCACTAAAATTGGATGGTTTTGAGTTGAATTTTACCTTTTTGTCTGCATGGTATCAGAGTTGAGTTCTCGGAGCCCACGCTTTTAGTGTCCACGTGGTTATCCACGTGAGAGAGCGTGTTGGAGTGTTTCACGACAGGACCATGTGTCGTGCGGGATCACATGTTATTTGAATTATCCCCAGTATGGCCACATCTGTTGGTTCTTTATGCAATGGAATGCTGCTTTCGTCTCGTATCATGTATCTTGGGGTTGTTGCTTATGCTTTATAGGTCCCAGAGAGACTCTCCACTAAAACAAGATGGCTTTGAGTTAGATGCTCCCTGCTTTTCTACATGGCATCAGAGCCAAGTTCCTAGGACCCACACCGCTAGTGTCCATATGGCTATCCAAGTGAGGGGTGTGTTGGAATGTTTCACGATGGAACCATGTGTCATGTGAGACATATTGTTTAGATTATCCCCAGATAAGGCTTGCGTCTGTTGGTGCTCTACGTGATGGATTGTTGCTTTAGTCTCATATATCTTGGGTTGCATCATGTGCTTTATAGGTCTCGGGGTGCCCCTCCACTAAAACTGGTTGGCTTTGAGTTGGACGCTCCCTGATTTTCTACAAACAAAACACAGACACGAAGGGATATATTCAATAACAAATGAGACTAACATGCCTAATAAATAATAAAATAATTATTATTATTATTTATTATGTATATCATGGGGCATTGTTGCAAAATTGATTGTGGCTCGTCTTGGAAGAAGCAGATTAACAAAGGCATTTAAAGAGTACGACCTCTCCTCAAGCTTGAGTACAAGCTAGTCTTGGAAGAGACGAGTAATGTTATAGAACATCTATGAGATTGGGCGGAGTTCAAGCTGAGCATATTTGGGTGAAAGCACTACCAGAATGACTAGCCAACTGGAAGTTTCTCGTAGACAATCAAAAAGAAAGTAAAATTGTGAGATTTAACTTAATATAATTTGAGGTAAGCCAAAGAAAATAATACATCAAACATTGTAGGCAAGGGGATTACAATATGCTTGTTCAAAATTACATGATTTATATGCCAAGACTTAATAGAATTTGCTACATCCATGTTCAAGACTCATAAATCCTTCCATGTGGTATTAAGGAAAATCCTGGAAGTTCAAAATGTTACAACTAGAATTATAAATGTGCACATAGAACTAAGAAATGAACTCATTTGGAAGTTATAAAGCTCCATATATTAATAACTTGCTGACTCTGTACCTAGACTACTTTCACTTAGATGCACATATGCTGATAAAACACAAGAGAGGATAGTTTTAGCACAATTTCAATAAAATGACAATATAGTCTAGAAAGCGTTTCAATGGTGATTTTCAATTAGAATGCGTTCGATGGGAATTTTCAATTAGAATTTTTCAAATGAAACCTGTGGGGATCCTGCCAAGGAAGTTTTCTCTGCTAGACGATCAAATAGCTTCTCATTCTCCTGATGTAATTTCTGCAGAAAAATAAACGATAAATTTGTGAAGTTAAGGAAGTGGAAGTTCAGTTCATGGTAAATGCAAGCACTATCCTCTAACAGTTTTATAGGAAAAGAATTGATTTACTTGAAAAAATAAGATATGATATAAATTAACTATAATAAATGGTTCTACAGAAATCAAAATATACATGACAATATGACAAGCATCGACATCCGGAAAAAAGGTGCGAAAGAATAAAGATGATAGATGATTACGATGGAAAATGAACTGGTATTCATCTACAATTATGCAAAACAAAGGAGTGCTTGTATACCACTGCCATATGGAATATTAAAAGCAATAAATGCAGCATTTAATGATTTGGAGTTTAAAGAATATATGCAAGATCACATCATCTCTCACAAGATAAAAATATTTGTGTGTAGCACCTTAGAAGAAGACAAATGGTCATGAAAGAAAGCTGATGCATCCAGTCAGGAAGTAAAGCACAGTAGAACAACGTGCTTCGATTTTACTAAAGGCACAAGGCATCAATAAAGTACAAAGAAGCTTGATCCGAAAAAATTCAACCCTGCTATATTATTATAACTGATAAGTGTGCAATTCTGTTCTCCATTTGATTTCTGTCTAGTTGAATGATATCTTATTAGGTGCAGTGCCACTTTAGTCTCATACAGGAAAGAACTACTGAGAGGTAAGCGGCAAAGGAAGTGTGTCTGGGGATGCCAAGAGATGTTCGAGAAGACCAACACCCTTCGTTGAAGACAAAGTGCAACACGTAAAGAGGAACTCACCAATGCACTTCACATAATTTGAATGCCCTAGCGTAATGACAATGAGTAATTAGATATGCTTAATGTTAGATGTCACCCCCAAATTTGTCTTCTTATCTGCACACTCTTATACCCCCCCCCCCCCCCCCAAACTGGAGCAAGGATTGAAACATAAAGTTAACATTGCCCAAATTGCTTTTTTTTATGCTTCTGATCTTAGTTCCTATAAGAGACTTGGTAAATATATCTGATAACTGATAGTCTGTCTTGCTGAATTTCGTAGGAACATTTGCTACAGTAATCTTTCCTCTCATAAAATGACAATCGATCTCAGTATATCTTGTAATCTTGTGAATAACTGGGTTTTAAGCAATGCGCATAACAACTACATTGTCACACGGGAGATCCATAGGAAGTTCCACCTTCTATCCAAGTTCCTTAAATAACGATTTGATCAACATAAGTTCCCAAGCTGTTTGTGC
The DNA here is from genome assembly GCA_033032865.1 of Dactylorhiza incarnata. Taxonomy (NCBI): domain Eukaryota; kingdom Viridiplantae; phylum Streptophyta; class Magnoliopsida; order Asparagales; family Orchidaceae; genus Dactylorhiza; species Dactylorhiza incarnata. The sequence continues at coordinate 2,310,508 of JAWHQI010000316.1, forward strand.
CATTGCGTTGTATTCGGCCTCACACTAGATCTGGCAATACCTTTTGTTGTTTACTTTTCCATGACACCAGATTTCCTCCAACAAAAATACAATTTCATGTTTTGGACCTTTTGTCATAACCGGACCTTGTCCAGTCAGTAACAGCAAAACCTTCCACTCTCATATGCATGTTGTTTTTGCATATCATGCACACCCCTAGAGTGCCTTTCAAATACCTCATGCTGCGAACTACAACTTCCAAAAAAAAAGTCACATGCCATAAACTGATTCACAACACTCACATGACACAAGCTGTTAGGTCTCATGATAATTAAATAATTCAACCTTCCCACTAGTCATCTATATCTTTCAACATCCATATATATTGGTCCCACACCTTCATCTTTCATAAGTTTAATCTTGGGATCCATAGGAGGTTTTGTTGGTGTGTGTTATGGTCTCACACAACTAGTTATCTATTATCCATTATTGTGCAAATTTGATTAATGTCGTTAATTAGCGTCGTCAAGTTAGACATCTTGCATTAATCGAGTCTATGTACGAGTCGTGCGAGTTCTTAGTGACTTTTATTGTTTTGAGCATTTCTCTTTATGTTGTGTTTATTTTCAACCATGACATTATGTAATGCTATATGTAGACCTCATTGGGTCATGAAGGCATTATGCAAGAGTTTATGAAAAATTCAAGTCTCTTCTTCTATCTAGTTCTTTCTCTCTCCTTCTAAGGTTAGGGTTGAGCAAGACTCCTTTTTCTTCCTCCTCGCATTCCCCCTAGGTTGAACTCGACTCTCTTGTATCCTCGACGTCACCCGCATCTCCGCCTCCTCCAAAAATAGGCATGTTATAGTTATACACTTGGTATCAAAGCCACTCCATCCTTTACGCCGTCGACAAAAGCCACGAAAAGTCGTTCAACGACTCCTCGCATTTCCTGTGCCAGATTGCAAATGGAATAAAACAATCCATGGGTGTGCCTCCCGGGCTCGATCGTGTTCTGCATCTCCATCTCGATGATATTTCGGGTATGGATCGACTCGCAAACGATGACAGCCCCGCGTCAATAAGACAACTCCCGATATCCTCTAGGTGTAAACAGACACGCCTCAAAACGTCAGTTCAACATGCTGCTTCCTCCATTCACGCCGACTGTGTTATGTCTTTTCCTTTCCAAAGCAACCACTCCACATCAGTTATTAATTACTTGATTAATTATTAATTGGATTAATTGATTAAGTAATTATTTTGGTAAGAAGATGAGTGTCGCACAACAAGTTGTACGTCGTTCGATGTTATTGGAGATGTCGATGTCATATTAAATCACGCTATTGCAACTCGCCCCGAGTGTTGACAGACGCACAATGTCTGAACACTTCAGGGGCCCCATCCCATCAACGCATCCGTCGATCCAACCTGCGAAAAAAGAAACCCAACCGCAGTTCACACAGCAGGAACCGTCGCCATCAATCCTTGACGACAACATCCACCGCCCTCTGCTCCAGCCACATACTTCACCATCCCCTATAAAGTCATTCCTTCCAGCGATTGCCGACATCTACAAGTTTGTGTATGAGTATAAGAAAAGTTCAAGTCTCTTTCTCTACTTTTTACCTCTCCTAATTCTGGGGTTATGGTTGAGTAAGGCCCCCCTTCTTTCTTGCTCGGCTCCCTTGTATCCCTGGCGTCCACTGCATCTCTGCCGCCTCCAAAAATAGTCTCGTAACACTGTAACAGTTATGCATCCCAACGTGATAGCTTCTTCAAGGAGGTCCATAATGTACTTATGTTGAAGGAACCACACTCCCTTCGAGTTCCTTGCCACTTTAATAAATAGGAAATACTTCGACTTCCCCGAAGTCTTTAGAATGAAAATGACTGTTTAGGTGGACCTTCAATGCTTAAATGATTATAGCATCACTACCCGTTATGACAATATCATCAACGTACACAACCATAAGAATGAATCCCAGATCAATGTGTTTATAGAACACAGAGTAGTTCACATCACCTTTGATCATACCAAAAGCTTGAGATCATACATCGACAAGGTTGTCCATGTAAGCTTCTTCAACAAGGTTGTCCATGTAAGCTTCGTCAACAAGGTTGTCATGTAGGACGGTGGTGAAGATATCAAGTTCGTGTAGGGGCCATGCAGAGTTGATAGTAAGGGAGATGATATGTCTGATGGAGGTCATTTTGGCCACAAGAGAGAATGTTTCACTGTAATTTATCTCCTAAGTCTGACTAAACCCTTTCGCTACTAACTGAACCTTATGACGAGCAATGGAGCCATCAAGATTACTTTTGATTGCAAAAAACCATCTACACCCAACTGCAGATGTACTCATAGATAACATAACCAGATCCCACGTCCCACTAATCTCTATTGCTTTCATTTCCTCTAACATGATATCCCACAACTTTGGTGTTTGTAATGCCTCTTTCTCAGTTCTATGGATGCAATGAGGTGTTGCTTTGGTGAGGAAAGCGGAGAATTGAGGAGATAGGTTTCCATAAGATAGATAATTAGCAACAAGATGACTAGTGCAAACTATTTTACCTTTGCAGAGAGCAATGGGTGTTTCATATGAGGCGAGGTCAAGAGCAGTACCAGTAACTGAAGTAACCTATGGTGCAGAAGGGGGTGGGGGGATCACTTGGAGGTTAAAACAGGTGTCAATAGCAGGATCAACCTTGAGCATCTCTGAAAAAGTGCAGATAATGAGAGGCTTAACAAGGGCAGGACCATGTGATGCTGACTTACTAATGATCATAGTATCTTCAGTGAGGCGGGTAAGCGACATGGAAATAAGAGGAATACTCTCAGGTAAGATGGTGCTCGCTTCAGGATAACAAGGAGTGGATTCAAAAAAAGATTTCATTATTGCACACGTGTGATTAGCATTTGTACCCTTTTAGGTCCAAAAATGGCCAAGAAAAATTTATTTTGTAGACCTCAGATCAAATTTCCCACATCCAGGGACTAAGCTATGAACAAAACAAACACTCCACAAATTCTGGGAGGTAATGAAAACAATAGTTTATCCAGATACAGGACACAAAGTAGAGAATCTTTATTGAGAACAGTAAACGGTAAGTCTGTTAATGAGGTAACAAGTCATGAGAATGACATCATCCCAGAACATCTTTCGGACATTCATATGAAACATCACGGCTCGATCAACTTCAAGGAGGTGTTGGTATTTGTGTTCCGCTACTCCATTTTGTTGCGGAGTATGAGAACATTATGTTTGTAAGATAATACCATTGGATGCCCGAAAGGTACGAAGTTGGAGGGAAGTTTTGTATTCAGGTGCATTGTCATTACGTAGAACCTTAATGGACTCAATAAATTGATTTCAAATTTTAGCATACAACATACAAATTACTTTAAGCCTCATATGGAAGTAGTAGGACAAAGACCACAAATATCACTGTGAGCAAATCCAAAAGTAGTAGAGAGACAATTGTTAACACAAGGAGCATATGAGACATGATTATGCTCCAACAACTCACAGGACACACTCAAGTTTAGACACGGTACGAAACTGAGGATACAAATAATGCAATCGGGTTAAGGACGGATGCCAAGCTGGTAGTGGAACTGCATAATGGAGCATGATGACATCAAACGTGGCAGGATCACTTCAATTAGTATAAACCTCCAGATTCAATCCCCGAAGCAAAAAATCTTCTTCGTTTTCCAATCTTGGACAACACAAGAAGAAGAGGAAAATGACATAATACAGTCAAGGCTCTTGGTTAATTGGCTAAATGATAACAAGCTTAGAGGAAATTCTAGGTACATGAAGAACCATCAGCTAAGGTAATGTTAGATATATTGGAGTTATTATTATCTTTGTATTTTATATGTTCTGTAAATATCGTGTTTGGTGTTGTTTGGGCATGATTGTAATTATTCATCTTTGAGGGGTATATATATATATATGTTGGTCTCCACATTGGAGGCTAAGGCTTTTTTATTTCACAACATGGTATCAGAGCGAAATAGGGTTTCGTGTTTTCCCTGCTGCCTTTCCCGATCGTAACTTCTTTCCGATCGGCGGTATCGTCTTCCTCCCTTCCGCAGGTTTCCGCTGTCGCGTCTCGTCGTTCTCTCCGATCGGCGCTCTGTCAGCGTTTCTGCAGATCGGCGCTCCATCCCGTCTGCAAGTTTCCGCAGTTTTTCCCGATCGACGCTCAATCCCGATCAGCGTTTCCGCAGTTTTTCGGAGCATCCTCTCCGCTTCCAGTTTCCTGTTTCTGCTTCAAGTTATCTTTCGATCGCGGAGCATCTTCTCCGCTTGTTCCTTGTTGCTGTTTTTCGTTTCTTGTTGCTTCTTCTGTCCATGGATTCCAAGGACATCTATGGATCTTCTTCGGGACGGATTACTAGCGTCCTTCTCAATGAGAAAAATTACACTTCATGGGCAACATCGATGAAAGTAGCTCTTGCCGGTCGGAATAAGCTTTCATGGCTGACCGGCGGCCCTCCTATTCCTAAACCGACAGACACGGAGGACAGGAAAGAGGAGTTAGTCAAGTGGTCGACGGACAAGTACATGGTTCTTGGATGGATTCAGTGCTCCATGGAGCCTTGCCTCTTCAGTCAGTTCATGCGCTTTGAGGACATCTCCGAGCTTTGGTCTGCTCTCCAGCGCACCTTTGGGCACACACGTGTTGATGCTCAGATTTTCGGCATCTTTCAGGATATCGCTTCCGCCACTCAGGGGGAGCGTTCCGTTCAGGAGTACTTCACTTATCTTCAGGATCGTTTTCTTGAACTTAACGATCTTGAGCCTCTCAGCGCCCTGGAGTCCCCCAACGATATTACTCTTATTCGGAGACAGCGACAACGACGAGAGACGTAACAATTCTTGATGGGGCTTCGCCCCGAATATGAGTCTACCCGTGCTCAGATTGTGTGGATGTCACCTTTGCCAGACCTTCTTGAGGCCTATTCCATTGTAGCAGAGCATGAGAAATGTATGCAGAGACACTCTCGTCTTTCCTCCTCTCTTCCTCCTGAAAAGATGGCCCTTGCCGCTTCTTACCGCTCTCCCACCTCCAGCTCTCGGAACAAAGGTGGTCGATCTGGTGGTCGTGGCCCTTCTAGCGGCCGTGGCTCTACGGGTCCTCCTGGCCCTTGCTCTCCCTGTGGACGTCTGTATCATGACCGCAGTCGCTGCTACCAGCTATACCCCCACCTGCGGGGCTCTGAGCGTACCACTCCCGGTAGTGTCCTAAGGCACACTGTTGCCTCTGCCGAGTCTTCCGGGCCTATCGAGGATACTTTGGGTGCCAACTCCTCTAACTTCAGTCACATGTTGGCCCAGTTTCAGCAGTTTCAGCAGTTCCAGCAATCTCTGCCTCTCATTATTGTCTCTGCTTCCATTGTTGCTTCTTCCTCAGGTACTCCGTTTGCGTGCTCCGTGACCAAGGTTGACCAGGATTTGTCACCCTGGGTTATTGATTCTGGTGCAACCGATCATATGACTGGTACGTCTTCCCGTATGCTTCAGGTTGTCCCCTGTTTTCACCGGGATGTGCGCCTTGTCGATGGCTCGGTTACCCCTGTCCTCAGCCGAGGCACCGTCCCCCTCTCTTCTTCCTTCTCCCTTGACTCTGTTCTCCTTGTACCTCAGTTGGCTCTCAACTTAATCTCTGTTAGTAGTATTACTCGCTCTTTAAACTGCTCAGTAACCTTTTTTCTGATCGTTGTGTTTTTCAGGACCTGATATCCGGGAGGACTATTGGTACGGGATATGAGAGGAGCGGGATGTACTACCTGGAGTTACCTTCTCCCACTGCTGCTACTACCACCACCGACACCTGCACGCCTACCTCTTCTGTTGTTTCTCATGTTTTTTCATCCAGTTCGCTTTGGCACGCACGTCTCGTCCATGTTAGCCCTCAGCGGATGATGTCTGTCTGTCCTGATGTATCTTTTGTTTTTCCTTTTCGCTGTGATGTATGTGAGTTGTCGAAACACACACGCAGCACGTATGTTCCTTCTGTTAGTCGTGCTACTTCTTGTTTTGAGTTAGTACATTCTGATGTGTGGGGTCCAGCCCCTGTTGTATCATTTGATGGTTTCTCTTATTTCGTGACTTTTATTGATGACTATTCTCGTTGCTTATGGGTTTATCTTCTAAAACATAAATCTGAGGTCATATCTGTCTACTCTCATTTTTCTCGTATCATACAGACCCAACATGGCACGTCTGTTCACATCCTCCGCTCTGACAATGGAGGTGAATAAACTTCTCGTTCTTTTGATCTCTTTCTCCGGAATGAGGGCACTCTACACCAATTTTCTTGTCCTGGTACCCCCGAGCAGAATGGGGTGGCCGAACGAAAAAACCGCCACCTTTTAGACTCTGTTCGTTGTCTCCTTCGGGGAATGAATGTCCCCAAGTCCTATTGGAGTGCCGCTCTTCTTACAGCAACTTTCCTTATTAATAGGACTCCCTCTCGTCCTCTTGGTGGTGTTACCCCCTACAGCCTCATCCATCCATCCGTCTCTGCCTTTCCCATTCCTCTCCAGGTCTTTGGTTGTGTGTGTTTTTCCCAGGACTGTCGCCCTTCTCGGACTAAACTCGACGACAAGGCCAACTGTTGTCTCTTCCTTGGCTACTCTACTACCACTAAGGGTTACCGTTGCTATGACCCTCAGTTGCGCCGTGTTATTTACTCTATGGATGTGATATTTCATGAAGAGGTTCCTTTCTTTCCTGCTCACTTGCCTTCACCTGACCTTCATACTGTTGTGCAACCTCTCCTGATTGTTCCACCATTACCAGCCACTGTCACACCTGTCGCTCCACCTGTCATACTGACTTACTCTCGCCGCCAGCGTACACCCACTTCTCCTCCAGTCCCGGATCAGCAGCTTCTCCCGGTCGCAGGTACCTCTCTTGAGCCTCTCTCCTCTCCTCCTTCTGTTGACTTACCTATTGCCCTGCGCAAGGGCAAGCATACTTGTGTTCGTTCTTCTGTTACTGAGCACCCGTTGGCTAGTGTTGTTTCCTACCAGCGTTTCTCACCCTCTTACCAGGCTTTTGTGGCTGCTGCTGATTCTGTTCGTCTACCTGCTTCGACCGCTGAGGCTCTCCTTGACCCGCGGTGGGTTCATGCCATGGAAGAGGAGATGTCTGCTCACCATCGTACTGGGACATGGTCCCTGGCTTCTCTTCCTCCCGGGAAACGCACAGTTGGGTGCAAATGGGTCTATACTGTGAAGTACTCTATTGATGGTACCATTGACTGTTATAAGGCTCGTTTGGTGGCCAAGGGTTTTACTCAGGCTCCGGACGAGTTTGGTGCCACGTTTGCTCCCGTGGCTAAGTTGACTAGTGTCCGCCTTCTACTCTGGCTTGCGGCCTCTCGGACATGGCCGCTCTACCAGCTCGATGTCAAAAATGTTTTCCTGCACGAAGATTTACAGGGGGAGGTCTACATGGCTCCTCCTCCAGGGTTTGCCCTTAAGGGGGAGTATTCGGGGAAAGTATGTCGACTGCCCAAATCTTTGTACGGCCTAAAGCAGTCTCCGCGTGCTTGGTTTGACCGGTTCAGCTCAGTTGTCCTTCAGTCCGGCTTCACTCAGTGTCGTGCCGATCACACTTGCTTCATTAGTGCTACTTCAGAGGGCCGTCGTGCCATTGTCCTAGTCTACATAAACGATATTATTCTCACCGGGGATGACCCTTCTGGCATCTCTGAGGTGAAAGCTTCACTTCGCTCAGCCTTCGAAGTGAAAGACCTTGGGCCCCTCCGTTATTTCCTTGGGATCGAAATTGCTCGCTCACGGCAGGGAATCTCCATATTGCATCGCAAGTACACCTTAGATCTTCTTCGGGACACGGGTCTACTTGGGTGTCACCCTGCGAGTACTCCTATGGATACCAACCATCGCCTCCATGCTGAATCTGGTGATCCTCTACCGGACCCCTCTCAGTACCAGCGTCTGGTTGGCCGCTTGATCTACTTGACCAATACTAGGCCTGACATCAGCTTCTCTGTGGGCGTCTTGAGCCAGTTTATGCATTCTCCCAGGACATCTCATCTAGAGGCTGCTCGGCGTGTCCTTCGCTATCTTAAGCGCGCTCCTGGTCTTGGGCTTTCTATCGGGTTGATAGCGCCTCCAGTCTCTCCTGCTTTACTGATGCTGATTTTGCTGGCTCTTTGACCGATCGACGCTCCACGTCTGGTCTTTGTGTATTTCATGGTGATCATTTTGTTTCATGGCGGAGTAAGAAACAACCCAGCGTATCTCGCTCGTCGGCTGAATCAGAGTACCGCGCCATGGCCCACGGCGTCACTGAGTTGGTTTGACTCTGATCGTTGTTGACTGAGCTCGGCCTATCCCTTGCTACTGGCTCGACCCTCTATTGTGACAATAGATCAGCTCTCCTTCTTACCCAGGACTCGGTGCTACATGAGCGCACCAAGCACATCGAGATGGATGTTAACTTTCTACGTGATCGCGTTCATACTGGGACTATTCTTCCAGCTTATGTCCCATCGGCCGGCCAGCTTGCTGATGCCTTCACCAAAGTTGTTGGCCGTACTCGTTTAGATTTGACAATTTCTAAGCTAGGCATGATTGACATCTTTGCTCCAGCTTGAGGGGGAGTATTGGAGTTATTATTATCTTTGTATTTTATATGTTCTGTAAATATCGTGTTTGGTATTGTTTGGGCATGATTGTAATTAATCATCTTTGAGGGGTATATATATATGCTAGTCTCCACATTGGAGGCTAAGGCTTTTTATTTCACAACAAGAAATGCATCATCACCAACAGCACGCAAGGCTCTAGAGTATGCCTCAAATAAAGTAGCCACAGAAACATCCCCTAATATTTGAGAACGAACGTCACTAAATTCAGGACATAGGTCCCCAAAAATGTTATCGCCAATAATTCTCTTTGTGCCATCATAGACTACACATCATCAGTGATTGGAAGTAAGACATTCAATTCTTCATGGAGGAGACAAAAATCTCCAAATAACTTAGTGGACGTTTTATTGCCTATGGCACTCCCACTCTAAGCTTGAAACATTCCTCCCTGAATAGAGCACGTCCACATAGGTACATAATTGTTTCACACTTGAGTAACGTGAAACAAGATCTGAGACATGAGCACCCAAACTATCCCACATAAGGTTCACATAGTTGGCATCTTCCATATGCTACTATGCACCTTCTAGAGATGTCTAAAGAGGAGGGTTCGTAATGAGGTGGTCTGACTTGCGTTGACCATTCAAGCTGTTCATAACAACATTCTTCAATAGCAAGCAGTTCTCTTTACCTTTTAATTTGTGACTTGTGAATTGGGAATGAATTACATCAGTCGCAATGGCCCGATCCACTGTAGTTTTATTCTCATGAGTCCCCATGGAAGACATTGGAAGAATTTGGCCCACAAAAATCAATCGAGTAGTCCAAAGAAACAAGGAGGGGATACACTCTGAAGCTCGAAAGTCGTCGAAAGAAGCAGCAAGAATCCGGTGTCGGAAGGAGATCCTCGTTCAGGCCAAAAACTAGAAGGAGATTTGCAGTCGAGATGACAGAAACAGAAGGAAGGAGATCCACAATCATCATGTCCATGGTCGACACGACAAAAACTGAAGTAGATGCTAGAAGGGGGTCCATAATTGGCACAACGGAAATATAAGGAGATCGTCGATCGAGCCAAAAATTGGAAAGAGATCCACAGTCCGTCAGAGTGACAACAAGCGAAGATCGATCCAAAAATTGATCAACGAAAATGGGCCAGAGAAAAATCAGGTGCCACAATCGACGAAGATGACATTGGACGAAGATCGATCCAAAAATTGAACCACGAAGACCACACACAAAATCGTACGCCTCGGCAACGCTGACGACACGCCCGATCCTTGGAACAGGATCAAATTTTTGGTCGACCACTCGACGAGAATAACCTGGGAAGAAGACCTTCAGTTCTTATACCATGTAACTCGGAGTAACTCACCAATGCTTTTCATAAACTAAACGCACTAGAATGATGGCATTAAGTAAATAAATATACTTCAAGTGATATGTTTACCTCACGGTTCTATCTTCATATCCTCTCCCTCCATACACAAAGCTTCATATTCTTCTTCCTCTTGTTCTACTCGGATAAATCTAAATTTCTAGACAAGATTTTACCTCAATGATTTGCTGAGCATAATTGAATATAACTTAGATTGGGAGTTATGGATTTATGCATAGGTGGCTAGGTCCTCTTTTGCTTTCTTGGGTAGGTAATCCTTTAGACACTAGGTGATTGATATATGGGTTTAGTTCAAGATGTAGGAATTGATTGAATCTGTCTAATAATGCTTTACATAAAAAAGACTTCAATCTGAAAAATAATAGATTATAAATTGTGTTTAGAATTATAGTTGATTAATAATGTAAGGACCTATAGTAGTGTTATGTCATTAGTGGCATGTAGAGTGTCCCTTATGTGCATTGTGTGGTGGCACCCCTGACTTTTGCTCCATGCCGCTAAGGGGAATCGAACGACAATTGTGGGTTGATACAAATACGACTACTCGGGACCCAAACCTCCTCGTCAAGCACCATCACATTAGTATCATGAGTTATCTGTTTACTATGTACCCATAACAACGTACTGATAATATTCAATGTTTGCTCACTCTCGCCTACATAAGGGAGTAGAGGAGTGTATTAGGGCTTTGAATCTCCTAGTTTAAACTCTCATTTTAAGATGGGCTTCAAGCGAGAACCAGACCTCAGAAGTTATGTACAAGCATGCCACATGAGTTTGTATCCAGTTTTTTCATTTTTTATTGCAATCTATTTCTTCGTTATGTATAAATTGGTCTAACATGCCCCACCAATTTGGGTTCCACTCTGAACCCTAATCTGCATTGTGGCCCCATTTGCAGCACTGATTGAACCAGTTGCCTCCAGCCGCCTGCAAGAACACGTTTCATGCACACCTTCGCATTCGTGTGCGCCTCACATGCTCGATGCGTTCCAAGCGGCCTCAACCTCACGGTCTCTACTACACCCATCTCTTGCGTGTCTTCCGCGAGCCACATTCGACTGCACATCATCGTACCTACTTCCCCAGCGTACCGACGTTTCTTCAGCAAACTTCGTCGGCCTTCCTCCTTAGTCTCGATTAACCGCACCTTAACACTTCCGCTACACCGAACTCTAGCACTTCTTCACCATCCCAGCACTTAGCTTCTGCGTTTACAAACCCTCCTAACTACACCCATCCAGTGCCTCGGTCATGGCCTGCCGCGGACGAGACCGCCCATGTAGCAGCTTCAGCCCGGGTCAAGTTCTCTAACCTTTCACCCTTGGCTACCATCCTCCGGACTCCGGTTGATGCCCACGACCCACTCCATAGTTATTCGTGGGAAAGAAGATGTCTCCTCTTCAGCAGCCACCAATTCCACTTGCTTTGCTCGGTTGGAAGCTTGACTGGAAGATCTGACGCTCCTCAACAAGTTCGTTATCACCACTGCCCACCGTCAGTCGGCTCTCTCCTTCATCGTCGCCCCCTACAGGCTACAGGCCCATCGTTAACTACATGGGATTTCTACACCCCGTCGAGAACATTCACCTGACCCACCACTGTCGTATTGAAATTCGGATGTACGACAACACTGACCACTCGGTTGGATCGCCAACGTCGAACATTTATTTGATCTCCAGTCCACCCCTGCCAACCAAAAGGTCTCAATGGCAATAATCCACACTGAAGGCCCTACATTATAATGGGTACGCAAAAATATTCATGACCCCTCCTGGCAAACACTTATGGAAGAACTCCTTCGCCACTACGACACGCGTCAGGAGGATACAGTCGCGACATACATCATTGAGTTCATCGAGATCACAACGCACAGACAAGCCTCTCCCCAGATCATTACATGGGTTCTTCCTAGCTGGTCTGTAGCACCACATTCGTGCGTGCTTTTGTGTGCACAACCCATCGACCCTCTCCGAGCTATGGAGCAAACTCACTACATCGACGAGGAACTTTATGCTGCCCCACCACGTCCCTCTTTCAGACCATCCCATGCCTCTACCATCATCCAAACCCCATTTACCGCTCCACCGACTAGATCCCACACCTCTGACTAGACATCTGTTGATCGGCCCACGATGACCTCCACCAATTCCTACGCCGACAATACATCTACCACCTGATCCACCTCAGCGGCTGTCTCATCAAGAGTATAAAGAGCTCCACTGGTATGGCCATCATTCTAGCTTACAAGGATTTGTACTCTCTAACACAAATGCCCTCTCAAGAAATTGCGCTTGCTGGTCGGTGTTATAGATGATGACCTCAACTTCTCGGTCTTGGAATCTCTTACGCTCATGGACAACCCCTCGGGCCTTGCTCTTGATGACAAGGTCAATTTTTCAGACACCTCTGAGCCTCGCTCTTGATGACAAGGCCAATTTTTGAGAGAAGAGTATTGATACGAATACAACTCCCTGGCCCCACGACCACCTAGCTGAGTGCCGTCAAATTAGTATCGCACGTGTTCAATTTACTATGTATCCCTAGTGGCATTTTGATAATATTCGATGTATGCCACCCTCGCCTAAGGGAGTGAGGGGTGTACTGGGGTCATCTTTGGATCTCCTAGGTTTGGACTCTCATTTGGAGAGGGGCTACAAGAGGGAACTAGCTCTCGGAAGCTAGGTGTGTGCATACCTCGCAAGTTTGTATCCAAATTTTCCATTTCTAGTGCATTCTCTTTCTTCGTTTACGTATCATGGGTACTGTCACTACACACTGCGCATGGGGTGGGGACAATATGTGCAATCACTATTGTATAAATATGTTAGAAAAATTATATTAATATAATATATTAGGATAATTTGTACAAATATAATATGTTAATAGTATTTGTTTAAATATATTTCGTTGTCATTTTAAAATAAATAATATCAAATATTGCATCCAAATTAAATATTATATTATGTTTATGGTGTTGCTAAACTAAGAAGAGTCAAAATATGCCATGAGAGATATTTAAAACCCACACTCAACCCAAAGTTGATTTATGTACCTCTTTTGTTTTAAGAATGCATAAAAGTAATTAAGGATGGCAATTAATATACAGTTTAATAATAAAAACACAATGATTTGATAACAAACCTTGTGCTGGCTTGCCTAAATAGGTGTTTAAGGTTTGATCAAGATTGAGGCAGAGAAATTGAAATTGATTTACAAGTGAAGACATGAACTACATTGATGTAAGAGACTCTAACTATTGAGGGGTAGACATGCCCATCATTGTTAGGGGCATTTCTTTTATGCATGTTATAGGGGAACTTGTATACTTAAAAGGGCAGCCCGGTGCACAAAGCATCCTCGCGCGGCGAGGGTCCGGGGAAGGGTCCCACCGCAAGGGTGAAATGTAGGCGAACCTTACCCTGCATTTTTGCAAGAGGCTGCTTCCAGGACTCAAACCCGTGACAACAAGGTCAGACGGCAACACCTATACCGGTGCGCCAAGACTCCCATACTTTATTTTATATGACAATGCTTCTGTTCATATCAAATAAATATTGTCAATATTGTGCATTGACCCTTTCTACAGCACCTTGCTCATGAAATAAAAATGTAACCTATGCTTGTGTGTATGATGTATAGGATTGTCGACATTATCCGCATTTTGATACACAAGCTAGCTTAGCTGATGGACTATAGTGTCAAGTGTGATGATTCTATTGGCGATCTAAGGACTCCATCAAGTTGGTGAAAATTTTCCTCACGTTTTATGATATCATGGGTGACCGAGCATATATTTTTATGCATAGGCAATGACTCTGATGAGCCAATTCTGGGTATAAAAATAAGTATGATATATATGGTCATGGAATTTTAGTATCTAAATGCAGTATTGTCAATCTTCACATGATTTGAACTCTACTGCCTAGTATTATTCAATGTTGATTAGTTTTCATTTCCGACAACTCTACAGCATAGTATTATTCATTATTTATTAGTTGTCACTTATGATAATGTATGCCATATAATATCAGTCTAATTTTATGCAATGGTTTCACAGGTTGTTATATGATATGCCTTGATAATCATGCCATATTGTATGCCCTACTCCTTGCCTTTCAATCATTGCGAAATCACGCTTACTAATTTTATGAAGTTCATGGCTCCTGAACTTTACCTTTCAAACTTAATTCAAAGAATATGCTTACTGATTATTTCATTTTCAAGCACCCATGTCAATATTCTTGTTCTTCACTTCCGAGAATTACATAAAAATCGCAAGGTTGAGCATGACATTATAGTGGAAGATCTTTGCAACATACTTTCTTATATGAAGCAGTTGACTCCCAAGCTTTTCATTATTTTAGATGCCCATAAGACTAGTGAAAATATACAACAAAGCAAGAAATGTAAACCATCTAAAAACAACTTTCAGTAAAAACCAATTTCGTGAAATCAGATTTCTTTTGGCTGCATTCAGTTAAGGCATCATTTATTCAAGTAGTTTGAAGCTAGAACAACAAACCTCAATTAAAGCATCACGCTTAGAGAGTTCTTCTTCAAGCTTTTTGGTAACACTAGCTGAACTAACACTGTCTTGAACCACTTTCGGAGAAGGAAGAGAACCAGCAGATGCGGACTCTGACCTTAAATCACTTGAGCTAAGTGCCTCCTTGAGTTGTACCTCAATGTCCTCAATTTTGGCCTATTTAATTAAGAAGGAAAAAGGGACGAGGTTTGTTATCTTTACAACTATATAGCATAGAAAGCAAGTGCATTAAAGGTTAAATTTACAAGGACGGAAAATTGATCAGAAAGATGATTGATTATACAAACAAAAAGCCATGATTACTGGTGAACAAACAGGTTTACCACTTACCTGTCAAAACACTTCCTGTAAATATAACCATCAAATATCGTGAACATGTGAAGACAATGTATTATAACTACAAGCATAAAGTTTGTCTAGCACCAAAAAGAAGTGCATAGCTTATACCAAGGATAACATAATAAATTGATATTTGTTCAAGTTGCCAATTCCCAAGGTGGATTCTAATCTAATCCCTCAACATGGAGAGAACCCATCAAAGAAAATTAAAGAGCCATAGAGACCAAAGCACTGCACAACAAAATTTGCACGCCCAAGCATACACTTTTAGGATACCTAGTTCTGTTTTCATTCTTCTCTAATAGTACTCCATGCATCTACACATTCCTATTACCAGAAGCATAGTGTTTCAAAATTGCGCCCTGCCCCATAGAGAATGTATAAAAAGAAATAAACATAACAGCTAAAGCATTAATACAAATATTAGATCATGAAGAACACAAAAATATAAAGTGTATTTAAACCAATAAAAATTTCCAGGCCATAAGACCAACCTGCAGATTTTGTATGGTTAAATTTTGACTATGTATCTGTATTTTCTTCTCATGCTCCAGTTGTAACAGACTAGCAACTTGATTCCTCAGTTGGGCGCTTTGATCTTTCTCAAGTTTGAGCTTATCAGCAAGTATTATATTTTCAGACTGCAGTAAATAAACATAGATGTGATAAACAGCTAGATAATGCTGGCAAAAATTAATTCAAACTCAACAACAAAAGGCAGTTATGAACATATCAGCTTTCAATGCGTAGCTAAAAACAATGTCAGAAAGTATCAAGATGCAATACTAGATCATATTCTGGAAATGGTTAATAATGCATCGAAGCATACACTCGCACCAATACAATATAAACATCAAAATATGTGTGACGATGAAGACAGGTGATCAAATAAATGTGCATTGATGTGCCCAATGCTCTCTTTTTTTGGCATGTGTGAATGTTGGAGCGGGGTGTGATAACTAAAAAGAAACGGAATTCAAGGCTTTTAACATCTTTGGAAACCCAAATTTAATCCTTGCTAGAACAAGATATCGTATAATGATTTCTCAAAAGAAGTTGGCTCGCTGAACATGATTTTCAACCATTCCATCAACGACGCTAATTTTGCAAGGATCAAAGCCAAATTGAATAAAAGAGATTCAATAACATAAAAATTGCAAATAAGACCCTAAACTTTCATGAAAAGCACAAAAACTCCAGTATCCTACAAATAAATTTAGAGAACAAAACATATGAAGTGGTAGACGACCACCAGAGCTACTCTAAATGAAACAAATCAATTAACCATCCCAGACAGTCTGCCGTACCATTTTATTCATTTTATACCAATATCTAACCGTGGGATAATTCATTTAAAAGAGGCAATGACAAAGTGAACTTGCTTATTATTATTTTTTTCTTTATTAGTAATATTTTTCTTGTACTTATGAGCCCTACGAGATTATTCTAATGATAACAAACTAATGAAGTGTTCTTAATCCTCTTTTAGTTTGAAGTGCAGGAAATATATTTGAGAGAAGTAAAGCGTGAAGAACATTGGATTAGATGTGCTTTATGTCAATATTATGTAAAAAAATTAAACATATGCAAAGTGACATGAAATGTCTAAATGCACTTTAGGAAAAAAATTATTTCCAATAAATTATATCATACTTGCATTATAGATGAACAAAAATTTAGCCTAGCATTTAAGATAAGGTCCTCTTTCTCGTACTAACGGATATTATCCTCTTTCATTTACGAGAGACAGTGCATGGGGGCCCCAATGCAACCCTCCAGAGCGCATTAGAAAATTGACCGACTGCCGGAGTACTGCACTCTGGTAGATGCGAGCGGCGGGAGCGGCGTCGCGCCGCTGCACTGTCGTGGTTGGGGGGGGGACTATCACGGCAGCACCCCCCACCCACCCACCCCCCGCCTCCCATGCACTGTCTCTCGTAATAATAAATCGATTTACTTTATTCCCTCAAGAATCATTAGACACATGGCAAATGATTAAAGCTTAATCTCAATAATTTCATGGTAATTCAAGTACAAATCCCGTCTTTTCGGCCGCTACGTAGGCTCAAATTAAATCCCAAAACATCATGTCCAGATCAAAATAATATACTTTATAATAATTATTATTATTATTATTTGGTAGTTTCCTTTACAGATGCGAAGCCACGATTGGATTTCCATTACAGATGGGAAGCCACAATTGTCCCCCTCTCCTCCAAGTGCATTACGGGTGTGCCTCGGTTCTAAAAAACAAACACATAAGCAGACACATTCGCAGTCCGTGTGCACACAATTCAATGTTCCCGTGATAACTATTTTATAAAATAGTGTAGATTAAGGATTGGTATAGTCCTCTTATCGGATCAATATTTGAGTTATCTAGTGTCCTCTTCTACTTGTTAAAGATTATTGTGGTCCACTTGCCGGATCTAACTTTTTTCTTTTGTCATTCATAGAACCATATACATTCAAGATGATCTTAAGTTTTGATGCCTATGCTGCAAGCATGCTCCTTGTGGTACAGACCATGTAGGAACAAACCATTCGTAATTAGTCCATTGTGTGCAGTGCTAAGAAGGGGAAGGAGTCCCCTCAGAATTTACACTAAACCCCAACCAACAAAGGAGGCACAGGTAAAGGTGGTCAGCCAAGAAGATGCTATTAAAAAACTTCGTAAATATATATATCCATTACAATTCATTTTAGTGAGACCAACCAGAATACTAGGTAAATAGTTTGTGTGAAATACTGAACATAAAAATAATAATCGTTTATTATATTTTGATGTTAAATAAATGCAAACACATGTATACATATTTATATGTATGAAGAGTGACATCTCTAACTCTAACCCATATTGTGGGACTAAGCTATGTAAGATGAACATCACTCCTAATGGGCAATAGAAGTGGGCCTTAAACATTTGGGTTTCTTACACAACATTTCTTTAATACTCCCCCGTAAGTTCGAGTGTACATATCTTAGGCTCTAAGCTTGGAAACAACTGACAATAAAGTGTGAAGATATTAGAGAGTTGGTCTGCAATGGGAATATGTCGAGGATCAATCTCATGGAGCTGGACTTTTTCTCTGATAAAGTGGCAGTTTACTACAATGTGCTTGGCTCGTTCATGAAAAACAAGATTTTCGGCTATGCGGATAGCAACTTTACCATCGCAGTAGAGGACTGCTGGAAGAGTAAGAGAAACACGAAGATCAGTGAGAAGACTCTCCAGTCGGATAAGCTTGGAAGCGACGGAAGTCATTGAAAGATACTCAGCTTCGTCAGATAAGCGGGCCACAATCACTTGTTTCTTGCTCCACCAAGTAACTAGATGCCTTCCAAAATATGTGCAGTACTCACTTGCAAGGTTGTAAATAACGGATGTCGGCGACATATCGGGTTAAGTTTTTAAATGTTGGAAATCGGAGACATGTCGGGGATATATGTCGGAGATATTTTAAAATATCAGATTTCCAAATCTTATAATTAAAAAATTATGTATATTAAATATAATTGTATGTTATAAAAGGAAAAAAATTAACATAAGTAAACAAACAATGAGTCATGTATATCCCAAAATAAATTCGAAAAATAATTAAAGTGAAATATTATAACAAGTACAAATCAGTACAATGTAAAATACATTTAATATGATATAAGAATTTACTTTGTTAGTGCTAAGTTATATAATAAATAAAGAAGATTTAAAAGCTAAATATCGTTGATTGATTATAGTCTCTTCATGCTTAGTAAATTTATGTTAAAATCATATAAATATCAACTAATAATTATGTTGGAACTTTTTCATATTTTTTGTAATATGAAATAAAAAAATATAGTGTGAAATAATTAAACAAAAATGATTATAAGAATAACACGTTAAAAGAAAGAAACAATAAGTCTAATTGATTCAAACATACATAATATAGTATATATATGTGATTTAGACATATGTTAGACTGCTAACATAACATAAATAAAATAGCGGGCGATATGTTCAAAAGTCGTGTTGACAGATATATCAGATATGCCGGTCAATACTTTACAAAAGGACATAATCTATTTTTTAGAAAAAAATATCATTTTACCCTAAAAAATGACATGCCGTAGGACATTTAAAACAGTGTTCACATGTAGATCAGCGAACATCGATTGAGGTTGCATAGTCCGCATCAAAATAGGCAATCAATGCGAGGAAAGATGAAGGTTTATACGCAAGCCATTGACCTGGAGCATTTTATAGATACTGAAGGATTCATTCAATTGCTTTAAGGTGAGATGCACGAAAAGCATGCATATACCGACTAACTGTGTTAACAATGAATGAAACATCAAGCCGAGTTACGGTCCGATAGATAAGCTTGTCAACCAAGCGAGGATAGTACTCTGGATTTGCTAAGAGAAGATTAGAAGCAGACTCGTGAGTACAGAGCTTGTGTTCTGCATCCATGGGTGCGTCAACTGGCTTACACCCTAAGTCGTCAACCTTTTGTATAAGATCAGTGCAAAACTTCTATTGAGATAATACTAGCTCATCACGTTGTCGAGCTACCTCAATACCTAAGAAATATATGAGACACCCCAAATCTTTGGTATGGGAGTCATAGGTCAAGTGCCTCTTGATCATGGTGGATCATTCAGAAAATCGCTCGTGATTATGATATTATCGACATACACAAGGAGGATCACGGTACCCTTTTTATGACAATGTGTAAATAAGAAATCCAATGAGCTCCTAGTGAAGTTAAATGCCTGAAGCACATCGCTAATTTTTCAAGCCAGGCTCGACGAGACTACTTCAGGCAAAAATGCAAGGCAAGGTTTGCCTACATTTCACCCTTGTGGTGGGACCCTTCCCCGGACCCTCGTTGCGCGGGGATGCTTTGTGCATCGGGCTGCCCTTTTATGCTCGAGGAGACTACTTCATGCTATAAATAGGGAATCTCTTGTATCATTGTATGCCGCCTAAGAAAATCTATCCTCATATCCAGGTGGTTGTTGCATGCAGTCTTAGTCAGATCGTCATTAAGGAATGCATTCGCAATATCAAGTTCATGCAACTGCTAGTGGCGATGGACAGTCAATGAGATCAATACCCGCACAGTATTAAGCTTGGCCACCGGAGAAAACATCTCTTCATAGTCAATGCCGCATTGTTGAGTAAATCCTCAAGCCACAAAATTGGCTTTTAAGCACTCAATTGACCCAACTAAATGGTTTTAAACTGTGAACACTCATTTACATCCAACTTGTGACTGTCCAGGGGGAAGGGGCACCAAATCCCAAGTCTTATTGGCTTATAGGGCCTTCATTTCTTCATCTATTGTTGCCCTCCACCCCAGATGTTGGAGAGCCTCGCGTATAGAAAAAGGCGTGGAGATAGAAGACAAGGAGCATGCAAACCTGCGGAGTTCAAAAAATAACCGATGAAAGAAGGCATAGTGAGAGCGGGTGAATATTAGATGAGTGTGTGCCCTCCTGGATGACTGCAGGCGGATCAATTGGACCTAACATGTCATCAGTAGGGGCGATTGGTTTAGGACAGACTGGCGAGAACGATTAAGAGCATAAGGGTTTATTGGAGGAGGAGGAGGAGGGGTGTCAGTATCACAGTTGTCGGAGTACAGGTGATAGGTACGTTGGGACAAGGGGGCAGATGGTGCTTCTCCAGAGAGAGTAGAAGAATAGAAGGGTCGATTCTCGTCGGCGAGGGCTAGCAGCATCTCTCCACCTTATAAATACAAGGAGAGACTCGACGAAGTTAGGAGACTCCGCAAGAGGCTTCGTCCACTATTCTGGAAGCTTACTAACAAGTTCTGACGAGCATACCAACTGGTGATTTCGAGCTCACTAACAGGTTCTGGCAAGCATACCGGCAAGTGATGGCGAGCTCACTAAAAGGTGTCAGCGAGCTCACTAGAAGATGACGACAAACTCACTAGCAGTTGTCGACGATCTCACGAGCAAGAGTATTGGTGAGCTCAGATAGGTTATGGCAGGTGACGGTTAGTTCCAAACGGCGACCTCAAGAAGATTCTAACAATGAATTCTTGTGAGCAAGAGATCCCTGCAAGCTCCAAGCAACTGTCGAATGAGTATCGACGAGCTCTAGTCGTCGAGTCCCAATCAGTGAGTTTTAGGCGGTGATGGCGAATTTTGAGGAAAGATAGAAAGTCCATGAGAAAGATTATTGATCTTCCAAAAACAAAGACCCCCCTACCAAATAGGAAAGCAAACTTTACCCTAGGATGTCTAGTGATTTTTCTAGAATTGTTTTTGAAACCCAACAGAAACAAGTCAAATAGCTTTTGGTTCTATTTAAGACATACGTGGAGGGATAAGGACCTCGAGAAGATGAATGGCTATGACATGTAAAACACTCTAAAGGAGTACAACCCTACCCCTAGAAGAAAAGAGCTTGTGTTCTGAACCTGAGATCGTAAGTTGGATTTATGATTACATCTTCAAATTAAATGATTTTTGAGTGATCCATGAATACAGAAGCACCTAAATACTATATAAGGGGGACTTTTGGATTGATATGTTGGTTTTCTTCAATATTACAATACACATTAATGGGCATATGGGAAGAAAGAACAAAAAGATACAATCAACAAATTCTCGTGCTGTTGACAAATCCTCAAGCCTCGTAACGCAAATTCTTAACATCCATCAGCGAGATATCCAAGATAAAAAACCTAAATCTGTGTAAATATTAATTGTTTATCTACAAATCATAGATCACCTGTTTATAAAAATGAAGTTACATTATCCAAACTAAAGATAAAAATAAAATAAAACCTAAATAAAACAAGCATGTCATATTCATAATTCTCATTCAAGCTAATTTGAAATAATAATAACAATAAAAAATTGGTCATAATAGATAATGACCTAAAAATGACTCAAAACCAGTTATGTTCATCATTTTTAAGTATTGTTTGATTCAATGGTTTGGCTTTATGTAAATCTGGATTTCTTGAGCAAACTTGTTGTCATACAGTGCCTAACCATCAAATGATTTTTCTGTAACACATGAGATGAGCTACATTACATCTCTTAAAATCTACTTAATGAGTACTTCAACATAACTCTCTGAAGGAGAGTTTTTCGTACCGAAGGGAATTGATGAAGACCATCCGTTAGAATGTATATAATCAACATCGACATTATTATATATTCTAGTTTACACCAATATTTCTAATTTGGTAAAGTATATATACATATATTTTCTGGTGGGTGTGGGTGTGGGTGGGTGGGTGGGTGACATCTCTGTTCAACTCCCTGTAGTTTGAAATCATAAAGGAAATCATAAACAGGGTACAAGAAAAATTAAGAGAAATGCAATCTCACTACATGACGGTGAATATGCCCCGCGACTCATAAGGGTCTGCACACATCGGACAAGGAAATCACGATTGGGACACGATTCATTTCGAGAGGATCGTCGAACTAGAAAATTTAGCATTCTTTTGTATTTTTTTATTATTTTTAGTGTGTTCATTGTAAGTTAATTTGTGGTTGTTAAATTTGAAGCGTTGACTCTCGTGTTTATTATCAGTTTATTGGAATATTGTCATGTAATTGTTGTGAAGGTATCTCATGACTTGCGTTTAAATGTTTATTTTCTCGCACCCTCGCATGTGTACTGCCCATGAATATGATCATTGTGTTGTGATTTTTATAATTCCCATTTATTGCAAGTTAGCTGCCGAATTAGTATCTAGTTCATAAATTCATTCTCACTAGTCCCCTGAACCCCCATTAGAACCTACTATACATCACTACAGACTTAGAATTCAGTTAGACAAGCATATAATTCTGAAGGATATTCCAGTGACTTTCAAATTGGCAGTATAGAAAGCACGGAATCATATGCTTGTGGAGACGTTTTTAAGAAATAGAGAACTATGACTATCTGCTGCTACTTCATGTACAAGTTTCACATTACATACAAATACAGGAGATGAGAAAAAGAAAATGAAAAGATTGAAATCAATGAGTTATAGGACCTTAACATCAGCTTGAAGCGAGAAAGAAACTTTCCAGGCTTTCTGAACTTCATTGAATAATAAAATACATTGTTCATTGGCATCCTTAAGAGCAATCTTTAGTCCAAAAATTTCTTGTTTTAAAATCTCAGCCTCCTTTTCTTTCTCATATAGCTCCTTGCGTGAGTCATTTGCCTAAAGTACAATTAAAAAGAAAATTATATATCTGGTTGATACTCGTTAAAAAAAGGCTTAAGAAATAAATCACAAGGAATGTCCAAAATAAAGTCCAAGAACAAAACCATATGGTTACCGCATCTTTCCATTTCTTGATTGTATCTCTATTTCCAAGACTTAGCTCAGCATTTCTTGCCCTTGCAGAGAAATTAAGCACACTCAGTGTTTTTGCCAGATTTAAAGAAGTAGGATAAACATGAGCAATTAATAATGTCTTTGAGCTGCCACCTGCATAAAGAAAGAGTAAAATTACTAGCTCAAGGTCATAGGCTCATAGCAACAACGTGCAGGATAATTATAAAAACATATACAAGAAATAAATAGGAAAGAATAATGTTCAATTAAAAAACAAAGAAAAAGAACATAACTTTCAAACCAAAGTACATAGTAAGTTATTGTATCAAAAGATTGTGGGAAAGTTACTCTATCCACCGATCACCAAGCATGACATCACATTTACAATCCGTCTTGTTAGTCAATTCATTCATGGCCCCGTGATCCATCGTTATGAAACTGTCATCCGCAATCATAAATACCTAAAGAGGGGGGGGGATCAAGGGCATTTGAATATGTCTGGTTATTGTGATGTTGATTGGCTTGGAAAAGTAAAAAACAGACAAATGCGGCTAAATCCTAATCCGAAGCATCATATAAAACCATGGCCTTACCTGTTTTGAAAATCTATTATGAAGCAATTATGAAATCATAACTTCGCATTAAAACGCTCAAAACTTGATCGTAGAAATGTCATATTGACAAACAGACTTCATATTAATGATCACGAGTTCGAAAAATCTTAAGTGAGCCTAAGTTGAAAAATGACCTTTGACACGAAAATCGAGGCCATCGACGAAGAGAATTTGGGAAAAACTCCATATTTGGACTCAGAACGTGAAATTAACAAAGTATTGACATTATTTTCCGAAAACATAGTTAATATGGAAAACGAGCAAATTTTGCAAAGGGAAAGTTCAGGAAAAATCATCGCGAACTTGGAAAATCTGAGACAGGATTTGGAATCAGGGCGTCGAAAAACACCAAGGTAGGTATTTTCACTCTTTCTGATGACTAGGTGGCCTTCGGGGCTTGTTGACGTCAAGCAACAACCCGAGGCAGCGCCTCTGCTAAGGGATGCAGTGGTGGCGTTGCACAATAGTGCGCCACGGGGAGCGTCAGCGCCCCGCGACGCTGATGAAGTGCGGGGCTGAAATGGCGCGTCGGCGGCAAAAACAGCGGCAGCTGTCGGCGTTGAGGGTAGAGGGGAAGCGGCGGAGCAGGAGACCTCTGATAACAAGATGTTAAGGGCCTTCGTTTGAGCCCTAGTTCGTGGAGGGAGGTGAAAATCCCGTGGAGGATCGGCGTGAATCTTGCGAGATCCACTCAAATCTATCTCGTCAGAGGAGCGGCAAAGGGAGGGAGGCGAACGATCGAAGGCGTCGAGCGGCGGAAATGGCGGAAGCGGGATCGGGGCTGCGTCTAGGAGCGAGAGGCAAGAGCGAGTGAGGCTAGGGCGTCGGTCTGTGAAGTAGAGAGAGTTTTGTTAAATGATTTGATATGCTCAACCCAAGCTGTTAGGGCTTCAGAAATTTTGGAGGGGGTGGGAAAACGAGAGAGAGAGGAATTTCAGAAATAGAAGAGAGAGAAACACTTTTCCATAATAATCAAGCATACCCAAAAACACAAGTCTACCGGCTTATATGTGTGCCGGATAATTAAGGACATAACAAAGGCATTTAAGGAAATAACTACAGCAATGCAGAAAAGAAAACGCCTCCATGATTCGGCGTCGGCTATTTCGGAACGTCTCGCCCGCCGCGCTCCCGGCGTTGGTAAACTCGCCACACCAAAGGTTGCCCCTCGCCCTCGTCTCCCTCGTCGATCACCATAACAATTCCGCCACCTGGGAAATTTGTCTTGTCCTCAAGGCAAAAGTCTGGGAACTGGAGGCGCAGGTCGGCGCGATCTACCCACGTCGCCTCTGAGGGTGGAAGTCCCTGTCATAACACCAAGACCTGCTCCACTGACTGTGATGCAGGTTGTATCGTGCGCGCCTCCGCGATGCGCTGTGGCTGGAATGTCGGAGGGGGCTGTCAGGGCTCGGCGGTGGAAGCATCTCCTCGACAGGATGATCGCCAATCACCCACTTGAGCTATGATGCATGGAACACGAGATGAATGCGGCTCTCCGGAGGTAGGCGGAGGCGGTACGCCTGAGTGCCCACCCGAGCGATGATCTCAAAAGGCCCGTAGAATTTGGCCGCCAACTTGGAGTGAACTCGCGGGGCCACCGTCACCTGGCGGTGGGGCTGAAGTTTGAGGAAGACAGAGTCCCACTCGCTGAACTGGACATCGCGGCGATGGTGGTTGGCTGCGGCCACCATCCGATCTTGGGACAGCTGGAGGTGTTGGTGCAGCTGCTGAAGCATGGTATCCCAGTCTCGGAGTAAGCTATCTACCGCGGCGACGGCACACTCGCCAGGGATGGTGCAGCGCAGCACTGGAGACGGTCGACCGTAGATTGCCTCGAAGGGTGTAGTGTCGGTGCTGGAGTGGAATGAGGTGTTGAAGGAGTATTCGGCCCAGGATAGCCATTCGGCCCAGGATAGCCATTCGGCCCAAACCCGCAGATGGTCGCACACGAAACAACGCAGATAAGTCTCAAGGCAGCGAGCGGTTCATGACCTCAGACTGGTCATCCGTCTGCGGGTGGTATGTTGTGCTCATGCGTAGCTAGCTATGTACCTTGCATCCGGAAGAGCGCCTGCCAGAAGGCACTGAGAAAGAGCAGGTCGCGGTCGCTGACAATGGAGCGAGGGAACCCATGTAGGCGGACTACGCCATCAACGAAGGCGACGGCCGCCCCAGGAGCCGTGAATGGGTGGCAGAGCGGAATGAAGTGAGTATACTTGGACAGGCGGTCCACCACCACCAGGATGCAGTCCCAGGTCTTGGAGCGGGGTAGACGAGTAATAAAGTCCATGGAAATATCTTCCCAAATCTGCGTCGGAATGGGGAGGGGTTGGAGAAGGCTCCCTAGAAAGGTCACCTCGTATTTGGCTCGTTGACATGGTAGGCAGGCTGCAACGAAGGCCTTGACCTTCTGGAACATTCCGGGCCAATACAAGGAGGCGGTCAGGCGGTGGTATGTCCTGAAAGCACCAGCATGACCGCCTTCCGGAGTAGCATGGAACTCGATGAGCAGGCGTGGTATCAACTGTGAAAAGGCGGGCAGTACGAGACGGTCCTGGTAGTAGAGGCGGTAGCCCACGAGGCGGTACGGTGGCCGGGTAGTGGGATGTGCCCGGAGAGCTCCCACGATCGTCTGACACGCGGGGTCGGCGGCCACTTCCAGCTGAAGAATGTTGGCGTCCTCCCAATAGGGTCGTGAGATAACCGTCAGACGGGTCGCCGCCGGGTGTCGGGAGAGTGCATCAGCCGCTCGGTTGGACGCACCGGACCGAAACTCAATGTCGAAGTCGTACCCGAGGAGTTTGGCTATCCAGATTTGTTGTGTCGGGTTGGCGATCTTCTGGTGGAGGAGGTAGCGAAGGCTATGGTAGTCCGTCCGGACGGTGAAGTGGCGGCCCAGCAGGTACGGCTGCCAATGCTGAATGGCGAGGACCAGGGCCATCAACTCGGACTCATAGGTGGAGCGGGGTCGAACGGTGGCGGCGAAAATTCGACTGAAATAGGCAATGGGCAGACCGGTTTGCATCAACATGGCGCCAACTCCTGAGCCGGAAGCGTCGCACTCCACCACAAATAGCTGTGAGAAATCTGGAATGGCCAGGACTGGAGCGGTGCTCAAGTCACGCTGGAGGGCCCGAAATGCTTCTGCCGCGGATTTCTTCAGCAAACTGGAGAGTGGCTTGGCGATTTTTTCGTAGTCCCGGATGAAACGGCGATAGTATCATGTGAGGCCTATGAACCCTCTAATGTCGCGGAGGGAGCGAGGCGTGGGCCACTGAAGCACGTCCTGCACCTTTTCCTAGTCCATTGTCACACCATTGGCGGAGATAGTGTGGCACAAGTAGCTAACCTCCGTTTAACCGAAGAAGCACTTCTTGGGATTCACACAGAAGGAGTTCGCTTGGAGTGTGGCGAGGGTAGCTCGAATGTGGTCCAGATGATCCTGCCATGAGTTGTAAACGAGAATATCATCGAAGAACACCAAGATATACTTGCGTAAGACTGATCGAAAAAGGTCGTTCATGGTAGCCTGAAAGGTGGCGGGGATGTTTGTCAGACCAAAAGGCATGACAAGGAACTCATAATGGTCATCATGTGTGCGGAATGTTGTCATTAGAACGTCTTCCTCCCGCACCCGTATCAGGTGGAAGCCGGCCCGCAGATCCAGCTTCGAGAAGAACACTGCTCCCTGCAGCTCGTCCAAGGGCTCCTGAATGACGGGAATTGGATACTTATCCAGTACGATAGCCTTGTTGAGTTCCCGATAGTCGACACAAAAACGCCAGTTGTCGTCCTTTTTGCGGACCAGAAAGACGGGACTCGAGAAGGGGTTAGCGTTGGGACGGATGATGCCTGCCGAGGGCATGTCGCTAACCAAAGTCTATATCTCGCCCTTTTGGGCATATCCGTAACGGTATGGCCGAACTGAAATGGCGGACACCCCCTCGCGCAGTGGAATGCGGTGATCCGTAGGTCGACGCGGGGGAAAACGAGTCCCGTTGGCGAAGAGGTCCGGAAAGCTGTCCAGAATGGCCTGAATGGCTGGGGCGGGGGTGGGGACGGCATCGGGATGTCCCGCCACATGCCATGTGGGGCCTCCCACACAACATCGGTGGATTTCTGAAGGGAGCGAAGGGAGACGGGTCGGCGGAGTAAGGAGGCCTCGCCCTCCAGTAAACACGGTGTCCCCCCGCAGAGGAAGCGCATTGTCATGCGGTCCCAATTGACGCTGACGTCCCCAAGAGTCTAAAGCCAAGCCACGACGAGAATAAGATCCACCCCGCCTAGAGGGAAGACGTAGAAGTCGGCCCGGAAGGGGCTTTGGACGAGCGTAAGAGTGAGCGCCGCGCATAAGCCACCGGTTGCGCGTCGGTGACCGTCCCCCAAACACATCGTGAAGCGGTCAGCGGTCCGCACTGGAAGAGATAAGCGATCCACCAGGCCTTGAGAAATAATATTGTGGCGGGCGCCACTATCAATCATGACCACGACGGGGGTCCCTTGAAGTGATCCCCGAATCGTCATCGTTTGAGGGCCCGAAAACCCGCTGACGGCGAAGAGCGAAAGGTCCAATCGGTGAAATGTGGCTACCGGGAAATCCTCGGTGGTGGGCTCAAGCTCCAGAGCCTCAAAGTCCGCCAGAGTCACCTCGGGTTTCTCCTCGCCGATGAGGACCCGAAGGGTTTTCAGTGGGCAATCATGTGTGGGGGTATAGGGTTGCATGCAGCGGAAGCACAATCCCTTAACACGTAAATCGTTGTATTCCTGGTTTGAAAGCCAGTGGTGGGCCGGAGGCCGAGGCGGAGGTGCAACCCGTTCGGATCCCGAAGGGAGTTCGGGTTGTGGCGGCCGATAGGGAGGAAGAGGTCGGGGTGTCTGTCGCGGCGCCGATGCAGGAGGTGGTCGGCCTTGTCCGGGGGATGGGTCTGAAACTCCGCTTCGACCAAGCGGGCTAGATTCATAGACTCCGTCATGGAGGGGAAGTATTCAGGCCCGAATGTGAAGCCGCAACCCATGCATGAAGAAGCCGAGATAGTGGTCCGGTGGTAGGCCGGGAACATGTGTGGCGAGGGCGATGAACTCATCGATGTAGTCGTCAAGAGAGGCTGTTTGGCGAACTCTACAGAGCCGCTCGACGGCCGTGCCAGAATAGCGCGTATCGTAACGACTGATGAGTGTCTGCTAGAGGGCCAGCCATTGCAAGGCCGGGTTGGTTTGGCGGAGCCAACGAACCCAATGGAGGGCGGAGTCAAACAGCCCAAGGGGTTTGCTAAAGTGTTTGCTAAAGGTCGAAGAATTGTTCGGCGCGGGTGATCCAACCCAAGGGGTCGGTGTCGTTGAAGGAGGGCACCTCGAGAGAACGGGAACGGACGGGGACAGCGCCGGGTGGGTAAACCGCAGCCGGGACGGTGTCCGGAGGAGCGCCAAGGAGAGATGGCGACTCGGCAGTTGAGGCGGCGGAAGTGGAGGGGCGGACGGCCAGCAGGGCGTCGAGTTTGGAGTCCATGTGGAAGACTAAGGCCTGCAGGGAGGCAATCGATGTAGTCGTCAAGAGAGGCTGTTTGGCGAACTCTACAGAGTCGCTCGACGGCCGTGCCAGAATAGCGTGTATCGTAACGACTGATGAGTGCATGTTGGAGGGCAGGCCATTGCAAGGCCGGGTTGGTTTGGCGGAGCCAACGAACCCAATGGAGGGCGGAGCCCTCCATGCCAATCATGATCGTACTGACTGTGTCTCTCTGGTGTTTGCTAAAGGTTGAAGAATTGTTCGGCGGGGGCGATCCAACCCAAGGGGTCGGTGTCGTTGAAGGAGGGCACCTCGAGAGAACGGGGACAGCGTCGGGTGGGTAAACCGCAGCCGGGACGGTGTCCGGAGGAGCGCCAAGGAGAGACGGCGACTCGGCGATTGGGGCGGCGGAAGTGGAGGGGCAGACGGCCAGCATGGCGTCGAGTTTGGAGTCCATGTGGAAGACTAAGGCCTGTAGGGAGGCAATCGAGGCGTCGTAGTTCTCCAAGCGGCGAAGGATGACTGGATCGGTGGTCGGGAGGGACGACGTGGTGTCCGGGTTGCCCATGGAGCGCAAACGAGGGGGCATGCACGCGGGGAAGGGCTGGCGAGGCCAAAGGATGACCCGGTTGTGGCTGTATCGATGGCGAAGGGCGCTCGGCGGAGGCTGCAGCGCGCGGGATCTCGACGGCAACCGCGATAGAGGTGGACGCACGCGCTCGGGAAATCGCGACGGGCACGCGAGCAGATCTGGAACCGGGAATCGGGACGGGAAGCGCGAGCGGAACGGGAAATCGTGAGGGGGCACGCGAGCAGATCTGGAACCGGGAACCGGAAGAGGCGGCGAAGGGCTCTCGGCGGAACTGCAGCGCTGGCTCGACTTCGGGCGGCGGAGACCACGGCCGGAAGAGGGCAGGTCGGACCACTTTGTTAGGGCTTCAGAAATTTTGGAGGGGCAGGGAAAACGAGAGAGAGAGAGAGAGAGAGAAATTTCAAAAATAGAAAAGAGAGAAACACTTTTCCACAATAATCAAGCATACCCAAAAACACAAGTCTACCGGATTATATACGTGCCGGATAATTAAGGACATAACAAAGGCATTTAAGGAAATAACTAAAGCAATGCAGAAAGGAAAACGCCTCCTTGATACGGCGCCGGCTATGTCGGAACGGCTCGTCCGCCACGCTCTTGGCGTTGGTAAACTCGCCGCACCGGATGTTGCCCCTCACCCTCGTCTCCCTCGTCGATCTCCGTAACACAAGCACACCCCAACCCCATAATGGGTTGTAGATCAACCCAAACCCAAGGTTCCAAATAAAATACAAAAGGTTGAAATTAAAGATACAGTGCTCAAAGCATAAAAATAACAAGTTTAAGCGGTGTGCGCTGAGGTGTGGCACTTGTACGTGATCTCCAAGTGTGGGTCCATAACAGATTGTATGTCACTTCATACCTAAAAAAATTAAGAACAAATCATTACTACCCAGTTTGTACCACTAAAAACCAATTTGCCAATATGTTTACAAAATCTATCTGAGGAAGAACTCTACATTTGAAATGTATACGCATTGATGCTTATAGAGTGAGCTTGGGGGGCTACTGTAATTGATGTGTTAAGGTCACCGGGTGGTGACAAGAACACGAGTGATACAGGAGATGGCTTTCCACCTAAACGATATATATTGGCATCAGAGGAAGTCTTATTATGAGACGATTATATTAAGGGTGCAAAATCCCTCAACTGCTTGAGCTCTCGACCTAAGGAACTCTCTGCTCCTTCAAAGTGGACCGGTTTAGGAGAAATTATTTAACAAAAAAATACAACAGCAAATATGTCAGCACCTGAATAATACCATCAGGAGTTAATGGACAACACAATGTAAGATATATATGTAAGAAAAGAAATGTAAGCATAACTCACAGAAGACTTTTATTTACCTATAGAATCAGCAAGTATTTTTGTGAGCCGTGAGTTCTCATACGGTATGGTTTCTTTCTTTGATGTTAAAGTTGATAAAACATCCCCCAATCTGATTCCCAAATAATAACTATGTGAGGCACAGAAAAAAATGAAGAAAATGGATCTGATTGGAATTTGCATTCAAATTATATGAGAAAAGATTCATCACATATTAGTAACTCTCCACAAACATTCAAATGCTTCATAATCTGATAACTAGCCGTTACCATTAACTTAAAAAAGCTCCATTTCTAAATTCTGTATGAAATTTTCACCGGGAGCTTCAAAAACTGAGGAAAGTGGTACAATGGCCACTAAAAATACAAAGCCAAATTGTGAAAAAACAGTAAGAAATAAGAATAAAAGAAACAAACAAAAAATGAATCCTAAAATTGTTGTTCCAAATGGGTTGTCGAATCAGTAAGTCAATGTGTTGAATACCCAAAACATGAAGTTGAAGTGAATCTCACCATAATGAGATGAAATCTCGTACAGACACACTTCCAATTATGTCATTCATCACATCGTGGTTTTACAGGGGAGGGGGTGATATTAGAAACACCTTGATAAGTGCATAACGTTTTTTAGTGAATAATTTCCCTTTTGAGTATTTTAGTCGCACATTTTGTATAGAGCTTTGTTATGGGCAACATGCGCAGCCTTAGTATTTTAATAGTCCTAGTATATTTTAATATTTCCTTGTCATTAATATTTTACGCTTATGACATTATAGTTCTTTTTTAAGTGACCCTTGGGGTCTTGAGTTGGTATGAAATGAAATAGTTCTAATTCCTTGTCTTGAATGTGAGATCTTGATAGCTCTCTCCTCTAACGAGCAAGCCCCGCTTAGGCAGCCGTGGTTAAGGCTCCGTTGTATCCCCCACCACAATCATTGCCGCCTCCGACATCCATTCATTGTTTTCCAGCGGTTGTTTCCTTCATTCCAGCCCTTCGACAAACAGCAACCGTTCCATTCCTTCGAATTGATCATGCCCACCATCTTCTTTCCCCTGACAGAAGACCACGACGCCCTCCTCTCTACTTCCTCGTCAGTGTACGACTTCAACCAGCGACATACTACAGTCGGCTTCAGCGCACGCACCTTCCTCTAGCCTCACCTTCTTCTGAAGCCTTCCACAGAAGCCTCGCCACCTCTAGCACCAGACGCAAGGGTCGGGTTTCTCTGCGTCTAGCACAGCCGCACCGTGCGGCGCCTGAAAATATAACGCTACCAGCAGTCATCGACATCTCCTTCCATCGATACCCCTGTATCCTTCCTCCTCTTCTTCGTCGAACCGCCCACCAACGACTTCGTTGACTTCCTGCATCGAACAGCCCGCTGTTTTCGCTTCCGCATCTGTCTGATCCGCCTCAAGCCAGCTCCGCCTGTCATTTTCCTCGAGCCGCCTGTCATTTTCCCTTAGGCAACAGACCTCCCTCACACATCTTCCGCCTATTTCGAGCCCCACGCTTAATCCTGCCAGTGCTTTTAACTTTATTATTATTTCTTTTTCCTACATCGAGTTCTGCACAGTCTCTCTCCACATCGGCAAACTTATTTTAATTAATTCTTCTATTGAATTAATTAGGTAATTAATTAATTATTATGGAGCACGAGCTTAGTGTCGCAGAGATTGTTGCCCTCCGTTCGAAAGAGTTAATGATGATCTCCTGGGACGCATGCCTTCGGGACGCCGAAGCACATCGTCAGGATGCCATGACCATGATCCTCCACAAACTTGATAATTTGATAGTTTCTCTTCCGCCGAAGATTTCACCTTCGTTGCCCCGCCTCTCCTCTTGTATTCACCATCTTCGTCGACCGCTAATGCAGCACCGCTCTTCGCGGCGATTGTTCCTTCGGCCACGTCGACGCTTCTTCTGCTTGCTCCGTCGGGCCCCGCTCTGCCGACTCTAATGGACCCGTTCCTTCCTCTGGCCACATCGTTGTCTCTTTTACCGGTCTTTTCTCTGTCCCCGCTCATGCCGGCCCTTGCTTTACCGGGCCCCCTGGATCCCTTCCTTCAGTCAGCCGGTCCCAAGTCGGTGTCACCATTTCTGCTTGAAGTTGCTCGCTCTCCGCCCGAGCTACCGTCGTTCTGCTCGTTCATCTCCATCGTTTCTACCTCAGTCTCCGCTACAGCAACACGATACTGAATATTGGTTTGGCGCGAAATCAAAGAGCCTGACGATCATTCAGTACAAACCTCATTCAAGCTTGAGGGCAAGCTCGATTTGAAGGTTGGAGAGATGTTATGGGCAGTATGCGCAGCTTTAGTATTTTAATAGTACCAGTGCATTTTAATATGTCCTTATCTTTAATATTTTACGCTTATGCCATTGTAGGTCTTATTTAAGTGACTCTTGGGGTCTTGAGTTGGTATGAAATGAAATAGTTCTAATTCCTTGTCTTGAATGTGAGATCTTGGTAGCTCTCTCATCTAACGAGCAAGCCCCGCTTAGGCAACCGCGGTTAAGACTCCGTTGTATCCCCCACCACCATCATCGCCGCCTCCGACATCCATTCACTGCAGTGTATTTCCATCCGCTACCCTGACGTGGAAAGCTGTGCCGCAATCTATGTCATACCCCGTCTTCTGGGCCACAGTGGGTTGGATGAAGTTGTGAGTGCTCTCGTTGTCCATCAAGATCATCGTCGTCTCCCAGCCGACCCTCCCGGCGATGCGTAAGGTCGGAGACGGGGTACCCCCCCTCCATGGCTTGGATGAATACTCCAGTCTTCAATAGCCAACTCTCCCTCCTCCTCTGTGCTGGGAACCTCTTCTGTTTCCTCCCTCAGCATGAATACCTGGACCTTCTGGCATGTGTGCCCTCGGGTGTACTTCTCATCACAGTTGAAGCATAACTCCTTCTCCATCCTGGTCTGAAGTTCCTGCCACGTCAGTTTTGTCACTGACGGTCGGCCCTCGGTCGGGGGATCCCCCCGAGGAGGGTGTACAACTGTAGGAGCTCTCACCGCTGTACGGGTCCTCTGCTGGTTAAATCTCTCATCATGTATCCTCGCAAAACTGATTGCATAGCTCAGACTTCGTGGCATATAGGCGTGGACCTCATCTCGCAACTCATCCCGCAACCCTGATATGAAGCAACTGAGGAGGGTCTTTTCCTCCCAACTGACTCGATTGGCCAGCTTCTCGAACTCTGTACGGTACTCCATCACGGTGCCTTTCTGACGGAGTTTTTGTAACGTCGCCTCCACATCCTCGTAATCCAAGGGTCCAAAACGGGCCGAGAATCCCTCCACAAAATATGCCCACGGTGCGTATCCGTATCCTCACAGGAACCACTGCGCCCACTGGTAAGCGTCGTCTTCCAGTTGGAAGGCCGTCAGTTGCACCACTGGTCTTTGGGGATTTTCTGATAAGTAAAAAACAGTTCCGCTCTCTGCACCCATTCCAGGGCATCGCCGCCCCGAAACTTTGAGAAATTCATGCGGGTTCTTTTCGGGGCCATGTAAGCTCTCGGGTGCATGTCCACGTTCCTCCCTTGCTTTGGACCATGCATCACCGGTTTTTGTTGGTCTGCAACGTGATTTGGCCGGCCTTGGGGGTCGAAAAAATGCATTCCCCCATGCCCGCCGCCCAATTGTTGTCCTCCGCCTTGAAATCCGGTCTTCGGGGGTCGCTCGTTCCATTGCTCGCCATTTCCCGTCCTCATCGGGGCTCCAAAAGGTTGTGGCGTAGGTAACAGCCCGGTTCTGCTTCCGAAAGGAGCGGTAATGTTCCCGGTCGGCTGAAACTGCGCCGGTAGGGGTTCACGGCCCCTTCCCGTGGCCATTCCAGCGGCCTCCATGCCGGCGGCAGCCCCTCCTAGGCCGGACCAGGCGGCAGCGACCTGCTGGAAGTGTCTCGGCCCATACGGGTTCAATCGGGCATAGCGTAGCCCGTCCGCTTCCGCCGATGTCGCTGCATACCTGATCGGGTGCGCTGGGGCTGGAGGCGGCGTTGCGAGCCACTGTCCAGCCGATCGGCCTTGGTACGGCCCCAGCCAGCCCTGAGGCGTCACGCCCGAGCCCCCTGGTGCCCCGTTCATCGTCGGTGGCGTCGTATGGGATGCTTCCGCTGCGGATTCGTCGTTTGCTGTCGACTTACCCTTCAACGATTGCGTTAACAATGCCTTGATTTCTTCCATTCGTCCCTCCAATCGTTCCTCTAAATTTTTTGTGGAGATTTTCATTTGTTCTTCGATTGCCGCCACCAAATCCGCCAACCCTACATAGTTTTCTTCGATGGTGGCCAAGCGCGCATTCTCGGCTTCGGTACGTGTCACCATGGTTGGAGGAAAGATCCTCTGATACCAAATGTTATGAACTTGCTAGGGAAAGTAGGGAAACTAGAGAAGAACTAGGGCAAAAGTAAGCTAGGGTTACAAGGAAGAAGGAAACCTGAATAATACTTCATTTTATGTCTTTCTCCAAAGGGGGTCTGGTAATATATAGCACCCGGACCCATGGGGGCCGGCCGGCCCCCATAAGGGCTGAACCGGTGCGGTTCAGCACCAATGCTCCTTATTTAGTATTGGCGGGCTGAACCGGATGGTTCAGCCCGGTCTTCCTCTGTCTTCTCCTTTGGTCGACGTGCACAGTAATATTCTTTGAATCTGGTAGTGTCGCCAGGCGTAACAGAGTACCACCAACACCACTCCTAGCAACTTCTTCGACATTGGTGCCATTGCGAGCACAATATTCAACATCAACTACGATAGTGTCATTAGGGGTGAGCATCAAAAACCGTCTGCACTGCACAAGCCACACATATTTTTAAACTGAACCACATTGTTTCAGTGCGGTGCGTTTAGAGTTCTTGTAAATCGAGCATTGCGCAGTGCGATTTTCAGATTTTTGAAACAGCAGAAAAAGCACCGCACCACAACTCCTAAAAAACAAGTAATTATTTCCAAAAGTATTTCTGAATAAATAAGTGAATGCATTTAACTTGTAATTTAATAAGTAATACATTATGATATAAAATATTTAATGGTTGAATTCAAAGTTCACACATGCATGATAGAACTAAGAATCTATTTATTTTTATTATAACTAGTTCGGTAATTGTAGTTCAAAGCTAGGAAATAATTTGTCGCATTGAATTGCCCAACTCATCTCTATCTGCTCGACTTCGTGTTCTCATTTCATCAATATGAGCACCGGCAGGGGGTTCGCTCATTCTCCACTGAAAAAGCTTCCATTTCGCTGTTGTTTCGTTGTCAAGACGAAAGTTCTTGTTTTAAATCATGAATCAAAGTTGCCAAAGCTTCTTCATTCTCGATACTCATAGCCATTTAAATTCCTTCCTAATTTTTCCTCGTCAACACAATGGAAGCTTCTTTATTCTCGGTTCTCACGGTAGAAGCTCAGCATATTTTTCCTCATGTTCCTCTACACGTGTTATCTAGAGTTTGTGATCTCCCGGAGTATTCATTGCTTGTCTTCCAAAGAAGAATCTTAACAACTTCAGGAACATAGTATATTAAAAAATTGATTTCATACAAAGTTGAATTTAAAATTCATTATAAGTAGACTTGGGCTTAGGTCTTCGAGAGGTTTGATAAGATTTGTAATAGAATGCCCATATAAGTTTTTTCTCAAATCATCCAATAGTTAGCCGGCCAAAACCACACCGCAAATTTTTGGTGCAGTTGCAGTTTAAGCCCAAACCGCACAGCGCACACCACTAAGTGTTATTTCCAATATCTTCGGCAACAACAGCATCGTTCTCAATGTCGACAACATCATCAGTAGCAGCAGCAGTACCATCATCAGTATTGTCTTCAGCACTGACCCCATCTTCTCTGACTTCTTCAACACCATCCCCCGCGGTAGTAGCACCATCTTCAGCATTATCGCCAACTTCAGCAGCATTGTTCTCAGTGTCGTCGTCAACATCAGCTTCAGTAGTACCATATTAGCATCCACAACAACAATACCCTTGGATCCAAGCTCATGAGATCATGAGTTCACGGCAAAGCTGGATCTAGGGGGATTCACCTCACCTTCAGACAGGAGCACGATCATCTTCATTCATGGAGATAAATGTTTTCAAGGTTGGGGGAATTGATGGGAATCACATCACAAAAGGTCTACACAACAATTGAAGTCGTTCATTTTTTGTGGATCGACAATCCATGATTTATAAATGTTTTTTTATATTTTTCCAGATTTTTCTTTAAGGGCCCGTTCGTTTGAACGGAATTGGCTTTCTGGAATTAGCTTTTCGACGAAAACCAATATTTACATGAATTGGCTTTGTACAGAATTCCAATTATGTTGTTCGACTATAAGATTGAATTCAGTCAACAGAATTGGAATTAAAACACAAAATTTGTTCGACCGATGATGGAATTGGTATTGGAATTGACATTATACAACAATTTTATAAAACCCAAAATAAGCGTCAGCGCCGAACGCATTAAATTGCATAATAAGTTTTACGGCGCGCGTTTTTACCCAAGCACAGTTTTGTTGCCCAGATGCGCGTTTTTTGCACGTGCGCGCATTTTTCTCCAGGACGCTTGTTTTTCGCCAAGGTGTGCGTTTTTTGGCATAGGACCGCGTTTTTCGCCCGATCGCGAGTACTTCGGTCGGGAGTGCATTTTTTTTGCACGTAACTGCACTTTTTGTCTGGACGCACCATTTTTTGCCCGGGCGCGCATTTTTATCACAAGGGCTCACTTTTCGCCCATGCTTGTGTTTTTCGGCCCAGGTGTGCGTTTTGCAGGCCGGGAAAAATGCGTGGTGGGGAGAAAAATACACACCCGAGCAAAAAATGCGCGCTCGGGTGAAAAACGTGCGCCTGGGCGAAAAACGAGCGCTTGGTTGAAAAACGCACGCCCGGGTCGAAAAACGAGCAACCAGCTGAAAAACACGCTCCCGTGCAAAAAACGCGTGCCTTGGCGAAAAAAGTGCGCTTAGGCGAAAAACGCCCGGCCGGTCGGAAAATGCGCGTCCGGGCCAAAAATGCGCGCCTGGGCGAAAAATGAGCGACCGACTGAAAAACGCGCTCCCGAGCGAAAAAACGCGCGCCCTGGCCAAAAAATACGCGCTCAGGCGAAAATGCCCAGACGGTCGAAATATGCGCGCCTGAGACAAAAATGCGGGCGCGGGCGAAAAATGCGTGCCTGTGCGGAAAAATGCGTGCCCGGCTGAAAAACGCGTTCCCGGGCAAAAAACGAGCGATCGGCTGAAAAACACGCTCCAGTGCGAAAAACCCGCGCCCAGGCCAAAAATGCGCGATCGGGCCCAAAAATGCGAGTCTGGGGGAAAAATGCGTGTCCGGGCAAAAAACGCGCGCTTGAGCGAAAAAATGCGTGACCGGCTGAAAAACGCGCGCCTAGGCAAAAAATGCGGGCCCGACCGAAAAACATTTGCGCTCGTAAAAAAAGTGTGCCCGGGTCGAAAAACTCGCGCCCGATTAAAAAACGCGCTCTCGGGGGAAAAACGCGCGCCCGGGCAAAAAACGTACGCCTGGGCGAAAAATGCCCGGCAGGCCGAAAAACACCCGGCCGGCCAAAAAACACCCACTCGGGCGAAAAACACGCTCCCAGGTGAAAAACGTGCGCCCGAGCGAAAAATCGCGCTCCCGGGCAAAAAAATGCCCGCCTGGGCGAAAAACGAATGTCCGGCCGAAAAACAGGCTCCCTGCCAAAAAACACGCACCAGGACAAAAAAATCCGCGCCCGGCCGAAAAACATGCCCGACAAGAAACGCACGCCCAAGCGAAAAATGCACGCGTAGGCCGAAAAACTATCAAAAACACTCGATTATGCGGAAAACATATGAGTGGAGGTAAGAATTGGCGATTTCATTTTTTAGTTTAAACTCAAAGCCATAGGTTTTCACATAAAAGCCAATAACCGCGTAAATTTCATAGCGCCGAACATTAGAATTGGATTTCTAATCGCCAATGCCAATTCCAGAAAGCCAATTTCGTTCAAACGGACGGACCCTTATAGTTTTTTGGAGGTCGTTAAGATCGGAGAATCATGACCGTACTCTGCAGCTCCTCAATCTATAGATAGAAATATGGAGCTCATTTTGAAGGCATCAAAAATTTGAGTGAAAATTCTCCTTTTGTTCACCGGGCGTCGAAATCGGAAGGTGCGACGCCAAGAAATCCCTCCCTCCCATTGCATTGGATGGCCATCTCCACCCTCCCCATTTCTCATTTCCGCCCATCACCCAAGCCATAGGTCACCAGTTGACCGTGCAGTAACCTCCCAATCTCCACCACCCCACTAGCCACATTAATACTTATAACTTCCACATAGCCGCCAATTAATTTACCTCAGTACTCATAACTGCTTACTAACCACTCTTAACCACCTTAAATACCATAACCAACAACATCTCCCCTAAGTCTACCATTAAGCCAATTAAACACCCCCACTACTTGTCTGATTATGCCCAACCATTCCCAACAATTCATTCAGAATGTTACACATCAATAAACATCCCCACCCTGTTTTCCCATCCATCCCCACCCTGTTTTCCCACTTCTCCAGAAACCACCTCAGCCCCCACCTCCACTCAATTTCAAAGATTTTCCCCTATATACCAACCCTTCAAGAACGACATCCCCACCTCCATTTAACCATCCAGCTATGTTGCACCGACACTTCAAAATGCCCAGCGTGTCGGTGTCGGACTCTCTGACACGCATCGGACTCTCTGACACTCTTCGACACTTCAAAACACTATAAAGGCCACTATAAAGGCCACTATGTGTGATGTTTTATTTTTAAAATTTAGGTACTATAGTAAACAATGACTCAATGAAGTTTCTTCTAGAATTTCTCCATACAAGGATAGTGAAATCATTCAAGAAACCAAAAAATATTTTAGGAAGTATTTTCCTAACATTGAGGATCGCACCAAGGTAAATTTAGAGTACGCACATTTTGCTTATATAAATGGAGAATTTAGAGAATTTGATTCAGTTCACAGTTAATTTTCGATGGTTCTTAAGGCTTGGTGGGTCATTCAATGTGCAAGTGCACCTATGCTAAAAATTTTAGACATAAAGCTTCTTGGACCACCATCTATTTCATCATGTGCCGAGAGGAATTGGAGTACGTACTCCTTCATAATTATAAAGAATAAATACTTAATATAGGTGTCCCAGCATGTCGAAATATGATATTTTTTTAGAATTGACGAGTCGTGTGTCGCGTGTCGGTGTCGGTGCAACATAGCCATCCAGCACTTCCCCTCTTCCTCTGGACAGTGGAGATCAATAACCGCTTGTTGTCTTTAGCTTTTCCATTTGTCCGGTATGAAACTGCCCTGGAAGGGACATCCAGGTTCGGAATTTCATCCCACCCACATATATCCACCATCATAGTCTCAAATCAAGCTTTCCTTCTATCGACCTCCTTCATGATTCCTCACAGGATACTGCATTCCTCCTCCAAACACCCATCTGCATCTTTGATAGGTTGACTCCAGTCCACCACTAAATTTCGGGCCATCGGTCACTCAACATTTTTCCCTTCTGAGTCTTTTATCTTGAACTCATTGTGAATTAATTATTGGTTGTAATTTATTTTATGTTGAATCTTGTGCGAATGAACTGTTTGGGGAAATATTAATTTGTAGTCCTTGTACCCGGATGTCTTGCAATTTGTCGGGTTTATGAAAGTGCACAGTGTGCCTCTAAGATTCCTCTAGAGGGGGGTGAATAGAGTTTTAAAATTATTTCTATCATAACTGTGTTTAACAATAAATTACAGTTATGCTTAACAATCCAGGCAGAATAAAGAATGCAAGAAATAAAGTGCAGAATAAGAAAGTTGGACAGCACAGAAAATCACAGCACAGATACAATGAATTTTATAGAGGTTCCCCAAAATGTGGGTAGTCCTCTCTTCTACCACCTGGTAGGAATGCACCACCTGTGTCTGAGTCTTTTGATCAGGAGACTCTTAGAACCAATGATCTTTTGATAAGGAGATCATGAACCACCAGATCTTTTGATAAGGAGATCTTGAACCACCAGATCTTTTGATAAGGAGATCTTGAACCACCAGATCTTTTGATAAGGAGATCTTGAACCACCAGATCTTTTGATAAGGAGATCTTGAACCACTAAATCCTTTGAAGAGGGATTAATAAAACTCTTTTACAGAATGAGAAAGAAGAGGGGAGAAGGTTGAAGGAATTCTGTTCTCAGAACTCTTGAAGATGGTTGTAAGAAGATCAGCCTATGAGTTGTTCCAAAGGATCTGCTCTTGATTAGCCCCTGCTTTTGATAGTGATGATTTGCAGAAGCTTTGTATTGTCAGATCCTTTCTTCTTCTTCAGACTATGATCTGGCTGCTATGAGATTGTGATGAAGAGCAGCTTTCAGATTCTCTGTTCTATTTGATAAAGAACAGCAGAGCCTTCCTTTCCTTTTTGTTATCTCTGTTAGAGTTTCTGAGAGAGGGAGAAGAAGAGGAAGCCCAAGAAAATGAAGGAGACGACTGATAGTGATTAATGTTTTGCTCTTCTCTTTCTTCTCTATCCTTATATAGTCTGTCTTCAATTTGAATTTCCGTCCCTTTCTGGTAAGACCTGAAAAGGTATCTTTGATAGACATTCTCTTTCATTCCTTTATTAATTCTCGACCCGTCCACCCAGGAGGTGTATACTTCCAAGAAAGTCTTTATCTCCTTCTTTAATGCTTCCTTCTACTTCAGGCATTTATTAGGTCGTTGGAGAACGGTCTGAAAGATGTGGGTCATGATAGAAGCATCAGAATGACAGCTGCAAAGGTTGAACTTTCACAGACTGTATTCGACGTAGCGTCGAATTAACTTCCTCTCTTATCGACGCTGCTTCGAGTTCATCTAAGAGCTGCTTCGATTTCTTCTTTACTCTGACTGAATTCAGCTAGTCGACGTTGCGTCGATAGCTTATCGACGTGTACGTCGAGTTGATTTGCCTGGATCTGAACTGCATCTTCTGCGTCGAGATGAAGTCGACGTTGCATCGACTTTAGATAGCTTCGACAGATATTTCCTTCTGCGTCGAGTTGAAGTAGAAGCTGCGTCGACTTCTTCAAGTGCTCTGACAAGTCCATGACCTCTGCGTCGAGATGAAGTCGACGTTACGTCGACTTGAGTTACTTTGACAGAGTGTTTGAACCACTTGGACTTCTAGTCAGAGCAGCGTCGATATAGACTCGAAGTTGCGTCGAATTCTATTCGACGCAATTATTAACTTCTGCCCAAATTTGCAGCCCTTGAACTGGTCTTGACACTCTAGATTGAGTGTGACATCCTAAGACATCTAATGACCAAATTACCCTTACTTTACAATGGGTAAATTAAATCCTAGTGAATAAAATCACTTTTAATTAATTTGTTAAGTTAAATCAAGGGTTTTTCCCAACAGTTTATTTGCTTGTGTAGTTATTCTCTCTCACTATTGCATACACATAAACATGCTTCCTTATTAGAACTGCACTTGAATGTGAGTTATTATGCTGTATTCTTTATATTTCTCATTGTTGCAAGCTTAGTCATCGGATAAATTTATCATTCATTTAATCATTCCTAAAGTTGGTCTTTACTTTGCTAGACCCAGCTTGCGTCACATTGACGCTAAACCACCCAATAAATTTATCATTCCTTGCGTTACTCCAACCATCTATCTAATACAGGCATATCAATATCCTCTGCAGTTTTAGACCATACACCTTAACATTTTAGTTCAGCCACACTAAACTTAGTTGTCAGTTGTTTCTATGTTGCTCTGAATTCAAATTTACATAGCATAGCCAATCCATTATACATAAACAGAAGATACAAAGCAAGAGAGAATAACAAACAGGCTGGATAACACAACAGTAAATAAAGCAGGATTATTTGCTAACCATGCGAAGCTGTTTGCCTTATTTTGCATTTTAAAAATAAATAAACAAAATAAAAAAGAGAAATTTCCCATCAAAACTTACGCAGAAAGTGACTTCGACACGTGTAGAAGATCCGTGACCTCATCTCCACTTGCATCATCAACAAGCAAGCATTCACTACCAGCCAAGTCTACAAGAGAAAGTTTGCTATAGACATTTTCCCTCGTGACCAAATTAGAATAGAATATATGGATGGTGATAAGCCTATAAGCAATTGGCAAAGTAAGAATTAGAAAAAAGTACAACCGCCATTAAATATACTACTAAACTTCAATTCTAAGTTGTAACAACTTCCTACACACTCCCATCCCATCACTGTAAGAAGTGTAGGCAACATGATTTTTTTGATATGACAGTGAGCTTACACGCAAAAAATAGAAGTTTAGAGTTTCTATAAAACTTTTTGACTTGTTTCTTAGACTAAACAAGCAATCGATATGATGTTATAAATATAAGTGGATAACTCAAATCTCTATGCAGTTGAAATCAGAAGAATTAATTGAAAAGATAATTAACGTCACAAATGCCAAGTTTTGAATAGTTTGAACATGGTTTTAGATATTAATTTCCGTTTTAGACTGCTCTTTCAGGTTTTAGTGCTTATAGATATTTAAGTTTCAGTAATTTTAATCATTAGTTCTTTAGTTTCGATTGTAAAATAAAAATTATGTCTAAATCACAAATCATGTTTCAACACAAATCATGTTTACAGACAAATCATGATATCAATGTATTTGCACTTTAAACACAATTTCAACACAAATAATGTTTCAACTATGAAACATGATTTGTGGTAGGTACTTTATTTTACAACCAGAGCACTCACCTTTCAACACAATTTTTATTTGTGTCTAACGATATATAGGCAAATCATTTACTTCAAACACAAATCATGTTTCACTTTTATGACTGATGAAACTCAATCTAGTTATGAATGAGTTTTGCAATGTTTTAATTTAATTCTTGAACTAGAATGTTGGCCAACAGTTATGGTGACAGATAGAGAGATTACTTTGATGAATGCTATTGCAAGTGTTTTTCCACAAACAAAGAATGTTTTATGTCGTGTGCATAATAATAGGAATATATTAGTTCATTGTAAGAAATTATTCAGTAACGGCAAGGATTTTGAGCATTTTATGTATGAATGGCAAAGGTTGATTGAAGCCGCATCGAAAATTGATTTTAATGCTGCTTACAATAAATTAGTGATTGAGTTTTCTTCTTTATACTCTGATGTGCTTGGTTATGTTACTATAACTTGGATAGAGCCATACAAAGATCGCTTTATTTCGACATGGATTGACAAGTATTTGCACTTGGGTAATTCAGGCACAAATCGTGTGGAGGGAGGTCATAGCCATGGTTATCAAAATCGCGATCCGGATCGTGATGTGCTTGGTTATATTACTATAACTTGGATAGA
This sequence comes from Dactylorhiza incarnata, assembly GCA_033032865.1. Lineage (NCBI taxonomy): Eukaryota > Viridiplantae > Streptophyta > Magnoliopsida > Asparagales > Orchidaceae > Dactylorhiza > Dactylorhiza incarnata. The sequence continues at coordinate 2,355,138 of JAWHQI010000316.1, forward strand.
GTCATACAAAGATCGCTTTATTTCGGCATGGATTGATAAGTATTTGCACTTGGGTAATACATGCACAAATCGTGTGGAGGGAGGTCATAGACTCATAGTCAATTGAAAAAATTCTTAGAGGTATCAACGGGTAATTTGACAACTATATGGAAGACTTTTGATCAAATGAGAAAACTTCAGCATACAGAATTTAAAAGGTCATTCGGCGAGAGTTGTATCAAAATTAGCAATGATTTCACAGAAGCATTGTATTCAGATTTAGTGGGAAAGATTTCTGCACAATCCTTGCAATCAATTAAAGAAGAGGAAGATTTAGTAAAAAAAGGAGGCACTTTAAGTTAGTACATGAGTGCTCACACTTAAAGAGGTATATAATGGGGTTGTCATGCGCGCATGAACTATTTCCATATATTTCTAACTCCAAAGGATTCCTGATGGGATTCCATCGGATCGTGCACACGAAGGAGCGGGACCCACGTTCATTTATTCCCGCCGGAAGACTTGATCGGATCGCCGATCGGACTCCGCGGTTGCGTCTGGCACGTCGCCGCGAGTCAAAATCATATATTTATGTATTTGTTTCGGACATGTATTTATTTATTTAAAGGCTAAACCCACCGGCCAATCATAGTCGTTGATGGGGATGCCCTAATGCTAGTTTTTCTTATAAATAGGACTAGAGGGCTGGTTTTGAGTCATTGCTGATTTTGGAGAATGCTGTTCCCGGAATCCGGTGATCAAGCCTCGGTGCCGAAGCCGTGGAGCCCTAGGTGTTGACTCCTAGTGGTGGAAACTCATCCCCAAGGTAACCCTAAACTTTCCCCATCTTCTCCCCCTCCCAAATCCCCCCCTAGCTGCCGCCAGCCCCTCTACTACAGTCGCTGCCCTTCCAGCAGTCCAGCCGAACCCCTCCTGCCCAGCCCTAGCCCAGCCGCCCAGCCCCTCCGCCCTCTTTCAGCCCAGCAGCCACCCGCCGGCCAGCTACAGGCCGCCCTCTCCATCCCTGCAGCCCGCCGGCCTCCTTGTGGTCGGCCGACCACTTGCCTCCTTCCCTCCATCCAAACCACCAACTCCTCTCATTCTCCCCTCTCCCCACAACAACCCTACCCTCCTATTTCGTGGATCCACCTTCCCAAACTCCCCAAAATTTCAGATCCACTCAGATCTGAAATTTCCCCTCCCCGATCCATTATTTCCCCACCGTTTACCCCGTCGTTGCCCGGATCCGATCCCTAACGTCGGATCTACCACTCTCGTGCCCGGATCCATCCGTATTTGTCCGGATCTATCCGTTTTCAGCCCTTCCATCCCGTTTTCCACCGTGGACAGCCACCAACCACATCTCCGGCCCGGATCTACTCCTCCAAACCCGCTGTTTCCATTGCTCCAAACCAGCCCCTAGTCGTGAGTTATTTCATCGTGATTTGGTTGTAATATTTCTTGATATTATTATTGGATAATCTAGTATTATGCTTGGATCTTACTTGTGGTGTTTTGTGTCGAACGAGTACTAACTTGCAGGAGGATCTATTCGCTACGCGCTTTGCTTCGGCCCTCCGAGTGGAGGAAAGCCAACTAAATCGTTCAATATTAAAATTATTCTCTCATTGTAATTATCTGTTGTGGTGTTAAATTTTCATTGCTCAATTAATTGTTGTCGCGATTGACGGTTGTGTCGCATTTAGAGTCTAGGAAGTGCACCCCCATAGCCTACCCTACATCAGTTAGTATCAGAGCCCAGGTCGGGTTGTTTTGCATGCTCCGTAGTGGTAGGTCATTTAGAAGCATGGTAGATCCACAGGTCACCAACGATCGAGCGGCAGGCTCGAATTCGAGCGCTGCCACCACGGATTTTGAGCGTCTGATGTTAAACCGTTTCGATGCTTTAGGCACCCAGTTTGAGACCGTACAACTTGATATTGCTGCGGTGAACCGTCGCCTAGATAGGATAGAGAACGCTAGGGATACTCCTTCCCTACATGACGATGAGGTAGCGGATGATCCGGCCTACTCTCCCCGCCGCGGTCAGCGGGTCAGAGGTGATCCACCGCCGGCTGACCGCTACCGTCGTGAGATTCCTGTGAGAGCCCCCACTCCGCCAGCAAGGCGGAATCCTGAGCCAGCACGTGGCCGAACCCCGCCCCCGCGGGAAGATTACCGCATGCCACGTCAGCCTGGCCCCAGGGACCGTGTCCCTCCACACGGTCGTCATGACCAGCGTCGAGACGAGTATTACCCACCGGGACGACGTGAGCGCGGACCCCCACCCGCTCGGTACGATTATGACCGTGACGACGATCCTGATGATTATCCTGACCCGCGGAGAGGTGATCGCGCCCTTGACATCACCCGTAGGATTCGCCTCGATGCCCCGACATTCGATGGTCGCCTGGATCCGAAGGCCTTTAGTGACTGGCTCCTGGACATGGATCACTATTTTGATTGGTACGACATGAGTGATGATCGTTGTGTCCGGTTTGCCAAGATGAAGTTAGTCGGACAGGCTAAGGTGTATTGGATTAGTGTTGAGCGAGCCTTAGATCGTGACGGTTACTACCCCATCACCCGATGGGATGACATGAAGGAGAGGCTTAAGGATAAATACCTCCATGCTTCCTACCGTGACCAGCTACTTGATCAGCTGCAGAGCTTACGTCAGGGGACGCTTCCCGTAGCTGAGTATATGGCTCGATTCGACGAGCTGGTCGTTAGGAGCGACATTTCTGAGGAGCCTATTGCCACTGCCTCCCGATTCAAGGCTGGCCTCCGTGCGGATCTCCGGAGAGAGCTGATTCCCCACCGCTTGGAGACGGTAGATCAGATATTCCAACTCGCGCTAGAGTATGAGCAGTACCTTCGTGCCCCTAGCACGAAGCAGTTCCCTGCCCGGACGGATTCGTCGACGTTTAGGAAACCCGCTCCCGCCCAGACCTCCGCGGCCACGCCTTCTCGCACCCCCACCGATGCGAGGGGCAAGGTCGTGACCACTGATGGCCAGCAGCCTGGCGGTATTGTGTGTTTTAGATGTTCGGGCAGAGGACACGTGGCGGCGCGGTGCCCCACGCGGACCCTGCTAGTTGAGGGCGAGGAGCAGATTATAGACGAGGACGAGGATGCCTCTGAGGACGTCAGGGCCACTGTGGAGGATGGTTGGGAGAGTGACGCTGAGAGATCGCTAGAGATGGGAGTGATTAGACGCCTACTACATACCCCACGTGTGGACGAGGACTGGCGTCGCACCACCATCTTTTACACATACTTCCCTAGCGCAGGCGGACCCTGCAAACTAGCTATTGACAGTGGGAGTTGTGTGAACATCGTAGCACAGAAAGGGCTTGACCGTATGCAGGTGAAGGCCGAGCCCCACCCCCATCCTTATAGAGTCATCTGGGTGGGTAAGACGGCCATCCAGGTTACCCAGCGATGTCTTGTCCCTATTACTATCGCATCGTTTCAGGACAAGGTGTGGTGTGATGTTATTCCCATGGATGTCGCCCATGTTCTTCTAGGCCGCCCCTGGCTGTTTGATCGCGACGTCACGTGCTTCGGCCGCTCGAACACGTGCGTCTTTTATGATAAGGGCCGGAAGATTACGCTGACACCTACCCAGCCACGAGAGAGATCGAAGAGTGTTGTTGAGCCCTCGGTGAGCACGAGTACCTCGAGACCGCTACACATCCTGAGACGGAGTGAGTTCTTGCGCGCCAGTATTGAGTCAGATATCATCTACGTTGTCGCTGCCACTCAGACCATTGAGGACACTCCGGTTGACCACCCACTAGCGGTGCGTCCCCTTTTAGAGGAGTTTGCTGATATGATGTCGGAGGAGCTCCCCGATGAGCTGCCCCCACCACGGGACATTCAGCACGCCATTGACCTGATCCCGGGGGCCTCTCTCCCGAACCTGCCCCACTACCGCATGCACCCGGATGAGCACGCTGAGCTCAAACGGCAGGTCGATGAGCTTCTTCGGAAGCAATTTATTCGAGAGAGTATGAGCCCGTGTGCTGTTCCCGCCCTTCTTACCCCTAAGAAGGACGGCAGTTGGCGTATGTGCGTCGATAGCCGCGCCATAAACAAGATCACGGTCAAGTACCGCTTTCTCATTCCTCGATTAGATGATCTATTGGACACTATGTCCGGTGCCCAGATCTTTTCCAAGATCGATTTGCGTAGTGGGTACCACCAGATCAGAGTGCGTGAGGGAGACGAATGGAAGACCGCTTTTAAGACTAAGGATGGTCTTTATGAGTGGTTAGTCATGCCATTCGGGCTTTCGAACGCCCCTAGTACGTTTATGAGAGTTATGACGCAGGTGTTGCGGCCCTACATGGGCAAGTTTCTGGTTGTGTACTTCGATGATATACTGATTTACAGTCAGACACAGGCCGCTCACCTCGATCACCTGAGGCTTCTCTTCGGCACCCTCCGCCGGGAGAAATTGTATGTGAACCTGAAAAAGTGTGCATTTCTTTCTGAGTCTGTCCACTTCCTTGGATTCATCATATCCTCGACTGGAGTATCTGTTGACCCCGAGAAGGTCAAATCCATTCGAGACTGGCCAGTGCCCACGACTATCCACGAGGCTCGCAGCTTTCACGGGCTTGCCACCTTCTACAGGAGGTTTGTCCCGGGGTTCAGCACGATCATGGCCCCCTTCACGAGCTGCCTCAAGAAGGGAGAGTTTCAGTGGACCCCCGCTGCCACTAGAGCCTTCGAGGAGATTAAGGAGAGGCTGACGACGGCCCCAGTCCTGAGGCTTCCTGATTTTAGCCGTGCTTTTGAGGTCGCTTGCGACGCGTCTGGAGTTGGTATCGGTGGCGTATTGAGCCAAGAGGGACGCCCTGTCTCCTACTTTAGCGAGAAATTAAACGAAGCAAAGCAGAAATACTCGAACTACGATCGAGAGTTTTATGCGATTGTCCAGTCCTTACGCTACTGGAGGCACTACCTCCTCCCTCGAGAGTTTGTGCTTTACTCCGACCACCAGGCGTTACGCTATTTAGATTCTCAGCGCAAGTTGGGACATCGGCATGCCAAGTGGGTCGAATATCTGCAGGACTTCCACTATGTCCTCAAACACCGAGCTGGTGTTGAGAACAAACCTGCGGACGCCCTTAGTCGCCGTGTCTCCTTGCTTCAGACTATGACCGCCCGTGTCGACGGACTTGAGCACTTGATCATAGAGTATCCGACGTGCCCTGATTTTGGTGAGATTTACGCCGCCCTATCCCGAGATCCCCCAGACCCCGTTGAGGGATATCAGATCTTCGAAGGATACTTGTGCCATGGATCCCGCTTATGCATTCCCCGGACATCTTACCGTGATTTTCTGATTTGGGAGTTGCATGCGGGCGGAGCCGCTGGACATTTTGGGCGCGATAAGTCCATAGCCATTGTGGGGGACCGTCTCTACTGGCCCACGCTTAGGAGGGATGTGACTAGAGTCGTCCGCCACTGCCGTATCTGCCAGACGGCCAAGGGCACGAAGCAGAACGCAGGCCTATATACACCCTTACCGGTCCCACATCGACCCTGGGAGGACCTTAGCATGGATTTCGTTCTTGGACTCCCCCGCACTCTTCGGAAGCACGACTCCATCTTTGTGGTGGTCGATCGCTTTTCGAAGATGGCTCACTTTATTGCATGCCGCAAGACGGCGGACGCGACCCACGTTGCATCCATTTTCATGAGGGACGTCTTCCGATTACATGGTCTTCCCAAGTCCATCGTATCGGACCGCGACGTGAGATTTATGAGCTACTTCTGGAAGACCCTGTGGCTCAAGACCGGCACCACCCTTAAATTCTCCACTGCCTACCACCCACAGACTGATGGACAGACGGAGGTAGTGAATAGGAGTTTAGGAAACTTGTTGAGGTGTCTGGTGGGCGAGCATGTGAGTAGCTGGGACTTAGACCTTCCGGTCGCAGAGTTTGCATATAATAGTTCGGTCAATAGGACCACTGGGTTGCGTCCATTCCACATAGTGTCAGGTTACGACCCCAGGAAACCCATTGACCTTATCCCGAGCCCATTAGAGTCCCGGCCTAGTGAGTCTGCTGAGTCATTTGCACGGCATCTGCATGAGTTACATGAATCGGTCTGCCGACGTATTAATATGAGCAATGAAAGTTATAAAACCCACGCAGATAAAAGAAGGCGAGAGCGTACTTTTGTTATTGGCGAACAGGTGATGGTACGAGTCCGCCCGGAGAGGCTCCCTTCGGGGCCTGCCAAGAAGTTAAGCGCCAAGCGAATGGGTCCTTTCTCGGTTATTAGTCGGATTGGGACAAACGCCTACAGGCTAGACATCCCGGCGAGTATGGGAATTCATCCAGTATTTAATGTCGAGGATCTCACACCTTATTACGAGCCTCATGACTATGGGGACCCGAGCAGTGGGAGCGACCCCTCTCTCCCCTTGCCGCCCTTCACCACCTCCCCACCCACGCCAGATAGCCACCACCGCCCACCCATTGTTGATACCCTTCCACCTGGGAGTTCGTCGCATATGGTTCCACAGTCGGCATCACCGCTCGCACCGGGTACCACCATGAGAGAGTCGAGAGATGAGAGCATCACGGAGATCAGATCCCACCAGATTGTTCCCACCACGGACGGGCCGCGCCTTCGCTACTTGGTTCATTGGCGGGGCCGCGCCGACGCTGACGCCGCTTGGATATTGCCGGCAGAGCTTGATCGACTTGCCCCCGGACTTCGACTCCAGTACGATCGTCTCCATTCCTCGGAGATGAATGCTTTTCAGTCGGGGGGAGTTAATGGGATTCCATCGGATCGTGCACACGAAGGAGCGGGACCCACGTTCATTTATTCCCGCCGAAAGACTTGATCGGATCGCCGATCGGACTCCGCGGTTGCGTCCGGCACGTCGCCGCGAGTCAAAATCATATATTTATGTATTTGTTTCGGACATGTATTTATTTATTTAAGGGCTAAACCCACCGGCCAATCATAGCCGTTGATGGGGATGCCCTAATGCTAGTTTTTCTTATAAATAGGACTAGAGGGCTGGTTTTGAGTCATTGCTGATTTTGGAGAATGCTGTTCCCGGAATCCGGTGATCAAGCCTCGGTGCCGAAGCCGTGGAGCCCTAGGTGTTGACTCCTAGTGGTGGAAACTCATCCCCAAGGTAACCCTAACCTTTCCCCATCTTCTCCCCCTCCCAAATCCCCCCCTAGCTGCTGCCAGCCCCTCTACTACAGCCGCTGCCCTTCCAGCAGTCCAGCCGAACCCCTCCTGCCCAGCCCTAGCCCAGCCGCCCAGCCCCTCCGCCCTCTTTCAGCCCAGCAGCCACCCGCCGGCCAGCTACAGGCCGCCCTCTCCATCCCTGCAGCCCGCCGGCCTCCTTGTGGCCGGCCGACCACTTGCCTCCTTCCCTCCCTCCAAACCACCAACTCCTCTCATTCTCCCCTCTCCCCACAACAACCCTACCCTCCTATTTCGTGGATCCACCTTCCCAAACTCCCCAAAATTTCAGATCCACTCAGATCTGAAATTTCCCCTCCCCGATCCATTATTTCCCCACCGTTTACCCCGTCGTTGCCCGGATCCGATCCCTAACGTCGGATCTACCACTCTCGTGCCCGGATCCATCCGTATTTGTCCGGATCTATCCGTTTTCAGCCCTTCCATCCCGTTTTCCACCGTGGACAGCCACCAACCACATCTCCGGCCCGGATCTACTCCTCCAAACCCGTTGTTTCCATTGCTCCAAACCAGCCCCTAGTCGTGAGTTATTTCATCGTGATTTGGTTGTAATATTTCTTGATATTATTATTGGATAATCTAGAATTATGCTTGGATCTTACTTGTGGTGTTTTGTGTCGAACGAGTACTAACTTGCAGGAGGATCTATTCGCTACGCGCTTTGCTTCGGCCCTCCGAGTGGAGGAAAGCCAACTAAATCGTTCAATATTAAAATTATTCTCTCATTGTAATTATCTGTTGTGGTGTTAAATTTTCATTGCTCAATTAATTGTTGTCGCGATTGACGGTTGTGTCGCATTTAGAGTTTAGGAAGTGCACCCCCATAGCCTACCCTACATCAATTCCCTTTGTGGCAAATTCATGGGCATTGAAAACAATTAGTCTTAAATGAGAAATTTGATGTGGACATTGAAAACAATATAGCCATTGAGCTTGAAGGGGTAGCAAAAAAAATTCTATGATTCAAGTGAACAACAAAAGAAAAAAAATCAAACGCAAATTAAAAGAAATTATAGATCCAACATCGAGCCAAACTACGGAGCCAAATATACCTTTGAAGTTGAAGGGGAGCCAAAGGGGAGTTACAAAAAATTGAAGGAAGATGTTTTGTCCACAAAACGTCTCCCATCTCATTTTGAGTGCGCATTATTGGGTGAGAAAGTGGCGGAAATAAAAAAACAAAAAATGAAGTTGCCTATTCGCAAGAATACAAAATTTCTTGAAAAGGTTCGTCACCATTTTACACCATTTTGGTCTACACACATTGTTGATGTCTATGACGTTGTTGGCGATGGTCATTGTGGATACCGAGTAATTAGTGATGCGTTGAATGTGATGGGTGATTGATTTATATTGGGAGCTTGAAACTCGGCGTGTTTTGTATGATGATATATACAGTAGCAAACGAGGATTATAGTTGTTGGATTCTCTGCAGTGCAAAGAAACTTGAGCTCCATTTGATAAATAGATGACACTACCAGATATGGGATTAGTTATCTCTTCGTGCTACAACATAGCAGTGGTTCAACTATCAAAAGTGCAAAGTTTGACATTTTTCCACTTCATTCATCAATGTCGAAGGTACCAACATTTTTTTGCATTGGTTTTTTAAATAATAACGACTACATTCGGATACACTTGAATCTTTGCTCTCTGATACCACACATTGTTCCTGCATGGATGAGATATCACAAACGAGTGGTGGAAAATTGGGGAGTGCATTACAACCAATGATTGCAAGGACCACCACCGGCAACGGGACCAAGTATATTATTAAACTTAGATAATTAAAAAATGAGAAGAGGTATGTAAAAGTTGTTTTATGAAATTTTTCTACAAGTTTATTTCAATTAGTAGTGTATCTATTAATATTTTTTTATATTTGCAGGCTAAAGGAATGGCGTGAAGCAATGCCAAATTTGAAGATATCATGGCTTGTTTTAAATGTTAATTTTTTTCTTATGGACTCTAAAACAATTGAAATTAATTATATTTTGACAACTTTGGATGTATGTTTCTATACATCTGCTCTTTCCACCACCAGTAAACATTAAGACAAAATGCTAGATGTGACATTTTATACTTGAACTGGGTGCAATTACCAAGTATTTCTAACTATAATGGTATTTATATCCTCACAAATATATGTAAAATGAACGAATAGCAAAGCATATAAAACACTGAATAGATTAATCTAGAAAATAAATATTTTCCCTTCAAGCACAAAAGATACTAAGGCCGGCATAGCGGATTTGATCCGAAATATCGGGTGGCATATTGCAAAATGTCATAACCTTTATATTTTCATTGCGCAAGTCGTTTTCTGTTCAAACAGGACATGTCGGCCGACATTTAAAACATTGTTTTTTGATGATGTTTTGGGAAGTTTATTTATATCAATGTATTTGTGGTGATATTATTTACAATTCTTTAGATTTACATTTCTCAAAAAATTGTTTGCGGATAACAATTATGTTTGCGGATAACAATTTTCATAAATAGTTGTTTACGGTTATCAAATAGTTGCGGATAACCAAAAGTGTGGTGCTAATAACAATTGCCTAGATTTAGCAATAACATTTTGAATTCACCTTTTGCAAATTATTGACCATATTGCCGTGAAATCTTTTATGGTTATGGATGTAATGAAAAATTAATACGTGAGCACAGATACAATGACACAAAAAGATTATAGATTGTAGTCATTTAAATATAAAAAAGGCAGCCCAGTGCACAAAGCATCCTCGTGCAACGAGGGTCCGGGGAAGGGTCCCACCACAAGGGTGAAATGTAGGCAAACCTTACCCTGCATTGTAGTCATTTAGATATACAGTGCAAAAAATTGTTTAAGCATATGAAACCTCCAATTTAACTATAATATACCTGGAAATCTAATACCAAAATTATTACTGAAAAACCACTATGTTACAGTAACTAGAACTGTGGATAACATTGGTTTGTTCTATTCAACCAAGCGTATCGAGCCTCCCAGAGAACATGATGTTATCCCCAATTTCTTCAGTGCACCTAATGGAAAGCCATGACCATCAAAGGAGTGGTCATGCTATCTCATCCCCATCAATCCATCCACTACTGATGATGTGATGAACAAGCTCCAAGGGCTTGAAGATCATGAAAATCAACCTAGAATGAGGGCGACTAAAGGCATAGTGGCATGAATTCTAATAAGAGCTTGTTGGGAATGACAGAAAAAACACTAATAAGAATAACAGTCATCCAAAATAGACTCACAGGCTCTGTTTGGCTCAGCTGCAGCAACTGGAGAAGCAGTGGTGGCAAGCAGTGGTGAAAAAATCAGTTGTTTTACAGAGTGGTGGGAGAATCAGTGAAACTGTTTGGAGGAACAACGTTTGCAATGTTGTTTCAAACGGAGAAGTTGTTTAAGTTGTTTGGCAAAACAGTTGTGCGGTGTGTAATATGTTTTTTTTATTTGAGGCAAAAAATAACAACATAAAGCATACCAGTTTAGTTAATATTTTTTAGTACTCCAAAATATCAAAAAAAATAACGGACATAGTAATCATAAGTTTTTTCAAAAAAAATCATAAATGTGCTCCGTCATGAACATGTAATATATCTTTAGAGTCTCGAACACAATCGAATGTTAACTGCATAATAATAATAATAATAAATATAGTTAACGAATTATATATTTATGTTTACAATATTGAACGTCGCAATGTATTATACCTGTGATATTCCATCAGTTGATCCACAATGTAACGGACATAGTAATCATAAGTTTTTTCAAAAAAACTCATAAATGTGCTCCGTCATGAACATGTAATATATCTTTAGAGTCTCGAACACAATCGAATGTTAACTGCATAATAATAATAATAATAAATATAGTTAACGAATTATATATTTATGTTTACAATATTGAACGTCGCAATGTATTATACCTGTGATATTCCATCAGTTGATCCACAATGTAGTCTCTAATAGCAGGCATTTCAGTAGCTTTCATTCCTTCAAATGTACAAGGTACAATATTTGGATTTGCATCGATAGTCCTTGGACGATTGTTTGGTCTCATCTTGTATGCCTCTGGATGAACAAAGCATCCATTCCCATCACATTCATCAAACTCTGGGTCCGAACACGATGGATGTCTTCGAATATAGTTATGCAGTGTCATCGTAGCCATCACAATGACAGGCTGCTTTGAGAAATCATACTGAGGCATTTCGCTAAGTATGACTCACTTCTTCTTCCACACACCAAAGCTCTTTTTGATGACACTACGGATTGAGGACTGTGCTTTGTTAAATAGTTCACGACGTCCTTCTACTGGGCAATTCCCTGGAGCAAAGTCCGGTAAGTGATATCTAGTTTCCGGAAAGGTTTCAAAAGCCCCTTTTCCAAAGGATATCCAGCATCCACAAGATAATATTTACCATCAATAGTGAAAAATATTGGACAATATTAAATGGGCATTTAATTTAAATTATCATGTCCTAAAAATGCACGGGTCCGTACATTGTGGTGGAAATGGAATTTTACTTATCGGATCCCTTACAGCACGATGATATATGTGGTTGTCATGTGCCCCTCAATCCTATCACATTGAAATGAACTCGGGTTTGTAAAAAAAATTCTATACAAAAAAAACTAGACATGGAAGTGAACAAACTGTGTAAAATTGGAAGTGAACAAATCGCAATTCTGGAAGTGAAAATCTCATATCAGGAATGTGAAAATCATGGAAGTGAACAAAGATGAGAACTAGGAAGCACCGGTACGGGTACGGGTACCAGGTATGATACGTATCAGGCACGGCGGTTCAGCAAAATTTAAAAACTAAGGATGCAGGTACGCCGGGATACGTTGTATTAAATATAATAAATATATATATATGTTAAAAATGCAATTATAAATTCTCAAAACAATAAAACATGAAGCATAAATAAACAATTGAAGTACAAGTCCATAATCAATGCAATATAACATGAAGTTCATAGACATGAAATATTCATAATCATTTCAAATTTAACGATGTTCATCACTCATTTTCTTCATCTTCCTCCTACTTGTCCACAGAAATTTCTGCTCACAATTCTACAGAAATTTCTCACAGATTTTTCTGCACTCTCAGAGAAATTTCTGTAGAAATTTCTGCTCACAATTTCTCAAAGAAATTTGAAATTTCTGGTGAGTACAGAAATTTCTGCACTCACAAAAATGTGAAATTTCTGTACAGAACACAGAAATTTCTGTGCAGAACACAGAAATTCTGGTGAGAAGTTCTGTTTTCTGTGCATTCTGTGCAGATATTTCTGCACAGAACAGAGCTGCAAGAAGAAGAATTTTGTGTGCATTCTAGTGAGAAATTTTTGCAAGAAGAAGAACGCAGGGAGCACGGCAACAGGAGGAGCAAGCGCAGGGAGGACGGCAACAGGAGGAGCGAGCGCAAGGAGGAACGGCAGCAGGGAGCGAGCGAAGAAGAACTTCTGACAGAAGGGAGCCGGCAACAGCATGGAGGAACGGCAACAGCAGGGAGGAACGGCAACAGCAGGGAGGAACGGCAACAGGAGAAGCGAGCGCAGGGAGGACGGCAGAAGGAGAAGCGAGCGCTGGGAGGACGGCAGCAGGAGGAGCAAGCGCAGGGAGGACGGTGTAAAGACCCAATTTTTCCAATACGAATTAAAATAACATAATACTTGTGATGTTACTATATGACGACAATTTGATGAAATTTGATATGCTTGGTGTGCGTATAACATAATACTTGTGAAGTCGCTATATTATTTAAGTCTTCATGAAGAGAAAATAAAATTTTGTGTCAATTAAAGGGTTCATTATGAAGTTGGTGTGGTAATAAAGAAAGTGGGTGTATTTGGTGTGCCAATAGTAAATCTGATGTATTAAGAGACATGTGAAGTAATTGAACCTAAATGAAACCTAATTAGGCTTAGGCGGTGGGTGATGGACCGGTTCAAGAGGATGTATATGAAACTCGCACCTGTCGACTTCCCCGCAAATGCGCCGCTGATTTCTTGCGGTAATAACCCGTCTACGCTGTCTCTCCCCCTCATTCTCTCGCACGCCGCTCCTATGCTCTTGCTAGGGCTTGCCGCTGATTTCTGCTTCTGCCGCTGCCTGCTTCCGCCGCTGAATTCTGCTAGCGCCGATGACTTCCTCTATTCCAGATGACGTTATCAAGGGACCAGCCGTGGGTCTTCTTTCTCTTTATCTTCCACTGTGAGCCTTCTTTTGGTTTCCCTTTTTTTCTCCTCTTTATTGAATCAGATATTAGGTAATTGATTTATATAGGGTTTTTAAACTTAAATTTGGGGATTTTGAGGAGTAAAGGGTTTGAGTATGCTTTGCTTAGTCGGCTGTGTTTAACCTTGTATGCATTATGGACTTGGGAATTTTTGGATGGGTTATGGAATAGGGTTAGGGTTTGAACAGAGGTTTTCTTTGAATTTGTTGGGCTACAACCGGCTTTGAAGGCTTAAAGTCATATTGCTTTTAAGGATCAATTTGCTTTGTCTATTGTTAGATTGGTTTTGTTCTTCATGTTAGATCTTGGATAGAGGGTTGTTGATGGAATCGGAAGGCGTTGTAATTAGGTGAAAGAAATTGTACATTCTTAAAACGGATATTGTTGGTGAAGTGACTTGATGAATATTGAATGGCTAAGGAGGGGAATTGATTCACTAATTTAGGTGCATAATGGATATTGGCTTTGGATAGTTGACTGTTTTCTTGGTTGGGTATTCAATTTATTTTGATTTAGCGATTTCTTTAATAACAGATATCACAACAGAAAAGATAATATGACGAGAATTCAAAGAACGACAAAAAGAAGAGAAAAGCAAAGTGAGTACTTATTTCTTTAATTATGCATAGTTTTGAATTATTTTGATACACACCTGATTAGCTTTTCATACTGAAAATATTTTAGTGAATGTGCATTGACATGAAATTGAAATTGTTTGCATTTATGAAGCACGGATAATTATAAAAATTGCTAGAACCTGTTGAATCGGAAATAATAAGAATTAAGTGATGATCTTAAAAATGTTTGAATAAAACCAATGATACCTGATACGAAGATTAAATATGAATATTGACTATGAATATGTGAATAAGAACAGAACGAAAAGAAAATAAGCATCGATGCATCGGAAATGATAAGGGTTAACCCAGTAGCCGTAGTGGGGGTGTGAATATGCTACGGCGGAATGTGTTTTTGAGCTTTATTTGAGGCCGTTGAAGGCCAGAGGTCGTTGAAGGCCAAGAGGTCGTTGAAGACCAAGAAGGGATGAATCTACAGCAACCCTTATGATTTCCTAATTTAATAAAGCGAAAGATAAACGAGGAATCTGATTTAGAAACTGATTATGAGAACATCTGATGATTGACGATGGAAAATGAATTGACTGAACTACAGTTGAAAGAATCTGAAATTGATGAACAGATTTCGAATAAAAGAAAAGAAACGACCGTGAACGAATAAAGACTGAATGTGAATAGAAGTTACGAAGAAACGAAATGAATACAAGAATTTGAAAAGTAAACGTATCGTTATTGATATGTCATTTCCTATTTAATGCATTTATCTACTGCAAATTGAATTCGATGATGAAAGGTGAATAAAACTTCTGATAATTGAAAGTGACTCATAAGAGATATGAACGAAGAAGAAATATAAGAATGAATGAATATGAACGTGAATGAATAAGCCTAGAACATTCGATGAAATGAACTTGAAAGAACGTAAGAATATAAAGAACTTGAAGAACCTAAAGAACTGTATGCATATTGATACTGATATTTCTTGTTTGCATGTACAGCAGTTAAAGAAGCATGTTATTCACTTAGTCATATTCGTTATGACTAAGCCCGTTGACTTCTTTTTTTTTAGGAAGATGCGCGTTTCCTGAAGACTCTTAAGAAATTAAAGTGGTTCAGTGAAGAAAAAGAAAACTAAAGATCAAGCTAAGGTATGAGTTTTTATTATGTGTTTTATTCTGTATTCAATATACTTACTTCTAGAACATCCTGGCATGAATGATATGAAAATATGTTTTGATACAGATTTCATGTGGGGTCTGAATAGGGGCCTCACAGACGGCACCAGGAGGAGCGAGCGCAGGGAGGAACGACAGCAGGAAGCGAGCGCAGGGAGGAGTGAGTGCGGGAGCGGGAGCGGCAGAAATGAACTCGACAAAACCTAAATCAGCGATATATGCGTATTGCGACGTACCAAACGCGTACCCATACCGGAAACATACCTGGTACAAGTACGGGCTGTTTTTGGCGAATCCATGCTTCGTAGGATGAGGATCTTCCATACACCAAAAAAATCTGAACGTAGGTAATGGAAGAACAAAAATCTGAACGTAGGTAATGGAAGAACAAAAATCTTTGTAAACCCTAAATAACAAGTATTGAAAGTGAGCAATAAAATTTCGAGGAAAACACAGGGATAAATAGCGACACTTGCAGTCGACGCAAGGTAGAGAGTACAGGTAGGCGAAGGGCTCGTCGGCGTGTAGGATATGTCGGCGGAGAACAAAGGTTGAGGGCTCCTCCGACAGATCTGGAATGGTGGAAAACCGAACACTGGCTATCGGGCAGTCGACGCAAGGTGGAGAGTACAGGTAGGAGAAGGGCTCACCGGCGTGTCGGATATGTCGGCGGAGAACGAAGGTCGAGGGCTCCTCCGACAGATCTAGAATGGCGGAAAACCAAAATATCGGTTATTGGGCAGCCTCTCGCGAAAAAAATTCTCTAGGGTGAGACGGGCGAGATGAATCGCGCTATCCGCGATTCAGGAGTCGTGAAAAATTTCACGACTCCAAAATGCTAATATTTTGCCGATTTGGAGCAATGGATTTTGGCACTGCTAGCCTTAAAACACCCATTTGGCGGTGCGGTGGAATAACCTGCGGTGTGTCGCTCTGAATATGCCCCGCCAAATAGAGCATCAGTAACCTGCAAAATCTCTAACCTGATTATGCAATTTGAAGCACGCAAGAAAAATTTAAGGCAGAATGTATGCATGATTTGAAAATCATGAGAATGAAGTACGCATATGCCTTGGATTTGGAAGAAGAGTAAATCTAGAAGGTTGAGAAGAAATATGCACACACACAAAAGGTTGAAGAAATTTTAATAGAGATGCAATTCCAGTCTTGCAAGTTGAAGAAATTCAGAATACACAAGAAAAGGAGTTTATTTCTTTTCTACTATCTCGATCAATACAAGAATTTGTACATAAAAATATAGGAAGGAGGATTAAAGACTCAACCCAAAACCAAGGTGTGGGACTAAACTACATGCCAACAACGAGCCTTTACATGGGCTAAGTCAAGTTTTCTACACTCCCCTGCAAGCTTGGAGCATACAAATTGTAGGTACCAAACTTGAAAACAAATTGTCGGTATAGTGGGCGAGGTAAGGCCTTGATGAGAACATCAGAAATTTGCTTAGCAGTTGGCACATCGCACATGTTGTAAATAAAGTTTGTGTAGCTGAACTTTTTCCCTGATGAAATGACAATCAACTTTGATATAATTGGTATGTTCATGAAAAAACAGATTCACGGCGATATGGATAGCGGACTGACTATCCCAACAGAGAAATGTCAAAAATGGGAGTTTCATACCAAGATCTGTAAGAAGACTTTACACCAACGTGAGTTCAGAAACAGCAAATGTCATTGAACGGTACTAGGCTTCTGCAGACGAGCGTGCCACCACCGTTTGCTTCTTGCTTCGCCAGGTGACTAGGTGTCCTCCAAAGCATGTGCAGTAGCCGCTCGTAGGCCTACGATCATCAACAGAACAACATAATCTGCATCATAGTAGGCGACCAAGGGTAGAGAAGATGAGGGCTTATACACAAGCTCATGTCCTGGGGCATTCTTCAGATACCGAAGAATTCGCTCAACATCTTAGAGGTGGAACATCTGAGGAGCATGCATGAATCGACTGACCACCCCAACAGCAAAGGATATATTAGGACATGTGACAGTTAAATAGATAAGCTTGTCAACCATGCGACGATAGTACTCCGGATTAGGGAGAAGCAAATCTGAGTCAGACGTATGAGCGTAGAGCTTATGGTTAACATCCATTGGTGTGTCTTCAGGTTAGTATCATGAGTAGCATGCATCGTGAAGAAGGTCAAGACAGTATTTTCGTTGAGACAGGGCGAGTCCATCGGGTCGACGTACTGCCTCGAGGCCCAAGAAATATCGGAGGTTGCCCAAATCTTTGGTTCGAAAATGTGAGACCAAGTGCTTCTTGATCATAAAGATATTGTTCAGATCATCCCTCGTGATGAGAATATCATCAACATATACGAAAAGTATCACCGTGTCTGTCGGTAGGTGATGAGTAAATAGGGAGAAGTTCGTCGAGCTCCGAGTGAAGCCAAAATCCTAAACTACTAAAGTGAATTTATCAAACCAAGCCTGAGGAGACTGCTTGAGACCGTAGAGAGATTTCTTGAGGTGGCAGACAAGGGACTCCCCCATGGTTTCATAACCAGGAGATTGTTGCATGTAGACAGTCTCAGCGAGATCACCATTAAGGAACGCATTTTTGATGTTGAGTTGATGTAACAGCCAATGACGATGGACATCCAAGGAGATCAGGACTCGAACGGTATTCAACTTAGCGACCGAGGAGAATGTCTCTTCATAGTCAAGTCCATATTGTTGAGTGAACCCATAAACCACAAGACGAGTTTTGAGGTGCTCAACAGTCACATCAGGACGATGCTTCACAATGAAGACACATTAGCATCCGACACGAGATTGACCAAGAGAAAGGGGACAAGGTCCCGGGTTTGATTTGCCTAGAGGACAGTTATTTCTTCATCCATCGATGTGCGCCACCCCGGATGTTAAAGAGCCTCTTGCACAGAAGAGAGGGTGGAAATAGAGATGGAGAAGTCGCAAACCTGTGTAGTTCGGGAGACAAGCGGTGTAAGGAGACATAGTGGGAGAGAGGGTGAGAGGTAAACGTCGTAGGCGAATCAGCGGGTCGTGGAGTGTCATCAGTAGAGGGTAACTATTTTAGGCCATTAAATGAGGTACGAGGGCGAGTGTATACACAAAGAGGTGGAGGAGTTGATTGTGGGTGTGTGGGAGGTGGTGTGGGAAGCAAAGGAGGGGTATTGTGGTGGATAGATGTGTTAGGTCGTGGGATAGCAGGTAAGAAGGTATCAGGAGAGATTGGGGAGTATAATGGTTGATCCTGAAGGAAACATCCGTAGATGTAACGCGTTTTCGAGTGGTGGGAGAATAACACGCATAGCCCTTTTGTATGCGAGAGTAGTCAACAAATATATATTTCGTAGCGTGAGGCGGCAGTTTGTCCATGGTAGGGCCAAGATGATGAACAAAGCAAACACTGCCGAAAATACAAGGAGTCAAAGGGAAGAGTGGTTGTGAAGGAAAGAGGACGGAGAACAGCATCGCAAAGTTAAGAATGGAAGAGGGCATGCGATAAAATAGATAGCATGCAGTGGAGACGTCGAAGTGACAATAGATCTTGGGAACCTGCATTTGAAACATAAGGGAGCGAGCAAACTCGAGGAGGTGGTGGTTCTTCAGTTCGGCTACATCATTTTGTTGTGGGGTTAGGAGCAAGAGGTTTGGTGAATAATACCAAACGTAACACACGTTTCTTGGAAGTCGTGAATGGTATATTCGTGCGCATTATCAAAGCGGAGGATTTTTAATGAGCGCGGGAATTGAGTACGGGTTTCAGGAATAAAGGAGCGGAAAACATGTCGTAGTTCAGAGCGATTGCCCAACAAATACAATCATGTCATGCGAGAATGATCATCAATAAATGTAAGAAAATAACAAAATCCAAAGAGACTAGCGGTTCTATACGGGCCCCAGATATCGAAGTGCGCTAAAACAAAATGAGTAGCTCTGAGTGCAGGTAGAGCGATGTTTCTCGTAGATATGATTCACATGTAAAACAAGGAAAAATCAGGATGAGCTTTCTTCAGAATAGAAAGTGGAGCATGACCAAGATGTCGGTGTCAGTTCACAGAGCTAACAGAGGATAGAACTGAGGTGAGAAGGATCAGAGTGTAGAGCCCATTTGATAGTCGTCCCCTACCAATGATATTTTGCGTTCGTTGATCCTGCACGACAAAAGAAGAAGAGAAAAAAGTGATGGAACAATCGTGATCATTAGTAAAACGACTAACAGAGAGAAGATTGAATTGGGAGCCGGGAACATGAAGCGTAGAGTGAAGAGACGGGAATAGAGTGAGCGACACATCGCCAGATCCGCATACTGGGGTGGTGTTGTAAGACCTGAACCAGATCATGTATAAATATTGTAATATATTGTGAAATATAAGAAAAAATATTCCCCTATCATGAAAAAGAGAAATTCAGTGTCGATTCGACGTCGCACGCACGTTTAATTTTGATGTTCAAGCTTTTTCGAAGATTTTGCGACATTCGTTTCGTTTTGTTATTTTATTTGATTTAATTTACGCCTACATGTACATGTTAATGTATGAAATGGTGGTGGCTCATGGGATTATTTATGTGGTTAAGCATTTGCTGGGGGCTCCAAGTGGGATGGCTGTTGGGTTTATGTGGCTGGCTGGCTGGCTGGCTTTTTGATTGGAGCTGAGTGAAGTACTTTGTTGGCTGCTTTTGTTGACCGGTCCTGAATGAATAAACTATTGTATTGGAGGCCTTTAAGCGGTGGTGTGCTCCCTTATCCCGACCTGGAATTAGAAACAGTTGTTCACGCATTGGAAATTTGGAGACACTACCTCTACGGAGTTCAATGTGAAGTTTTTACATATCACAAAAGCCTCAAGTATATCTTTGATCAGCAAGAACTCAATATGAGGCAGCATATGTGGATAGAGTTTCTGTCAGATTATGATGTGGGTATGCAGTACCACCCGGGGAAAACAAATGTGATAGCAGATGCTCTTACAGGAGAAGTTCAAGTTAATCTGGCATTACACAACAGGATGATCTAGCGCAAGCCTTGAAGAGAATGGAGATCAGTTTGATACCGCACACCAGTATCAGTTCTGCAAGCTTAAGCTGAAAAGAAGTCACTTATGAAATTAAAGACATTATCAGACAGGCTTTACACTTATATCCAAAGATGACCGAGATTTGGGAGTTGTCTCAGGCAGGCCAGAAAGAGTTCATAATTCATGAGGGGTTACTACTATGTGACGGAAGAGTTCGCATTCCAGATGTTAGCCATCTCCGTGAGGACATACTTTTTGAGGCTCATAATTTCATATATTCAATACATTCAGGTAGTAAGAAGATGTATGCATATCTTAAGAGATCACTGTGGTGGCCAGGAATGAAGGGTGACGTTGCAGAGTATGTTGAGAAGTGTGAAACTTGCAGGTTAGTTAAAGCCAAATGCCAGAAATCAGGAGGCAAGTTGCAGCCGCTACCTATCCCAGAGTGAAATTTTGATGATATATCGATGGACTTCGTTCATAGCCTTCCCAAATCTCGAAGTGGGAATGATTCTTTATGGGTTATAGTTGACCTTATTTCTAAGATTGCTCGCTTCATTCTTAATAAGAGGTCAGATCAGGGACCGATATTGGCTCGGTTATAAGTAGATGAGATAGTCCGACTGCATGGTGTCCTGAAGACTATCATTTCAGACAGAGATGACAGATTTACCTCTAAGGATTGGAAGTACGTTCAGAAGCGTTTGGGCACTAAGATAAAATTCAGTACAGTCTTCCACCCTCAGACAGATGGGCAAACAGAGCGCACAAATAGAACTATAGAAAATATGCTCAAAATGTGGATATTAGACTTTCGAGGTAGGAGGGAAAAATATGTCACCTTAGTAGAGTACTCATACAATACCAGATTTCAGGCAAGCATTAGGATGACACCTTTCGAGGCTCTTTATGGCAGACGTTGTCGAACACCTTCATGTTGGGACGAAAGTGAAGAGAGATCTTCCAATAAAGAATCATTGATTGACAAGACCACAACTCGAGTCAAACTCATTCAGGAACATATGAAAATAGTTCAGGATCAACAGACCAAGTATTATGATCAGAGACACAGATCAGTGGAATTCAGTGTTGGGGATTATGTTTAACTTAAGGTCATATCAGTTAAGGGCGTCTCTAGAATCAAGCGGATGAAAAAATTGAGTCAAAGGTTCGTTGGTCCATTCAAGGTACTTGAGCGCATTGGTGAGGTTGCATACAGGTTAGCCTTACCTGAGAAAATGAGTGGATTACATGATGTATTCCATCTCCTATCTGAGGAGAGCAGTCAGAGATTTTAGACAGGTGATCAGTACTGAGGATGCACCGATCGAATCAAATTATAACATCAGTATTAAGCCATTTAGGATAGTGGACTCAAGGATTCAAAAGCTCAAGAACAGAGATCCGTTTTGTGAAAGTCCTTTGGATGATCTGTGGTCGACCAAAGTATTCATGGGAAAAAGAAGATGAACTCCGGAGCAATCAAGATTATGCCTTCCTTTTTTACTCAGGTATGATTGTAATTTTCGAGGTCAACAATTTTATTATGAGAGATTTGTAACATCCAAAAATTTAGGCAGCGTCCTTTTATTTTCAGGGTCCGTTCGCGAATAATTGCAATCGGCGTCAGCAGCGTATCAAGGTTTTCAATTTTTGTTAGGGTTAATCCTATATGTTAATCTGAGAATTTATAATGACTTTAAGTTGAAATTTCGTGACTGTGTCTTCGACACGACTTAGGATTCTCAGGAACTTTCTTTGAGGAATCAATAAGTTTAAAGTCATAATGGTGTTTTCGTATTAATTTCATAATTTCAGAATACTTGGTGTTAAGTAAAAGGGTTTGCGGGTAAACTATTTTTTTAAACCTCCCCCCCCCCCCCCGTTTTAAGGAGGTAACCACGTGATGCCTTTTATTTACCTTTCCAATCAAGCACACGACAAAAGGAGAAACCGCCTATTAGTTCCTTCCATATGCACTCTGCGATTTTCATTTTAGTCGTGCGTCAAGTCCTTCCCTCCCGTGCGTTCAGTTTTCCCTCTCAGCCGCACGTTTCCCTCAACCCTTCCCCGTTCTGCTCCAGTCGACGACGAAGCAGCGTCAGTAGCAGTCTTCCTCCGTTCGTTTTGGGTTGTCAAGCCTTGCTCTCTCGCTAGAAGCTCTCGTCGATCCTTTCTACCTCGCCAGAAGTCTTCGACGACCTACTCTCTTCAACCGTGGGGGCTCGACAACTCTTCCAGTCGATCCTGCACATTTTCGGGGTTGTTCTGTGGTTTCCAGCCCACAGCCGGCTTCTTCCAGCAATTTTGAGCAGATAATCACCGGTGCCTCCCCTGCAGTTTCTTTGTGAAAGGTTTACTTTTTGTTTTCCGGTCCTTCGTCTTATGTGCTGGATCTCTAGGGTTGTCGACTCCCTCTCTCTCACTCTCATCTAATCTCTTACTAATCCCACTCTTGCTAATCATTCTAGTAACCTTTAAGTGTGGTTCCTCTGTGTGTTTCAAGGAAACTTTTAGGCAAACAAGGATTTCATTAACGAGGACTTCAAATACAGATCTGGCAACTCCACACTTGTCGGCAAGCATAAATTGACATCCCCTTGGGATCTCTATGGCAAGGTGAGAACGTAATTCTCTTGATAATTAGAAACCATTTTCTGTCATTTATGTTAGAAAATGAATTTTCCTAAATTTCAGGAAAAACTACCCTAGTGGTGCTAAAGAGGGCTTTTAGAGCGTAATCGGAGGTGGTTTGCAATATCCTTTTCAACGTAGTGGATCATGTCGCCACGCCGCATTTACAAGCGTCGCAACCCCGAAGTAAGAAATTTGACTCGTCTTGGCTATACATATCACTATTATGAAATAATTGTCTAGTTCACTCAAGAAAATCATGTAAAACAATAGAACTTGTATTTCTTTAGAATGCATATCAACAGTAAGATATATAAATACAAAATACAAATCAGATCACGACACACGCAACCTATAGTTAAGTATTAATTGACAATTAATTTAGTGTAAATTGTCATTTAGATCAGAGCATGGAAATAAAAATGTCAAAGCACAAGCATGATTAATTAAAAAGATTAATTACAACTAGGCTAAACGCAAAAGCTCAGAACACGTAATAAGCTTCAGATCAGTGACCTCATTCTCATATGGCCAGCTGTCCATATGAGCCTCAAACGTGGGGTCGTCAGCTACATTTCCAGACTTGGTAATTTTTAGATACGAGTTTGTGTCCCACTCAGGGAACATTACAGTTCAGGACACCTTTGGGTCGTTATTTGGGCTCCTTAATCAGAAGAAGTTCAATAAATCATAAAACAAAATTTAATTACCCAATCTTTAGAAAGAATTCAGGATACAAAAATCAGTACAGGCGAGAACTCAGATAATATGATAAAATCTATAATGCATCTATACAAAAAATGATTAATAAACCTCCAGACAAATTATTCAGAAGCATGAATTAATAAGTCAAAGCTCATATTTTTATATACAAACTATTTATGAATTTTTAGTGTTAATGGGAGGAGTAATCTTTCTTACTCACCAGTTGGGCTGACCCGTCTCCGGACATTTTTTTCCAGGGGTCACCGGTAGGGAATTGCGCTTAGGATAAGCGTCGCGGTTCTTCATATTTGTTTGTCTTTCATTTCAGTTGTTGTACTTCTACTTTACACTAGATATATCAGAACTATCTACAGTTTTCAATGTATCATACTATGTTTAAACTTTCAGTAATTTCATATTGTATGGGTTTTTTAATTCTAGTTGGCTCTGTGAATCAGAAATTGAGGTACCCTTTTTACCCTTAATTGCATATTTTACTTCCGTTGTAAGTTTTCAATTCTTACTTTCATTTATGCATGTTATGTACCAATTTTAGTATCGTTGCTTAGTTTACTTCTTATCACGGGGCCCGACCGGACTGCTAATTTGTTGTTAAACTAGGTTGGCGTGTTACAAGATATTGGTCAAGAAAAATGAGCAAGATGCAACAGAGGTTGTTGATCTCTCTGGACTGGGCACACTTGCTTCAGATAGCATGTAGCTTCAGTTTGACTGACCACATAAAGAGCAGAACCATAGAATCCAGAAATGTCATGTTCTCAGTCAAGGTCAATCGATAAAAAAAATCTCTAACAAACGATGCTCAAACTAGCCTTATACACGTGAGCGTAGCGTATAGATAATAACAGTGCAATAGCGAGCCATGCTCAAGCTATGCAAAAACTAAACAATAATCATGTTGACAACTCAAGCATGAGAGAGAAGCTCCAATTATTGCAATTGTACGAGTTCAAGAATCAGAGGAAGAAGTGTTGAAACAAAGAAGTTGATTCGAAAGAATCTAATCTTGTTATCAGCACCAAAGCTGAGTCAAATATAAAAGAAAGTATGTTACGGTCCCATGGATCGATGGAACTGCTGCTACGATCTTGATGTCCCGCCATGGTCTCCAATAAATCAGAATGGGGAAGCTCAACTATGATCGAGAGTAAGCATCATTTTTTCATGTCGTAGCAAAAACTTGAAGCAAGACCTGCGTGCCCGCCGGGGGCAGCGGAGGGCACTTGAGGAACTTCTCGACACTCACAAAGTGATGATACACAAGGGAGTAATGAAAGTTGTGCTCGACGCTCCAACGAAAGTGACGACGTTCGATGGGAAATGACAGCGGTCGACATGAGTAATGAAAGTTGTGATTGATTGAAGAACTAATCGACGCTCGTTCAGAAGCTTTGCTTGACTCTCCAGGAGTAGGACAAAGGATCAGGACACTCTGAAACCATGAGGATAAGGATTGCAGAATAATCTCCAATAAAATCTACTTAATCTAAGTAAATACATATTTATATAAGGGTAGTCCTACATACTCACAGACAATATGGGACTAAAGAAATGGAAAATAAATACAAAGATAAGTAACTCAGTACAGGTTCCAGCAAGGATAATGCCATTGCACTATCATTTGGCCCACTAGTTAAAGAAACATGTACCACATTTAGACATTCCTCTCTATCTTATAATTAACCAACCACAGTGTTTATACATATGCCTCACTCTCACTTTCGGCCTGAGCATTTTGATAATCTTGCTCACATCATCTCCCACATAATCTTCACGAGAACACCAATCACATGATTCACTGCCAGAAAAATACTCGCCTCCTCAAAGGCATTTATACAACCATCTGTTTACTTCGAATATGTCATCTGCCCTCTTAATCTGAACCAACACCCATATAGGATGCTTCAACCTCAAGACTGCCAATTATATGATAGGCTTCATTATCCTTTGAGTCGAACATATGCTTTTGTACCAGAATAATAGTATCCATTGCATCAAAGACCTATTTACCATATGAAATAGATGTCTGAAATTTGTCCTTTTCTCCTTTAAAATCTTACCTGAGTCGTGACTCCCATTTTTTGACTGGCATTACCATATAGAAAGGAAACTAACTTATAGATTTCCAAAATAAGATGGTTTATTGTAATATATTTCACTTATATCCAGCTCTTGATGCCTCTCTTGCCATCATGACTGCTCCGGGTGTTCATATTATCACACCACAAACTAGCATACTCCAATTTTGAGGCAACCCTCTTGCACCTCTCCTCATCTGAGCAGCCTTGAAATGAAGAATTTGATCAAGGCGTTTGATCCACTCAACGAACTCGTCTAAACACAGTCTACCTTTTGAAATCAAGAATCTTTAAGCAGACATCACCTTTCTATCGCTTAAGATAATTTTTCCTCCCAAAGTGTATCTCCTCGTGAGACTCTCTTCTTCCGCTTAACTATTATGTATAACTGCAACCCTCTTCTCTTCGACCTAGGTGGTTTTTGTTATTGTTGATCCAAAAAGAGTTGGGGTATTTGCTCACGTAGCACAACGAACCCTATTGAAGTTTAGAGTTTCAATTGCTCCATTGTTCTGTACTTCTGTTTACTGGGAAATCCATTTAAGAGACCAAGATAATGATTCATGATTTGGGGGTGGAGGAGAAAAAATATAAGGTAAGGTTCACGATTTTTAGGTGAACAAATAGTTTGGAGGTGTATCTCATCTGGAGGTGGGCTCGCGATTAAAGAGGAAGTGAAAGATGGATGGAAAACTAAAAACCACAGTTTCTCTTAACTCTAGCTTGAGCTCTCATAGTAAATGATGTGCTTATAGGAAAGGTTAAGAGAACAATTGCAGTAAACACAATGAAAAGTGCAAAATAAATCATGAAAAGGGAAGAATAAAGAAGAGATACAAGATTTGCTACTCATGATTATAAGACAGGCCACCAAAATCAAGGATTAGAATCAACTAGCACCACTTGGAGAAGACAAACGAAAAAGAAATTTACAAGGGATGTTCTCAAAGGCTGCGGCAATTTGCACTAAAAAATATCTGTGCACGACCTAGCGAAACTCAACTACTTACAAAAATGAAGAAAATCCAAACAACGGATCCCACCAAAAAACATGTACTTAAAAATAGTATAAAATAAACATTAGTTCAACCCAACTTTTCAATTGAAAGGATGAGTTCAAAAGCAGCACGTGAAATCGTCTTCTTCAATAATCCAGCAACAAAGATATCCAAGACTTCTAGCAACTGCATTTCCAACCCAGTGGTTGGCTCCTAATCGTAAGACATATTCAAGCATCATGAGCACTCATGCAACAGCATCCAACATTTTTGGCTCCTTTTGGCAGTTGGGCTTCTGAGTATTGTTGGCATCCAAGGGTGGATTTCAACATGTGAGAATCCTTGGGACAAGACAATGGAGGGGGTAGGAAAAGTAATGGAGGTTTGACAGTAGCGGGAAAAACTGAACTCGTACATGAATGCATAAAAAGAAGCAAGACAACTTAAAGAATATGCATTTCCTTGTTCAGCCAAATGATTACAATTTCTGGGGAAAAGGGAAATAAAAAGTTCCTAGATCACATGAAATGTGACATGGTTAAATAGACTCAACATGAATCGGATGATGTAAAATAAATTATGCACTCCCGTGAAAGAAAGGATAAAAAAAGTGAGTTAATCATAAAGGCATATATTTTGCTTTACTATGAGAAACAGAAGTAAAAGGATCAATAAATGTGCATATTCATAAAGAAGCATATAAGATAGCGCGTGCATCTCTTTTGTTAATACTAAGAAATCACTAATATGCATTACATGATAGAAGCCACAGTGAAATCAATATAGTTAACTAAGACTAATTTTTTATTAATTATAAGAAAAATGCAAACAAATTTGTATGAAAAACTTTATAAACAAAATTACTACTGAAAATTGCTTCAAGGGATTAAAAGTAAAAAATTCGTAAATGAATCATAAAATATCTTCAATGCAAGACCAGTTAATCTGGAAGAAAATATGATTCTAAATCATAAGCCAAGTTGTAACAAAACTTGGCTTGTTCCCTTATGCTGAAGGGGGGACAATAAATGAATGTCATATGGTAGTCGGTCATGTAAGGTGAAGAGGTTAAATTCAGATTTACTATACGTAAAACAAGATTTAGTAATTAATAATAGCAAAATTAAACTAACTAATCCATTCCTGAGCAACTCAGGCTCCTAAAAAAGTATGCACAGGGTTCAAGAAGTTCAGTGCAAAATAATAACAAGAAAATACCCAAAGGTGATAAAGGAGCATTCAATGCGATGTAAGCATGTGAAATTAAAAACATTAAGTACTCCACAATGAGATGCAAGTTTACTCACAAGTGTGATACATTAGCCTTCAAGGAGTCTGCATCGCGATTCATGAGTGCAGCCTTTAGCATTTGTGAAAATTCCACAGGATTGTTAATATTTTCCTGAACAAGCTCCACAACAGAATCATGGACACCCATCGAAATTCTTGTGGTAGTACTGCTCTTACCATCAACCAATAAGTCTCGAACCTACTAAAGATGTTAGGGTGCATTAATACAAAAGAAGAGTTGCATTCTGATGAAAATGCTAATGATGCACCCAAAATATGAAACTAGAAGCTAAAAAAATCATATTGTAATCTATAGGAGCAGTATGTCACTGACCTAGGGAGCAAGTAGAGGTAGGTGTTCCATGCAAATAAGAGGATGGAAATATGAATTTTTGAAGTCATTGAAAACGTAACTTTGCATTTTTAGATGAATGAACTGAAAGATGGTACGATTTTTAATGCTTTTTGTATTTTCCTTCTAGTAGACGTTAGTTTTAGTTTTTCCTTATTTTTTTAAAAGGCAAGATTATGATGTTATCCTTAAAATCGAGATGATGAGCTTTGATGATCTCACGTTACTAAATCTTCCTGGATTCAAGTTTATTACTTCACATATTGGTCCCCAGGTTTACAGGATTTCTTAGAAGTTTATGATTCCTCCATCATTTTTTTGGTGATGGATTGATGCCTACAGTGACCCTTACCTGGTTCACTGGTGGATTGATGTCTGCAGTTTATATAGTGTTTTACCCTGTATTTCGCACTGATTTCACAGTCATTTACCCTATTTTCGTGTGGTTTCATGTAATGTTAATCTTTAGTGTATGTTGCATGAAATCTGGGTATTCTAGTGTACAAATGCAGGTGTGGTTGATTTTTGAATTACAAAGGAGAGTATGTGTAATTTTCTTCATGCACGCCCGTGCGTCTTTATGTGCACGTACGTGCGTGCACTAGTCATACTTGGGCTTAAATTCTGTGATCGGAGAGTGTGTGTGTGTGTTTTCTTCACGCACGCGCATGCTCCTACTATTCATGCTTGTGCGCATTACATGCCCAGAATTTCAGTGGTTTGTGAGCGCGAGTGCGTTTTCTTCACGCATGCACGCACTATTCTTGACCGTACGCGTCCATCCCTTTGAAAATCAATGCTCTGCGAGCACGCGAGTGTTTTCTTTGTGCACGCCCGTGTGTCGGGCGCACGCGCGCTTCGTTGCCTTCCAGTGCTTTCTTTGTTGTTCTTCACGCACGCCTCGTGCGCCCATATGCGCACGGGCGTGCACGATCATTTTCATGTGCGTATAAATACTGAAATTTAGGTCGAGCACACCATCCGGTTTCATTTTGCCGGTCGTTTTCCACCCTCTTGCAAGTCATCAGCCCAATTTCAAGGGAGAAATCCATCTTCCACTCCAACTTAAGCTCCACCGATGGATTTGTTGAAGTTGGGGAGCACTTCTGGTCAGGGTTCGTCGAACGGCGTTCGACGAACGGGGAAGGGTTTGTCGAAAGGCGTTCGACGAACAGGTCCTTGATTACTCCCGTCTCTGCGGCTCGTCGAACGGGAGAAGCCTGCGTTCGACGCTCGACGTCTGCGCTCGACGTCTGCGTTCGACGCTCGACGCCTGCGCTCGACGCCTGCGCTCGACGCCTGCGCTCGTCGCTCGACGCCTGCGCTCGACGCTCGACGCCTGGTGTACATGCTGTCTCAGCAGGTTCCGTGTCAGCGGATGTTATTGAACCATCTCAGCGGTTGTTTGGTCTGAGCCCGGTTTGGCGCCCTATTTAAAGGGTGCATGACCGTGGTTTAGGGTTAAGGGTCGTTAAGTGAAAGGAGCGAAATAGTGCTTTCTTGGCGGCGGTTCCTCTGTTCTTGTCTGAAGAGGGTTGATTGAGGTAGGATCGGTTTTGATCATTGTAACCTTGTAAGCTGTAATCCGTCTTGGTGAATAGAACAAAGAGAAGAGGAAGGGGAGAGGGGACGTAGCCCGGATTGGGGTGAACCTCTGTACATCTGTGTGTCTTCTGTGATTGTCTGTGGTTTTTGTTTTCTTTCGAATTTCTCGTCTCGGCACACCCTATTTTCTTTACATTTGGTATCAGAGCGAGGTTCTTGATCCTGGAAATGGGTTCTGGCAGTGTGCGGATCGAGATCGAGAAGTTTGACGGAAGTCGATTCGATCTATGGAAGATGAAGATGGAAGATATGTTGATTGATCGAGATCTATGGTCTGCGATCGAAGATGATCCTCCCGTTCCTAAGGTTGCAGAGAAGGATGCAAGCGCATCGAAGGAAAAATCTGCAGAGGCGACTGCAGATGTTGCAGCGGAGGCTGCGGCCTGGACGAAAACCGAACGGAAGGCTAAGGGCCTGATCCGGTTATTCCTAGCAGATTCAATCTTGACTAACGTCATGGAGGAGACTTCAACACGAAGTCTGTGGCGTAAGTTGGAATCCCTCTACCAGAGCAAGTCCCTGGTAAACAAATTGCTATTGAGGAAGAAATGGTATAAACTTCGGATGCATGAGGGCGATTCGTTTTCAGAGCACTTGACTCAATTCAATACCATTGTGAGTCAGTTAATCTCGATTGGTGAGAAGATCTCGGATGAGGATAGAGCCATCACCTTGTTGTGCTCGCTGCTGGATTCATGGGACAATCTGATTGTCGTGATTGGGGGGAGTGGAGACAAGGAACTGTCATATGATACTGTATGTGCAGCTCTTTTATCTGAGGAGACCAGGAGAGGAGGTTCTGAGGCAACGAGCAAAGGTGCTTTGAGTGTATCTAGATCCCGTCCTCAACGAAGGGAGAACAAGCATGGTGTATATCGAGATAAGTCTCGAGGTAGATCCAAGAGCCAGGAGAGGGAGAAGAGTAAGAAGCCCGTTCGGTGCTGGAAGTGCAATGAGACTGGTCATGTGAAGTCTCAATGTCCGAACAAGGCCGTTCAGAACAAGAAGACACCGACAACTTCTAGTACGAAGAAGGAGGGCGACGGAGGTGACATGTACATCGATGTCGCGTGCGTTGCTCAGAGAGATTCTGATATGTGGTATGTAGACACAGGAGCATCATACCACATGACCCCTCATAGGCACTGGTTCTGTGAGTATGAGAGGTTTGATGGTGGAGATGTCATGCTGGGTGATGATTCTGCTGTGCAGATTATTGGGCGTGGCAAGGTGATGTTGAAGTTGTCTAATGGGATCACAAGGTCTCTTCCCAATGTGATGCACATTCCAGGGATGAGCAGGACTTTAATCTCGGTGGGTTCCATGGCGGATACAGGAGTGCACTTCAGCTGTGACAAGCAATCTTGCAAGATGTCAAGGGGGCAATGGTGATTGCCAGTGGAGTGAGACATGGAACACTGTATACTCTGCTTGCTGATACAGTGGTTCCAAGTGGGGCTCTCATCTCTGAGAGCCAGGAGGTTGACCAGGAGGAGGTGTCCAGGCTGTGGCATCATCGGCTTGAGCATATCAGTGAGAAGGGGATGTCGTCCATGGCATCTGGTCAGATGGTGGAAGGGGTGTCGGAGTGCTCCACAAGCCTTGGGTTCTGTGAACATTGCCTGCTTGGCAAACAGACCAGAGTAAGCTTTCGTGGGACGGGCACGAGGGCAACTGAAGTGCTGGAGTTGATACACAGTGAATCAGTGATGTGTTTGGGCCAACTCCAGCTCCATCTCTAGGCGGCGCAAGGTACTATGTGTCCTTTACTGATGACCTCTCACGTTATTCCTGGATCTATTTTCTCAGGTCCAAGTCAGAGGTTTTGGACAGGTTTAAGGAATTTAAGAACCTGGTGGAGAACCAGTTGGAGAGAAAGGTGAAGGTCCTCCGTTCTGACAATGGAGGGGAGTACTGCTCTGATGCTTTTGAGCGGTACTGTACTGAGCAGGAGATTGCACGGCAGAAGACCACACCGTACACTCCAGAGCAGAATGGAGTGTCGGAGAGGCTGAACAGGACCTTGATGGAGAAGGCCAGGTGCATGCTCAGATGGGCAGGTTTGGGGAAGGAGTTTTGGGCTGAAGCAGTGGCGACTGCAAACTACCTGAAGAACAGGTCCCCTACATCTGTTGTGGAGGGATGTACACCCTTTGAAGCCATCTTCAAGAGAAAGCCAAGTTTGGCCTATGCTCGTGTGTTTGGGTGTGATGCATATGTTCACATTCCAAAGGAGAAGAGGGGGAAGTTTGATGTTAAATTTGAGAAGTCATCTTTGTGGGTTACAAAGATGGCATAAAAGGGTACAAGCTTTGGAACCCTGTGACCAGGACTGTAACATTCAGCAAGGATGTGGTGTTTCATGAAACCAGTCCACAGGCAGTCACACAAGCTGAGAAGGCCAAAGAAGCAGAGAAAGAGACAGTGGTGGTGGAAAGAAGTTTTGAAAAAGAAGCTACTACTGTTGGGGCTGAATCTGATTCTTAATCAGATGATTTGGAGGTGGGGAGAAGTGCTGATGAGTCAGAAGATGAAGCTGAGGAAATTCCACTTTTGAGGAGATCGACAAGGGAAAGAAGGGCACCAGTGAGATATCCCCAATGTGCAGTGGCTGCACAATATTGCATGAGTATGCTTGGTGAAGATCCAACCTCTGCCAGTGAAGCTAGATCAAGTGCTGATTCAAATCAGTGGGAGCTAGCCATGGTGGATGAAATGGAGTCTCTGAGGAAGAATCAGACTTGGTGTCAGTGTAAGCTTCTAAAGGGGAGGAAGGCCATTGGAAGCAAATGGGTTTTCAAGCAGAAGGTGAAGGGTGATGGCACTGTGGAGAAATACAAGGCAAGGTTGGTTGCAAGGGGGTTCTCCCAGGTCGAAGGTGTTGATTATGATGAGATCTTCTCACCAGTAGTCAAGATGACGTCGATCAGACTGGTACTCTCTATTGCGGCAACGCATGATCTAGAGATCGAGCAGATGGATGTGAAGACGGCGTTTCTTCACGGTGATCTGGAGGAGGAGATATACATGAAGCAGCCGGAAGGATTCGAAGCCAAGGGCAAGGAGGATCAGGTTTACAGGCTGAAGAAGTCCTTGTATGGACTAAAACAATCTCCGAGGATGTGGTACCAAAAATTCGACACCTACATGCTGGAGTTAGGTTTTGAAAGGTCGAATTCGGACCACTGTGTGTACATCCAGAGAAAGGGAGAGCAGTTTATCTTCCTGGCACTTTATGTAGATGATATGCTACTGGTGGGCAATAGTGTCAGGATGATCCAACAAGTGAAGAAGCTGCTCTCAGCCAAATTCGAGATGAAGGATTTGGGGCCAGCAAGTGTCATCTTGGGAATGCAGATTTGCAGGGATCGAAGCAAGAAGAAGCTTTGGTTGGGGCAGCAGAGGTACGTCGAGGAGATGTTGAAGAAGTTCAATATGACGGACTGCAAGCCAGTGGGAGCACCAATGCCAGTTGGGTACAAGTTATCTGCAGAGTTGAGCCCGAAGACACAAGATGAGGTCGAGGACATGGCGAAGGTCCCTTATGCTAGTGCTGTGGGAAGCTTAATGTACGTCATGGTCTGCACTCGCCCTGACATTGCTCAATCAGTGGGAGTGTTGAGCCGGTATATGGCTACACCAGGAAAGGAACACTGGAACACTGTGAAGCGTGTGTTCAGGTATCTCCGAGGCACTTCGAATTACTCCCTATGTTTTGAAGGGGCTGGTGAAGGAGGAGTCCTGGACGTGGTTGGACACGTGGACTCGGATTGGGGAGGAGATCTGGATAGCAGGAGATCCACCAGTGGGTACGTGTTCACACTGTGTGGAGGTGCAATCAGTCGGATGAGTCGGAGCCAATGCGTGGTGGCACTCTCGTCGACGGAGGCAGAGTACATGGCTCTTACTCATGCGAGCAAGGAGGCCATATGGCTGCGGAGGCTATGTTTGGAGCTCGGGTTTGAGCAGGGACCAGTGAAGCTGTGGTGTGACAGCCAAGGGGCTATTCAGCTAGCCAATAATCCAGCCTTCCACGCACGAACCAAACACATTGACATCCAGTATCATTTCATCCGGGAGAGGGTGGAGAAGAAGGTAGTTCAACTGGAGAAAGTGGACACGATGGAGAACAGCTCTGATTTTCTTACCAAGGCGGTTCCTGTTGCCAAATTTCAATGGTGTGCAACAGCCGTAGGGTTGAAGAGGAAGGTTGGAGGAGCAGCTCTCGTCGGAGGAAGATGTTCACCAAGTGGGAGAATGTTGGAGTTGGGGAACACTTCTGGTCAGGGTTCGTCGAACGGCGTTCGACGAACGGGGAAGGGTTTGTCGAACGGCGTTCGACGAACGGGTCCTTGATTACTCCCGTCTCTGCGGCTCGTCGAACGGGAGAAGCTTGCGTTCGACGCTCGACGCCTGCGCTCGACGCCTGCGTTCGACGCTCGACGCCTGCGTTCGACGCCTGCGTTCGACGCCTGCGCTCGACGCCTGCGCTCGACGCCTGCGCTCGACGCCTGCGCTCGTCGCCTGCGCTCGTCGCTCGACGCTCGACGCCTGGTGTACATGCTGTCTCAGCAGGTTCCGTGTCAGCGGATGTTATTGAACCATCTCAGCGGTTGTTTGGTCTGAGCCCGGTTTGGCGCCCTATTTAAAGGGTGCATAACCCTGGTTTAGGGTTAAGGGTCGTTAAGTGAAAGGAGCGAAATAGTGCTTTCTTGGCGGCGTTTCCTCTGTTCTTGTCTGAAGAGGGTTGATTGAGGTAGGATCGGTTTTGATCCTTGTAACCTTGTAAGCTGTAATCCGTCTTGGTGAATAGAACAAAGAGAAGAGGAAGGGGAGAGGGGACGTAGCCCGGATTAGGGTGAACCTCTGTACATCTGTGTGTCTTCTGTGATTGTCTGTGGTTTTTGTTTTCTTTCGAATTTCTCGTCTCGGCACACCCTATTTTCTTTACAGGATTTCCAAGTGAAGAGAAGTTGATTTGGAGGACTATGCATCAACAACGTGGGGATTTGAACAACTTGAAGAGAAGACGGATGATAAGGAGGAGGTGACAGCTCTATCCCCAACCCGGACGACAACCGAGGATTGCCCGAAGAGCTGGAGTGACAACCCATTCTCTTCCCATTCCAAGGAATAGTCTCTTCGTTCTCTCCGTATTCGCGGTGCTACCGTCCTCTCCCCCTCTCTTTTCTTAATTTTTTTTATTATTCATGGTTGAATGCTTGTAGTCGAATGTTATTTGGGATTTAATCCTTTCTTTTATTGAATAGTCTCTATTTAAATCCTTTCTTTTATTTGGGATTTAATCCTTTCTTTTATTGAATAGTCTCTATTTGAATAGTCTCTATTTAATCCTTTCTTAATTGTTTTTATTATTCATGGTTGAATGCTTGTAGTCGAATGTTATTTGGGATTTAATCCTTTCTTTTATTGAATAGTCTCTATTTGATATAAATTATGTTTTGCCCTAAATTTCTCTTATGGTGGAACGATGTGAAATTTCTCTTTGGTTGCGAATCTTGCAATGTTTGGTTAATTTATGTTTCAAGAATAGGATTTGATAACTCCCAAGTGAATATTCGCTTAGATAGCTCAAGGTTTAGGACGTCCAAGTATCTTCACCCGCGCTCCACGTGATTCAATATTCGGTGTATTCATTGTGTTATATTAATTCGACAGGTGCACTACTGACGTTCCGCGAGGATAAAGGCCGTTGTAGTCCAGCGGTCACTCCTCACCCATGATCCCAATCAATAACTTCCAATAATTGCATGATTTGGATGATTTCAATTTGATGCACTGTATAAGGTAGAACAACAACACTCGAGCTTTTTATCCCACCATAGTGGGGTCAACTATATGGATCCTTTGTCGCCATTGAGCCCTATCTTTAATCATAGTCTCACTAATGCCTAGGTACATCATGTCTTTCCTTATAGTTTCATTCCAAGTCTTTTTTGGTCTACCCCTCCCCCATTTATCATGTCTAGTGACTAAACTCTCACAACGCCTAACAGGTGTCTCTAATGGTCTCCTATGTACATGTCTGAACCATCTTAAACGAGCTTCTCGCATCTTCTCTACAATTGGCGCCACTCCTGTCTTATCTCAGATACATTCATTCCTAATTTTATGCAGTCTCGTGTGACCACACATCCACCTGAGCATTCTCATCTCCGCAACTCCCATTTTTTGCTCATGGCCACCATTCACTGCACAACACTCAGAACCGTAGAGCATTGCTGGCCTAATTGTAGTACAGTAAAACTTGCCTTTAAGTTTTAATGGTACTTTACAATCACATAAGATCCCAGACACGCCTCTCCACTTCAACCAACCTGCTTGGATTTTGTGTATCACATCTTTATCTACACCTCCATCTTTTTGAATTATCGATCTCAGATATTTAAAGCACTCACTGCGGGAAATATCTTGGTCGCCCAATTTAATGACGGAGTCATCAGACCTTCATGCACTACTAAATTAAAGCTCTATATACTCCATCTTTGTCCTACTCAACCTAAAACCATTCTTTTCTAAAGTGTCTCGCCAAGATTCAAGTTTCGCTTTTACACCCTGGCGTGTCTCATCGACCAAAACAATATCATCTACAAATAATAAACACCAAGGTATTGCGTGTTGGATATGTCCGGTGAGCTCATCTAAGATAATAAAAATTATTAGAAGATTATTAAAATTATCATATATACCAGATTTCTTTGTGCTTTCTAGTTTCATCTCAGTTAACAAATAGTTGTCCTAATTAATAGTTTGTGATTAACAATTTGGACTTGTTTGTGTGATTACACATGTGCTTGTAGATTGATAATAAGAAACCATAGATCTAAGATGACCTGCAACCTAAATAAAGAAAAAAAATTCCAAAAGTATTAAACAATTTGACATACCTGTTCATTGTAGAGATCAAAGGCAGTGGCATAAAATTTATATTGGCATGTTGAAGTCATATCCATATTCGATAAATCAAACAACTCTTCAAAACTCCTTTGGTATAAACCCCGTTCTTGATTTGTACCTTCCTGGAGAGTCACCATGGCAAAACGCAAAAACTAGTAGAGCCAGAATTTGAAGGCAGGTTTAAACTAAAAGAGAGGAGCGAATGGTACCATTGTGTGTGTTTTTCCTGAGTTACTTTGCCCATATGCAAAAATGGAAACATTAAATCCATCAATTGCCGACTGTATGAAAGGCCGAACATCATGGAAAAATTCACCTGGCATAGACTTAATAGAAAACTCGCTTTAAAACAAGAAACTATATATCAGTTACAAAAATATCAAAAAATTATTAATTAAAACCGAAAAAAATAAAATATGCACAATGAGAATTGCTTGTAGGCATACCTTGTCCAATATGGGGTCCATAAACTCTATCAAACACATAATCCTTTTTGGAATTGATTAGAGAATCATCACCAGTATCAACACGAATGGTAAATTCATCTGGAAACTCAACTACAGAGGGACCTTCATCTTCAAAAGGAGGTCTTACTCGACAAAACACCTTTATGTTCCCTGAGGTACAAAATGTGAAATTCAACCAGAATACAGTTGGCGGAAAGTTCAATAATATGGAAAAGAGTGGGCAACATAGAAATCTTGAAACTTAATCAGCTACTGAGAGATGTAGAAGCTGAATTTTAAAAGAAACAGGTCCCTTAAGGAATGCATTACCTTTGTTTGTCAATAATTCATTAAACAACCTTTTCTTCTCTTCAAGCAAAGGAGCAATTCTTGCCTCAGCATCTAGAGCAGCTTGATCTGGGGTAGAACAAACAGAAAAGAATGTTTAAAGGTTCTTTAGATAAAAGCCAATGCAAAAGAAAGATCAGATAATAAAAAATAATAAGATGGAGTATAAGTAGACACAGGATTTGTATGGTTCCCAACAGATCTCACTTTTGAAAGTTAATTATAGACCAATTGAAAAGGAAAATCCTGATGGACGAAGTCCTTAAAGCTTACTCTCTCACTTAGGCTACCAATGAAACACCAAGAAAATGTCAATGGAAGAGAGTAATTGGATATGGCTGCTAGTAAGGTGAAACTATAAAGTATGAATATGCTTTTGGATACGTCTGTATCCCTGCAAGTAACAGAAGCTGATCCAAAATACTTGAGATAAGGCTAGTGATCATGGTAATGAAGTAATAGAAGTGAATTTCCACTTTTGCATGTGATTTCATCCAAATGAAGCGGGAACTCGGGTTGGGATGTCCTTTTATATCCTTCCCAGTCACCTGCCAACCAAACTCCGAGAAGTATCTTTCTTCTCTGATCTCCCACTTGCAATTTCAGCATGCTGCCTTGATTCAATGGAATAGAGCCTTTGGAGGCTATAGTGTCAAAGCAGCTAGCTACATGAGAAATGATTATCAATTT
Source organism: Dactylorhiza incarnata (assembly GCA_033032865.1). Taxonomy (NCBI): domain Eukaryota; kingdom Viridiplantae; phylum Streptophyta; class Magnoliopsida; order Asparagales; family Orchidaceae; genus Dactylorhiza; species Dactylorhiza incarnata. The sequence continues at coordinate 2,393,464 of JAWHQI010000316.1, forward strand.
ATCACAGTAAATGTGATACGCACTGAAAGCTGGATTGCAATAGAATGGAACAAAGATATAATCACGAGGTATATTCATGTCAAGCTCTTGAGGGTGGGTTCCCCTAAAAGCCCCAAGAGTCCTCTCTGAACACAACTTAAAAGACTACACTCAAGATGTCCTTCCCAGACTCATTATCCCACCTTATAGAGGGGATAATTAATACTAAATATCAAAACACCACTTGTACATAATACAATAATACGAAACACTTGTGAAGGTCGATCTGGATCTCCACTTGCAGAGAGGAGAGTCTTCTGAATACATAATCTTGGGTGTGTATACGTATCAATACTCTGTCTGTCAAAATCAACCTTATCCTCAAGATCGGGTTCTGGTGAGTGGTGACACCATCCTCGAGCTCGAGAGTATCAAAGTTAGGGAAGGTGATGTCGTTGTGTTCGTCGGGGAGAAGCAAGAGCAATTCTTCAAATGGGTAAGTAGAGAAATAAGACAGTTTACATCGGAAATAAAGGCCCCAACGGCTGAGATAAAGGTATTCTCTGTATGAGAATCAGAGTGGTAAAAGATTTGTCTTCAATGGAGGTACTTGTGGTGGTAGAGGAAGAGGAGGCATAAGCATAGTTGGGGGCTTCATGGGGCAGAATGTGAGGGCCTTGTGTTGGTTTGGTCAGGTCGGTGTACAACCATGAATGGTAGGATTGAGTGCTATAGCAACTAGAGGAGGCCCCGAAAGGCGTTGTAAAATACAGCCACCACAAAGCGGATCTATTGGATGGCAAAGGTGAGCATAATCGGGCTCTAAGTAGGCAAGCGAGCACAGATGTGAGGTTGCAAGTCACACATGATGTATCCAAGGTAGCAGTCCATTGATAAGCTCGAAACGTGGTGTCTCAGTTTTACAAAATCGTCCATGTAAACCTCCACTGAGTTGACTTGATGAACCGCACAGAGACACAAAAAGGGGTCCCCGGGACGGTGCGCGTCGTAGTGCAACATGAGCTCCTCCTTTAGCAAGCCTCAAATCATGTGTGGCATCAACCGGCAAAGCCAACGCATAAAACGAAGAGCAAATCCCTCCATATAGATCACCATTAGGAAAACGTTTCCCGCTTCAGGGGTGAGTTCTAACTCAGACAACTACTCCGTGCGAGTAATATAGCCTATAACTAATCGGAAGAGTAACAAGGGAACCTCCACACGTCAAGGTGGAAGGTGCGAGGGAAACGAGTGCATGGGAGTTGCAACATAAGGATCGGCCGTGTTGTTGAGGCAGATAGATCAATGGGTGTGGAATCGGTGGTCTGAGACGAGGGTGCTTTGCAAGTCACGAGGGGGTCTTGACGAAGGATTTGAAGGATGTCGGTTAAGGCGGGTTCTACCACCTTCAAGAGAGAGGAAAGATTCCTCATAGAACACCTCTTTGAGACAATTTTTCATGGCTCATGTGACAGTCATGCAACCAGCCCAAGAAACTGTTGTCTGCGGAATCGGCCCTTCCCGCAAACATTAATAGCATCAGAAGGGACAGTAATGGCCGCAAAGAGACGACAGTGGCAGCGAAGCATGCGGAGGAATCTAGTTGAGCGTGGAGGATCAAGGGTGCATTAAGGTACCTAGGAGGTCATCGGAAGTGTGCAGTGCTAGAGCCAGTTGTGCACTTGAGAAGAAGCAACCAAGGAGGATCGCGAGAGCAGGATAAACCGTCGATTGCGCCTGACAATCACGGCTTACGGACAACGGATCGCCAAATGCACTACGGTGTGAAGGGGTCGCGTAATTGCGCTTGGTAGCTATCGGGAGCATTGGTGGTTAGGACATCGCGCAAGGAAGTTGGGTTGGACGCTCGTCTAGAGCGATAGTGTCAATAAGCGGCAAGCAAGGAAACGCACGATCGAGAGCAACACTGAGGACTAGCCGCTAGACGAATTCGGGAGAACGAAGGTGTTAGATATATTGATTCCCATGACCTAGGTTTAGGTGGGGGCGGCAGCTAGTTGGACCAAATTGATATGCACTGAAAAATGGATTACACTAGAATGTAGAAACAAGATGTAATTGTGAGGTATGCTCGCGTCAAGCTCTTGAACATTGGTTTCCCATAAGAGTCCCCTCCAAGGAGAGCATACAAGACTAGATTCAAGATGCCCTAATAAGACTCATCACCCTTTCTTATATAGGGAGGTGACAACTAATACTAATTTCCAAAATGTCATTATTACATAATACAATAATTTGAGACACTCTGAACGATCAGGCACTCCGAACGATCAGGTTTGGAACTCAACTTGCCGAGAGATAGGTATTTTGAATGTGTATACTTGGGTGTGTATATGTATCAAAATATTCACCATATAAAGACATCAGACTAGAACAAATGGGTCAATCCAAGAAAATCAAAAATTCATATTTCAATGGCACAACAGTCTAGGATTCATGAGGTCAAATTGGGAATAAGCTTCAGGGCATACATTGGTACTAATAGGATCATTAAATGTCGAATGTCACGTTTAAATATAACATACAAAATCATCCCTTACAGCAAAAATATAAATAATTGTAACTGTAAGCAAACATAATGTTAGCTTGCTTTGGACTAGAACTGCATGATGATGAACATTCGAAAAAAGTTCAATACTCACTTTCTAGCATATGTACATGAAAATTGCATAATCTACAGGTAATTACAAGGACAATAACATAATAATTGATCATCAAAACTTAATAGAGACCAGTAACTTAGCATATTTATTCAGATATCTATTACCATTAGAAATTATCTTGGAGTAAATTTACTGTTAGTGAAATGCTCTATTTATTGTCATGACATGCCTAAAACACAATAGCTAATACAACTAACAAATTTCCTTCTGCGGTCAAGACATGCTGAGAAATTTGTCATTAACGCTTTTATTGGACACAAATCTGGTAAGAGAGGGCCGGACGACGATTCGATTTTATTTGCATTTATTTCTACTTGTCGCATTTTAGTTATATTGTTTAATTCGCATTTATTTACGACACGCGCTGGTCCAGACTGCATGCAATTTGGTTTATGTGGAACTTTGTATTTATACATGGGTTCGTGTTAGAACTGGATATGCGCACCAGCCGTCGGCTCCCCTAGGGCAGTGCTGATCGTGGGCTCCACTTGGATGGTGTCAACCGCCATTCTTTGCAGTGCCAACTGGCCCAACAGCGACTAACGGCGCCTCCCTCTCATCAGCAGGTTGCATTCCAGCAGCGACTGTCGAGCACCGGTCACACCAGCGCCCAGGGACAACGGGTCCAACTAAACAAGCGATCACTGGTTCTAGTCAGCCTCTTCCCCTCTACAATCTGTTCCATCCTCCGCTTCTTGACGTCCATGCTTCGGATGATGCAAAAAAGCTCCACCCTACAATCCCATCATAGGTCGCCACTGAGGTTCTATGGGAAAGCATCACTCCCATCCATCCACGTATCATTCTCTATTGCATCCCGTCCTATCACTCGATCCTACGCGGGATCTTGTGACAAAATTAGGGAAGAATGCTAAATCAAGAAAGATTGGGAGTGACAATGAGAAAGTCGAATCATTTGTTATGAGTATTCTAAAGCAATAGCATAGCCAAAACTAAATGTTCTAGTCTGTTATTAAAAAACAATATATGTCAATAATCATCTGAGGAGTCACAATCTAGCAGAGAGGTAACTACCACCAACCAACTCAACAAATCATGAGCTCATTAATAAGTTCAAAAATACATATATCCCTTGTGTTTGTGAAAAAGTTGTAGACATATCCCTCAAGCTATATTCTTTCCATTATTCATAATAACTCGTGACATTTCAACCTTTTCTAAAGTAATTTAAGTCCTCCAAAAAGATAAATAAAAACTTTCTTCTTCAGGTCCATTTGTGAGGGTTTTTCAGCTCCGGTGGGGTACCTGGAAAATGCCACTACTCACATAGAGCCGTTTGGGAGGGCTTCTGGTGGCTACTGAACCCGCCCAAAAAGCCCAAAAAGGTGTTTTTAGAAAAGTTAAAAGCTTGCTCCAATCTGCCTTTTCCAAAAGCCCGTGTTTCGCCTTTTCTACTCCCACGCCTCCGCGACCGTCTTCTTTCTTCCTTTGTACGCTCGCTCGCTCACCGCAATCTGCTCCCCACTCTGCTTGATTTTCGGCCATCCTTCTCTCAATACTCCTACACTCTGCTTCTTCTCTACTTTGTAGTTCCTCCCAATACATCACATCCACGTTTTATTCGGCCTTCTTGCAGCCACTGACCCTGCTTACCCCTTTACCGTAAGTTCTACTCTCTCTTCTTCCTTCCCATATCTGCTCTCAAACTTCTCATATCTTCTTTCTCAGGTCTCCTACACCACAGAAATGTTAAATGTCAAGTAACCCCCTCACCGGATGGTGAGAATAAGCGTGGCTAAGCCTACACCGGCGGTTCTCCTTCGATATATAAGTGGGTGGTTGATTGCAAGGGGGCCAGCGTGAATTAACGATAGAACCCTAAGGTTCGTTTCTCCTCTTCTCTTCGTTTCAACATGGTATCAGAGGGATTCTTCCCGTCGACCTGAAGGCTCGACGTGCCGATCCCATCGACGGGCCGTTCCCGTCGTTCTGTAGCTCTGGTGTTCTGTTCGTCGACGAGCCGATCCCGTCGATCGGTGCTGCTGCCGATATCGTCGTCGACCGAGCCGATCCCGCCTGTGATCGGTTGGAGCCTGCTTCTGTCGTCGTCCTGGAGCGTCGTCCCTGCCGCCGCGTCCTGCTGTTGTCGCTGCCCTGATTGTCGTCCTGGAGCGTCGTCCTGGAGCGTCGTCCCTGCCTTGATTGTCGCCTGCTTCGATTGTCGCCTGCTCCGAGCGTGATCCTTCTGCTTCCGCCATTCCTGCTGCTGCTGGCAGTGGCCTTCCTGACCTGAAGGTCCTTCTCTTCCGCTGCCGTGGTCGTCTCCGTTCCTGCCTCTGCCTTCTTTTTTGCTGCTGGTTGTTTCCTGTGGATTCCGAAAGGTCCAGCCAACTTGTGTGCCCGTATGGATGACAACTTGAAAAAGGCAAGTGCCTCTGAAGGGGCTGCTAACCAACCCTCACACTACAGTGGAGGGAGTCCTAACATGGCCTTCAGTCAAGGTGTTACTCACATTAAACTCAATGGAAGGAATTACCTCCTATGGGCTCAGTCCATGAGGATTTTCATTGGGAGCCGTCGAAGACTGGGTTTTCTCACTGGATCCAAGCCGGCTCCAAACAAGACCGATCCCAAATACGAGGAATGGGAAGGTGAGAATCTCACAGTAATTAATTGGCTTGTCAATTCTATGGAACCCAAGATTGCAAGTCACTTTCTATTCTGTGAAACTGCAAAAGAAATGTGGGAACAGATCGAACGAAATTACTCAAAAAAGAAAGACTTAGCCAGAATATATCAACTCCAAACTGAACAGACCCACATGGCTGGAATGGGGGACTTCGAAGAATATTATGGCAAGTTGACACATAAGTGGGCTGAAATTGATCAGTATTCTGCTATTCAGACTATTGAAGACTACAAGACTGAACTCATGCAACGGAGAGTATTTGAGATGCTCTCTGGTCTCCCTCCTGAACTTGAATTCCAGAGGGTTCAGATGTTGGCTCGTGATTTTGTGCCTGATCTAGAGACTGTGGCTCACTATATTAGGGGGGAAGCTAGTCGTATAAACTCCCTTCGTTCAGGTACTCATGTGGGTCATGAGGTGTCTGCCCTTGCTGCTGAACAGAAGAAATGGCATCCTAGAAATATGAGGCAAGAAGACAAGAGTAAAATGAAGTGCCCTCACTGTGGGAAGAAGGGCCATGGGAAAGAGAAATGTTGGGATCTTCATCCTCATTTAATCCCTCCAGGATGGATTCGGGGTTCTGATGGGAAATATGTGAGGCCTCCTACTGCTATGTATGGCCACCTTGATAATTCTGGGCACCTTCAGGCAGAAAATGAAAGGTTGATTAGAGAACTCAAGGCTCTGAAACCCAACTATGCTGGTGATTTGGCAGGTACAGCCGCTCATGCTCGCTCTACTACTGTGTCCTCTAAAGACCTATCCACCCCTTGGATTATTGACTCGGGGGCTTCCGATCACATGACCGAATCTTCTATGGGAGTCTCCTCTATTTTTCCTACCTCTGGCAGTGTGAAACTCGCTGATGGATCCTCGGCGTCTGTTACTGGTAAAGGGGATATTCATCTTTCTCCCTCTGTCTCTCTCAAGTCTGTGATTATTGTTCCCTCATTTCCTACGAATCTCTTGTCTGTTAGCAGTTTAACTAAACAACTTAACTGCTCTATCACTTTTTTCTCCTCTCATTGTGTGTTTCAGGATCTGGCGAGTGGGAAGACGATTGGTGGTGGACATGAGTCAGGTGGAGTGTATGTCATGGACAACTGTCAGGCTTTTAGTTCTCAGAATATTACCGACCAGGATCAGTTGAGGCTGTGGCACAAGAGATTTGGGCATGCTCGGTTGAAGACCTTGAAAGCTATTTTTCCGCATTTGCTTAATGTTAAAACTGTTACTTTTGATTGTCAGTCTTGTGAATTTTCTAAGCATTGTAGGACCATCTATGCTCCTAGTTTGAGTCGAAGTTTGAAATATTTTGATTTGATACATTCCGATGTCTGGACATCTCCTATTTGTTCTGTGAATGGTTTTCAATATTTTGTTTCGTTTATTGATGATCACTCACGCTTTACCTGGGTGTACCTCATGAAAAAGAAGGATGAAGTCTCAAAAATATTTCAGTTGTTCTATCATTATGTGCAGACACAATTTGGAACTGCAATTAAAATTCTTAGGAGTGACAATGGAGGCGAATATACGTGCAGTGACCTTCAGTTGTTTCTGAGAGATCATGGGATTATTTTCCAATCTTCCTGCCCGGGGACTCCTCAACAGAATGGGGTTGCCGAAAGAAAGAATCGTCATATCTTGGAGACCACTCGATGCTTGTTGCAAGAGATGTTTGTCCCTAAGGGACTATGGGATGAAGGAGTTCTCACATCCGTCTATCTTATTAATAGGATGGCCACCGATACTTTGGGAGGAAAGTACCCCCTTCAAATTCTATGCCCAAATATGCCTCTATTCAACCTTCCTCCTAAGGTGTTTGGGTGCGTCGCCTTTGTTCACATCGTGGGGCCTCATAAGGACAAATTGGGGCCACAATCTGTAAAATGTGTCTTTGTGGGATATGCTGCCAACCAAAAGGGATATAAGTGTTATTCTCCTACTCTCCGGAGAAGGTTTATATCAAAAGATGTTACTTTTTTCGAGAACACTCCTTATTATTCCAATGAGGGCAAACTCATCTCGTTTCAGAAGGAAAGCAATGAAGAAAGTGACATGTTGCCACCTCTTCCTGTTCTTGTTGATGTGTCTGCTCCAGAAAGTGTTGATATCCCTGTTATAAAGGAAACCCCAACGAGTGATCTTCGTGTTTACAGAAGAAAAGGGGATCTTCAAGTATATCAAAGAAGGAAAAACATCAAGGCTGGACAAGAATGTCACACTCATGCTCCACCACCTACCACCACTCCGCCAGATCCAAGCTACCACACCACCTCAGAGATCCCTTCTGCTCTTCAGTTTCCGAGTGGTCGTACTAGATATCCTATGGATAAATATGTTGGGTATCACTCTATCTCTCACTCATTACAAGTATATCTTGCTTATGTTTCCTCTATTCCTATTCCTAACCGTTTTTCAGAAGCTAGCTCAAATTTCCACTGGGTAAAAGCTATGGAGGAGGAGATGAACGCTCTCCAACGTCAAAAGACTTGGGACATTGTTCCTATTCCTAATGGGCGCCATCTAGTCGGATGCAAATGGATTTATACTATTAAATTTCTACAAGATGGTACTCTTGATAGGTACAAAGCGAGATTGGTAGCTAAAGGTTTTACTCAGGTTGATGGTGTAGATTTCCAAGAGACCTTTGCTCCGGTAGCTAAATTGAACTCCGTCAGAATTCTCCTATCTATTGCTGTTCATAAGTCTTGGACTCTACATCAACTCGATGTTAAAAATGCATTCCTACATGGTGAATTGGAGGAAGAAATCTATATGACTCCACCTCCTGGTATGGATGTTCCTGAAGGACATGTGTGTCGCCTCAAGAAACCCTATATGGCCTCAAACAGTCTCCACGTGCCTGGTTTGCCAAGCTAAGTGATAAACTTGTTCATCTGAATTTCAATCGTTGTACTTCAGATCATTCTGTCTTTGTCTACAAAGGGGAGGGATGCACTACTATTCTCGTAGTCTATGTGGATGATATCATTATTACAGGAACGGATGACCTCCACATTGCTCGGGTTAAGGAGGAATTAGCGTCCGCTTTTGAAATAAAGGATTTGGGTCTCCTTCGGTACTTTCTTGGGATTGAGATTGCGCGTTTTGCCGGGAAGATTATGATCTCCCAGCGAAAATATGTCTTGGACCTTCTCAATGATGTTGGATACTTGGGAGTCAAACCTGTGGATAGTCCTGTGGACCCTGGTTATGATATTCATAAGGAGACCTCTCCAGATCTTGAGAGGAAGTCTGATTTTCAACGAATTGTGGGGAAATTGATCTATTTGACAATCACCAGACCTGATATCTCCTTCGCTGTCGGGTTGGTTAGTCAATTCATGCACAACCCAAAAGTTCATCACTATCAAGCTGTTCTGCGGATTCTGAAATATTTAAAAAAGGACCCTGGAAAAGGCATTATCTATCAAAATCATGGCCATCTTAAGGTTCATGGGTACTGCGATGCTGATTGGGCAAGCTCTTCCGTGGACAGAAGATCTACTAGTGGATATACAATCTTTGTTGGTGGCAACCTCATTTCCTGGAGAAGTAAAAAAACAAAATGTTGTGGCTCGTTCCTCCACTGAAGCAGAGTACCGTGCCATTGTCGTTACTGCGTGTGAACTGGTTTGGGTTAAATCTATCTTGGGGGAAATGGGATTTCCTGTCATTGAGGCTATGCAACTCCATTGTGATAATACTCCATTGTGATAATCAAACTGCAATTCATATATCCAACAACCCTGTCTTTCACGAGAGAACAAAGCATATTGAAATTGATTGCCATTTTGTGCGGGACAAAATTCAGGATCAAACTGTGACTATGGTGTTCGTGCCCTCTGAAGATCAACTGGCTGACATGCTCACTAAAGCAGTCTCTGGCAAATCCCTGCATTCTTACTCTCTTAAGCTCGGAATGCTGGATGCTTATGGGGTTAGCTTGAGGGGGGGTGTTAAATGTCAAGTAACCCCCTCACCGGGTGGTGAGAATAAGCGTGGCTAAGCCTACACCGGCGGTTCTCCTTCGATATATAAGTGGGTGGTTGATTGCAAGGGGGCCAGCGTGAATTAACGATAGAACCCTAAGGTTCGTTTCTCCTCTTCTCTTCGTTTCAACAAGAAACACTCCACCAAGAAGAAACCTCCCTCTGTCCTAGGTTTCTGCATTCAGTCATGTTGATTCAAGCCTCCGTCTCTATGCAACTTCCTCCGGAGGTTGGTCACATGTTCTGCAAGGGAATCGCGGCTTTCGATCCACGCAGGCTTCTCCAGCTCTTTGCGACGATCTTCGAAGCCATTCATTCCCTCATTCTTCAACTTCGACGATCTTCCACCGATGATCTTCCAAAGCGTTGAAACGTCGAAGAATCGAAGCTTCCCAGACACCAAATTCAAGCTAGGGTCAAAAAAAAAGTTCGTTCCTCTTTGCATTCTTACGCTGCCAAGGTATCCTCTCAACTGCCCTTCCCAATCTATCAATTCATTCTCTGAGTAGAGTAACAAAAAAAATACATAAATGATAAATCTGGTTATACATTTGATTTTTTTTAAGATAAATGTGGTTTTTAAAATTTGCTTAAGAAGTCTCGTGATTTTAGTTTTATTGGTGGCTGAATCTTCAAGTGTTTTTTGGTAGTTGTCTCTTAAGATTTTGAAAGAATGCTCATATTGTTTCCACGGACTAGGGCTCTGCCCCTATGTGAGTTTCATGATTATTCCAATTCAGATTTGTGCATACTCCAAATAATTAAAATAAAGTATATGTAAACAGATTTTGTGCATTTGATGTTTTCCTAAAATAGTCCCCGCGATGGAGATTTGCCAAAAAAATTATAATGTGCTTCTACTTTCTGAAAAACTCTACAAAAGGAGTTCACCCAAACAGATCTCCATTTACAATAGACTTTTTCCAATAGCTCTTTTTCCTACCCTTCTTTCGCTACCACTCCTTTTCCAACCGCCACCGCTCTCCCAAACAGACCCTTAGCTTCATCTCCCTCTCTCTCCCGCTCTACCTCCCTCTCTCTCTCTCCCCCTCCAACTCCTCTTACTCTCTATCCTCCTCTCTTTTCACATGTCTCTCTCTACACCTTCCTCCCATTCTCTTTGTGTCCTCTCTTTCTAGCATTTGTAATTTGGTGACATATATGAATCTGATAGCAAGTGTGAAAATATCTACAATGTATTAGTGTAATATCACTAATCAAATTGTCATGAGATCTAATGTAACTGATGGGGATAACATCACACGAGGGTCTTAAAGACTATCAGAGCCATTCATTTTATGTGGTTCAACAATCCAAAAAATTTAGTTACTTTTTTGTATATTTCTGAATTGTTAAAGCTTATTTGTAAAACCATCGTGATCAAAAGATCACGACCATTCACAACGGTTCCAAACTCCATAAATAGGGTCGGAGGGCTTCATCTTCGGGGATCAAAAGTTTGACAGTGAAATCTCTTCTTTTAATCACCCAGTGCCGAAAACAGAGTCAAGGTGCGAAGCCTACGAAATTCCTCCCCTTGCCTTAGTGGGCCTTCAACATCTCCCTGAACTTTCTATTTCTGGCCACCACCAGTACCACCACCTTGACCAGCCAACCTCCCCCTCTGCACTTCCCCACTACTTCATAAAAATACCATAACCATAAGTAGATATTAACTCTTCATACTACTCACCTAAAACTGCAGCCCAACATTCCTAATTCCCCTAAACATGCCAGCCTCCCCTCATAATATCCTTCAACTCCAAACTATCAGTTTCCAACCACCCAAATCCACCACCTATACTGCCATGACTCTCCTCAATCTCCTCCACTACAGTGTTGCAGTTTTCCCTCACAAACCACTTCTGTCGAGCCCCTCCCTGCCTCCCAGAACCCTACCAGCTGGCTGTCAAGTCTCTCCCAACCGCAGCTAACACCATCCCCCCAAGCTGAGACCTCCCGCCATCCCCCCTTCACCCCACCATCCTTCCAGACTGATCTCCACGGGGCTGCGATCCCTCTCAAGACTGTCCCATGTGCCTCCCCCGTCCCGACCGGACCTCCAGGAGCTTCCCACCGCGCTCGACGACGTCGTCCAGCCTCCGACAGTACTACCACAGGCCCGGTCGACCGACCGCGCCTTCTCCCTCCAGCCTAGGACCGCAGCAGTCTCGACACAGCCGTACCGTTCTGATCGGGTGCAGAAGGATGGACGTGAACATCTGGTGTAAGTGATGCGGATGGGGGCCTCCTTCGTCCCGGTGCGCATCTTTTCTAGCCCATGTCCTCCAATCCAGAAGAAGGACGACCAGTGGCGCCGTACTACCCCGCCAAGCTATTTGTTCGTTGCTACCACCTTCCGGGGGAGTAAACTTCGCAGGAGACCCATGCTGCTTGCATTACCCGACCAACGTCTAAAGCTACTTGACTCCTCTAGGGCTACTCCAACCACCTGTTCGTCGACTACTGCCTTGAGGACAAGACATATTTTCCATATGGTGGCATTGTTACGGTCGCGCACACCAAGGCGAGTTCACGCGCAGAGAAAGGTGACAGATGCTAGTCCACCATGACAAGGAAGACACCGTCGATGCTCGACCTAAGGATTGTTTTCATTTTGATGTCGTTTTGTATTTCGCTATCCGCAGATCAGATATTGTTATCCGCACCCCCAATGCTATATAAGAGGAGTATGCTTGTATTCGGTTTTTATGCTTGGATGATTGAGAATTAAGGCTGCTCCCTAAGGTTTTCCTCTCAACCCTAATCCCCCTCTTCTGCCTCACCTCCACCGGCCCTTTCCCTCGTCGGGTTCCTTTTCGGGATTGTATCATTTGCCCTTTGAGTTGCATCAGATCAAAGCAAAATCTACTTAACTCCACTTAAAATTTATTTTATTATTTATTTGCATTTTAAAAAAGTACATTTTAAGGAAGTTATATGTAATTAATTACCCCTATTCAGATAATTGAAACTATTTGAATCAAATAAATACTGATTCTGAACTAAAGGAATAATTCATTAGAAAATTCAATTGTTCTAGATTGAATAACCAATTCCTAAATTTATGGTAATTTAGATTAAGTTTCATCTAGCTAGGATTTGTATCTCAACATTTAAATTAGCTTGTTGGGGGTCTATGATCTATAAATAGGAGACCTGGAGATTATAATTTTCAAAATAAGTTTGAAGCAACCAATTATCCTCTCTCATATCTCTCTCCATAGCCCCTTTATATCCCTTTAATAGGGATATTCTCTCCATCCAATATTCACTGAAGTAAAAAACAAAATGCCACTCTCTTTGTCAATGTGAGCACAGTATGAGACCAAGATAATGCACAAAGCAAGGCAAGCTCACATATCCTAAAAAAAACCTAAATGATAATCCAAGAAACCCGCTCATAGCTCTCATGTTTATTCGGATGAGATATAAAACATACATGCCTTGCAAGAAGTCTCGGATTTCCCTCAATCTATTTGAATATCCTAAATAGCAGTCAAAAAACTCAATTTTGCTCGGATTTCTTGTCTCCTCGGATATCCTAAATAGCGGTCAAAAAACGTAACTTAATAGTTGATTCATTAAGCCTTCTCCACCATAAATTTGATTTATTTGTGGTTATAATACTCTTTTATCTTGATCATAGATTTTTAGGTGGGTCACTGTTCAGCAATATCATCGATCTAGTAGCAATTTTAATAGATTTACATTCAAGTCTCATGATCTTTTCTCATAGCAAATTACTAATCAAGTGCTTCTCCAATTTAGGCTTCGTTTGGTAGGGCGTTTCGCCTCCTCCGTTTGGAGCAAACGCCACCGGACGGCGGGTAAACAAATGGGCGCCGGCGGCGTTTGCACCCGCCGGATAGAGGAAAAGGAGTCTAAATGGAGCGTTTCCAACCCCTCCTCCCCCCCCCCCCCTCCGGTTCCAATGCTCTGTTTGGACCCGCCAGTTGCATCCGCCACCGTCGAACCAAATGAAGCCTTAATCATTGGAACTCTTACACTAAGATGTATACCCTCATTTCGAACTCATTAGTTTGTATAATCGTACCGTAGATGATATTGACGACATTGCACAATATTGACTGTAACATAAGAAATTTGTGATATCCCTAAATTTTTACCAAAATGTAAATCCAAATATGAATCTGGCTTCCAATAACACTTCTTTCTGAAACTAGATGCAAAACCTAGAAACTAAAACAAGTAAATTTATACCGGAAAAATAACCTTCAAACATTAGTTATTTTGTATAATGTTTCCTAGGAATTAAAAATAATTAGAAAAATTATATCAAGTTTAGCAGTAGTGTTAGTTAAAAGCAAAAGAAAAGAAGACTATCTGTGTCAGATCAATATTTTTAAAAATAAAAAGATACGGGTCACATAATGTAAGGAATCAAAAAAGATGATGTCCAAAGAAAGTAATTTATACAACAAAATTACTCAAATAGCATATCAAAGAAAAGAATGCTCATTAAAACCTAGGTTAGATTGCTTATTAGATGCGTATAAGAAAGCAGCATATACAATTGCCTACCTAGCTTACGAGTCCTATCAGCAAGAACTCCAAGATAGCGAGTAACCCGATTAAGCTTGGCATTTGAATATTCTTTAAGATCACTGGCTTCCTGCCTCAATTCCAGATAGTCTTGTCTAGCACGCTTCAAGATCAATAAAATAACAATAAAAAAACACAAATGTGTACGCATTAATTTCAAGTTAAGAATAATGTATCAAATGCATCATATCATAGTCCAAAAGTGACCAATGTCTATGCATTAATTTCATGATCCAAATATTTTGATTCATATCATATTTTGACTTGGAAAAATGATGCCATTGATGGAGGTTATTGTATTGTGAATGATTTTCAAAGTAATATTTTAAAATTCTAATTTTTAATCTCATATTGTCTATGATGAGAAACATCTCACCTATACATAGCATTATGTGTGTACGACAGAAATAAGTAGTTTGGAGGAAGTGTCTCTTTGCTCCGGCAAGTCAAACCAAATCAAATCAAATAATAGAAAAGTGATTCACAAAATCAATTAATCATATTGTGCATTAGCGCATTGCACCAGTGCAGTAGGTGCAACTTTCAGGTTTGGAGGCAAGCCTGCATTTTATTGTTTCTCTTTATTTTTCTAACTAATGTGTTCTTCGAAACAATAATGTTCATTCCAACAGAATCTATCTGAATAATCATACACAGCCAACTGGTGGGCATTTAATATGTATGTATTTTCTATGAGAATATAGTGATGAACTACACACAACTACTACTCATCATTTCTCTTTTGCTCTATCTTTGTCAGCTTAATGTTTGTAGAAGAATCAGATTGTTGTTCATGTTACTATTGAAGATCAGTGTAGCTCTCCGTAAAGAGCACGTTCTTGAAGTATGGGTAAGTTCACAAGTGTTTTATATTCCAATACGTGAAAACTAAAAACATATATTTATGATACCGCGCATAAGAATCAAACCTTCACTTGGTCCTTGAGCCTGTAAAACTTCTCGTTGACGGGCTGCCTCCCGACCTCAGGCCGCGGCGCCATTGACGATGGCGATAGCGAGAACTTTCGAACCGGCGGTGTCTGTCTCTGATCCTCCCGCTCCAACGAATTCCTCGGCTCGAACAGCGGCAAATCCCAGGTCCACCGGTTCCTTTGCTCCGCCATTCCCCCAATCCCTTAAACCCTAGCACCCGATGGCCTGCAGACGTGATCAAAGAGCAATGCCCCGCCGAGAACAAGCAGGAGGGGCCGACGAGGAGAAGATTGGAGGAGGAGGAAGAACTGCGACGGCGATCGGTGACCTGCGTCGATTTGGAACCAAACTTCTTGCCGGAATTGGAGTGTGGGAAGAGTTGGAGATTGGATGTGGGTTGCTCTATCTATATTATTATCTTGATGGAGGAGGAGGAGGGAGAGGAGAGCCGCTGGCCCCGTGGCCCGGGCTCTCCCTTGCCCTTTTCTCCATCCTTTTCAGGTTTTCGTTTTGGTTTTTCCCACCACAATGGCTACACGGTGTCCTCGCTCGCACCCGTCCTTTTCAAAAAGAAGGAAAGAGGGAGCCACGAATGGAGAAGAATAATTACTCCTCATTTATCCTAAAATAATTATTATCACTATTTAAGGCATGTAACCTTATTATTTAATATCGATTAACCTATACTACGGATTTGGCTCTCCTTGAGGGGAAATTATTTTGTACTTTAACGCACTGTGTCTTGCTACGCGCATAAATAGTATTTTGGTTATGGAGATGGACTCACTTTTATTTCGTCATTTTGAAATTTTTCAGGTAGAATAGCGACCTTGCTTTTTCCCGCCTCTCCGTCGGAAATTTTCCGCCTCCTCGCCGGAAAGCTCGCCACCGAAGAGCGACCTAGCTTTATTTTCTGGAATCCTCCTTTCCGTCACCGCCGATGTCGGGGAAGATGGGTCTTCAAATCTTCTCGCAAGCCTCCCTCATTCTTTTCAGAAAGTTTTCTTTTGCGTAACCGCCGAACCCTTAACTGGAATCCTTCATTTTCACATATTCTTGCAAGCCTATCTCATTAGATCTGTAAGCTTGTTTTTCATTGTCATTTGCTTCAGATAAGTTCAATAAAATGTCAGTTGACGGAGCTACAAGTACCCAGGCCTCTTCCAAAAATGTTATTGAGGGAATGAACAATGTAAGCTTAGTTTTCGTATAAAAAATCGACCCACACTTTCCCTATTGTCATCGCGATCATTGTTGAATCACCTCATCTTCCCCATGTACGTCTCTGCAGCATCATATCGGGCATGCCTATGACATAGGGTGTTCGCAAACCAAATAGTTTGTGAACGATTCAGGAATAGATTCGTGAAGATTCGATTAAAATTAGTACTCCACAAAAAATTTGCTAATAGACTAATTCTAGAATTGAAAAAAAAAACTAATACTTGAACCTGATTTTTTTTATTTGCTATTAGCGAAATCGGATTTGCTAATAACAACTTTTTAAAAAAATCCGCGCATCCCCGAACAATGAGAAATTGCATCCGCCGATCAGAGCAGGCTTCAGATTCATGCGCGTCCCTCGCCTGATCAATAACTAAAAGGCAAAATGTCTAAATCAGTCCCTAAGGTTTGTGGGACATTTGAAATAGGTCCCCAAAATTTCAAAATGTTGAAATAGGTCCATAAGGTTTATAACTTTATCCAAATCAGTCCCAAATAACAATTCCGTCCATTACATTAACAAAATATGCTGAGTTGGATGCCCTTTGCTCACCTTCTCTTCTTCCACATAAGTTGTCCTCATCATCTCCCGTGTTCTTTTTCCTCCTCACTGCTAACTCTATTTCATATCAGGGAGAGCAAAGCTGGGAGAGAGGGCATATTGATTTCTCCCATTAATTGTTAAGTGCTTCCGCTATGGTAATTTCGTAACCTAGGGTTTCCTATTTTAAATCTTGGGAAGACAATTCGGGGGGAAGATGAATGCAGCTCGCCGGCTGTATTATAGGAGAAAGATGAGAATGGTTGAGCTTCAAATGTGGCGAGAGAGAGAGAGAGAGAGCACGTGAAATAACGAGGAAGGAGAGGAAAGAGAACGAGGAGAGACTATGGGAGAAGACGACATTGCTACAACTCTTGGATTGTTCAAGCCGAGCACGTTTTTCCTGGATTGAATTTTCTAAAATCTTTTTTGTTTTTTTGAAAAAAAAAATATGAATAGCTTGGAAAATCATGAAAGTTCTGGCTGTCGTTTTTGACGGTTTCAAGTTTTACCGTGCAGGTTATGTGATTTGAGTAAATTTGGGGAATGTTAACATTTGGTTTTCTTGAAATATTTATGGAGTTGATGATCCAGTTGGGAGAAAGATTGTTTTCGTGCTCAGGTCAGGCCAAAGTATAACCCTCCGTTGAGAACAACCTCTTATCGACGATTTTATCTTTCGTGGTAATGGTTTTTTCGTGTGAATGTGTATAGCGAGTTAGAAGAGAAGGCGAGCAGAGAGCATCCAAGTCAGCATTTTATGTTGATGTAATGGACGAAAATGCTATTTGGGACTGATTTGGATAAAATTATAAAACTTAGGGGCTTATTTCAACATTTTGAAATTTTAGGAACCTATTTCAAATGCCCCATAAATTTTAGGGACTGATTTACATTTTGCCATAACTAAAACCGTGCTAACTATAAGTCGTATATTTCTGTTTTGGCAGAATGCACCCCCGATTATCAGTCGATTGGCAAAATGCACCCCATATTTTTAAATATGGCGGAATGCACCCCCAAATATCTTTCTTTTGGCGGAATGCACCCGAGCTCTTTTTTTAGGGGTATTTTAGTCCTGAATCTCATTTGATCGAAAATATACTGTATTGGCAGAATTTCAGCAATGTCTTCACCTGCAACATAATGATTTAACGTTATTTGCACTGTAATTAAACTCTTTTTCAAAGCGACATCAGTTAATGCCCCGTTTTGGACCCTCATTTGACCGAAATATGTTGTTTTGCCAGAATTTCAGCAATTTCTTCACATGTAACATAATGATTTGACGTTATTTGCACTGTAATTAAACCTTTTTTGAAGCGGCGTCATCTAATTCGTTGTGTTTATTTTAATGTTATCGTTTTAATCGAATGTATCGCAGGAAGTCATTGTTAGGCTTTAATAAATTTGTTGACCGGAGATCGGGGAACTACTTCCTCCATGGCGACAACGAAGCACAGGTGGGGGAGAGGAATTGCCGGTGAAATGCTATGTGGAGAAGGGTTGTTGGCGCCGCTCGGTGGAGGCACGCACGATCGGGCGGAAGTCGCGCCGCGGGTAGGGAAAAAGGGTTTGATCGGGCTGTTTGAAGGGGGAATCCAAAAGTAAAACCTAATAATAATATCAACTGACCAAAATACCCTTAATGAGGTTGGATTCCGCCATAAGAAAGATATTCTGGATGCATTCCGCCGTATTTAATATGGAGAATTTTATTGGCAAACCGTATTTAGCTATTGGCAAACCAATTTATTTAGGGTTAACTCGCTTTTCTTTTCTCCTTTATCACACCTGGCAGCCCAGCTATTCCCCCCTCGTGAAACCCGCGCCCGACCTCATTCCCGATCGCGTCCCTCTTCTCTTCCTTCCTTGGCGCCGCCCGCGGCTCGCCACCGCCGCTCGCCACAGCTGTAACAACCCTAATATAGAAACGATAATAATAATAATAACAATTTATTATTTCATTTCCTATTTTTTCCTTAACCGCACCTCAGCCCCCTTGATTTAACAACCCGCAAGCCCCCCTCCCCCCCCCCCCCCCGATTTGATCCCGTCTCCCGCGCGCCTCCCACTCCCGTTTTCTGCCGCTCATTCCGCCTCCCTGCTCGTCGGCGCCGCCTCCTCCTGCCCAAGCCGACAGCCTCAGCTCCTTCTCCTGTTCAGGTCGGCAGTCAGTCTCCCCCTCCTGCTCTGGCCGACAGCACCCTCTCCAGCAACCGGCAGCTTCCTCCTCCAGGGCCAGCAACAGGCAACCCTAAACCCTCCTCTTCAAGGGCCGACAACCACCCTCTCCTCCTTGGGCTCCGATTCCGCCTAGGGTTTTGCTCGAACCCTCCTCCGCTCAGATTTCGGACTCGGATTCGGCTCCTTGAGCCCGGTCTTGTCTTCCTTGGGTAAGAACCTTCCTCCTCCACCCTAGATTTCAGAATTTTCATAAACCCTAATGATTTATTCGTGCCCCATTTTGCATTTCAGATTTTTGATGCACTTCCTAATCGCCAAATCCTTAGGTATTCGTGCCCCGGTGCCGTTCGTCGCTCTAATTGGCGGGATCTCTTGAAGTCCTCTCCGATTTAGGGTTTCCGTCACCTAAGCGCCGCCAATCTCCGTCTCCGCATGGAATCTCTTCTCCCCTCACTTTTGAGGGAGATAAAATCTGCTGATCCCTCTTTGTTTAATTTTCGCATCGTAGAATGCTTGAGTTAGCGTAGTAAATTATGCAGCTTCGTTTTCATTGTATTTGACCAGATTCAAAATGTGATTTCTGAATTTTGCTTGCGCCGCCTAGCCGCCGCCGCCGTCAGTTTCAGCGTTCTTTAAGGCAAGTAGAGATCCCTCTCTCTTGCAAGCATTGAATTTTGTTTAGCATGACCTGTTCTTATGATTTTATGTTTCACTCTTGAATACACGTTTCATCAAATAAGTTTAGTTTTGATTGCTTTTTTTTACTTGATAGTAGTTTGAGGTTTCACGCATTTGAAATAGCACGAGTTGTGAAACGTGAAATGATGATTTTAATTGGAGGATTAGTAGTTCTTTTTGAGCATGAACATTAATTGGTATATTGGCAAATGTTAAGATTCATTGCTAGCAATTAGACGGAATGTGTTCAATATGAAATGTTTGGGTCGTACACGTGTCTACTTAGAAGATATTCGTGTTTTGGAATGGCTAAATCTAAAGGAATACCTGATATCCTAGATAATGATCTATAATAATCTTACTCGTGAATACTTGAAACCGCGAGTTTCAAAACTCTCTCTCTTTTGAGTTCTTGAGACATCAAATTTTATTTCGTATGCCTGTTTGGTTGAAAGACTTAGATAGAGTCTATTTCTCTTGATCTGATGTTTTCTTTAGTTTTGATTGCTTTTTTTTTACTTGATAGTAGTTTGAGGTTTCACGCATTTGAAATAGCACGAGTTGTGAAACGTGAAATGATGATTTTAATTGGAGGATTAGTAGTTCTTTTTGAGCATGAACATTAATTGGTATATTGGCAAATGTTAAGATTCCTTGCTAGCAATTAGACGAAATGTGTTCGATATTAAATGTTTGGGTCGTACACCTGTCTACTTAGAAGATATTCGTGTTTTGGAATGGCTAAATCTAAAGGAATACATGATATCCTAGATAATGATCTATAGTAATTTTATTACTCGTGAATACTTGAAACCGCAAGTTTCAAAACTCTCTCTCTTTCGAGTTCTTGAGCCATCAAATTCTATTTCTTATGCTTGTTTGGTTGAAAGACTTGGATAGAGTCTATTTCTCTTGATCTGATGTTTTCTTCAGCGTGAGTCTGTTTCAATTTGAATCACCAAAACTTGTATCTTAAGTTTTTACTAAAATGCATGAGCACATGTTTCAACTATCATATTTTAAAGCTTACGCAACAAAACAAACTGTTTTTCTTCAGATTAATTATTTTTAAGACTATTTGTAGTATTTATGTCTCCGCCTTAGCAGACATGGATTTCTTTTCGCCCATGCATGTGACATCACGGCCCGCCCCGAAGCGCACTCTGACTCTTGTCGAGACGGGTCGTGACAACAGCTACTCGCCACCGCCGCTCGCCACAGCTGCTCGCCCAACGCCGCTCGCCACTGCTGACTCCTCCTTCCCCAAATCTAGGTCATTCGAAACTCCCTTTCTCCTTGATTTTGTTTTTGCCGATTTCTCTTAAATCTGAGATGTTTCCATATATATTTTTCATTTTTTTGGTTGTTCATCTTCTACAAACCTAGGTTTCCATGCCTCCTTTTCTACCGATTTTTTGGCTTAAAAGGTCCAAATTTCTTCAATTTTGGTAGATTCAAAATCTCTAATGGAGGAAGAAACCATGATTCCAAATGCATTCTCCCAAATTTCAGCGGTTGCTTCTACATCTCAAAGTCGCCCTATGGACACAGATGGAACCGTTTGGTAAATTATTTTTTCAATGAAATTGTATTCTACACCTATTGTTGTGTTGTTTGCATGTTGTAGTAGTAATTTGATCCTACATTGACCCAAACAATAAAACCTTTAGTTCCATCAAAACTAAAGGGAAGGCCAAGAGGTAGCTACAAACAATTTGAGAAGGACTATAAATCAACTAAACGTGAATTATCATTGTTTGAGCATGCACTAGTTGGTGAGCAAAAAAAAAGGAGCATGTACTAGTTGACGAGCATGATAATTTTTGGATGTGCAGTTTTTGGCTAATTGGTGGGTTGCAAAACAATGAAGCTCTTATGTATAGAGCAATATATGCAGTTATTTTTGACGGGTACTTTAGTTCTACTAGTCTTAACTAATTATTCATGTACTATCTAGCATATATACGTCTTTCTATAATTTTTTGGAGAATTTATAAAGTTCTAATTATTGCAAATTTTGTATAACTTAGATTATATTGATTTTTTTCTTCTCTTGGTCTGTCATTGACATAATGATCTGTCTTTAAATTTTTACGATCTGTCATTAACAATAGGGAATTAATAAAGGCAAACCAAATTTGACTATCCACAAATCATTGTTAGCAAACACCATATATTTTGAAAAATACTTGGTGCAAACCAAAATATTAACCACAAATCAATATTGTTAACAACAAATCAATAATATAACTACATAAACAATTATCTAGAAAAAAAATTAAATTCATGACATTTTATGATATTTTCAGCACATCAGTTCAACAAAATAACATGTTTATAATATAGAAACACCAAAATATAAAATCATATACAAATTTAAAATTAAGAAATGAAATCATAGAAACATAGAAAGACGTTTATTTGAAATTTGAAATATAAAACCATATACAAAATGTATAACATAGAAACAAGTTTATTTCATTTCAAATTTGTGTTGGTTTTTTTTCTCCAGATTTTCTTTTGGTTTTTTATTTCAGATTTGTATTTGCTATTTCATTTCAGATTTCTATATACTATTTTATTTCATCTTTTTTTTGTTTTCAATTTAATATTTGATTTTAATTATTAATTTCAAATTTGTATATGCTATTTCATTTTAAATTTGTATATGCTATTTAAAATTTGTATATACAAATTCGAAAATGTTATGAATTTAATTTTTTTTGTCTATAAAATTTATTTATGTAGTTTATATCATTGATTTGTTGTTAACAATATTAATTTATGATTAATATTTTGATTTGCACCAAATATTTTTTTAAATATATGATTTTTATTAACAATGATATGCGGATATACAATTTATTAAGAATATGGTGCCATTAGCGTAAATAGTTTTCCAATATTGGATAATATTGGATATTGCGAATCGCGTGATATTTGCGGTGCATTCCGCCAATACGTTTTACCATGTAGAGGGTAATTTGCAGTTGCTGATCTTCGAGCAGCTTAGATTCCGGCGCACGGCCGTCTTCGATGAATTCGTCCCCGCCGCTTCCGTCCTCACTAATGCCATTCGTCGGATCTACCTAAGCTAGTCGCGCTTCAAGCTCAAAACTTAAGGCTACTGAGCGCCACGCCGCTGAACATTACCTGCTCGCCTCCGTGTGAGAAATCCCGCTAAGGTTCCACATTCCCTACTAGAATGGTGAACTCTTCGTTGTCCTGCGGGCGTCTAGCAGCTTTGACCTCTATCGCTGTGCTGCTTCAGATCATAGGCCTATCGCTCTTCGTGATTGGCTTCTTCCCCGTTAAGCCATCGGTTCCTGGGGTCAGGTTTGGTTTTCTCCCGTGGTTAATTACTTATTTTCTCTGAAGGAAGGTCTTGATTAGACTTTCGACGATGCTGATTTCAGTGGCCCAGAGAGCTATCGGATGCCAACTTGTGAAGATCTTTTGGAGGCTGAAAACGAGAATCTGCTTCCAGATCATCTCGCCAAGATGTATACGGTTGGTGCCTTCTTTGTCATTTGTTATTTTTACCTTGTATTTAAAGGCTCATTTGGTTGATTAAAGTTTAGAAGACATGTGTTGAAACACAATGAGGGAGATTCTGCGTTTTAGTTGGATGTAGGTAGGAACTAATATGTATTTGAAACTCTTAACACCTTTGCAACATCTGCACTCCAAGTAATCGTATTAGTGCAGTTTGTGTCACTGATATTAATTTGCTCTTTAAGGTTTTTGTTGTTATTTGCATTTATAAGATGTTCGTTTTGTTGATTCTTCAGCAACTTAAATATTTTAGCTGTACTTCTAAAAAATATTTATGTTGTTTTGGTTTGATTTAGACTTAATCAAATAAAAATTGGCCTAAAGATTCAATAATGAGATCAAGCATCACATGGAACGAAAAGATTTCATGATTCAACCTTCCAATTGAGGTCTACTATATGGGAACCAAGAGGGATTTAATCCACTAAAATCAAAGCCACAAAGGTGATTTATAAATAAATGACATTTACCAACAATTCCCTTAAACTATTAGAAATGAGGAATACCTTCAGGTAGTTTCCAATTCTCTATATACGTATTAGGATCTTGCAAGAATCAACAAAAGAAATAGGGAAAATTCTGATCAAGAAAAACTTCATTCGAAAGAATTAAGAGTTTCACAATCTCTGCAACTATCACTAACTCAAGTGGACGCCTATTTATATTGATACAAAACGCCACAGGTGGCTCCGACCAACTAAACTAACATCTAACCAACTACACAAGAATAAAAGAAATACAACAACTAGAAGTATTTTAACACCCCCATCAAGTTGGTATTTGAATCAAGCTGCAAATGCCCAACTTGTTAAGAAGATTATGCAAGGTAACTCTGTCGACAACCTTGGTAAACAAATCTGCAAGTTGCTATTTGGTAGAAACATAGCCTGGTGTAATGGTTTTTTGCTTCCAATTTCTCATGAATCAAATGACAATCAAGCTCTATGTCCTTGGTTCTTTCATGGTAGACAGGATTAGACGCTATATGCAATGCGACTTGATTGTCATAATGAATGAAGGGGAACCAGAGTCAAATTTGTAATTTGCAAATTTGCCAGTAAATTGATTAACCAAGTTATTTCACAGTAGGTAGAAGTCATTGCACGATACTCGGATTTTGAGGAGGATTTGGAAACTGTGTTCTGTTTTTTGGTTTTCCCGGAAATCAAAGCTTCTCTAAGTTTAATGCAAAATCTTGCGACGGAACGACGAGTCAAGCTGCCCAATTAGCATCACAAAATGCTTCTAACTTCAATGTATTGTCTGCTGGAAACATTAGCCCTTGACCCAGTGAGCCCTTCAGATACTTCAGAACCTTACGTGCCATATGAAGGTGAGGAGTTCAGGTTTTTGCCATGAATTGGCTCAGAGTATGTACAAGATACGTGAGATCTGGTCGAGAAACAGTTTAAGTATATGAGTCTTCCAATAAGTTTTCTATAAGAACCTGGTTCCTTAAGCTCCTCTCCATCCGAATCATTCAATTTGTGATTTTTCTCCCTGGGAAGTGTACTTGGTGTGCAATGAACCATATCGACATTTTTCAAAATATCATGAGCATATTTGTGCTGGCTGAGGTAGATCACATTGTCAGTTCTAATCATTTCTTTCCCCAAAAAGAAATTTAATTCATCATGATCTTTAATTATGAACCCGTCATTCAGAAAAATGCTTGAAAATGACAATCTCATTTGAGCTGTTTCCCGTTATTATAATGTCGTGAGCATACACTAATAAGGTTGTAAACTCATCATTGGTCTTCCTGGTAAAGAGAGAATGATCGTTTTGCGATTGAACAAAACCAAGTTCTGTAATGGTTGTAGAAAATTTAGCAAACCATTGTCTTGATGCCTGTTTTAGGCCATACAAGGATTTGGTTAATCTACATACTAGATTAGTATTTGTGTCGTGGATAATGAAACCTGGTGCTGGTGGCATTTTCATATAAACTTCCTCATGCAAATCACCATGTAAGAATGCTTTATCAACATCCAGCAGAGTTATGGGCCAATTATTTGAAGCTACCACAACTAAAAAACTCCGAACAGTTGTCATTTTAACAACGGGAGTGAAGGTATCTTGATAATCTAAACCTTCTACCTGGGTGAAACCCTTGGCGACTAACCGAGCTTTATATCATTCAATTGATCCATCTGCTTTATATTTAATTTTATATATCCATTTACAACTGATGGGCTTCTTCCCATTTGGCAATTCTGTAGCATACCATGTTCTGTTATCTTCCAAGGTTTAAATTTTCTTAGACATAACCTCTTTCCATAGAGGATCTTGATAAGTCAGTGAGTAAGACCGTGGTTTAGTAGGGACAATGTCATGAAAACTGGAACAAGATGTTGACTACCAGATGAAACAGAAGAACAAATATAATCTTAATGCCACTGCGCGGATGAGAAAGCCGAGCAGATCTTCTGGGTTCTGAACTAGTGGACATCTCAACAGATTGCGTGTCTATATCAAATAAATCATTTTGAGAATCTGGAATCAAGTCATTTGACAATCCTAGAATTGAATTATTTGAGAAATTTTGAATTCACTCAAATCAGAGGGAAATGGCATGCAACCATTATTAACATGTTGACCAATAGGAAAGACATTCATAAAATTTGACATCCATACTGATGAAAATTTTATGAGAGGCAAGATCATACAATTTGTATCCTTTTTGTCCATGTGGATAGCCAATGAAAACACATAAAGTAGCCCGAGAATTAAACTTATCTCGATGAACATTAATTGTTGAAGCAAAACATAAACAACCGAAAAATTCAAATTGTTGTAATTTGTAATTTTATTGAAAAGTACTTCAAAAGGAGATTTGTTGTGAAGAACACAAGAAGGTATTTTGTTGATCAAAGAGGTAGCAGTGAGCAGACACTCTCCCCAGAATTGAATTGGCAGATTGGCATGAAACCTCAAAGCTCGTGCTACTTGAAGCACATGTATATGTTTGTGCTCAGGAATTCCGTTTTGCCGAGGTGTGTAGGTGCAACTGCTCTGATGAATTATTCCTTTCTCAGAGAAAAACAATTTCAATTTTTGATGAAAGAACTACGAGCCATTATCGATTTTATACACTTTGACCGAAAGGCTGAATTGATTCTAAACTAGATGATAAAATGATTGCGAAGGGAATGGTACCTCCTCCTTAGAACACATCAAATAAATCCATGTATTCCTATTATAATCATCAACAATGGTTAAAAAATATTTAAAACCATGATGAGTAGCTACTTTGTAAGGACCCCAAGTATCATAATGTATGAGATCAAAAGGTTGTGTAGAAAAAGAATCACTTTTACAAAATGGAAGCCTCGATTGTTTGGCCAAAGGACATATGTGACAATCATGATGTGTGATAGTATGAAAATCAAGAATAAAAGGAAGAAGATGCTTAAGTTTGTTTATCGAAATATGACCCAACCGATGGTGCCATAAAATCGATTTATTTAGACTAGTATGAGAAACATTTATAGAATTCCTGCTTATTCTCTTACCGGTCTGAGGAAAGTAATACAAGCCTCCAATTTGATTGTCGAGAACAATAGACGTCCTAACGCAGGACGAATCTATACGCGACG
The DNA here is from genome assembly GCA_033032865.1 of Dactylorhiza incarnata. Taxonomy (NCBI): domain Eukaryota; kingdom Viridiplantae; phylum Streptophyta; class Magnoliopsida; order Asparagales; family Orchidaceae; genus Dactylorhiza; species Dactylorhiza incarnata. The sequence goes on from JAWHQI010000316.1 coordinate 2,420,058, forward strand.
GATAAACCGTGACCTAACCCTACATGCTATGCAAAGCCCGACGGATTACTCGCAAATTAGATAATAAATAATAACAACATCCCACGCAGATAATTCAAGACAAGACATAATATTTTATTAGGGCAAACAAGCTTAGGCTTTCTTCCGCGTGGAGGGCCAAAACAAGAGCGTACGGAGAATAAAATCCTACAAATCACAATAATTATCTAACAAACCACTACCATGCAAGATATTCAAACAAGTACAAGAGTCCAATCCAATATACAATACTGAATAAAATATCCCAATACAAATAAAACTCACCAAATAGTGGGCTAACCAAGACACTGACGAATTCGGAGCCGGAGGTGCGTGGACGACGATCCGAGGTGTAACCGAAGGTGTGGAAATAATGGCGGTGGCTGTCCTCGGCGAAGGGAGATGAAACAGACCGAAAATGGATGGATCCGGCTATATGGAGGCGGATCCGGGCTATGGGAGGTGGTCCGGGTAGAGGGGATATCTGGATCGGGGCTGGACTGCCCAGATCTGGAAAGATCTAGTGGTGGAGGGCTGTTTGGAGGTGGTTCCACGGGTAGGGAGGGGCTGCTAGCAGATCTGGAGTTTGCTGCTATTAGGGGAGGCTGCTGTAGCGGAAAAAGGGGGCGGCGGTGGCTTCAGAAGATGGAGGCGCAGGCGGCGGTGCTGGCTGGGTTGCTGTGGGTTTAGGGCGGCTGCTGGGAGGGGGAAATAAAGAGGCGGAGGCTGCTGGGAGGGAGGAAATAAAGGGGCGGAGGCTGCTGGGAGGGGGGAAATAAAGAGGCGGCGGAGGATTTCCTGGAGGTTCAGGCGGCCATTCACGGGAATTAAAACTTTAGCAATGAATAATAAATTTCATTTTTGAATAGTGAAATTGAATTGGAAAAAACAGGGGATTTTTTGGACAGCCAAACAGTGGCTGTTTGGGGGGCTGTTGGGGGCTGTGGGAGGGAGTTTGGAAGGGGAAAAGAGGGCTAGGGTTAGGAGGTACCTTGGGGAGGGAGATACAAGCCTAGGAGTCGTCACCTAGGGTTCCACGGAGTCGGCACCGTGGGATGATCGCGGGAATCCGTGAATAGCTTTCTCCAAATTCTGCAATGCCTTCAATCAGCCCACTACCTATCTATTTATAATAAAATAAAGGTTAGGGCATCCCACCTTCAACGACTATGATTGGCCGGAGGTGGGGCCACCCAAATACATCAAAACAAGTGCAAAAATAATAAACTAATATATCAAATTGATTCGCAACGCGAATCCGAACACATCTGCGAAGTCCGATCGTCAATCCGGGCACGCCATATATGGAAGTCGTCAAATCAGCCCCGAATGGGCTCAAAGCTCGTCTTCGCCTCTGCTCCGCATCAATCTCCCCGGCTCGAAAGAATTCATCTCCCGATGAATATGGGTCAGAATTCTCTCGCCGTATGCCAGGTAAAACTCGAAGAGGACCGTCAGAGGTCGCTCAAGTGTCGTCGCTGAAAAGTGGCCTTGCCAATCAACTCCTCCGGACTGAAAAGTTTCCATCCCCGATGAGTGGAGACGGACGTACTGAAGTCGAAGTCCGGGGGCGAATCGATCAAGCTCTGCTGCAAGTTCCCAGATGTCATCAACGCCTGTAGTAGGAATGTACCTGCGGAATATGGTCTCTGTGATGCTCTCAACGCTCAACTCATGAGTGGTGGATCTCGGTGCGATCGGCGGCGCCGTGGGTAGAACCAAAGAAGACGAGTCCCCAGGTGGGTGGGTGTCAGGAGTGGGTGAGTGGTGGTGGTCATCAGACGTGGGTGGGCTTTGAGGGTGGTAAGGCAACGGGAGTGGAGGTGTTGGTGGCTGGAAGTCCCCACTGCTTGGGTCCACATACTCGCGAGGCTCGTAGTACGACGTCATATCTTCAACACTAAATACCAGGTGGATACCCATACTTGCAGGGATATCAAGATCGTAGATGTTTGCTTCGATCTGTCTCGTGATTATATAGGGATCCATTCGCCTAATGCTCAAGCTTTTAGCAAGCCTCGCACGGAGCCTCACAACGAAGATTCTCACCATCACTTGCTCGCCTTCATGAAGTACCTGCACTTGCCAATGAACATCCGCATGTGATTTAGAAGATTTATTACCAATATGGATTATTCGTCGGACCGACTCATGACACACATACAAACGACGAACATACAACACAACTGACTCATGCAGATGATGAAGAAACGACTCAACATACTCATGCAAATGATGTAAATGAGACAACTGGTGCTGTTGGCAAATCGACGAAATAAATTTGACCACATGATTGCAGCAGTATTTGCATGAATAATCGATTGCCCAATGTCTTTCAAAACAACATTGATTAACCATGAAATAACCATGTTATTCACTTGCTCCCATTGATCATAAGGTTTTTGGACAAAACCATTTACACAACCTAATTTGTTCTTGCGGGATAAAGCAATCTCCATAGATCTTTTCCAAGGAATGTAATTAGCCGTGCCCAATAAAACCTGATTCACAAGAACCATTCTAGGAGAATTAGAATCTTGCAAATGAAAGTGATCCGGTAATGATCTCTGATCGTTGTCCAGGGATTCCGTGGCTCTTCATCTTGAATTATGAGAATCGAATCAGCCTTTTGCTGAGCCATCAAAGATCGAAGAAGAATAGATCAGATCAACGTCGCTCTGATACCATATTAAGATCTTGCAAGAATCAACAAAGAGAATAAGGGAAAATTCTTATCAGGAAAAACTTCATTCGAAAGAATTAGAGTTTCACATCTCTATAACTATTACTAACTCAAGTGGACGCCTATTTATATTGATACAAAACGCCACACGTGGCTCCAACCAACTCAACTAACATCTAACCTCAACACAAGTTTCTTGTCATTAAGTTTTGTCCACCGCGAGCTATAACCTGAGAAAAGCCATAGCCACTTATCAAGATTCTTCCCCCGCTAACTCCATAAGAATTCACGATTCCAAGCACGAGGGAGCTCTGAGGAAGGCTTTTTCCAGGCACTGCTTTGGTAAACATGTCTGCCAATTGAGCACTAGTAGTAACAAATGCAATAGAGATGATTTTGTTATGAATTTTTTCTCACATGAAATGATGATAAATATTTACATGTTTGGTTCGTTCGTGAAAGACTGAATTAGAGGTGTTGCAAATTGCAGTTTGATTATCACAATGCAAGTTGATTATCACAATGCAAGTTGATTATCACAATGCAAGTTGAATATCACAATGCAAGTTGAATATCACAATGCAAGTTGATTATCACAATGCAAGTTGATTATCACAATGCAAGTTGAATATCACAATGCAAGTTGATTATCACAATGCAAGTTGATTATCACAATGCAAGTTGAATATCACAATGCAAGTTGATTATCACAATGCAAGTTGATTATCACAATGCAAGTTGATTATCACAATGCAACTTCATGACTTCTTGAGCATAGAATCTCAAGTCCCCTAATATAGATTTGATCCAAATCAACTCACATGCAGTAAAATCAATGACTTTATATTTTGTTTCAGCTGAATATAAAGCAACAACTTTATGCTTTTTACTCTTTCAAGAGACTATGTTTCCTCCGAAAATATCCACTTGTTGATCTTCGATAAGATAAAAAGCTATTGTGTACATTATAACTATGCATAAATTGATTAACATGTCAAACAACAAAAGAAATATCAGTCTAATTATAGTCATGCTAATTAATTTCCCAGCAAGTCGTTACAAGTTTAATTTGCTTTCATGATCAGAAGAATCATCTCTATGATTTTCATAGTTAGGATGAACTGCAATATCCATAGGTTAAGCTCCAAAATGCCCAACTTCTGTAAGGAGGTCCAAGACATAGTTTTGTTGAGAAATCATAATATTCCCTACAAATCTAGCTATCTCAATTCTAGAAAGCAGCGGAGAAAACCTAGATCTTTAATCTCAAAGGCAAAAACTAACCGCCGTTTAACTTGGATAATGTGTTGCTCATCAATCTCATTAATAATAATGTCATCTACATAGATAGTTAAGATAATTAGTTGTACGTCTTGTACAACTATCTTGTGAATGGAAACATAGTTATCATATGCACCTCTAGAGATTTCCATACTCATGAGTTTGCCACTCAACTTCTAAAACCAAACACGAGGAGATTGTTTTAGATCATATAGAGCTTTCTTAAGAAAGCACGCACGGCCTTGTGCACTTGTATTTCCGGGGGAGGGGTCATATTAATTTCTTCTTTCAAATCATCATGCAAACACACATTATTCACATCCAGTGGATGCAGTTTCCATGTTTTGTGAACTGCCATAGACAAGAGAATCCCTACTGAAATAAGTTTAGCAGCAAGTGCAAAAGTCTTTTGAAAATCAATAATATCAACCTAGGTGAATCCTTTGGCTACCAAACATGATTTATAGTGATCAAGAGTGTTGTCTTGTAGAAATTTAATGTTATATACCCACCTACATTCGACGATATGACGCGCCTTGGGAATATGAACAATCTCCCAAGTATCCCGCATCTAAAGTGCTTTCATTTCCACTTCCATGGCTTTACACCAATGAGAATTATAAACATCTGAAAAATTATTAGGAATAGAATCAGTAGAAGTAGAACCAATATAAGATTTCAGTGAGGGAGAGATAGAATGATACTCATGTTTTTTTGTAGGATATCTAGTACGCCCACTGTGAATATTAGGCTGAAGTATCTCTAGGAGTCACCTCATTATTGGACGTGATGGAGCGTGAATAGATGGTGAAACATGAGTGTCAACAACCAGATCTGATCTGATTTATTTTCTATGATAAACTTGAACGTTCCTCCTATTATAGACCAGCATATCAAACATTTCAACTTCTTTATCACTTGACTTGCTAATCACTTTAGTAGGGAGGATATTCAAGTGGGTAAAGGAGGCATAATATAATCGCTCTTAGTTTCTTTATTAACTTGGAACTTCGTATTCTTTCCTTCTATAGAGTAAAGAGGAATGTGTTCAAAGAATGTGATATCATTTTTTCCCTCTTAATATTATCTGTTAGGAACATCAAATATTCTGGACCAATAAAGTTACATGTTATTTTCAGCGAAAATTGACGAATATGTACTAGAATAGAGTCCATATATAATGTAAATTACCTGCTAATTATTGATCCCGTTCCATTTAAATATAGACCATCCTGATTATGTTTTTAGTGTTTATCTTTCTTGATTTTTTGACAGGATTTATCACAAATTCCATCGGCATTTGATCGATTGATTTTTATGGTATGTTGCTATAGTTGACTAAAAACGTAAGTTTTTTTTCTGCATAATGCTACATGTTTTGTTGTTTGCAAATGAGATATAATTTCACCTTTTTATGAACCATGTCAAGTCAGGTCATTGATGGTCTGCCTGCTGAGTTTTTGCTAGGAAGAGATGGTTGGCCTCCAGAGAAGTTTTTTGTGGAGGCAATGCCATATACTCAATCTTTACTGTTTGAAAGAAGGGCGATAGCATATCATGTTAAAGCTGCGCCACCTACAGTGACAATGCCTCGTTTAAAGGTACTATCTTTCTTGAAAAAGAAGTTTTTGGTGATTTCCAGAGATAAGCAGTTTTCTATGACTTTCAGGCTATGGTCTCAGGGTCAATTGGTGGATATCTTGATGTGGCATTCAATTTTCACACACAGGCATTTTTGGAGGACAATCTTCTTGGTTAGTTACATTATTGCATGGATATTTGTTATATTGGATCTCCGGCGACTTAACTCAAAATGCATTATTTTTGCAGATCAATTCCAACGGATAGGTAGGGATATGGTCATGTTTGGTGATGACACATGGATTAAATTGTTTCCTGGTTTGTTTAAAAGATACGATGGAGTGAACAGCTTTTATGTAAGTCATACTTCCACTTTCTGATTACTACGGAAGAAATGGTGATTCATATATTATTAATGTTGAGTACATGCATACACACACATACAAAAAGTACGAACCAAAAATATTTTAGGTAATGTAGGACTAATCTATATATAAGAATGAGATTCTAAATGGGCCATCAGGATGAGTCTTCTTCATTGGGCTTCAACACTCCCCCATAAGCTGGAGCATAGACATAAATCATGTCTAGCTTGAATGTAAAATATATAAAGGGTCCTTGGGGAAGAGGCTTTGTGAGTATGTCAACCATCTGTCTTGTAGACAGTACATGTTGAAGGACCACTTTCTTTTATTTCACTTTGTTCCCGATGACGTGATAATCTATTTCAATATACTTAGTCTTTTCACGGAACACTGTTTTTGCTATGCGAATTGCTATCTTGCTGTCATAGCAAAGATTATTCTGTGCTGTCTTAATTCCAAGTTTCGTAAGAAGAGAGTTGAGTCATACCAGTTCATAGACGATTTGTGCCATGACTCTATATTTGTCTTTGGCAGAGGAGTAAATGACAAGCCTTTATTCTTTACTGCGCCAGGTTATTAGACTGTTTCTGACGCAGGACGAATCTATAGGCGGCGAGATAAACCTCGATCTAACCCTACATGCTATGCAAAGCCCGACGGATTAATCACAAATTAGATAATAAACATTAGTATCCCACGCAAATAATTCTAAGCAAGACAAGATAATTTATTAAGCGAGCAAGCTTTGGTTTCCCTCCGCGTGGAGGGCCAAAGATAGAGCGCGCGGCGAATGATTCCAATCCTGCAGTTAGAGATTAATCTAGGCACAAATAATTATAATAACATGAACATCCAAGCAAACATATAATATTCCAAACGTTAACAATGTTTTACAACCAAAACCAATACAAAATACAACACGAAATCTGAAATAAACTAGGGCTGCAGCGATTTGAAATAAATCTGAAGTTTGGAGGCGGAATGGGGTCTTTCCGGGCGGTGGAAGACTAGATCGGGCAAGGGGGAAGTGGTTCCACGGAATGGAGGGGCTGTTGCCTGCAGATATGGAGGGTGAGGGGCTGATTTGGACGGCACCGGACTGGATCTGGACTGTTCTGTCCAGATCTGGACAGATCTGCGGCTGGGTATGAGTGAGAGGGAAGGGGGAGGGTTGGCTAGGGCAGGGGAGGGGTGGTTGAAGGTAGACGGCAAGGGGGAGGGGCTGCTGGAGGGCGCTCGGCAGGGAGAGGAGCGGCTGGAAGGGGAGGCGGCTGGAGGACTGGCGGCAGGTTCCTGGACAGCAGGGGGGGAGGGGCTGCTGGAGGGCTGGCGGCTGGGAGAGGAGCGGCTGGAAGGGGAGGCGGCTGGTTCCTGGACAGCAAAGGGGCGGCTGCTGTTTGGAGGAGGAAGAGAGGGCGACTGCTGGTTGCAGGCTGATTGCAGGAAGGACTTGTTGAAACCAGTTTCCCGGTCTCAGCGTTCGAAAGGGGGTTGCGACTAACCCTTACTTGACCTAAGCCTCGACCCTTGACCGGTCACTAGGAACTGAAAGACTCGGACTTGATAACAACTGGAGTCTAGGAACGGACCCCTTAAGCTTCAGCGTGGAGGTCCCACCACATACCCGGAAGATCTTTAGAGCGCTTCCCCTCCCAAGCCAATGATGAGCCTGGGCACCTTGGAGGGCACTAAGAACCACCTCACCGTCAACTGGAAGGTGACAGGGGAGGGGGGGTGCTTGCTCACAAGACCACGCGAGGGAGGGGGTAGAGACCAACCCTTCCCAAGGTGCCCATGGGGGTCTATTTATAGACTTCCCAAAAATGGACTGCGAATAGCAGAAATTGGACTGTGGATAGCCAAATAAACCGAGCTCACCATGCATGGGCGAATGGACATCGTCCACTTGCTGGCCTGACAGGCTGAGCAGATGCCTAAGAGGCGGGCGAGTGGGGGATCCCCACTCGCCCAGGAAGAGGGCGAGTGGGGGGAATCCCCCACTCGCCCAGGAGGCGGGCGAGTGGGGGGAACCCCACTCGCCCAGGAGGCGGGCGAGTGGGGGGAACCCCACTCGCCCAGGAGGCGGGCGAGTGGGGAGATCCCCCACTCGCCCAGGAGGCGGGCGAGTGGGGAGAACCCCACTCGCCCAGGAGGCGGGCGAGTGGGGAGATCCCCCACTCGCCCAGTAGGCGGGCGAGTGGGGAGACCAGGAGGCGGGCGAGTGGGGAGACCAGGAGGCGGGCGAGTGGGGAGACCAGGAGGCGGGCGAGTGGGGAGATCCCCCACTCGCCCAGGAGGCGGGCGAGTGGGGAGATCCCCCACTCGCCCAGGAGGCGGGCGAGTGGGGAGATCCCCCACTCGCCCAGGAGGCGGGCGAGTGGGGAACCCCCCACTCGCCCAGGAGGCGGGCGAGTGGGGAACCCCCCACTCGCCCAGGAGGCGGGCGAGTGGGGAACCCCCCACTCGCCCAGGAGACGGGCGAGTGGGGAGAACCCTACTCGCCCAGGAGGCGGGCGAGTGGGGAACCCCCCACTCGCCCAGGAGGCGGGTCAGTGGGGGGACTCCGCCCTCCCTCTGACCCCGCTGATTCCTTCTTCCGCTCTCCTGCCTCGACCGGCTCCGGTCACCTCTGAGCGGTTACTCTACTCGCCTCGGCTAATCTTGCTGTCTCGATCTCATCCGGGTCGGGTCACACCGACTCGGGAAATATGAGGGTTGTACAGGACTGGCGGCTGGGAATCAGCAGGGATGCTGGCGGCTAGGGCTTGGGGGGGTGGCTGCGGGTGGAGGAAGGAGAGGCCAACAAAAGGAGAAGATACTTACCCAAGGAGTCGTCACCAAGGGGGCTCCACGGAGTCGGCACCGCGGAGGGGATCACCGGAAATGAGGAAGATGTCATCCAAATTCCAGCAACCAAGAATTCCTGCAGCCCTATGTCCTATTTATAATGAAATAAAATTAGGGCAACCAAGATGGACGGCTATGATTGGCCGTCGATCTCGGCGCCAAAACAACACTAAGTAATATTCAAAATACAACATGCTATATATGAATATTCATCAGAACGACGAGCCGGACGCAACCGCGGTGGCGGATCGGCGATCCGGTCACGCCATATATGGTAAGTCGCCAAATCAGCTCCGAATGGGCCCAAAGCTCGCCCTCGCCTATGCTCCGCATCAATCTCCCCGGCTTGAAAGAATTCATCTCCCGATGAATAGGGGTCAGAATTCTCTCGCCGTATGCCGGGTAACAACTTCGAAGAGGCCGCCAGAGGTCGTCCAAGTGTCGTCGCTGAAAAGTGGCTCGCCAATCAACACCTCCGGACTGAAAGGCTTCCATCCCCGATGAGTGGAGACAGACGTACTGAGGTCGAAGCCCGGGGGCGAATCGATCAAGCTCATCTCTCAACATACTAGTAGAAGGATCCGGTGGGATCTGAGGAGCCAATGGTGAAGCCGTTGGGGACAACATCCCGGGTAAGTAAAGGTCAGAGGTGGGCTGAGAACGGGGCAATGAATGTGGTGGCAAGGGCTTGGGGGTAGACTGAGTGGTGGGTGGCAAAAACAGTGGTAAAGGCTCGGGAGGGCCGCCAAGATGTGGGCCTGAATACTCGTGAAGTGCAAAGTATGGCGTCAGGTCCTCGACATTGAACACAGTATGGGTACCCATGCTCGCGGGGATGTCCAACTCATAAGCATTTGTCCCGATGCGTCTCAAAACTGAGTATGGACCCACTCGCCTAACGCCCAAGCTTTTAGCAAGCCTCGCACGGAGCCTCACAACGCAGATTCTCACCATCTCCTGCTCGCCTTCACGAAGTACCTGCACTTGCCAATGAACATCCGCATGTGATTTACAAAATTTATTATCATTATGGATTCTTCGTCGGACCGACTCATGACACACATGCAAACGATGAATCGACAACACAACAAAGTTATGCCAATGATGACAAAACGACGCGACAGACTCATGCAAATGATGACAAAATGACTCAACAAACGCATACAAATGATGTAAATGAGACATGATTGACACAACATGCTCTCTATGGGAAAATCTAATAATGACATGAAAACCTACTATAGGAGGTGGCCTATCAGGAGGCTCTCTCGAGGGAGTGTAGAAAAACTCATCTCGTGTGAGACGAGTGCTTAGACGATCGAGAGAGACAACTATACTCAAATACGCGCTCATAAAGATCCAAGTGTCTCTCAGGGAACGTGACGCATCAGGGGGCTCACCAGGAGGTGTGTAAGAAAAGTCATCGCGAATGCGACGACCGCCTAAGTGAAAATCATGTGCACCGCCCAGAAGACATGGCTCTATAGTGTAGTGAGTGTTCCTGAAAAGAAAGAGCTCGTCTGGTTGGTCAGCAAGTGGTGCATCCCAAAACTCAGCGAGAGTGCGATGTGTCAGCATGTGGTGCCCTAAATGTTGGGTGTTGCTTACAATATCCATCCTCTGGGGCGGGGTCAGGGACGATAATGGAAGAGGCGTCCATAAATCAATACTCATACATGCGGGGCTCACCTGAATCGCATCTTCACCAGGATGTGGTGGCTCATCAGGAGGCTCAACAGGGGGATCGTCATAGAACTCGTCACTAGGGTCATAGTCCTCCAGATGAGTACCATCGTGAGGGGTAGTGTCCCCGTGAATGGATGACATAGCCACTATGAGATCAACACCAGGCTCTGGTCTCTCGGTCGTGACGTGACTCAAGGTAATGACAAGGGGAGAGTGACATAGACCTACACTCAAGAATGGATCCGTATGTGCGGTGTCAGGAAGTGGGTCTGTGGTCGGGGTGCTAACTAACCCGGTGGATGGCAGAGAAAGAGGTGTGGGTGAAGGACACAACACTACATATTCAATAGGCCGCTCAGGTTCGCTCTCAGTCGGGGTCACAAAAGACGGGTCAGAAACTAGAGATAAGTTACGCACTGGGCTAAGCACCTCACTGGGGTGAGAGCAATCCGCATCAGGTATTACTTCAGTCATGTCTGATGGAACAATGATAGGCAAAGTGGTGTCCTCAGTGTGGGAGGGGCTCGTACTGCGGAGGTCAAGGTGAGAATCCCATCGACCAGCTCTTGCGGATTTCAAAGACTGTTCATAACGAAGGGCAAGCTGATACGTCTGCTCGAGGGATTTCGAGCTATAATAAACCACCTCAGTACGAATGTCTGATCGAAGGCCAGACCGAAATCTGCAAGAGGTCATGGCTGGGTCCTCTCGGATATCGCTCCTCACAACTAACTCATCAAAGCGATCCCTGTACTCAGCGACGGACATGGATCCTTGCTGAAGGGAAAATAATTGGTCGAGCAAACGACTCCGATACGACGAAGGCAGATACCTCTGACACAATGTACGCTTCATGTCCACCCAACTAGTGACGCGGTGTAGACGGTCTCGCTCGCGCGTCCTCTCAACGCTAGCCCAATATGCCCTCGCCTGATCTAAAATTCTAAGTTTCACAAACTTGACGCGACGCTCACCGAATACCTCAAAATGGTCAAGATAATACTCCATATCCACGAGCCAATAACTGAAAGACTCGGGACTCGATGAGCCGTCAAAGGAAGGGGCAGCAGTACGAAATTGACTCTCAAGATCTCTCTCGGAACAACGATCCTCATAATAATCATTCCTAAGGTAACCGAGTCGTGACGAAGGATCAACACGATCCGCTCGCGTGTACGGATAAAAACGACGACAACCATCATACTGATCGTCTCTAATGTAGTGGTCTCGTGTCGGTGGGTCAACACGATCTCTAAAAGTGGTGTGCTGCGATCGAGAATAATCGTCGTAGTAACGTGAAGATCTCCCTGACGGGGCTCTGTGAGAGCGGGTGCTAGTGGACTCGAGACCTCCAAAGTGAGGGGAGGAATAATCGTGACACCTAGACATAATGAAAACCTATAGACTCTACGACTGCGTATCAAAAAGAGCGCGTAACCTACCTCTGATACCAATTGACGCAGGACGAATCTATAGGCGGCGAGATAAACCTCGACCTAACCCTACATGCTATGCAAAGCCCGACGGATTAATCACAAATTAGATAATAAACATTAGTATCCCACTCAAATAATTCTAAGCAAGGCAAGATAATTTATTAAGTGAGCAAGCTTTGGTTTCCCTCCGCGTGGAGGGCCAAAGATAGAGCGCGCGGCGAATGATTCCAATCCTGCAGTTAGAGATTAATCTAGGCACAAATAATTATAATAACATGAACATCCAAGCAAGCATATAATATTCCAAACGTTAACAATGTTTTACAACCAAAATCCAATACAAAATACAACACGAAATCTGAAATAAACTAGGGCTGCAGCGATTTGAAATAAATCTGAAGTTTGGAGGCGTAATGGGGTCTTTCCGGGCGGTGGAAGACTAGATCGGGCAAGGGGGAAGTGGTTCCACGGAATGGAGGGGCTGTTGCCTGTAGATATGGAGGGTGAGGGGCTGATTTGGACGGCACCGGACTGGATCTGGACTGTTCTGTCCAGATCTGGACAGATCTGCGGCTGGGTATGAGTGAGAGGGAAGGGGGAGGGTTGGCTAGGGCAGGGGAGGTGTGGTTGAAGGTAGACGACAAGGGGGAGGGGATGCTGGAGGGCTGTCGGCAGGGAGAGGAGCGGCTGGAAGGGGAGGCGGCTGGAGGACTGGCGGCAGGTTCCTGGACAGCAGGGGGGAGGGGATGCTGGAGGGCTGGCGGCTGGGAGAGGAGCGGATGGAAGGGGAGGCGGCTGGGGGCTGGCGGCTGGTTCCTGGACAGCAAAGGGGCGGCTGCTGTTTGGAGGAGGAAGATAGGGCGGCTGCTGGTTGCAGGCTGATTGCAGGAAGGACTGGCGGCTGGGAATCAGCAGGGATGCTGTCGGCTAGGGCTTGGGGGGGTGGCTGCGGGTGGAGGAAGGAGAGGCCAACAAAAGGAGGAGATACTTACCCAAGGAGTCGTCACCAAGGGGGCTCCACGGAGTCGGCACCGCGGAGGGGATCACCGGAAATGAGGAAGATGACATCCAAATTTCAGCAACCAGGAATTCCCGCAGCGCTATGTCCTATTTATAATGAAATAAAATTAGGGCAACCAAGATGGACGGCTATGATTGGCCGCCGATCTCGGCACCAAAACAACACTAAATAATATTCAAAATACAACATGCTATATATGAATATTCATCAGAACGATGAGCGGACGCAACCGCGGTGGCGGATCGGCGATCCGGTCACGCCATATATGGTAAGTCGCCAAATCAGCTCCGAATGGGCCCAAAGCTCGCCCTCGCCTATGCTCCGCATCAGTTTCCCACCAATATCTTATAGCCACTCGTAGATTTCTGGTCATCAATCGAGCCAACAAAGTAGGTATCAGCAAAGGCTGTGAGTGACAATGTTGAACAAGGTCTATAGAGAACTCATTGTCCAAGAGTTTCTTTCAGGTAATGTAATATCCTATTTATAACATTCATGCGAAAGATTAAAGGTTGCATGTATTGGTTCATAGTGCTTACTGTAAATGCTATACCGAGTCGTGTAAAAGTGATTAGATGAGTTTCCCAACTAATCGATTGTACTGGTCTGAATTTGATAGAGGTGGTTTAGACGGTGTTTCTAGTAGAGATAACTTAACGTTGGAATCTATAGGTGTATCAACTGGTTTGCAACCGAGATGACCTATTTCTGCTAGAAGATCAAATGCATTTTTCCTCTGAGATAATTGTAATTGCTTAAAGTTTAGTACCTAAATCCCTAAGAAATAATGAAGGTGTCGAAGGAGTTTGTATGAAAGCGTGAAGCCAAATGTATTTTGACCTTGCAATATCGTCTCCTGTGATGATAATGTTATCTACATAAATGAGCAAAATAACAATATACCTCGAGTTCTCCGATGAACGAAGAGGGACGTGTTTAAGCTATTTATGATAAGGCCAATTTGTTGTAGTACAACACTGAATTTGTCAGACCATGCGTGCGGTGATTGCTTCTGGCCATAAATATACTTCAACAGACATACCAGAGACTCTCCTGATTGTTCAAAGCCAGGAGGTTACTACTTATAATTGGTTTCAAAGAGATCACTGTGTAGGAAATCATTTTGCATATCAACTGATGAAGGGACCATCTCCGAGGAACTCATACTGACAAGAGAACTTATCACTGGATAATTATGCTACATATGAGAAGGTGTCAATATAATCAGTTCCAAATTGCTGAGTAAATCCTTTGGCTACTGGCGAAATTTAAGCTGTTCCACTATGCCATAAAGTTTCTGCTTCACTACGAACACTCACAACTAACCCCTTTCTGTCCTGGAGTCAAGGGAACCTAAGTCACGTTTGATTTGATGTTAGTGTCATTAATTCCTCTAACATGGTAGCACACCACCCGAGGTTAGCAAGAGCATCATCCACCAAGGTTGGAGGGGAGAAGGTAGTAAAAAGTATAACAAGCTTCTTTGTAGATGGTGTAAGACACTAATAAGAGAGAAACTGAAAAATTGGGTGAGAGGTGCAAGGATGTTTACCTTTTTTAAGGCAGTATATATAGCTGCATACGATAGCCCAATTGGAGGCCTTAGTAGTGACTATGGTTAGATACGAGGACCAACAATCAAGTGATCAATAGGAGTTGAGAATGGTTTAATACGGTTGGAGATATACTTCCGACGGCGAACGTATTAATAGTAGAAGGAGAAGAGATGTGGAGAATCTAGTGCATGAGGTTGATGAGTTTCAAAGTGTACAAGGATCGAGTTTCTAGGTGGGATCGTTTTGTGGTTAGATCAGATCAGATCATAGGATCGTAAGATCCTACAACATTCATAAATTAAGACTTAAAATATGAAATTAAATTTTGTATCATCCAATTACAAACAATCAACAAAAAAACCTATAAAACTTACAGTTGAATAATTATATCAAAATGAAGCAAATGAACTGAACCAAAAAATAACATCGTTCTAACTATAAGTTCTACATAAATAAATATAAAGTACACATCATTATAAAACATCAAATAATAATTTTTATTCGCCAGACGGAAGGTCAATCACAAAACCATTAGTACAAATTCTTAACAGCTACGTCGACTATATCCTCATCATCAAGTATTGCATTTTCCTTGATGGTGATATCTGCAATAGTTATTTTCATTAATATATAGGCAGGAATGTCGACCTAGAGGATGGATAATTACCTTGGGTCCTTAGGAAGTGGGAACGTGGACCTGGAGGATGGATAAACAGAAAGAGTTGGAACTCTAATCGTCGGCTTGAAACTCCGGAAGGGATGCGCAACCTGTTAGGTCATCGCCTTGGAACTTTAAAAGGGATGGGAGGATGACGACGTCGACCTGGAAGGGAAAATGTCGGCGGTTGGAGCTCGACAAAGATGTTTGCGGTCGCGGTTGGAGCTCATCAGAGACGCATAAAGACGAGGAAATAGGGTTTCGCAGAGGTCCGGTTCGGAACTCTGGAAGCGAAAGCGAAACCGAAGTGGAAATAAAATAGGCCGCTCGTTTTTTTTTATATTAGATTTGGATCGTTAGGATCGGGTCGGGATTGCGATCCCGACGATCCTACGATCCGGATCGCAATCACGCTTAGAGAAGCCCTGATTTTGATCCAAGGTAAGATCCAGATCGGATTTTAAAATTTGGATCATAGGATCGCGAGATCCTACGATCCGGATCTCGATCCTGATAACGTTGCTGATGACGCACTATGTTTCCTTTCACTGTTTATCTCCTCCACTGCACAAGCTTTCTTATTTCTTATCGTATGTTTCTATCCTTTCTTTTGTACAAGAGGCACTCCAACATCCCGGGTGGAAAGCTGTTATGGATGAAGAGCGACATGCCCTTTGAGCCAATGAAACATGTGAGTTAGTGCCACTTCTCCATGGGCAGTCTCATGTTAGTTACATTTGAGTTTTCGCTATCATACATCATCCCGGTGGTTCTATTGAACGCTTGAAGGCGCATCTTGTTGCCCCGAGTTCAGTCAACATTACAATATTTATTATGAGGAAACCTTCTCCCTAGTGACCAATCTAAATACCATTCGAGTATTGATTTCTCTGACAGTTCATCATCTTTGACAGTTGCATTTGCTTGATATTAAGAATGCATTCCTTAATGGTGACTTGATTGAGATTGTATATATGCAAGAACCTCTTGGATATGTGCCTACGAGGGAGTCTCTTATGTGCCTCCTGCGCAAATCTATTTATGGACTCAAGAAGGCTCCTCGTGTTTGGTTCGACAAATTCAGTCAAGTGGTTTAGGCTTTTGGTTTTACTCGTAGCTCGGTTGACTTCTTTTTTAAAACATTGCCGTCAAGCGGATACAATGATTCTTTTGGTGTAGGTTGATGATGCGCTTATTACGGGCGATGGTTTGACTAGTATGTCTATGATCAAAAAGCACCTGGCCACTCATTTTCATACCATACGTTTAAGTTGTCTTTAATATTTCCTAGGTATTAAGATGACTCGTCATGATGGACTCATATTATCCTAACGAAATTATTGTGCGGATCTACTACATGTTGCTAGATACATGAGGTGTAAATCAATTGATATTCCTATGGATGTCAATCTCAAATCCTTTGCTCATGAGTATCTCTAATCCCCTTCTACCAAATCAGAGTATTTTTGGATTAGTTGGAAAGCTTATCTATCTGACTGTCACTTGGCCGAACATCTCCTTTGTTGTTGGTATGATTAGCCAGTTTATGCATGCTCCTCGGAAATCCCAAATTCAAGCTGTTGAGAGCATCCTTTGATATTTGAAGAATGTTCCACATGAGGGGCTTGTGTATAGACCCTCATGTTCTCTTTCACAGATTGTCTACTTTGATGTTAATTAAGCGGTCTCTGTATATGCTAACTACTCTTCAAGTGGGTTTTGCACCCTTTTAGGGGTAATTTGGTCACATGAAGGTGCAAGAGACAATATGTCGTGTCGCGATTATCAGTTGCAGTTGAGTATCGTTCGGTGGCCCATACGGTTTCCGAGCTTACTTTGTTGAGAAATCTTCTTACCGAACTTGGTGTGCCTCTCACCCACCACTCATGCGGTCCTCTACTATGATAATAAAACTGTTATTCATATCATTGAGAACCCTTCCATGAGTGCACCAGACATATTGAAGTTGATTGTCACTTCATTTGTGGAAATGCCAAGCTTCATTAGATGGATCTTCAGCATGTTTCCGCAACATCTCAAATCGTTGTTCTCATCAAAGCTTTGTTTGTTTCCAACATTGGAGTCTACAATATATAGCTCCCGCTTGTGGGAGAGTATAGAGGATAAGCGGTAAGATTTATTATATATTGGTTGTATATATTTTTATTCCCACCTTAGGTAAGGAGAAATATGCGACTCTCCATATATTTATAAATATTGTATAATATACTAATTTTCAAGTAAGGAAATAATATTGGAAAACCTTCTCACAAATCTAAGTTAAATGTCCGACATATCTCTCAAGTCCTCAATTGGACCATAAATAATATTGGAAAACCTTCTCACAAATCTACTCCGACATATCTCTCAAATCCTCAATTGGACCGTTGGTGCAAAAGTAGGATATGCTGAAGATAAAAAAGATAAAGATGAATCATATTTATCTTTCAGAATGACTACAGTTTTTAATCAGACAACTTTCACAATTTCATTTTCACTTGTGTATTGTCAGTTCAGTCGGGCTTGTTTATTTTTTATGTTTTTTTTTGCATCTTAATATTTACCATCACAGCTGTCTTAGAATTTGTGACCCATTGAGTAGCAACATTTCTCTATCACTTTTAGGTACATCTAAATGGTGACTGCATATGAAAGTCGTCATGCATCTCATAATAGAAACATCAATCGATTTTACTGACACTGAACTGCATTGACGCTTAGAATTTTATCTTTTCATTATAGATTGGCAATTAAAATTCTAATGCCTTCTGAAATATTGGAAAATTCTCTTAAACTTTGTTTGACTGAATAGTTTTATCTTTGTAATAGTTGTTTTCACTCCTTTCCTTTGCCATGGGATGCTAATAACTTCTCTTTCTTTATTTCTTTAATCTTGATTAGGTGAAAGACACAATTGAGGTTGATTTCAACGTTTCTCGCCATTTGGAAGTTGAGCTTGTGGCTAAAGATTGGAAATTGATGGTAATAACGGATGCTTGTAAATTGGATTAGATAGTTATAAGAAGGATATTTCCCCCATTGCTTGCATTTTCTGGCCAGTTTGATGAATGAGATTATCCTTATACTCATCATAATCGTTTGGGTTCTTTATGGATATATATTTTTCATTTCCATTCATTCCTTTCCAGCTTTCCTTAAAATCTTAATTTTAATTCATCATGTAACTTTTATTCATGTTCTTTTTTTGGTTTACCCTTGCCTATCATATTTGTTTTACGTACCTGC
Source organism: Dactylorhiza incarnata (assembly GCA_033032865.1). Classification (NCBI taxonomy): domain Eukaryota; kingdom Viridiplantae; phylum Streptophyta; class Magnoliopsida; order Asparagales; family Orchidaceae; genus Dactylorhiza; species Dactylorhiza incarnata. The sequence continues at coordinate 2,438,436 of JAWHQI010000316.1, forward strand.
CTTATTCTTGCATTTCCCATGATTATATATTGACGCAAGACGAATCTACAAGTGACCGACACAATGTCCCAACCCCATGAGTGTAAACAAGCACAGGAAAGCGCAAATAACACCACTAGCCAATTGAACTAGAAATGTGAATGTGTATGCACACAATTCGATGAACATGGTGCTCGCTAACCCTAACCCTAATGTGTTGCAAGTGAATTAATATGCAATTGCTTCGATGAGTGATTAATTAAGTGCCCGTTTGGTTAGACTTATTAGGTGCGGTGCTGATGAAACGCACCGCAATTTTAGGAAACATTTCCGTTTGGCGCGGCTTATCTCCCAATCGGCGTTTATTTACCTCCGCACTTTTCTTCTGCGACCCATCCGCGCAAATTTCCTGCGTTCAGCCGCAAAAGCACGCGCGCGTCCCCGTCTTCCCCCTAACCTAGCGCCAGCAGCTCCCCGATACCTCTCCTCTCTTCCTCGCTCGATCGCTCCCGACGGTGACTCCTCCCGGCGGCGAAACAAACAAGCCGGTCGATCGTTTCGCCTTCCACAGTTTATCGCAACCAGTCGACAGAGCCCAGATCTCGGAGATCTCCTCTTTGGTGTTCGCAATCCCTCGCCTGAAGCCATTCCCGACCTAACAGATCTCCCCTATCGCGCCGACTCGCTCGTTCCTCGCCTCCAGCCACCGGTATTGTTGCTCTCTCCTTCTCTCTAGCCACCGAAATCATGGAAACCCTCCTCTCACTTTTTTTCCTGTTTTTTTTCAGGTTTTACTGTGGTTTCCGATTGCTGCTCTGGTGGTGATTTCTTCATTCATAGTATACGAATCATTCCACTGTAAGAATAAAACCTGAATCGTTTTTGCAGTTCAGTTTTTTGATTTTTTCAGTTCAGATTTTTTATTTTTAATAAGGAGTTATGTGCTGTTTAATAAAACCTGACCCAACTTGTTGGTGTGTATGTGTATTATGTGTGTGTTGGTGTGTATGTGTGTGTATGTATGTGTATTATGTGTGTGTATGTATGTGTATATGTGTTGTTTGTTGTGTGTGTTTGTTGGTGTGTGTGTTGGTGTGTGTTGGTGTGTATGTGTGGTGTGTGTTGGTGTGTATGTATGTGTATTATGTATATATGTTGTTTGTTGTGTGTGTATGTATGTGTATATGTGTTGTTGTTTGTGTGTGTGTTGGTGTGATGTGTGTTGGTGTATATATGTGTGTTGGTGTGTATGTGTGGTGTGTGTTGGTGTGTATGTGTGGTGTGTGTTGGTGTGTATGTATGTGTATTATGTATATATGTTGTTTGTTGTGTGTGTATGTATGTGTATATGTGTTGTTGTTTGTGTGTGTGTTGGTGTGATGTGTGTGTTGGTGTATATATGTGTGTTGGTGTGTATGTGTGGTGTGTGTTGGTGTGTATGTGTGGTGTGTGTTGGTGTGTATGTGTGGTGTGTGTTGGTGTGTATGTATGTGTATTATGTATATATGTTGTTTGTTGTGTGTGTATGTATGTGTATATGTGTTGTTGTTTGTGTGTGTGTTGGTGTGATGTGTGTGTTGGTGTATATATGTGTGTTGGTGTGTATGTGTGGTGTGTGTTGGTGTGTGTTGGTGTGTGTTGGTGTGTATGTATGTGTATTATGTATATATGTTGTTTGTTGTGTGTATGTATGTGTATATGTGTTGTGTGTGTGTGTGTGTATGTGTTGTTGTTTGTATGTGTATATGTGTGTGCTGTTTGTGTGTGTGTGTGTTGGTGTGATGTGTGTATTGGTGTATATGTGTGTGTTGGTGTGTATGTGTGATGTGTATGTTGGTGTGTATGTGTGTCTACTCTGATGTGTGTGTGTTGGTGTATATGTGTATGTTGGTGTGTATGTGATGTGTATGTTGGTGTGTATGTGTGATGATGTGTATGTGTGATGTGTGTGTTGGTGTATATGTGTGTGTTGGTGTGTATGTGATGTGTATGTTGGTGTGTATGTGTGATGATGTGTATGTGTGATGTGTGTGTTGTTGTATATGTGTGTGTTGGTGTGTATGTGATGTGTATGTTGGTGTGTATGTGTGATGATGTGTTGGTGTGTATGTGTGATGTGTGTGTTGGTGTATATGTGTGTGTTGGTGTGTATGTGTATGTTGGTGTATATGTGTGTGTGTTGGTGTGTATGTGTGTGTTGGTGTGTATGTGTATGTTTGTCTTATTTCAATGCATGAATGTGTAACTTATTTTGTTTTTTAAGGATGGGCAAACCAAAAGAGGGTGGGGTGGTTGCTATGTGGGACACTTCAGATGTCTTGCTCTTCTGTGATTTATGTATTAAAGAGATAGAGCTTGGGAATCGACCTACCACACATTTTAATAAAGAGGGTTGGAGTAATCTGATGAAAAAATTTGAAAAACTGACTGGAAAAAAATATGATAAAGTCCAACTTAAGAATAAATGGGATCATTTGAAGAAGGAGTGGAAATTATGGACGGAGTTGAAACGTGGTGAGACCGGTTTGGGTTGGAATGCATCAAGAAAGACTATAGACGCCTCAGACGAGTGGTGGGACGAAAGATTGAAGGTATTTAGTAATTAAAATCATTGGTATTTCTTATTTAGTAGTTTAAATATTTCAATCTCTAATTTAAAACTCTTTATTTTATAGGTTGTCCCGTTGGCAAAGAAATTCAGATATGCCGGAATCCCCCCAGAGTTAGAGGATAAACTGAACTTGATGTTCAGTTCGGTTGTTGCTACAGGACATCATTTTTACTATTGAACTATGGATGTTATATTTTTTGTTTTGATGTGGACACTTTTATCTTTTTTCTGGTTGTGATGATAACACTATTTCATTGCATTATGTTTAATTACTTGATGTGGACATTATGGATATTATGAGATTTTAACTTGCTATTTCTGATGTTTTAATTCTTGATATTGCTTTTATTTAACAGAAAATGTCTAGTGATGAATCAGAGAATACCAGAGCAGAGCACGAGAAGCACGCGATCTTTAGAAGAAATAGTGTTATTGCCCATCATCAAAATGTGGTGGCAGCAATATGTTATATCTCCGAACACACCTCGTTGTTAAACCATCCAGTTCCATCCATGACTTCAAAGCAAACCGGCGATAAATGGGTCGGAGAGCTACTTCGTGGTACTCGAGTTAGATTTCATGACTCATTCATGATGAGTCAAGAAATTTTTATGGATCTCTTGCATGCTCTGGAAGAGAAGTGTGGTTTTCAGGGAACAAGAAGAACTGCAGCCAGAGAAGTTCTAGCATTGACAATATATATATTGTCTCATAATGAATCAATGAGAAAAACACGCGAGCGATTTCAGCACTCAACGGAGACAACTAGCAGATTTTTTGCTCAAGGTGTTCGCGCATTGTTGAAGTTAGCCGAGGAAGTGATTCAACCATCTGATAGGTCTTTCAGCTGCACTCCGCCAGAGATTATGTATGACAGGCGTTATATGCCTTTTTTTAAGGATTGCGTTGGGGCAATAGATGGAACACATGTCGACGCGTGCGTACCAGTGGGAGGTCAAGTTCCATATATTGGGAGAAAGGGCAGACCGACACAAAATGTCATGGCGGCTTGTGATTTCAATATGTGCTTCACTTTCGTTATGGCAGGTTGGGAGGGATCTGCGCACGATAGTCGCATATTCAATTATGCAATTACTGATCCTCGTTATACGTTCCCTCATCCACCTCAAGGTAAATAGTAAAAATTCAGTTCATATAATTATTACTTTAAAAAATATATCAATTTTTAAACATTTTATAATATTTTTCAGGAAAATATTACTTGGTTGATGCTGGCTATCCTCTGCAAAAAGGATATTTAAAACCATATCCAGATACAAGGTATCATCTGCCAGACTTTGCCCGTGGTGGACGTCGCGCAGAAGGACGTCGAGAGATGTTCAATCATGCGCATTCATCGCTTAGAAGTGTGATAGAACGATCTTTCGGTGTATGGAAGAAGAAGTGGGCCATACTGCGAGATATGCCGAGCTTTCGCTTTGACAAACAGGCAGATATTGTGATGGCCACAATGACTTTACATAATTTCATTCGCCGGCATCCTTCGCGTTTGGATTTTGATTTCAGTGAGTCCGAGCAGAGGGGTCGAGATGATGGAGTGGCTACACAAGAGCGACAAGATACATGCCCTGACACTGCAGGTGGTGTAGAGGAGATGATCGCGCTACGTGATAGTATAGCGGATCAGTTGTATGAATCTAGATCGTAGGAGATATCATGACATATGGTTCATGTGGACATTATTTTTTTGTATTTGATATTATATGTTGGAAAATATATTTATTTTTCATATATTTGGTGAGAAAAAAAAATTCACTCAAAACTCCGTTTTGTTTCCAAACAATATTTCCAAAACTCCGTTTTACAAACTCCATTTTCTAGAATCAGCAACTTTTCATCCAAACAGTTTTTTAGCAAAACTCCGTTTTCCAGAATCAGCACTTTTTCTATCAGCAGCTTTCCATCAACAGCTTTCCATCAGCAACAGCCCAACCAAACAGAGCCTAAGTGACAAGAGTAGAACTCACACTAAACAAACGTAATTGTTATAAGTGATTCAAATTAAGTTAGGAGGTAATATTTGCATACGAAAAAGAGCACACATAAATAAAGTGCAAAGCATATTGTTCATACATGCCTATTGAGAGAAAGTGTGTTGAAGATTTAAAGCTAGAAATCGCTAAGCAATAACGACTCACGTTTGCACTATGTAAATAAATTTGAAATTAAGACTCATCGAGTACTTGGATCCAATGTGGAAAGGATGGTAATGACTATGATGGGTACCCTGGGGAAAGTTGATGATGTATGGAGGCTATAAAAGATGGCTATTTGGAGGCTGAAGTGGAAGGAGAGACTGATGGTAGTGGCGGTAAGGGCCGTGGGAGTGTTTTCCTGTACCTGAAAGGGGAGGGATGGTGCTTGGCTGTAAGGACAACGATTTATTGAGGTTGAGAGTGGAAGTGGGTGGCTGGAATGAGGTGTGTGAGGAGCGTGGCTGCTGGGAGGGACGATTAGTGACGGTTGACTGAAGAGGGGGGTGCTGGGGAAGAGGGGTTGTTGGTGGCCGGATGGGAAGCTGGGAGGAATGTGGGTGTCACAACTAGAAGAGGAGGATCTAGGTGGGGGAATAAAGGAAGACGGTTGGCGGGGCTCCTAGACGAGCGTTGTAGGAAGACTGATGTAGGGCAGACTACGTGAAGGTGCGACAATTTGCAACCGTAGGTGAAGTGTCGGGGAAACAACTCGACCACCCTATGTTACTACATGCAACACACAAGATCCAACGGAGAAACTAACACCAAGTAATATAAGGTAAAATTCCAAGCAATAATATAAGCGACGCAATTTATTTCTTGTAAACCATGTAACGCCCCGGTCTACTGTGGGTGCGTTACAGGTCTGCAGACCAGTGACCCCAATCCATCTCCACGGGTCTGATCGGCCGCATCCGCTAATTCCAGTGGCGGGTTGTGGAGGCCGGGGCTTGAACTCCAGACCTCCTGGATAAGGGAGCTCTAAACTGGTCCTCATCACCAACTGACCTGCACTTTTTATGCAACGCCCCTGTTTACTGTGGGTGCGCTACATGTCTACAGACCAGTGACCCCAACCCATCTCCACGGATCTGATTGGCCGCAACCGCTAATTCCAGTGGCGGTTGTTGAGGCCGAGATTTGAACTCTAGACCTCATGGATAAGGGAGCTCTAAACTGCTCCTCATCACCAATTGAGCTGTTCAGTTGGTGATGAGGACCAGTTTAGAGCTCCCTTATCCAGGAGGACTGGGGTTCAAATCCCAACCTCAACAAGCCGCCACTAGAATTAGCGGCTGCGACCAATCAGATCCGTGGAGATGGGTTGGGGTCACTGGTCTGCAGACCTGTAGCGCACCCACAGTTGATCGGGGCGTTACAAACCAAGCAAGCTTAGACTTTTCTCCACGTGGAGGGCCAAAACAAGAATGCACGGAGAATAGATCCTGCAAATCACTAGAATAATCCAAAGCAACGACCACGATACTATAGATTCAGGTAAACATGAAATCACATGATCATAAATCAATACTGAAGAAAATATTCCATACAACAAAAATAATACTCACAAAGTAAGGGGAGGCCGTAGCGCGGAGATCCGATGATACAAGGCGAGTGGTGGATGTCTGGAGGTGGAGGAGGCAACCCAATGGCTGGAATCGACCCACTGTTGGCGGGGAAATGTTGGAGTTAGGGATGGGAAGAGAAGGTGCTGGGATGGGGGTTTTTGGAGGAGTAACTGGGGCGGGCAGGCTGCTAGCCAATTGATCCAGGGAGGGGAAAGTGGAGATTAGAGGGGCTTTGGTTCGTAGGTTGTTGGAGATGCTTATGCGATTGGAAAAAAGACACAGGAACAGTCCAGTAACAGGAGATCGGGTTGCTGAATGAGGCTACATGCCTTAGGCGGGATTGCTGGAAGGTTAGTGATCGTTTGTAAGAGGATTTTATTAGGGGAAAACAAGGAGCCTTCTTTGGGGGTGTTGTTAGGGTGGATGTGAGGGTGTTTTTTTTATATCGGGTGCATTCTTTTCATGGCGTCAAGGCGTACCAAGGCGAGCGCCGGGCGCCTTGACGCTTAGGCGACAAGGCGGGTCCACCTAGGTGACAATAAGGCGAGCAAATGCAAGGCGACAATTAATTAAAAAAAAAACAAATGAAGACTATAGACAACGGTTATTATAATAACCGCTGTCTATAGTGATTGTCAGGGGACTATAGACAGCGATTATTATAATAACCGCTGTCTACAGGACTATAGACACCGGTTATTATAATAACCGCTATCTATAGTCCCCTGACAGTCACTATAGACAGCGGTTATTATATAATAACCGCTGTCTATAGTCCCCCGGTAGTCACTATAGATAGCGGTTATTATAATAACCGCTGTCTATAGTCCCCTGACAGTCACTATAGACATCAGTTATTATAATAACCGCTGTCTATAGTCCCAGTTTTTTTTACAAGTCTGAAAGAGAATTTACCAACACTGCCAGAAGTCATTCAGCATTCAGATATACATGTTTTTTTCATTAATACTGTAACGGCCCCACTATTCGGCTACCGCTACAATTTACATATTCATTATCTTTTATCAGATAAACATCAGAGGCGCCAGGTAGAAACATTCAGTGAATAAAATATAATGCTAGAGTACAAAAAGGAAATTGCAGGATAATTAAAACATTTCATTTCATTTCAAACTGATGAAGTACAAAGGTAGGCAAACTAAACAACTCCGAAACTGAGATGTTCGTTTCGTTAAAGTTTGGTGGAAAGGGCATACCGAGCATGAGGCAACTTGGGAAAAAGAAGAAGTAATGAGAGATCTCTTCCCTCAACTTTTTGATGTAAATTCAGATTGAAGATTTCCGCGGACGAAAATCCAATAAGGAGGGGAGAATTGTGACGCCGACGACGAGGTACGAATATTTATGAATAATGTTCTATTATGTACGAACGATATGCGTGCATTGAAACAACGATAATAGAACATAAATATGTGACGTACGCAATTTGTTTACGTAATCCCGAAATGAAATTGAATAATGATAAAGAATAACATAAAATGATGGGCTGCCAATAGCTGGAATGGGCTGTGATTAGCAAATAGGCTTAAACCCGTCTACATTAAGCGTGACTCACGCTCGTGCGCGTCAGCAAGGGGGCAGCCGGGTCTCGATAAGGGGATAACTCAAGCCCGATACCTCATTTTCCTCTCCCAGACCTCTGCGAGACTGACGATAGACGCACGACAGGCGCTCGGCGTCGGAAGCTCCAGGCAGCCCAAATCTCGGTTGTTTTTCGTGATTTCTTCTCCTATCAAGAGGTAATCCCTTCCTCTTCACTCCTCTGTAGTCATATGTGAAGTTTTGCATGGATTTGAAGTATCAAATTTCTAGGGTTTGAGTTTTTTAGGCCGTTTTCACTTCCTTTTCATGTCAAAAGTTTCTGAAAGGGATTCTTATGCGTTTATTGGTGTTAGTCCATGATTTCAAGTGATAGGAATGAAACCCTAGTTATGATAATGTGATTTCAGCGATGTTAAACCTTCCTAGTGTTGATTAAATTGCTCCTCCTATGTTCTAGCCCTCATTTTGGAGCAATACCCTTCCAAAGAAATTAGGGCAGCACTTTGACTTGGGATTTTGATGGCTTTTTCACCTTCTAAATTATGATGAGGCTTGAGGGTGTTGTTCCCCCACTTCTTTGGTGAACAACCCTTTGTTTACCATTTAGGGCAGCCAACATAAATGATTTATTTGACCTAATTAGGTCAAATGGAACCCACCTAGAATGCAAAGTAATTTAGGTGACTCCTCTTATAGGTGATGGCATCTCAAGGAGGCGGGAAACGTAATGACGATGCTGGACGGGACCCACGTAAAGGGAAAGCCGTGGTGAGTTTTTATTTCCCTAATTTCTGTTGCTTAGTTTGATTGGTATTATTTCCTTCTACTTATAATGAAATAAAGTTGTATGTAAGGAAAAAGGAAAAAGCAAGTAAATAAGAAAAGTGAACAAAGCATTGATGCTAACTATAATGGGCTATGTTAAGGATGTACCCAACTAGTGAAGGTGAATGTCCTCCCAATATGAAATGTAATGAAAAACAAACGTGCGAATATGACAAGACACGTAAAGGAATTATATGTGTGCGAATATGAAAAGGCACACAGATAAATAAAGCGCGCTATGTAAATACATGAAATGAAGAACAATGTATCCTTAACAGTGCCCCTTAAAGAAAATGAAATGAGATAAAATATCCAACGTGTCATGAATACAATTGTATATAGTTAAAAAGGAAATGTAAAATAGCAACGTGAACGAGAAATGATAGGATAAAAAGTAAAGTGCACGCTAAAATGAAATGATTTAAGATCCAACGATGCACTAAAAAATTATCATAAGAATATAAGGGGGGAAAATAAGAATTCGCTTAGTCTTTTGACTAATTAGAAAATGCAACTAAACAGGTCAAAGAAGAGGCCATCCCAGCAACCAGTAATCCCCGTCCGCCATGTTCTCCTCGCCAACAAAAGAAGTATCGTCTCTGGGTAGAAGTGTCTACCGCAGTCTTCGAAGTTCTGGACGCTCATCGGGAGAGATGCAGAGACCCCGAGTGCCCTCATGAAGAATTCCAGTTTTATTTTATGTAGTAAGTAGTGTAGGTATATGTATATGGTAGTGTACTCTGATGAGTTTTTGGGCTGAGTCAGCCTTGTATATTATGCTACACTTTTGTGATAAGTCCTTCTTTTGCCAATCGACAATCTTGTATGGCTCGGTTGGGCTTGATAAATCAGCTTCAATTTGTATGTGCTCAGAAGGAACTATTGTATCAGGATCAGCTATATATTTTCTCAGGGAAGATACGTGAAATACATCATGAAGATTCTGAAAGTTACCAGATAAGGCCAAGCGATAGGCCACCTCTCCAACCCTTTCAGTGATTGGGAATGGCCCCACATACCTTGGACTAAGCTTTCCAATTCGACGTATTCGTGAAACTCCTTTGAAAGGTTTTATCTTCAGACAGACCATGTCACCCACATTAAATTCTACTCTTCGATGTCTGGCGTTGTAATACTTTTGCTGTCTGTCTTGAGCTATTTTCAACCTTTCTCGAACAATTGCAATTTTATCATACGTCTTATCATCTTTTTCCTTTTAAAATAATTTTTGCTCACCATCTTCGGCCCAGCTTAGAGGAGTTCGACACCTCCGTCCATACAAAGCTTCAAATGGTGTCATTTGGATACTTGATTGATAACTATTATTATAAGAAAATTCCACCAATGATAGGTATTTTTCCCATGATCCTTTTAGATCGAGTACGACCATTTTCAAGGGATCTTCTAACATTTGAATAGTTCGCTCGGATTGACCATCCGTTTGCGGGTGAAAAGCAGTGCTAAACAATAATCTAGTTCCCAACTTTTTCTGTACTAACTTCCAAGTATCAGATGTAAAACGCCCATCTCTATCAGAGATTATAGATCGGGGAATTCCATGGTATTTCACAATCACATCAATGTACTGGTCGACTAACCTTTGAACTGGTCCGTCTTTCTTCATGGGAATAAAATGTGCCACTTTTGTGAGTCGATCAATAATCACCCAAATACCATTGTTCCCAGGTTTATTCCTCGGTAATCCCATAACAAAGTCCATAGCTATATCATCTCATTTCCACTCCGGAATAGGTAAGGGTTGTAAATATCCGCCAGGCTTTTGATGTTCTGCCTTCACAACTTGACAAGTGTGGCATTTGGCAATATATTTAATTACATTCGTTTTCATCCCTGGCCACCAATATTCTTGCTTTAGGTCGTGATACATTTTTGTTCTTCCAGGATGAATCGAGTAAGTCGTGTTATGTGCTTCATAAAGCATCTCTGCTCGAAGTGCATTAACATTCGGAATACACAACCTCTCATTCATAAATAATAACCCATTTCCTCCACAAATGCCGTTGACTTGCCACTTACTTTTTCCCGAATTTCCACAAATATGGGATCTTGATTCATGGCTTTTCGTACCCTTTCTTTAATTGGATGCTCCACTATCAACTGATAAAGTTGACCTCGAGTTTGGAAGGTAGTTATACACGTCAACAATTCTAATTTTTGTAGTTCGCGCTGTAACTCCTTCTGCTCGGTTAATGGTACGATCATGGTTGCCAAACTTTTTCTGCTTAACGCATCGGCTACGACATTAGCTTTACCTGGATGGTACTTAATGTCCACATCGTAATCTTTAATTAATTCTAACCATCGCCTTTGACGTAAATTTATTTCCTTCTGAGAGAAGATATATTTGAGGCTTTTGTGATCCGTGAAAATCTCACACTGAGCACCATATAGATAATGTCGCCAGATTTTTAGTGCAAACACGACCGCTGCTAATTCCAAGTCACGAGTCGGGTAATTTCGTTTGGGTTCCTTCAACTGTCTTGAAGCATATGCTATGACTTTCCCCCTTTGCATTAATACGCATCCAAGACCTTTCAGAGATGCGTCACTATAGATTTGAAAATCGTCAATTCCATATGACATTACTAACACTGGTGCTGTCGTCAATCTTTCTTTTAATTCACTAAATGCATCTTGACATTCACCAGTCCAACAGAAAGGAACATTCTTTCGAGTTAAGGTAGTCAGTGGTAGCGCAATTTTTGAGAAATCTTTTACGAATTTCCGATAATAACCTGCCAATCCCAGAAAACTCCGAATTTCTGTAACAGTAGTTGGTCTTGGCCAATTCAGAATTGCTTCTACTTTGGCTGGGTCTACAGATAACCCATGCTTTGTCACAACGTGACCCAAGAAAGAGACCTCATTCAACCAAAAATCACATTTGGAGAACTTTGCATATAAGGTGTGATGTTTTAATGTTTGCAACACAATCCTTAAGTGTTCTGCATGTTCACCCTTATCCTTTGAATATATCAGAATATCATCGATAAATACAATAAAAAAACTTATCGAGGAATTTTTTGAATACTCTGTTCATTAAGGCTTCGTTTGGGGGGACTTATTTTCACCGGTCAAGCGGTTACGACCGCATGAACCGGGCCTTCCATAAAAACAGCTGGTGCATTTGTTAATCCAAAGGGCATTACTACGAACTCAAAATGTCCGTATCTGGTACTAAATGCAGTTTTGTAGACATCTTCTTCCTTAATTCTCACTTGGTGATAACCTGCCCGGAGGTCAATTTTTGAGAATACTTTTGCATTCACCAATTGATCGAATAAATCATCGATACGCGGTAGGGGGTACTGATTTCGAATTGTTAACTTATTCAACTCTCGATAGTAGACGCATAAACGCAATGAACCATCTTTCTTTTTAACAAAAAGCACTGGGGTTCCCCACGGCGATGTACTTGGGCGTATAAAATTTTTATCCAACAACTCTTGTAATTGACTTTTCAACTCTGCCAATTCCTTAGGAGCCATTCGATATGGTGCTTTCGCTACAGGTGCAGCTCCTTCCACTAGATTGATGGTGAACTCAACCTCTCTTGCAGGAGGTATTCCTGGTAATTCTTCCGGGAATACTTCAAGAAATTCACACACCACAGGAACTGTACTCGGTTCACACGTCACTGTACTATTCCCTTTAATCATTACTAACATCGCTTCACAACCTTTCCTTATTTTCTTCATTGCCTTCATTGACGAGATCATAATCTTTGAGACTTCACTCATGCCTTTAAATATACACGGTGTCTGATCTGATAATTTAAGTGTAATTTCTTTCTTTTTGCAATTGAGAACATGGCGGACGGGGATTACTGGTTGCTGGGATGACCTCTTCTTTGACCTGTTTAGTTGCATTTTCTAATTAGTCAAAAGACTAAGTGAATTCTTATTTTCCCCCTTATATTCTTATGATAATTTTTTAGTGCATCATTGGATCTTAAATCATTTCTTTTTAGCGTGCACTTTACTTTTTATCCTATCATTTCTCGTTCACGTTGCTATTTTACATTTCCTTTTTAACTGCATACAATTGTATTCATGACACGTTGGATATTTTATCCCATTTCATTTTTTTTACTGGGCACTATTAAGGATACATTGTTCTTCATTTCATGTATTTATATAGCGCGCTTTATTTATCTGTGTGCCTTTTCATATTCGCACACATATAAATCCTTTACGTGCCTTGTCATATTCGCACGTTTGTTTTTCATTTCATTTCATATTGGGAGGACATTCACCCCACCTCCACTAGTTGGGTACATCCTTAACATAACCCATTATAGTTAGCATCAATGCTGTTCACTTTTCTTATTACTTGCTTTTTCCTTTTTCCTTACATACAACTTTATTTCATGTTAAGTAGAAAGAAATAATACCAATCAAACTAAGCATCAGAAATTAGGGAAATAAAAACTCACCGCGGCTTTCCCTTTACGTGGGTCCCGCCCAGCATCGTCATTACGTTTCCCGCCTCCTTGAGATGCCATCACCTATAAGAGGAGTCACCTAATTACTTTGCATTCTAGGTGGGTTCCATTTGACCTAATTAGGTCAAATAAATCACTTATGTTGGCTGCCCTAAATGGTAAATAAAGGGTTGTTCACCAAAGAAGTGAGGGAACAACACCCTCAAGCCTCATCATAATTTAGAAGGTGAAAAAGCCATCAAAATCCCAAGTCAAAGTGCTGTCCTAATTTCTTTGGAAGGGTATTGCTCCAAAATGAGGGCTAGAACATATGTGGAGCAATTTAATCAACACTAGGAAGGTTTAACATCGCTGAAATCACATTATCATAACTAGGGTTTCATTCCTATCACTTGAAATCATGGACTAACACCAATAAACGCATAAGAATCCCTTTCAGAAACTTTTGACATGAAAAGGAAGTGAAAACGGCCTAAAAAACTAAAACCCTAGAAATTTGATACTTCAAATCCATGCAAAACTTCACATATGACTACAGAGGAGTGAAGAGGAAGGGATTACCTCTTGATAGGAGAAGAAATCACGAAAAAGAACCGAGATTTGGGCTGCCTGGAGCTTCCGACGCCGAGCGCCTGCCGTGCGTCTATCGTCGGTCTCGCAGAGGTCTGGGAGAGGAAAATGAGGTATTGGGCTTGAGTTATCCCCTTATCGAGACCCGACTGCCCCCTTGCTGACACGCACGAGCGTGAGTCACGCTTAATGTAGACGGGTTTAAGCCTATTTGCTAATCACAACCCATTCCAGTTATTGGCAGCCCATCATTTTATGTTATTCTTTATCATTATTCAATTTCATTACGTAAACAAATTGCGTACGTCACATATTTATGTTCTATTATCGTTGCTTCAATGCACGCATATCGTTCGTACATAATAGAACATTATTCATAAATATTCGTACCTCGTCGCCGACGTCACAAATGCATCCAAAATGAACAATCACACATTGGTTAATCATTATTAATATAAATATTCATAAATGAACAACCAACATGAATCATTATTAATATAAATCACTTTCCAATTTTTTATAAGTATTATACCACACATTGAAGAATAGTGACATGAACAATCACACATTGAGGAATATCAATTAGTAAAATATGTAAATTCTGAATCAAATATAATCAATATATTCAGAATCAATATATTCAGATTTCAGAATCAATATATATAATGACAATCACAACAATTTCACTCAATACCAAAATGTTATCATCATATACTGATACACACTAATATTAATAATTTTTTAGATCAAATAAAATTATCATCTAGTAAATCGTCATTGGCATTGCATGAGTTTAGTTTGTTTGAGGTACTCGTCATTTGCTCATAATTATCAACAATATCTTCATCATCATTTGCAACGCTAATATGATCTAGATCTTCATCCCCTTCAACTATTAGTTCAAGATTAGCTGGAGCTCCACTTCGTAAATTTCGATCCCCAGTCCCAATAGCTCTCTCTACAGCTTCCCATGTGAGATCATCATCATCATAATCTAAAGCTTCCTCCGGTTGGTTCATCATCCACTCACTACTCCAATCTAGCTCATCAAGCACTAAATGATTGTAATTTCTTTCTTTTTCACGTTTTTTTTGGAATCGTGCTTGTAGACGACGATTGTATTGGATGTATACAAGATCATTAAGTCTTTGATGCTCCAATCTATTTCTTTTCTTTGTGTGAATCTGAATCAAGATAGTTGCAAACTTGTTATTTGTTAGTAGATAAAACTAGTTCAATTTTAAATTAAATATTTGTATACTTACAAACTCAAAAGTACTGCAGTTGCGCTCACAACTAGAAGAAGAATAAAATAAGCCAAGTATGCGCAATGCTACCTTTGTAAGATCAACATTCAGTCCTCCATGTGCACCCCACCAATCTATTATTTATTTAAGATAAAAATAAATTAGTATAACATATAAGTAGTTTAAGAAAAAATAAAAACGTAATCAATACTTACTTGGATTTAAGGTGGTTCGTTGCCTAATAGCCATAGGCTTTCCAAAACTATTTCGAGATGCTTTATAGTTAGTGTCTTGCTCTGCAATCTTGTCTTGCAATTGTTGATCGGGCACTAGTCTTGCAATAACATCATTGAAAGCATCTTGAAATTTCCAAGTATCATCATGATGTTTTTCCTCATATTCAAAATATTTGTTTGGATTTAGAAACAAAGCCGCCCTATACAACTGTTGCTTCATTTGATTTGTCCACCTATTTTGAACAATGTCAATAATTTTTTTATATAATCTTTCTTTATTATCAAAATGATCTTTGATCTTTTGTTTGACTTCTTCCATTGCCACATATGCTTCAGGCATAGCTGACCTTTCATCTCCATCTACTAATCGCAAAACGGCTATTAATGGCTTTCCTCCTTTTAGGCAATCTCTTACTCCATTCCAAAAAACAGTTGAAAGTATTGCTTCAACAACTTGTTTTCCGGCTTCGATTTTTGCCAAATTAGCAGCATTCCATGAAGGCGACACAAAGATTAATTTCAACTTCTCCTCACGCTTAAGTACACTTTGTAGAGTAAGGAATGATATTGCAAATCTAGTCACTGAATGCCGGACTAGATCACCACCTATAGTAGTCCTTACTGCATCAAGTAAACGAGTGTGCCTGTAAATGAAATTTGTCATCATCCTTGCCTTTTTTATCACCACTTTGTTTTGCTATAGCTTGCCTATATCTTCTAGCATGAGATCAATGCAATGAGCTGCACAAGGAGTCCAGAATATTGTGGGCCTTCTCTCCATTAAAATTTTACCATCTGCCTTATAATTGGAGGCATTGTCAGTCACTACCAGCATAACTTTGCCTACACATACACAAGTAGTTCATACAGTTCTATTTCTACAAAAGTATGAAGTAGTAACACATACACAATTACACAAGTAGTTCATTCTTCAATCTTTATACAGTTCTATTTCTAGTTTTCTACAAAAGTATGAAGTAATACACTAACACATACACAATTACACAATTACATTTGATTAACAATAAAACAAAATATGTTTCAAACTTTCAATCATGTTTCATGTTGCACAATAATTGATTATATAATCACAAATCTGATTTCGCATATTATCAATTTTCTCATGCGAAAATTCAGTCACTCCATCATAGATCTGCAATAAAAACAAAAATATTTGTTAAAATAAATTCAACATAATTATTATCATGTATGATGTATGATATATCAAACTATATGCAGTTAACTTACCCTTGATGGCATTGTCGTACTCCTAAGAACATCAACTATGTCAATCATGTAGCACATGATATAATACTCACATTGAATACTATCTGGTTGTTTAGGACACTAAATAAATAAACAAATAGTAAACATTAGAATTTAGAATTGTAAATACTAAAAAAATTATATAACATATACTCATATAGGCTATAGCTTACCGGCTTCCACCGTAAAAACTTTGATTTTTGAAAACTGAATTTTCCGATCCTTTGCCAAATCCTTCAATGCACTTCATAAAATATAAAAAAATATTAGTTTACAGCCGAATCTAAATTTCAAATAGAGAAATAACTAATTAATAAACTTACAGTGTAATGACATTTTTAAGATCGGCACGAATGTCATTATTTATATGATCAAACCAATAAATTGTATTTTTACTGTATTCAAAAATCGCCAACATCCAATGTTCTCTATGTAACAAATAAAATTATTAATAAGTAATAACTTAATTAGAATAAAAAATAGCAAGGATTATTGATACTTACTCTCTATGATATGTCAAAAATAATAAAGAATCCGATTGGAGTTGAGTAAGCCTATTTTTTAGATCTTGTACTCGTGATTTAATATGCTCCTTGGCAAACTTATCATTAAAAGCAAAAATAGATGTCGAATTATGAAAAGATACATTTATTGTGTATCTAAACTTCCTTAGTTGTGAATCTATGTACCTGTAAAAAAATATGTAAATTTATAATCAATATATATATTAATTAAAAATCTTAGGTTTGTAATATTTGATAATCATTACTCACCCAATACATGATAATGTGATGTTAACTCCAATTTTTTGCATATTAAGAAAATCATACAACAATGAAACTTCAAAGTATGTACATGTTGAGTCTTCAGTCCCAAATACATTTGGATGTAATACCAGAGTTATTATTTTTTCCTGTCTCTCCATCGTAGTAATGAAGTTGGGTAACATGACAATGACATCATTTGTATCCTGTGGAATTAAAAATAATTTGTATTTCGGGCACAAATATTAATTACATAAATATCAAAAATAATAATTATAAATTTATAATACCGAAGACGGTAAACACCCATGTGATGTTTCAGGCTGATGTGATGTTTCAGGCCCATGTGAGGCTAATACAAGTGCCTGCTGGCAAACCAAAAATAACAAGTTAACAACATAATTATTATGTACCTGCTCGACAAAAAGATAGCATGAGTGCATGACATTTCATAAAAGTATAAATAATTAAACATTAATACATAATAATACCTGAGACATGTTTTGAGAAGTTTCAGTTCTAGCACCAAACATGCGCATAAGTTCATCAATTTGATTTTTCATACTAGCCATCTCTGCTTGATGCGCTTGTTGTTGTTGGTTGAGTTGGCTCTGAAAGGTCTGCTAATATTGTTGTTGTTGGTAGAGTTGGCTCGCATAGGCTTGATGCTCTTGTTGTTGTTCTTGCCTCCATAACTCTTGTTGCTGACTCAATCTTTCTTGAACAATAGATTCCACATCTTCAATACGAGCTACTGTTCTCTCACTCTGCTTATCATTCTTGAAAAAACTTGTAATTGTGGAAAACTTGCCACCAACTCTTACTCTGCCCGGATGTTCCTTGCCTAAAACAGATGCAAAGATGTCATCTCTTCCCTGTGACACTGTTGCAGCAGTCTGGGACTCTTGGCTCGAGACCTCATCCTAAGCGAAATCAATAAATATTAATGCAAATGATGAAATGAAAATTTACAAATGATGAAATGATAATTTAAACATACAATTTTAGCTGCCAAATCAACTGCATCTTGACTAATGTATTTACCAGTCTTTCTTTTGTGACCGGCTTTTCATAGCTCCGCACGTGAAATTGGTGCATTTGCACCTTATTCAATCTTGACAATAAAATACAAATAAATTATCATTTAAATTATTGAGAAAATCAATTTTTAAAACAAAATATATGAGAGAGAAGTAGAGAACTAAATACTAATACCATACTTTTTTATAATCCAGAATAACCCATTCTGGAAGTAGTATGAAACGACTTTTGTGCTTTTGCTCTCTATGTATTAACTTTGTTTTTCTCCTACACAAATAAATATTTGTTAATACTTAGAGTAGAATGCTTACAAAGTTAGTAGATGCTATAAAACATTGAGTTTATTAAGAACACATAACCATAGATTTCGAAGTGGTGCGATTGTCGACAAAAACTTTCTAATCTTCCGGAGCTATAAAATTATACTTGACATGAACATTGTAACGATGCTCCAAATCAACATCCTTTACGTAAGTGACATTAAGTTTGGATTTCCACGACCTCCAACTTTCACCCATGCTCTTCATTAATTCATGGCGAACACCATCAACATTATCAAAATAATACTGAAAAATAGACAATATTAATTAATAATTAATAATTAACTAAAAAACACAGATATCAAATCACTAATAACAAAATTATGTACATTTACTTCTTCCCATATTCGATCTTTAATTTCTTTATCAACTTCCTTCCATCTAGCACATGTAATTGGAACATAAATCCTCACAAAAGAACCAATTAAACTCATCAATTTATTAGACTGAGGCCCGAGAATAATGTGGCCATCATCATTAACAGAAATAAAAAGTTTCTTCCCCTCTGCTCTAAGCTTATTCAATCTCATCATTTTAGTGAAACCTCTTGTTGACTTTGATGAAGATCCTTTATCAGCCATTTTCCTGTAATAAGAAAACCCTAAAAAAACCCTAAACCATCCAAAAAACCTAAACAAAATTCATAAAAAATCGACATGATATTAAGGTACTACCAGTATACCACAAATTAAGTCAATCACACATATAAATAAAGAACTATAGAAGCAGTAAGAACTAAGAAGTAGGAAAATATGAAATGACCATTCAACTTAGAAATTATATGAGCAAGAAAAAAAACGTAAAAACGAACCAGAGGAAAATGTCGACTTGTTAAGGTAAAATCGCCTTTAGGGTTTTCACACAGAGAAGCAGCGATCCAACGACGGTAAAAAGTAAAATGTCGAGGTAAAATCAAATGTTTATATTAACCGCTGTCTATTGTATGGTTCCGTGTACAATAGACAGCGATTTTTGTATAAACCGCTGTCTATGCTAGTATAGACAGCGGTTTATATATAAACCGCTGTCTATTCCCCTATTTAAAAAAAAAAATAAGGCGTCCGTCGCCTTGTTTTCAATCGGGCGACTGGACGCCTAGGCGACGCCATGATAAGAATGATCGGGTGTGGGGGGCTTAGGATACAGGCAGGAAAACAACAGTTTTCCAGGACTGTAGTAGCGAACAGTGATTGGGTTTGCGGACCAGAAATGATGGCTGTTCGGGGCTGCAACAAGGGGCGGGGGAGGGGGGGGGGGTGAGGATTGGACTGGGACGTCGATG
The DNA here is from genome assembly GCA_033032865.1 of Dactylorhiza incarnata. Lineage (NCBI taxonomy): Eukaryota > Viridiplantae > Streptophyta > Magnoliopsida > Asparagales > Orchidaceae > Dactylorhiza > Dactylorhiza incarnata. The sequence goes on from JAWHQI010000316.1 coordinate 2,458,170, forward strand.
GGGACTCCCGAGAGGGGAAAAGTTACCGCTATGGATGGGGGATACAAAAGGGGAACGAGGAAATACTTAGGAGTTCTCATCTGGGCCTCACAGATTTTGGGAATGCGCTTCTCCAAAATCTGCAATGAGGATGGTGGTTGCCCTCTTACTTCTATTTATAATAATACAACATTAGGGCACCCTGACATCAATGAATATGAGTGGATGAGAGTGTCAAGTGTCCGATCTTACTTAATAATCACTGAAAATAATAAAGTAATATATGGAAAAACATGTAAACAAAGATTCGGACGCATCCGCGGAGTCGGATATCTAATCCAGAGATGCGAAGTATGACAGGTGGCCAATTGGCCCCGAACGGGCTTAAAACTCGTGCTTCACCGCGGGTTTGCGTCGTCGATCCCCATTCTTCTCCCCGACTTGAAAGAATTCATCTTTTGATGAATGGAGATCGAAATCCTCTCGGTGTATGTCAGTAATATCGATGCGGTCCATCGGGGGTCGTCCAAGTATCGTCGATGATGGGGCATCCTCTCCTATGGGTACTTCAAGTTATGGCTGACAAGAGAAGGTGCTGGGATGGGGGTGAGGAGTAACTGGGGCGGGTAGACTGTTGGCCAATTGATCCAGGGAGGGGAAAGTGGGGGATTAGAGGGGCTTTGGTTCGTAGGTTGCTGGAGATGCTTATGGGCTTGAAAAAAAGGCACGGGAATACTTTAGTAACAGGAGATCGGGCTGTTGGCAATATAAAAAAACTCCCCTCCCAGCCACCCTCACAACACCCCCAAAAAAGGATGCCTGTGTTTCCCCACAGTAGTTTCCCGCGAGGTCAACCCCTTTGTAGGTTAGGTTCTTAGTCGATACAGCGCTCGCCAGCAAGCTCTCGATGTTCGCATTCGTTGAAGAATCATTAACTGGACTGTGGACATCGGCGGGGGGCTCCCGAAAGGGAAAAAGTTGCGGTTATGGATGGGGGATACAAAATGGGAGCATGGAAATACCTACGAGTCCTCACCTAGGGCCTTATAGAGTCGTCACCGTGAGAGGATTGCCGGATTCCGGGAATGCTCTTCTCCAAAATCTGCAATGAGGATGGTGGCTGCCCCCTTACTCATATTTATAATAATACAACCTTACGACACCCTGACATCAACGACTATGTTTGGCCAGAGTGTCAAGTGTCTGATCTCACTAAATAATGATTGAAAATAATAATGAAATATATAAAAAATATGTAAACAAAAATCCGTACGCTTCCGCAGAGCCGGATCGTCTATCCGAAGCTGCTAAGTATGACAGGTGGCCAATCGGCCCTGAACATGCCCAAAACTCGTGCTCCACCACTGGTTTGCGCCGTCGATCCCATCAAAGACACAACATGGGATGGGGCCTGGGAGGTCAACAACCGTAGGTGAGTGTTGGATGGGGATAACGAGAGCTAGCTTCAGCACCCGTGGTGGCAGAGGGTGATTCACAGGCATCAAGTGGGCCTGTACGTGTCTATTCTCGTAGGAGACATTGATCGGTTCAGCTGGATGATTCAAGTTTGAAATCGTGTCTGGAGCGACGGTTTGATATTTCTTATGTATTCTCTTTTATTTATTAGTATTTTATTTAGTAAAATCGGAGAACCATCGTGAATGTTCAATCATAACCGTTCAAGATGGTTACCCTAGGCATGCCTTGTTATAAATATGGAAGGGGTGATTTTTAAGGGCATTTAGATTTTGGAGACATTCTTCTCATGATCTGACGATCTCTCATGGTGCCGACTCTACAAAACCTCAAGGTGATGAATCCTTCGTGTGTTCTCTTTCCCTCCCTTGTTTATCTCTCTTCCCCGCCCTTCCTAGCCTCAAATCCTCCAACCACCATCACCTTAGTAGTTGTCCTTCGTCTTCCCTCCAAAACAACCACTACCTGCCCTAATCCGTCTTGTCCTGCATCCAGCCGACCGCTTGAACCATCCGCCAGCCCTTGCATTCCCACTTGCACTCTCTCGGTGGCCACCACAAGTATCTGCCCATCCCATAAGTCCTCGCCAACACTCTACAGACTACTTTTCTCCCTTTACCCGCACCATACACACATACAACAACCGACAACCCTCCTAAGCCATACCTAACCCCTCCACCCCCATACAGCCCAAACCGAGCCTCCATCTAACATCCCTATCCTTTCCCCTCCATAAAACAACCACTTTCACCTCTCTGGGTCGTCACCGTCGCTCCTCCAACCATTGGATCTCCGCTCCTTCTCATACGACCCTCACTCTTGAATTTTTATTGCTTGGTGTTATGGGCATAGGCTGGTCTCTATTATGCCATAAATTATGTATCTTCATTATTGTCATGTCGTGTCTTTATTATTGTCTTCTAAGAATTTAATGATGAGTCATTAAGATGTAGTTGTTATGAGTTAGTGATTGTCATTAAAAGTCATGTAAGCAAATTTAAAGGTAAGCTGTGTGTTGGATGAGCCTCCAAGAATTTAGTGCATTCCTCTTGTCTTTGTATGAGATTGTGGTAGCCCTCTCTCCGAGCACACCCCGTCCTCCTCATTCGTCACCCCCCGCCTCCGGCTGCTCCTCCGACGATTGCGACGTTCTTTGGGTTAGCCCCTAGCACTTGGTTTCATTGCTCATCAACATTATTGTACGAACTTGATTCCTTATATTTCTATGGATGTCTTGCTGTGCTAGTATGCTTGTTCTATGACTAACCGTGATTTGCATGATCTATTCGCTTGCGCATATTAACATCCCTCCCATCAAAGGAAAGCCCAGCATGCTTGCGTGTTTTAAATTATCTGAATACTACTTGGTGCTAGGTGCATAACGTTTATCCTTTTGTTTTCTATTTACAATTTACTGTTGTATCACTCCCTGCATGCATACATCATCCTGAGGTTAGACAAGATTAATTCCCCGACTCTGCATCTAGGGCTTGCATTGTTAGGGGTCATTTTGATATCCTTACCTTGCTCACCCAATCTATAAAATAGTAATTTATCTGCAACAAATTACTATTTTCATACCTTACAGAAGAAATATTTAAGGATGTATTAACCAACGCATAAATATTGAGCTTCTAAATTTAGCTATTACTGTTCCATTATAACCAAACAACGTTTTGCCATGTTGAAACAATCACGATTCATGAATCGGGTGAAAATACTGAACTAGGGCATATACATCAAAACAGGAGTCAGGATATGAAATTACTTAAATTTGGAGAAATAGGCTGTATACAACGTACTAAATTAACTGGTTATTTCACACCATCCATAACTTGTGTGTTATTTATTATTGATAGAGCATGCTTAGCGAAAGGAGAAAGATTTGCGGTGTGGAAATGAAGCAATTGGTAGAGGAAAAACTAGAATAAAGTGATGGAAGGGGTCAAAAAGAGGCGAAAGAATTCGTAAGGGGAAGAAAACAAGCTAATAGAAGTGGAAAAAGATACCGAGGAAGAAGGGAACAACATCATCTCAATTTCAATGTTTATCAATCATTATCATTTCGACAAAGATGGATTCAAAATGTAAAGCCGTCCTATCACAGCTGATGCTCTGCACTGGCTCAAATCTTGAAATATAACATGTGAGTGAGAAAAAAATATCAGTATAATTTAAAATGTTGTGATATGACTGGTGGAAAGTAGAATTTTGGGAAAAATGGCAGCTGATGCTCTGCACTTTTTTTTAATATTTCCAAAAAATGCATTATAATAATTGAACTCTTTAGAAGAATCTGTTGTATGATTGGTAGCCTAAAATCAATGACCCGCTCACTAGGAGACCGAGTACTAGGCATAAATGGTACTCGGTGGAGACATCTTATGCTTCAACCATCTTCTTATAATCTGACATTCTTCAATTGGAAGACCACCGAGCTGTATCCAAAGGAGTACTTCCAAATGACATGGAAGCATCAATAAAATATGCAATAGAATGGAAGCTTGGAATTTGAAAGCCCACAGTACGACCCTCATGGCTTCAAACCCATCTTCAATGATTGCTCCTTGTACTCCAAGGACAAACATGAACCTTGTATACAATTTTTCTTGTGTTTAGGGTTATGACAGTAGTCGTAAAAACATCAACAATGCCTGACGTTAATTGTAGTGTCCATAGCTGCAGTCTAGTGGAAAAGAAGTCTAGACAATGGAAGTTGTAGAAAGGTACTTCTTCGAGAGAAGGAGCTCAATGATCAGAAGAGGAGAAGCGCGGTTTTAAAAATGTCAACCGCGATTGGCAAATGTCAGTGACGAATGAAGCTCTCATCCACTGAAGATGATCTTAGCCATGGAAGAAGCTTCACCTTTCAACTGAAGGGCTAACTTGCATTGAATTACTTGTTGATCACAAAAAAAGTCGACGAAGTGTCGTCTATCACAGAAATTGTGGAAGCAATCAGTGACACAAAGGAAACATGGACAGCTTAAGTGAAGAGCAGCCGTCAAATGAGGCATTTGACATAGCTCAACCCAGCACACATAGAATCTCAATGAAAGAAAATAACTCAACGTTAGGAGGGCAGAAACTACAAACAGTGTGCAGGACAAACATATTACTTACGAGAAGCTGTTTCTAATACCAAGTTGAAAACAAGCACATGCTGGAGTACCAGAGTTGGAGAGGAAGAAGTCCTGAAAGCTCTCATTGTTTGGAGGCCTGCCCATCTCCCTCATTCATGTCTTCTTTTTTGCCCTATTCTCTTGCTCTGATCCATATAACAAATGGCTGAACCAGACTGCTGAACCATACCACTGAACCTGGCTCTCTTGATAATAATTTTTGTGGAGCACTGACACGTCACATACTTTCTGTGCAGATAATCGGCTATGCTATAACAGCATTGTTGTGCATCCTTGTCAGATCCTAAAATATCCTTCTGAACTTTGCATGTTACATGCCATATACTAATTTAAGTATGAATACTTCTCTTGTTTACACCTACCCACCAACCTTTTTATATAAAATCTACTCTATTTCCATACTTGGTTTCTCTTCACTCGTGGAAATGGATATTTCTTGTGCTGTAGGAGCCATCACATATTGCCATTAAGCTAAGTTGCTCTGCCCTTCGTATATTACATGGAATAAATATTAATATAAAGCTAATACTTCAACACTCCCCCTCAAGCTGGAGGGAAAAACTCCAGCTTGAAGACATCATAAAAAATGTAATGGTGGTAGGCTAATTGGGACAAAACAATAGATGAGCCATCGGGGGAAATTCTAAACCGGGGAATCAAGTCGGAGACATAGCCACACACGACGTAGACCCACACACAACGCAGGTCCCACACACGACGTTGACTCGCTGGAAAGAAATCAACAAACGGGTGACCGGGGATACCCCCACACGATACAACCCGTTGGATAGAAAGGTCAACCAACAAAGACCATACCACACCTACCCAACAATTAAGAAAAATTAGGGAGACACAAACAACATACGAAATAAGCCTGGAGGCCGTGTGTGACTAGGACGAGAGTCGGGAAAATGTCATCCGAGACGCCTTCGTGACATACACTCCCCCTCTCGTGGGACACGTGCATGAAGTCATTTAACACACAATAGACTAAGACGACTAAAGACACAAAAAACGACAAAAACTACCACAAAACTGCAACATCGGCGAGAGATCAGCGTCCCGGAAGGGGGGGGGGGGAGCTGTAAGCGTTTGTAATCATAAAAAAAGGTGAGGGCAGCGGCGGATCCGGAGCAGCCAGGGACAACTCTGCCATTAAAAAGTAGATCTGGAGGCTGACATCAAAAAAATGAAGCGCAGGAGATGGCCAGAACAGCAGAGGAATCATCGGCAGGAACGACCAAGTAAGGATTAGCGTCTGCAAGCAGAGGGAGCCGCATCGTCAACTGGAGAGCAGCAACACAGATCTTCTACGGGAGAAGAAGCTCCACCGACAGCGGGAGAAGAAGCTCAACAAGATCTGCGATGCAGTCGTTGAGGAGATCAGCCGACGCAGTCGATGACGGGCGGGATGTATTCGACGGAAGTAGCACAGGAGCACGATGAAACCAGAGGAAACCGGGCCCTTCGTCGACGAGATCGTCGAGGGGAGAGGCCGCTTCCTTCGACGAAATCCAAAAACGATCTTGTTGACGGGAGCGAAAGCGTGACCGCACGACGTGATCGAGAGCAGAATGTGATTTGAGAAAGAGGCGGAATCGAGAGAGGAAGCCACTAAGAAATTTAGGTCTTCACCAATTTAGGGCGCCAAAATTTCAGGGAGGAGTCAATTCCTGCTCTGATACCATGTTAAAATAAGAGAAAGAAAATATTTGATGCATTATGTTCTTCCACAATGGGGTTAATAAATAGGACTTACATGAACACAAACTCAAAACTACGGCGTGGGACTAAATCCCTAATACTTCTAAAGACTATTACATGGAATAAATATTAATATAAAGCTAATACTTCAACAATTATGTATTTTGTCATGTAGTGATTTTGATACGACTACGGCGAGTGCTTGTCTCCCGATTGTATTTGTGGTTCCCTTATTGCAATGCAAGTTATTTTGTTCTCGATTTTGATACGACTACGACATATCAACTTGTGACAATATAAAGTTATTTAATTGGCCTCAACCTCAAGTCTTGAGCATTTTGGTTGGTTGTTTACCTCTTTTCAACAAATTTAAAGTAACTGCATAAATGGACTTATAAATTAGCGTTTACTCACAATTGAAATAAATGGTGAAGAAGGATTCATGAACCTGTTCTCAAATAGATGAAATAACGCTAATAATGCTGGGCAATTTTAACATATTATAACCTCTGACCTTATTTCAGATTCTCCATTATTTGGGCTTAGATCATGCTGGGCATATTGGCGGCCGTCACAGGTAAATATCTACTATTCCTCTTGAGATTTTAACCCGGATCAATGTTGACGTGTACCTAACAATTTCTCTTGAGAACCTCAACCTGAAATTCAGTTCTTTGATGGCTTCTAAGCTGAAGGAAATGGATGATACTATTAGATTGATTCACACACACAACCTTCTGAAGGGAGATGAATATGGAAGACGCACACTTTTGGTTTGTATCCAACAACTTGAATATTTTCTTGGTTTATTGAAATGGAGGATTGTACCTTAGCTTTTGGAAGTTATTACTTTTCTACTAGTACACTGAAACCTTATGAAGTAAGAACTTGTCCCTCTTATCAATATTCAGTTTAATGAAGATAAAGGGGAATGACATTTTGTTCTGAAGATACAACCAGAATTAATACTCCAGGTTGTGAATGACTGTTGCCAACTGTTTTGGTGCCTAAATTGGAAAAATGTTTATGTTGAAAATTTACTGTGTTCCAATTTTTTTGGAATATATAGAGATGCTGCCGTGTCACCTTGAGGTCACGGGTTCGAGTCCTGGAAGCAGCGTCTTGCAAAAATGCAGGGTAAGGTTTGCCTACATTTCACCCTTTTGGTGGGACCCTTCCACGGATGCTCGCTGCGTGGGGATGCTTTATGCACCGGGCTGCCCTTTTTTTTATAGAGAAATCATTTACTCACAAGGGGGATGTATAGTTTACCATTTTTCTGTAGCATCAGCGAGCATCACGAGTGCTCAGAAGTCCATAAGAACATTTTGAAAGAAGTTATTGCAGTAAACATAAGAGAATTCTAAATTGATTTTATGGGCACTTTGTTTGGAATAAAATGGCAAAGAAGTTTATGTTACGGATATCATAGACCCACGCTGGGGGATTACGTACAAGCGCCGCAACTCGGCGCACACCGCTTAGGATTTATCTTTGATGTCCGCTTGTATCTTTATTTCAGCATTTTTGGTATTTTTATGTTGTTTGAACCTTAGTCCGGTTGGGTCTCCAACCCATATGGGTGAGAGCATGCTTGCTTGGGAGGATTATGAAATCAATTTACTCTTATCTCTCTCTCTATATATATTTTCCCGTCCAAGCCCTAACCCGTACCCGACGCTACGATCCCGCCTACCACGCGCCGCACCCCGCTACCCGCAAGCTCCAGATCGACCGAGCTTCCCCGACGCCAACCTTCTCCCTCGCCACCTCCTCCGTCGCTCTCCCTCCGACGAGATAGGGTCGAGGGGTTCTCACAAGAGTCACGCCGATCCTCTCCGGGATTTCCCCTTCCTCCTCCTCGCACTAGGGCTCAGAAGAGGGCCCATAACACCTCGGTATCAGAGGCCTCCTCCTCCGCCGCTGCTCCACTGCCCTCTACGCCAACAACCACCGCTTCTGCCGCCGCCGATGCTGAGCTTCCGCCCCGCCACAGCTCCTGCATTGCCCGGATCGGGCCTTCCGCCGCACAATCGGGGCTCGTCAGTCCTATTGGGGGCTTCCGCAGCCGGTCTCCCGCTGCTATCGGGTAGCACATGCATTTTGCCCACTCCTCCTTCCTTTTTTTCCCCGCTAGGATCTTCCCCATGGACGACGACACTCCCGGCTGCCTCATTTTGGCCCAGATCCCAAACAATAAAACCTTCATTGAGGCCCTTCGGCCGGAAGGCTCCCCTCCAGCTCCACGTGCCGCTTCAGGCTCATCGCAAACGGTTAACGAATTTCTCCCACCGCAAAATGACGGCGGAAGTTTTCCCTGTTTTCTGAAAATTGATTTTCCGCTTTTTGACGGTCGGGAAGACCCCCTCACGTGACTCACACGCTGCGAACAGTTCTTTGAAACCCAACGTACTCCGGAAGAGGATTGGATTGGTGTGGCTTCCTTCCATCTCATGGGTTCCGCACACCTCTGGTTCTCGCAGCTACGCCGTGAACGTCCGAACCTGGTGTGGGAGGACTTTAAGTCGCAGTGCACCCTCCGATTTGGTCCTCCCATTCGCGGGAATCCTATTGGCGACCTCATCTCCCACCGACAGACGGGTTCCATTGATGACTACATCGAGAGGTTTCAGGTGCTCCTCTCCTGTACCTCATCCGTACCAGCGACACATCAGGTGCCTTTCTTCACTGCGGGCTTTCACGAGCGACTTCGCCTGGACGTTGAGCTACAGTCTCCTTAGGACCTCTCCACAGTCATGAGCTTATCCTGCGTTTTCAAGAAACGCTTGATGATGGACCGTTCGTATTTGGCTCGTTGATCTGGCGAGGGGCACTCCAGGGGTTTTGGCCCTTCTACTCCCCCGACTAGCACATGAGCCGACAAGGGAAAAGAGGGAGACCGGCCATCCACCATTCAACGACTTTCCACTTACGAGATGGCAGACCGCCGGGCCAAGGGCCTCTGTTTCAATTGTGACGAGTCTTTCACTCAGGGACATCCTTGCAAGCGTCTTTTCTGGCTTGAGGTGGAGGACCCCCTGACGAGGACATTGGGGACGAGGACCCGGGCGATCCCGAGCTTTCTATTCATGCTATGACAGGACCCCTGTCTGGGCCCTGGGGATACGATTCAGATACAGATTTCGGTGGCGGGCCAGCCGCTGATCGCTCTCATGGACTCGGGCAGTACGCACAATTTTCTTAGTGACCTCACTGCGCGACATCTTCACCTGCCGGTCACATCCCGTCCGAGCCTACGAGTTTTAGTTGCCAACGACATGGCTATGACTTGCACTGGAGTCTGTCGCGCGGTGCCTATTGTAGTGGAGAGTTACCATTCCTACGTGGACTTCTATGTGATCGCCCTACGGGGTTTTGAGGCAGTGTTGGCTCCGCAGGTTGGGGCTACTTTTGTGGGATTTTTATACACTGACGATGACGGACAGGTTTTTCTCACTTGTGCTGACCAGACAGAGCCCTCTGACCTCGAGGCACTCTTACAGGAGTACCAAGACCCTACCACCGCCCCAACGGGACTTCCTCCCTTGCGGCGCCAGAATCACCGCATTTGTCTCCTGCCCGAGATGGCTCCCGTAGTTCACCCCTACCGCTATCCATTCAGCCAGAAGGAAGAGATTGAGCGACAGTGCGCCGCTATGTTGCAACAGGGCATCATCCGCCACAACGTATCCCCCTTCTCATCTCCAGTCTTGTTGGTCAACAAGAAGGCGACACATGGCGCTTCTGCATCGATTACCGCGAGCTGAATGCGTGGACGATGAAGGACAAGTTTCGTATTCCAGTCCTGGAGGAGCTATTGGACGAGTTACACGGCACCCGCTTCTTCTCCAAACTGGACCCGTGCTCCGGGTACCATCAGGTGTGCATGACCCCCGAGGATGTGGAGAAGACCGCTTTCCGCACCCACCATGGCCACTTTGAGTTCCTCGTGATGCCCTTCGGGCTCACCAACGCCCCCTCCACCTTCCAGGCCCTCATGAATGAGGTATTTCACGACCTTTTACGTCGTTGTGTGCTTGTTTTCTTTGACGACATTTTGGTCTACAATGCGACATGGGAGTCCCATCTGGACCACCTCCGAGCAGTTTTTCAGTTAGTCCGGACTCACAAATTGTTTTTGAAGCGTACCAAATGTTCATTTGGGACGGACAGAGTCTCATACTTAGGTCATGTGGTTGATAGTATTGGGGTGTCCGCTGACCCCCTCAAGATTCAGAGCGTGACAGATTGGCCTCTTCCCCGGTCCTAGCGGGAACTCTGGGGTTTTCTCGGCTTGGCGGGTTACTATCGGCGATTTATCGAGGGGTACAACATTATTGCAGCGCCACTGTTTGCCCTCTTGAAGAGACAGTACTTTGCATGGGAGGACTCAGCGACGACGACTTTTCGTGCGCTTCAGCAAGCCCTCGTCTCAGCTCCAGTTCTGCGCCTACCAGTCTTCGACTAGGAGTTCCAGGTGGAGTGCGATGCCTCCAGCCAGGGGTGCGGTGCTGTGCTCCAACAGGAGCGCCACCCAATTACATATTTCAGTTGTCGTCATGGGCGGACCTACATAGGGTCGAGTGTGGGCGGCCGCCCACACTCAATTCTAAACAGCTATTTGATGTTTTTCTTATAGTGTGTATCAACAAATATATAATATTAAAAATATTACACAAAGACGTAGTTGCCTTTGTAGTCAGTTGGTGGAGTGCATGTTTTTTATCCATGTGGTCTTGAGTTCTAATCCTAGAGATGATATATTCAAAGTTTTATTTTTTTATAAACAAACTCATTATTATGATATTGTTTAATTTTTTTTATAAACAAACTCATTATTCTGACATTGTTCAAAAATTATTTTTTATAAACAAATTCGTCGCTATGTTTAAATTTTTATTTTTGTTATAAACAAATTAATTATTATGTTATTGTTTAAAAATTTATTTTTTATAAGTAAATTCATTGCTAAGTTCTTGTTTAAAGTTTACTTTTTATAAACAAGTTAATTAATATGTTGCTTATTAATGTTTTTTTAATAAATAAGTTTATTTTTATGTTGTTGTATAGAACTTTTTTTTTTATAAATAAGTAGTGTAGATTTTGAATAATTTGTAAAAAAGATTTTGTGCTTCGCCCGTATGAGTAAAACTCTTGCGTCCGCCACTGGTCGTCGTACCGCTCCTCATCATCAGATTCAAGCTTATGAGCAGGAGCTGATTGGACTAGCCAAGACTGTCCAACATTGGCAGCCGTACTTGCGGGGGCAACCTTTTCCGATTCGCACCTATCATTTCAGTCTTAAGTACCTCTTGGAGCAGCGCCTCACCACATCCCCACAACAACGTTGGATCAACAAACTTTTGGGTTTTGACTTTCGTGTGGAGTACAAGGCTGGGGCCTTGACCGAGCATCCGACGCTCTCTCCCGCCGCGATCACGATGAAGGATCCTTATTGGCCATCTCTTTTACGACTTTCCACTTCAACACCGCCTGTGGACAGAGATTCAGGACACTCTGACTCTTCAGGAGCTCCTTCTCCGCATTGAAGAGGGTAGTTTGCCCTCACATTGGACAGTTCGGGACGGGCTCATCCTATACAAGGATTGGCTCTATCTTTCAGACACTTCCCCCTTGATTCTGGAGATTTTGGCAGGAATCCACGACGCCACACATGAAAGGGTTCATAAGACCCTTCAGCGGATTCGGGCCGAGTTCTTTTGGAAGGGCCTCAAAAGGCAGGTCTAGGAGTTCATCGCCCTTTGCCCCACCCTCCAACGTAGCAAGTCCGACCAGCTCTTACCAGTCGGGCTGCTTCAGCCCATCCCCATCCCGACACAGATATGGGCAGATATTTCCATGGATTTCATTGAGGGATTACCGACTTCGAGGGGCTATTCCATCATCTTCGTGGTCGTCGATCGCTTGTCCAAGGGCGCTCACTTCATGACGATGAGTCGCCCTAATGTCGGGGACGTAGTGGCACACATCTTCTTCGACCAGGTGTTCCGATTATATGGCATCCCAGAGAGTATCGTGTCCGACAGGGACAAGGTTTTCACCTCCCTCTTCTGGCATGAGTTATTCGCCTTATGCGACACGAAGTTGGCACTCTCGTCGGCATACCACCCGCAATCTGACGGGCAGACAGAGGTGGTTAACAGGACACTGGAGATGTACCTGCGCTGTATTACGAGGGACCGCCCCAAGGATTGGGCACGATGGCTTCCGTGGGTGGAGTACTGCTACAACACTTCCTACCATTCAGCTCTACAGACCACCCCCTTCCGGCTAGTCTATGGTCATGATCCACCTCCCCTCCTCACTTATATCAGCGCGCCCGCCCGCTCACCTGCTGTTGACACGAAGCTGTCTATTCCGGATCAGATCCTCTCCTTAGCCCGTGAGAGGCTCCTTCAGGCTCAGGCCCGTATGGAGACCGCCTACAACCGGGGACACCGCGAGCTGTTCTTCGCACCGGGGGATTGGGTATGGCTTAAACGTCGTCCTTATCGTCAGACGACCATAGCGCCGAGTTCATACAACAAGCTGGGGCCCAAGTTCTATGGGTTGTTCCTGATCTCAGAGCGATCGGTGAGGTGGCATATCGTCTGTAACTTCCGGCCGATGCCCGGATCCACGACGTGTTCCACGTTTCTCAACTCAAGCCGTTCGTGGGAGTACCACCTTTAGAGCCTTTGGTCCACCTGCCTCCACAGCTCCAGGACAAGCTTGGGGACGAGCTTGATGACGACGTGGGCAGAGATATTACGGATGTCCGGACCCACGCTGGTGGATTACGTACAAGCGCCGCAACTCGGCGCACACCGCTTAGGATTTATCTTTGATGTCCGCTTGTATCTTTATTTCAGCATTTTTGGTATTTTTATGTTGTTTGAACCTTGGTCCGGTTGGGTCTCCAACCCATATGGGTGGGAGCATGCTTGCTTGGGAGGATTATGAATTCAATTTACTCTTATCTCTCTCTCTCTCTCTCTCTCTAATTCTCTCTCTCTCTCTCTCTCTCTCTCTCTCTCTCTCTCTCTCTCTCTCTCTCTCTCTCTCTCTATTTTCCCGTCCAAGCCCTAACCCGCACTCGACGCTACGATCCCGCCTACCGCGCGCCGCACCCCGCTGCTCGCAAGCTCCAGATCAACAGAGCTTCCCCGACGCCGACCTTCTCCCTCACCACCTCCTCTGTCGCTCTCCCTCCGGCGAGATAGGGTCGAGGGGTTCTCGTAAGAGTTACGCCGATCCTCTCCGGGATTTCCCCCTTCCTCCTCCTCGCACTAAGGCTCAGAAGAGGGCCCATAACAGTTTATCGATGTATTTCATGTGATTCTTTTACTGGAAATTAATTTAAAGCTTATGTTTTCGACAGAAGCCCTCATGAAGAAAGAGATTATTCCCCTAGAGCTTGTCCAGTACCAACTGTACAATACAATGACTCAAAATGCATCTCCTTCGCCCACGCGCGTCTACCTGGCGCTTTTTGCCGCCGCCTTGCATGCAAGCGAACGAAGCGCTATTGGCGGCAATGAATAGCTCACTGAGTGATGATTGATGCAGTCAGTCAGTGCCCTCGATTCAGATAGAAGGATCATGGCGCCCCGGAACCATGACATCCAGCAGCAGCATCTCCTTGCGTGCAAGAGACTTCTATGCCGGCCGTCACGGAGTGGGTTAATTCGTTCTTACAGTCACGGTTACCCGACCCGGCACGTAGCTCGCAAAGGTACCTGGGGCGCGACCTTCTCGATCGAATCAACTCTATGCCGCAGAACCTCTCTTTTCATGTGTTAAGCATGAACCTCTTTTGAATCAAAAGCAAAGACCACGAACAGCCGTTCCCATTGCACGGTCTACTGCTGGCGGGTAACTCTACCGCCAGCAAAGACGACGATCCTCTATCAGTACGACGCTCTGTTGCTATCACGACGCGTTAACTCTACCGCTGGCGGTAGCTTCTGCATATTTGGAAACAACTTCAAGAAGGAAATATCGTTAAGAAAGGAATGTCGACGGGACTCAGATATAACAAGTTCTACCGCGGCGCGTTAAGGCTAACGCCCGACGGTAACTTATGGAAGTCCTGCCATCATGTTGCTGATTGGGGAGCAAAAGAGGAAGGAGATCCGACGACTAGGAAAGATATATCGCCGACGCGACGCGTTAGGATTACCGCGGCTCGGTAGGAGGGGCTGCAAATTTTGGAGCAAGAATGTTGCCTAAGATGACTCAATCTGTGTGCCAGCCTATTGCCTAAAGAGGCTACCGCCCGGCGGTAGCGCTACTGCTGGCGCTAGGATCCGAGTCTATTTAAAGAGCGGTCCTCCTTTTAGCGGTTCTGAAAAACGACGAATCAAAAGCTACAACTCCTGAACTTTCGTGAGAGTCTCCTCCTTGCAGCCAAGAGAACTCCATCAACGCTCGTGAACGCTAAGAAGACGGATCGATCACGCCTACATCGTCTTCAAGTTCAAAATTTTGAGGGAGTTTTTGATGTTTTAGTTTTTATTATTGATTGTAACTCCCATCTTTTGTCGGTAGAGAAATTCGCCCGTGGTTGGCGATTAGGGCCTTGCGATGACTAAGGAGAATTCACCGCGTGGGTGTGGCGACTAGGTCTAGGGTTAGATCTAGGGGCGACTCGAGGCCTCATCTGGGGAGAGATAGGCTAGAGCCAACCGGTTCTTGGGAGAAGGGTCGGTATAGAAAACCAAAAAGGTTTTTTACATTCGTCTCAATTCCAAGCGTCATTGAAATTAAGTTTTGTAATCATATTTAAAGCAATAATATTATCTTTTTCTCTAGGATTGACTTGTTATCTCTGATCTTTGAAATCTAAACGAAAATGGAGTTTTTTGTCACTAACGTCGAGCGGTAACTTTTACCGTTGGCGTTAGCAACAAAGTCTCCATCTCTCTTGCTTCGCGCAACACAGTTTCATAAAAAGTTTACATCATTGTCTTGACTGAAATATTTTCAGAATATATATTCAACTTATTTGTATAATTTCACCGAAGCTTTGAAAAGTTTTAAAATCGTTATTTACCCCCTCTAAGGGCGCTTACAGATCCAACAAGTGTTATCAGAGAGAGGTTATTCCAAAACGGTCTAACAACTATGCAAATATGCACTGCTCAAATGGATTATTGTTTCATAGGAACAATCATACGCATTGAAGTATATATTCTGATGCAAGCTATGCAAATGATAATGGATATCTAAAATCCACTCCTGGATTCTGCACATATGTCTGAGGAAATTTGGTCATATGAAAAAGCAAGAAACAAACAGTAGTGTTCAAGTCAAGTGTCGAAGCGGAATACATAAGTATAACTCAATCTACTTGTGAGTTGAAGTGGTTGAGAATTCTTCTAAAAGACTTAGAAAAATCTACAATTATCCTTTACCGATCTTTTGTGATAATAAAACTGCTATCTACATATCTAAAAATCAAGTGTTCCATGAATAAACAAAACATATTGAAGTTGATTGTCACATTATCGTAGAGTAAGTTATCAAAAAGCAAATGTGCACTCCGTTTATTTCTTTGGACAAAGAGTTGACCGCCGTCTTCACTAAACCAGTTTCTTCCACTTTTTTTCTGATATTTGTGTTAAGCTGAGAATGATCGATATAAATGCTCCGGTTTAAGGAGTGTTAAAGCCCAAGACAAAAAACCCATATAGTGACCCATTGTATTTTCCCTCCTTTTTATATTTAGTCTCACTTCTCAAAATGTACATTCTTCTCCTCATCTACTCTATATAAAGAGTGGGTAATAATTTAGGATTTTTGGAATAATATATTTAATATTTCAAATTCTCACATCTATGATTACTCATTCTTGAGAGCTTAAATGATGTCTCCTTGATCAACGTTGTGCTTTTTTCAAAGCTATTTGTAAGGCAAGTTCTTTTTGTCTTGTTATCGGGTTCACTTACTGAAAACTGATTTCTGCTTATTTCCTTATATTCAGGTCGTTGTTAGTGATCATGGAATGACAGAGAGAGGAAATCATGGAGGATCCTCATATGAGGAAACAGATTCCCTTGCTCTTTTTGTTGATCTGCGGGCTGAAAGTCCCACCTATGCACCCAGCATGGATACTGAAGTTTTTCAAGTAATAGTCAAATTCTGCACAATTTATTCACCCTCATGTAGAACTTTTTTTTTATCAAGGTAATATGTCTGGTTTAGTTTGTGCATTTAAGAATACAACCGTTGCACAATTTGTGGATTTCTCCCAGATGAACTAGTTCTAATAAAAAATACACATGTTCACCATTCAAGAGATATTTCTAAAGCTATTAACACGGTTAATGCTCTGGATGCTGAATGAAGGAAGCATGGTTATGTGCACATAAATCAAAATGGATTCTTGGGTCTGCCCTCTCTGATGTCTTTGATTTGAGGGCATGATTCCACAACAAACGTGACGGTATAGGGGGCCACTATTTCAGTGGTAATCTGTGAGCAGCCACTTTGTGCATTTATTGTCGAAGGTTCGGTCTTTCTCCTCTGAGAGAAGCCACTTTGTGCATAGGGCCAAAGGTTAGGTCTGTTTCCAATCTTCCCCCGCCCATACCCCCAATGATTGGGGACTATATGGGTTCTGTTGTTGTTGTGTATTAACACGGTTAAATTGACGTTGTCTATTATGTTAGCAAATGTTCACTTTCCTCAATTATGTAGTATCCCAGATATCTTAGTTAATATCCTAGAAATTCAACCATATAATTACTGCTAAAAATAGGATTTGTAGAAGACCTCACTTATGATGATGTAGACAGACATGAAACATATACAAGTGAATAACAACTAACCTAAACACTATTGCATTGTACTTATACGAAGCCACAAATAGTGGTACCCGACATGCAGTTGAATTGAATAAGAGTGTTTCGTATGCAGCAACCACACTTGATTGCAATTTGAATGCGCTGGAAAAGTTAGTGCAAAGCTAATAAACTCCGCAAATTTTGTAATCCATATGAGCGATGCTACAAACAAATATTTGCTAAAAATACATGTGTATTCGTACAATATAGGGAGATATGAAATCAAATATAAAAAACAAATATAAACACACACAGTAACCTTCCTCGCAGTGGAAGCGCCGTCTTAGATGGGTTGAGGTTATAGTGGTGAAGGGGTAGGTAGTGGATTGCAGTAAGCTCGGTGTGATTCGGTTTAGCTCCCCGGACACCACCAAGTATAATCAATGAATGTGCGTCCTTTACAGTGCATCAAAAATCTGGCGGTAGATCTGTTCGATTTCGCCATGATCCTGTGGTCCATAATAGTTGTAATGTCCTTGGGAAGTTAGTTTGCTACAGACAATGTTGAAAGCCATGTAGAAGGTATAAACCGCAGACGGGACGGAGGTTGAGTCTGACAACGAGGGTGTTGAGTATGGTATGTCAGACCGAGGGTCTAAATAACTAGGTGTCTCATAATATAAAATCAAATCCTCTATATTGAATACATAATGAACACACATATCCCTGGGAGTATCAAGTTCGTAAACATTTGATTCAATCTTTCTCAGGGTTGTATAATGCCCATTCGGCCAACTTTCAATTTCTTATCAGTTCCCTATAAGAATCTCGTATGTCGAATGAAACCATCACTCGATCACCTTTTTTGAATTTCTGCTCTCTTATGATTATCTACGCAAGCTTTGAATATTTCATTATTTATTGTAATCTTATGTTGGGTACTATCATACAAATCAAGCAAACAGTGAGCAAATGACCAGGACACGATTCAATAACATGTTGAATACTTGTTAGAGAGTGTAAGTCATCAAGAAGCTCATCGGGCAGGGTATTAGTTAATTCGCAGAGTGGGCGATGAACATCAAAATGAATTACCGAGACAACAACTCTGTTCAGGTGCAAGTGGGTGATGAACATCAAAATTAATTAATTCTAGACTCTCGAATCTTGCTCGTGAATTGATTCATAGACATGCTGTGAAGAGACTTTGAGGATCTTGTATTCATGGATGAGTTTTTCATTTGACTATAGTACTTTTACGACTATTATCATAAAATATGTATGTGTTTGATTGCCCACAACATCTGAAATCAGGACTTCCTAAAAGCATGGGTGACATCCATGGTAAGAGCTTCATAACAAATACTATCTGAAATATTGCATGATCGATCAGTACACGACACCGCTGCGCGGCTTGTATCTTTGTTCTGTCAACCCAAATGACCCGACAGGGGTTGGCAAGAGGCTCAACTTTCATTTTCATACACTTAAGACCCTTTGTTCTTCCATATTGCACAACTTTCACTTTTAATGAGAAGCTTGCAGACACCACCCTCACTTGAAAACAAGTGTAAAATAATGCAGTGTGTCTCTGATCCTCTAATTTGTGTATACAACATGGGTCTCCCTACGACTAGCTTGAGGGTTCTATCAACATCACTTTCCCAACTTTCCTCTACAGGGGTACAACAATATCCTCCTTAGTCCGCTTTCTCTGGTCATGGTCGGGCTCAGTCCCATTGTCTAGAGTGGATTCCTCGTAAGGCACTAGATCACTACATGTCATCTACCGTATCATCTATAATACTGAATTCCACCAGGACCCGATGATCTTGTAGCTGGGGCATTCCCTTTCATGCATGCGAAACATGATTAGGCTCAACAGTGCCCCCAATTTAGGGAGGCTTCCTAAATCCTAATAAAAATTCTTCACTTATGAGGCAGCTCAATTCAATCTCGTAAACCTTAGATACTGCTCCTACTCGAGGGGAGTTGAAATATCTGCTCGATAGACTATATGGTAGGGGATCAACTCTTGCCATAGATTGGAACAAAGTCCAACCTGAAATCGGGGAGCAGTCATAATGAGCTTCTCCAGATGTCGATCCTCACCACTAACTCGCCCAATTGAGTGATAACCGGGAGAAGTTAGAATCCCCGGTCGTAGGGCATATAATTGACCAAGGAGCTGACTTATGTATGGACCTGAGTCACACTTTTCTTTTAACTTTTTCTTCATTTATGCCCATTGAGAAATGGCCGAAGACCCTCACTGTTTGTGAGTATCTATAATCTAGTTCAATAGATCTTTGTTTGACCATGAACCTTACTCGACAATCACTTGTCATCTCGTACCAGTCAAAATAGCGATCCATATCTAGAAGACAATCAGTAAATGTGTTTGGGTCTAGCTTACCATCTAAGGACACATCTATTCTGACTATACCAGTGATGTCATTCTCTATATGGTGACCTCCTCTACGAGGCTCTTGAGTCATCATAATAATTTTCCTTACCATATTCGAA
This sequence comes from Dactylorhiza incarnata, assembly GCA_033032865.1. Taxonomy (NCBI): domain Eukaryota; kingdom Viridiplantae; phylum Streptophyta; class Magnoliopsida; order Asparagales; family Orchidaceae; genus Dactylorhiza; species Dactylorhiza incarnata. The sequence continues at coordinate 2,477,785 of JAWHQI010000316.1, forward strand.
TCGTGTTGGAGGGTCAACATGATCCATACTTAAAGGTGTTTAAGGATGATGATAATCCACATGATGGTATCCAGTCTATGTTTGAACTCGGTCATAAATGGGATTAGGATCCTCTAATGGTTGGTTGGCTGGTTGTGTGTGGGTGTGTTGGGGGTGGTCGTGTGTGTGTGTGTGGGGGGGGGGGGGGGGGGGAGGGGGCTTGAGTCGTAGGATTACTAAAGGTATGGCCACAGTGATCAACCACGATCTTTTCCTAATCGCTCAGTTTGGGGTCTAGTGGGGTCTCACCAAGGCGTGGTGTCCTCACCCGAATTTCTAGGTTCTAACTCGTCGAGTCTTGTGGTCAAAGCACTCAATTGGATACCTAGATCGTCTAATAGGAGTTTCTGAAATCTGGCATTCATTGTTTATGTATTAGAACAAGGCGTCAGAGTTTTAAGGTTATTGAGACTTTCCATTGATCTTCTATAGGATTTTAACGAGCGTATCCGTAAACCCGAGGCTCTAATATCAAATCTCGTGCATGATAATTGATGGAGATCGCAACACACACTGACCTACACGACGATGAGATCGCAACACACACTGACCTACACGACGATCATAGTCGTCCATTTTATGCGGATCGACGATCCGAGAATTTGAGTTATTTTTTGTATTTTTTGAATTTTTATTTCATCTATTTTGAGGGTCTTCATGATCAGAGATTCATGACCGTTCATGATACCCCCATAGTCTATAAATAGAGATAGATAGTTCAATTGGAAGGCATTGAAAGTTGGAGTAAAGAAGAAATTACTCCTTTTGATTACCCGGTGCCGAAGCCGGAAATCCAAATGCGAAGCTTGGAAGTTATCTTCTCCTCATCCCCTCCAGCTATCCTAGCCGGCCACCCCTCCTCCACCTTCCTTGGCCGGCCCCCCTTTCTCCCCACCTCCACGAGCCGACAACCCCCTTTCCCTCCCACCACCACCACCCTCCGACAACCCAAAAATCTGCCCTCCAACCACCGGCCGACCACCCACAATTCCCCTCCCCAAACACCACCAAAACAGCCCCCTTTCCCCTCCAAATCCCCTCCTTTTCCGGTCTCCGACGATCACCAAAAAACCTTCCCCAGCCACCTCCGACGAACCTCTACCATCACCCTTCAAGTTTCCTTCATTTTCAGCTTTTCGGCGATCCCCGGAAAACACCTCCCGTCACCACCACCACCGGCCACCTCTCCGGCGACCACCTCCGGCCAGACACCACCCCACCTCCACATAACCGCCATAACTACCTCCCACTAATCCCTCTACTCCACTACTCCACTACTCCACTTCTTCATTCATAACCTCCCACTATCTCCTAACCAGCCCCACCACTCCTTAACCAACCCTACTTCCCCCACAACAACAGTCCATTTCCCCCACAACAGCAGCACACTTCCCCACTCATTCACGTGCCTTAACCAGCTCCACTTCCCCCCAACAGCAGCCCACTTCCCCACTATTCCCCCCTCATTCACTTGCCTTAGGCTCTGTTTGGCTCCACGATTTTGGAGCTGTGTGCAGCGAATTATTTCACCGTCCCGCCAAACAGTGAAAACAGGTGGAACAGTGGGAGAAGCCCCCGCTGGTGGACCGCTGATTTTACATGTTTATGAGTCATGAAAAATTTTCACGACTCGCAAATCACGACTGCAGCGCCGCTGCTGTTAGTGCCTTCGTGGCTTTCGACTCCCGTCCTTGTGAAGATGACGCGACTCCCATCCAGGTCGCTGCTGCTGCCATGACTCCCGTCCCCGTGAAGATTTCTGCTCGCAGAGAGAGCTTCGCGATACCGATCTGCCGCTCTCCGCCGACTTGGGTCTTCCTTCCAGATCTGCCGGAGAAGCCTCGACCTTCATTCTCCCTCTCTTCCTCCGCCGACCCAAGTTCTCCGTTGAGCCCATCTCCTGTTCGCCGCCCACTGCAGGTATAGCTCTTTCTCCCCTCATTTCTTCCTCCCCCGACTGCCAAACGTATTTCTGCTCACTTTCTTTGTCAAGGGATTCAAACCTGAGATTATTCTAGGCAGATTACTTGTTCAAACCTGAGTAGATGCAGAAATCCTTCTCAAATTTTTCGATGCAGTGTTATTGTTATAACCTGTTATCGATCCGGTGTTTTGGATCCATCGTTATTGTTCCCTGCAAGTGTTATTGCCTCTGAATTTTAGCAAGCTGTTATTTGTTAATTCCTCTGGATTTCAGCATTCTGTTTTTGTTATTACCTGTTATGGATCTAGTGTTATTGCCTTTGAATTTCAGCAAATTATTATGTGTTGTTACTTGTGAATTTCAGCAAAAGTGTATTATCTGTGAAAATCAAGTGTTATTTTTTTTCTCCCTTCCACTAGTTTGGAGTTAGAAATCGATTGTATTGCCTGAAAATTTCAGCAAATTGTGGTGGAGTTGATCTCATATATGAACACATGCTCAGAGTGCATTGATCTCATATATGAACACATTCTCAGAGTGCATTGATCTCATATATGAACACATGCTCAGAGTGCATTGATCTCATATATGAACACATGCTCAGAGTGCATTGATCTCATATATGAACACATTCTCATTTTTTCCCATATATGAACACATGCTCAGTATGTTTTATCTTATTATTTTTTGTTTCTAAATATAAAAAATTGGACAGCACACCGCACAACTGTTTTGCTAAACAACTTCTCCGTTTGAAACAACACTGCAAACACTGTTTTTCCAAACAGTTTCACAGATTTTGCCACCTCTGCAAAACAGCTGAGTATTCCACCACTGCTTCCCACCACTGCTTCTCTAGTCGCTGCAGCTGAGCCAAACAGAGCCTTAACCAGGTGCACTTTCCCCACAACAATAGCCCACTTCCCCCATAACAGCAGCCCACTTTCCCATGATCCCCCCCTAATCTACGTGCCTTAACCAGCCCCACTTCCCCCACAACAGCAGCCCACTTTCCCACGATTCCCCCCTAATTTACGTGCCTTAACCAGCCCCACTTCCCCCACAACAGCAGCCCACTTCCCCACTATTCCCCCCTCATTCACGTGGATCCACACTCCCTCAACATACAAACCGAGCCCCCCACTCCTTTCTCCCAGCAGCGCAACTCTCTACCGCTTGGATCTCGTAGTTCAACAGCCCAGGTCGCTAATTCCAGCAGCTGGAGTTAATTCCAACACCCAAAATTCCATTTCCAGCTGCTGCCAGGCTCCCTGTACAGGTCAGAACTTCAAGTTCCCTACTCCTTGCTGCCTGCCCCGTCCAGCATCCCCATTGCATCCTCCACACAACCGACATCCCCCCAACAACCTGGAAACTCCAGAAACAATCCCACTGCCCGCTGTACAGCAGTTCAAAGGTTCACTGGGATCCCAAAATATAGTGCCTACTTTGATTTCAGCCCCAGGAAAACCCTCTAAGCCTTTTACCACCTAGTTGTGTAAGTTTTCTAAGTTCGGAGTTTTCTATTGCATGTTGAATTAGTGATTATTTTCCTACTTTGCATTATATATTTATATCTATTTGTAATCTTTGTTTCCATGACGTTTGTGGCTACTGTTGATATTCATTTGCTTGCTTATTTATGATTCGTGCACTCTCACATTAATTCTACTACATGTGCTCTCTAATTTTTGAAGTTTTCTTATATTGTGGTGTTTTTGCATTTGCTTTTATAAATACAAGTTATTGCAAGTTAAAAAAAAGTCGCCGGACGTGTGCTTGCATTTAGTAATCGCCCATTATCCCCGTCATAAAATCGTCCTGCGTCAGATTGGTAGCAGAGATCCAGGTTCAAGCTTAACTTAAAAGACGCGAGACTAAAACCTATATGTTTCACCCATGTCATATCCTAGTAGCAATTGCTACTCTAATCCTCAATTTGAGGAACCAGAGTCCACCTATGTTCAAGCCCATAGAGTTCCCTATGATTATTCTCGTCCCCGACCCATCACTCATAAAGGTCTTGTTGTCCCTTCGACACGAACCGACTATCATAAGAGTTATTACGATGAAATTTTTTTGCGGAGAGTCTCGAGTATAGGTTTTGTAGAGTCGCTCCACTGTCTGATGATTTGTCAAGATTATAGGCCTTAAGCTATTGGCTCGTGGACATGTGATTTTATTTAGATCACTTTGAGTTATTTGGTGAGCGTCGCGCCAAGTTTGCGAAGCTTAGGTTTTTAAGTCAGGCGAGACATTATTGATGTAACATCCCAAAATTTTGACCCGACTGATTGAACCCTTAGGGGACCTAACCAGTTCAATCGACCTCTTTTGGTGAGCCTATTCGGAACCAAAGTGACCTTGTTGGTCCGGTGAACCCATTACAATTGGTTTACTCTGAATTTTGAGCTACAATGACTAAAATAGACTTTTGAGCAATGAGTTCAGAATGAACTCCGGTCAGTGATGTTACACTCGTAAGACCAATATGAATTCATCGACGTTTGTTTCGTCGCATTACGATATATGTATATGAAGTTGACCAAAACGGTCACCTCGCTACGAGAAACCTCAAATATAATTTTTGAGCAAATGACCTCAGAATAAAACTCAGCCAGTTTTGTTAGACTTGTGAAGCCTATACAAGTTCAACGAAACTGTCCGCACTCAATTCCGATGAGCATCGACAAAATTATAACACGGACGCTCGCAAACAACCTCAGAATTCACCTCAGTCAGTTTTGTTAGACTCGTCAAGCTTATACGAGTTCAACGAAACTGTCTGCGCTTCATTCCGATGAGTATCAACGAAACTATAACACAAACGCGAGTTTAAGTAACAGAATTATCCAAAAAGGTGATATCAAGCAAACGACCTTGGAATTCACCTCAGTCAGTTTTATTAGACTCGTGAAGCCTATATGATTTCAACAAAACTGTCCGATCTCGATTTCGATAAGCGAAATGTTAACATGGTTTGCAAATAACGTATTTATCCAAAATGGTGAAATTGACCAAACGACCTCGTAATTGACCCCAGTCAGTCTTGTTAGACTCATAATAATAGTACGAGTTCAACGTATTTATCCGTTTGCGATTCCAACGTCGTTTGAAGGGTTTTTGACATTTAAGTAAATTTGGTCGTAAACGCTCCGAAGAGCGTAAAATGAGCAAATGAACTCGGAATTTATCTCTGCTCATTTCGATGGGTGCGTATCGGCGAGACGGTCGTAACGAGTCCTTCCAGGACAATTTTTGAGTCCCCTAGAGAGATATACGAGCGTTTGAATGTTTTAAATTAATGTTTTCATATAATATTAATAATATTAATATTAATACATTATATATACATTAACCTAAACATTAGGTTAGAGATTTTACCTGTCCGACTCCCTCCCAGATACTTAACGGCGGAAATAAGGGAAAGCCCTCCCCACCAACCCTATCTCTCCCAGCCGCCCCTTTGCCGATCCAGATCGCCTCCAAGCTTCCTCGCTCTTCGCTCCTCCAAGCTCCGACGATCTCTGTCTCTCTCTCCCTCTTCCATGGCCGGCCACCCCCATGTAACACCCCAACCTAGTTTATCAAATCTGCAGTCCGGTCGGGCCCCATGATAAGAAGTAAATAAATTGATACATAGCAGGTAAATATGAAACTTCTAAAAGAGTACTTACGACGAAAGTAGTAAAAGAAGCAAAGGGTAAAAGTGTACCTCATGAAATTTGAATTCACTGAGCCACTAAAATTGAAAGAACCATACATCTGAATTTCTGGAATACTACATATGTCTGATACATAGATAATCATAAACATTTTGCTTACACCATGTTCATAAAAGGGAAATAATACAATACTGAAAAGAAAGACAACTGAACAAGAAACAAACTATAAATACGGAGGTCCGCAAACTCTTATCCTAGGCGCATCACCCCACCTGTGACCCCTGTAATAATAAGCCTCAAAATGGGTCAACCCAACTGGAGAGTAAGAAAGACCATTCTTCTTTGTGACACTAAAATACTCTGAAGAAACATGTGTGCATGCTTTTTGAAATAATATTTTCATACTATAGAAAATATGTATTGTTATACTATGCATGCTTTTCTAAAATAGTATTGAGAAAATAAATGTCTGTTCTACTTTAATCATGTCATGCATTTTCATTAAAGTTCTGAAAATATTTAACTATTGAGATTTTCTAAATTTCGGCATATACTTGAATTCTATTTGTCTTATGTTCATCACTCTTCATATTCTATGTGGAATAGCTTCTTATGCATAATTGTAGCGATCCGAGTCCCTACTAACGAACGCAGGTGTTCTAGTGTTTCACGAACACGGACTCACATCTTCTAATTTCTAAATGGGATGTCATGTCCCCTAAACTTTGAGGCTCATACGGTCTACTACGCCATATTAGTAAGATAGTGTGCCTCTATCTATCACGAAAGAAAGTCTCGATCGTGCATCCTAATCATTTCCTGTTAATTGTTGGCTTGCATAATTATTCATCTGGAGGTCCTAGGTGATACCTCTAACTAGTTAAGTATCTTAAGGACATCCATGCTATTTAGTGATTTCGTGCCTTCTGCAGAATTTGGTGAATTCATATTTATGTATTTTCACGAAATTTGTTGGAAGTCTAATTGGAAATAGAGTATTTTACTTACGCTTACATAGTCATACTCATAATAATTGGATGCTTTGATGGGTCTATAATTTCGTATATTTAACTAGTATTGTATCATGATACAATACGATTTCCCATAATATCGAGCATCCATTAATTGTACGCGAACATTTTCATGTAGTAAACTAAGTGATATGTCTAGCCAAAAAGAATTAGAATTTCTTACCATGGTATTGCGGCGTTCATACACAAGACGCGACGACATAGTTGTCTAAATTACTTTGGAGAACACATAGGAATCGCCTCTGATTTACCTCGGAGCCCTCTTTCCCCAAATCACCATGCGGACCCTAACGAGGAAAAGATCAACATATATACAATCCCCCTAAAATTCCACGCATACCATAATATTAAAGGAGGAAAGAATAAGCAAGTAAACTTTACCATGTCTCTAGCAGTGGAGGATTGTAATTCCTGAAATGAAATTAGTGGCGCTTAAATTGCACGAAGACAGTCTATCCACCCTTAATTGTCACACAAAAAATTACGGATTGAGATAGGGTTCATTTGGAATTTCTTTATAACCATAATTTGAGAGCGACACTGAAAATATAGGAAGGGATCGACGGTACCCGCTAAGGGTTCACGGGAGAAAGTCGATCGCTACCAGAAAGTTTGCCACGCAAGGGTTGTCGAGGAAAGGAACGAGAGCCTCAACTTCTGAATCTGATCAGAAAATCGGGAAGGCTGATGCAGAGTAGAAACCAAACGATCTCCTTGGTAGAGAGGCAGCGCTGATGAGGGTTCCTAAAAAAGGAGGCGGAACTACTCCTGTTCCCGCGGACGGGGCCGCACGAGAGAACTGTCGCACTGCAGAGTGGAAGAGACAACGAAAGCGTTCAGGAGAACAGGACGTGAGCGGCACAGGGTCTCGTGGTCGACGGGGACGTGAGGAACTCCTGCGTCGATGCACGACAGAAACGAGAAGATCGCTACCCTAATAAAATCTGTTCGGGTCGTGGGAGGGAGAGAAACAAGCGACAATTTTTCTTTAATCGAGAGGCTGGGAGGGAGAATTACTATCTCTCGGGAGTTATAAGAGTCATGAGGTTGAAACGTGGGTGCGGCTAACACGCCATTTCTGTCGTGAGAAGGAAAATCCCTCTTAAATTTCAATTTTGCCACTAAACTACTTAAATTCTAGTTTCATGAGATTAAAGCTTTGGTGAATGACTCAATTTCGCCGAAAAATTTCAATAACTTCCATTAATTTAATTATTAACTCACAAAAATTAATCATAACAAAATCGCACCTCGACGAGACGATTGCTCGATCAATTTCGCTCGCGATCGGGCCCTGCAAATTTCATTTTAATTTCTGCATTAAATTTCGGATGTTACAAATCTTCCCTCCTAATAAAATTTTTATTCTCGAAAATTACAGACATACCTTTATCAAAAAGGAAAGCATAATCATCATTGCTCCGGAGCTCATCTTCTCTTTCCCAAGAATATTCTGTCCGATCACAATTCATCCAAAGGACCTTTACAAAACGGATCTCTCTGTTTCTAAGCTTCTGAATCCTTGAGTCCACTATCCTGACTGGCCTAATATTGATACTAAGATTTGATTCAATTGGTGCTTCCTCAGTACTGATTATTTGACTAGGCTCTCTGACTGCTCTCCTCAGATAGGAGACGTTGAATACATCATGTAATCCACTCATTTTCTCAGGTAAGGCCAACCTGTATGCAACCTCACCAATGCACTCCAGTACCTCGAAAAGACCAACGAACCTTGGACTCAATTTCTTCATCCGCTTGATTCGAGAGACACCCTTGACTGGTGTGACCTTCAGATAAACATAATCTCCAACATTGAATTCCACAGATCTGTGTCTCTGATCGTAATACTTGGTCCGACGGTCCTGAGCTATTTTCATGCGCTCCTAGATGAGTTTGACTCGAGTTGTGGTCTTTTCAATCCACGATTCTTTGTTGGAAGACCTCTCTTCACTTTCAGCCCAACATAACAGTGTCCTACATCTGCCATAGAGTGCCTCGAAAGGTGTCATCCCTATGCTTGCCTGAAAACTATTATTGTATGAGAACTCTACTAAGGTGTCATACTTCTCCCACTTACCTCCAATGTCCAGAATGCACATACGGAGCATATCTTTCATGGTTCTATTCGTACGCTCGGTCTGTCCATCTGTCTGAGGGTGAAAAGATGTACTGAAATGTAGCTTAGTGCCCAAACGCTCCTGAACGTATTTCCATTCCTTGGAGGTAAACCTGTCATCTCTGTCTGAAATTATAGTTTTTGGAACACCATGCAGTCGGACTATCCCATCTACATACAACTGAGCCAATGTCGGACCCTGATCCGTTCTCTTATTAGGAATGAAATAGGCAACTTTGGAGAGACGATCAACTATAACCCATAAAGAATCATTCTCACTCTGCGATCGGGGAAATCCATGAACAAAATCCATCGATATATCTTCGAAATTTCATTCTGGAATTGGTAGTGGCTTCAACTTGCCTCCTGGCCTCTGACACTCGACTTTAACTAATTTGTAGGTTTCACACTTACGAACATACTCTGCCACATTATTCTTCAATCCTGACCATCAAATTAACTTCTTAATATCTGCATACATCTTCGTACTACCCGGATGTATAGAATATATGGAATTATGAGCCTCAAACAGTATGTCCTATCGAAGGTGACCAACATCTGGAACGCTTACTCTACTATCGTGCAGAAGAACCCTCCTGAATGCTGAACTTCTCTTTCTGATCTGCTTGAGTCAACTCCCAAAACACTGTCATCTTCGGATCTAGAGGTAGAGCCGTTCTGATCCTGTCTTTAGTATCACACGTGACTTCTATCCAGCTTAAACTTGCAGAACCAAAACTGGTGCGCAGTATAACACTGATCTCCAATCTCTCCAGAGCTCGTAGAAGCTCCTTCTGCTGAGTAATGAGAGAATAACTCGAACCTCTTCTACTAAGCGCATCAGCTACCACATTTGCTTTTCCCGGGTGGCACTGAATACCAATATCATAATCTGAAAGGAATTCTACCCACCTACGCTGCCTCATATTAAACTCTTACTGATCAAAAATATACTTAAAGACTTCTGTGATCCGTAAAGATTTCACAACGAACTCCATAGAGGTAGTGTCTCCAAAATTTCAATGCGTGGATGATGGCTGCAAGCTCCAAATCATGCATAGGATAATTTTTCTCGTGAATCTTTAACTGTTTGGAGGCGAAAGCTATGACCTTACCATACTGCATAAGTACGCAACCCAAACCTTGACCTGAGGCATCGCTATAAATCTGAAAGCCATCTGAACCTGAAGGTAGGCTCAAAATCGGAGTGGTCATCAACCTAGATTTCAACTCCTCAAAGGCAAGCTCACAATCAACTGTCCAATTGAAGGCTTTCCCTTTTCTGGTAAGCGTAGTCATCAGTAACGCTATTTTGTAGAAGTCCTTAATGAATCTCCTGTAGTATCCTACTAAACCGAGAAAACTGCGAACTTCTGAAACTGCCTTCGGCCTTGGCCAATTTCTTATTGCTTCTATCTTCTTCGGATCCACCGCGAAACCTTTCTGACTGATAATGTGTCCCAAGAATGCAATCTCAGAAAGCCAGAACTCACACTTTGAAAATTTTGCATACAACTGATTCTCCCTGAGGGTGCTCAAAATTGTCCTGAGGTGCTCGACATGATCTTCTTGACTCTTTAAATACACCAGACTGTCGTCAATAGAGACGATAACGAATCGATCTAGAAATTCTCGAAACACTCTATTCATCAGATCCATAAAGGCAGATGGGGCATTAGTCAGCCCGAACGACATGACCACGAACTCATAATGTCCGTATCTAGTGCTGCACGTCGTCTTCTAAATGTCCACATCTCAAATTTTCTGCTGGTGGTAGCCCGATCTCAAGTCTAACTTGGAGAACGTGCAAGATCCCCCAAGATGATCAAACAAATCGTCTATCCTGGGGATATGATACTTATTCTTAACTGTCAGCTTGTTCAACTCACGGTAGTCTATGCACAACCTCAGACTGCCATCCTCTCCTTAACAAACAGTACTGACGCACTCCAAGGTGAAGTGCTGGGGCTAATAAAACCAAGTCGATCAACTCCTGCAACTGGATCTTCAACTCGGCAAGTTCTCTGGGAGTCATTCAGTTAGGAATCTTGGCCACTAGCACGGCTACAGGTACAAGATCGATTTGAAAGTCAATCTCTCTGGTAGGAGGGGCACCAGGTAACTCCTCTGGAAAGACATCTGGAAACTTCTGAACTACAGGTACTTCTAGTAGATTAACCTTGACTTCAGCATTCATCAGTGCTAAGAAGGTTACACAACCCTTGTTGATGCATCTAACAACCTTGATTGAGGAAATAATTAATTTGGAGACTCCCTTCATGCCCTGGAAGATCAAGGCGATTCGGTTGGGTCCTTTGAACTGTATCACCTTGTTCCTGCAGTCTATCTTAACATTCACATCTGATAGCCAGTTCATACCCACTATCAGATCAAATCCTGCTATAGGAATGAGTGAAGCTTCTATAAAGATTCCAGTTTCTCCAAACTGCACCGGAACTCTACACTTATGTCTGGTCTGCAAAAGCGATCCATTAGGCATCATGACCTCTAATGATGCGAACTCTGGAAAGATTCCTAAGTCCAGCCTGTGCACAAGAGATTCTGCTATGAACGAGTGTGAGTCACCCGTGTCAAAGAGAATCTTGGAGGGTACATTACAAATCACAAGTATTCCTATATGCATAAATGCAACATGGGTATATTTTAGTGTCACTAAGGAGGAAAGAACTAAATCGTCTAGGACATACACATACTTGTCACAACGTCCTCCTGCTTCTTGACTTCCTGCTGGCCCAACCCATAAGCTCTGGGTTGTACCGGACCTCATCCTGGAGCTAGCTTCACCTCAGATCCTACATGTGCTTTTCCCTTGTCGGTTCTGCTAGGACCACCAACCTCAAATTTCGACTACAGAAAGAGTTACGATTATAAGACTAATGTGGAAAGGGTATAAATTAAAATGATTACATGAACGAACTTTTGCTACCTGATTCACAGGAGTTCCCTGGCAGTAACGGGCTATATGTCCCGGTTGCTAGCACTTGTAACAAACCCCTGCAGTAACTAAACACTCACTCAGATGGTGGTGGTAACACTTAGGACAGAGGGGGTAATCCTTGATCTTGACCCCAGTTTGACTACCTCTCCTATCATCAGTCCTCTGCTTCTTGTTCCACTTCTTTCCTTGGTTATTCTTGTTCTGCTGCTGCTGTGGTGCATCCCGAGGCCGCTTCGAACGGAAGTTGTTCCTCAGAGAATCACGCAGTCCGTCCACGAACCGGCTACACTTCTCATTTTCGTCCCCTTGCATAGTGCCCACATAACGAGATAATTGGTTCAGCTCCCGCTCATAGGCTATTCAGATCTATCCCCCTGAATGAGCCTGAGGTACTTTTCCTGGAGACTGCGACGTTCAGACGGTGGTACGAACCAGCTAGCTAGCGCCGCCGAGAAATCATTCCACGTGAACATATCTGTTGTATGACCTGACACAAATGAAACTCACATTATCATTATGCAAAAAGGATAATGCATTCTAGGGCAAGGACAATTTGAATTAAGCTACTTACCAGCGGGATCGTCCGCCAAATGCTTGGTCCACCACCAATTTGCCTCGCCTTTCAGGAGGAAGGCAGCTAAAGGAACCTTCTTGTTATCTGGGCATTGCATCACTTCGAGCAAATCACGGGTCTTTATCAGCAAGTCGTCTGTGTCCATCGACGTTTCTTCCCCCGTTGAAGTTGGAGGGGTGGAGATCACGAAAGTTTGTCAGATATCGTTCCATCCCTAAGTCCCCGACACTGGTACAAGGACTACTGCTGGATTTGCTGCAGGCAGTCCATTCCTGAATTCCAACAAGGCTAAGGTCACTGCCCTGACAGTAATAGCGACCATGTCGGTAGGTTCTGGCACCGCTGGTGTACTGCCGTCATCCATGACTATTTCAGGAGTTGTATTTTGACGCGAAGGCTCGTCTGCCTCACTAGTGTGTGGTTCTTATAAGATGGAAGGAAAATGGTTGTCTATGTACGTGACAAAATGAAGGATCTACTATGAAAAATATTTTTATACGTATGCACAACTAAATTAGATGAAACTTGATGACTCTATCGTCAAAGGAGTGATTCAGATGACATTCTAAGGCTCTGTGAATTTTCTGGGTCGTGGGATCCTAAACCAACCTCGCTTTGATACCACCAATTGTAACACCCCAACTTAGTTTATCAACAAATCAGCAGTCCGGACGGGCCCGTGATAAGAAGTAAACTAAGGCTCCGTTTGGGGGGACTTATTTTCACCGGTCAAGCGGTTACGACCGCATAAATCGGACCTTAATTAAGTTCCGGTTCATGCGGTCGTAACCGCTTGACCGGTGAAAATAAGTCCCCCCAAACGGAGCCTAAGTAACAATATTTAAATTGATACATAACAGGTAAATATGAAAGGTTCTAAAAGAGTACTTACAGCGAAAATAGTAAAAGAAGCTAAGGGTAAATGTGTACCTCATAAAATTTGAATTCATAGAGCCACTAAAATTGAAAGAACCATACATCTGAATTTTTGGTATACAACATATGTCTGATACATAGATAATCATAAACATTTAGCTTACACCATGTTCATAAAAGTGAAATAATACAATATTCAAAAGAAAGACAACTGAACAAGAAACAAACTATAAATACGGAGGTCCGCAAACTCTTCTCCTAGGCGCAACACCCCACCTGTGACCCCTGTAATAATAAGCCCAAAATGGGTCAGCCCAACTGGAGAGTAAGAAAGACCATTCTTCTTAATGACACTGAAATATTCTGAAGAAACATGTGTGCATGCTTTTTGAAACAATATTTTCATGCTATAGAAAAAAAATGTGTTGTTATACTATGCATGTTTTTCTAAATTAGTATTGAGAAAATAAATGTCTGTTCTAGTTTAATCATGTCATACATTTTCATTCAAGTTCCGAAAATATTTAACTATAGAGATTTTCTAAATTTCGGCACATACTCTTCATATTCTATGTGGAGTAGCTTCTTATGCGCAATTCTAGCGATCCGAGTCCTTACTAACGAACGCAGGTGTTCTAGTGTTTCACGAACATGGACTCACATCTTCTAATTTCTAAATAGGATGTCATGTCCCCTAAACTTTGAGGCTCATACGGTCTGCTATGCCCTATGAGTAAGATAGTGCGTCTCTATCTATCACGAGAGAAAGTCTCGATCGTGCATCCTAATCATTTTCTGTTATTTGTTGGCTTGCATAATTATTCGTCTGGAGGCCCTAGGTGATGCCTCTAACTAGTTAAGTATCTTAAGTACATATTCATGCTATTTAGTGATTTCGCGCATTCTATAGAATTTGGAGGAAGCAACCACTCTCTTCTTCTGTCATGAGACCGCACACACGGTGCGACGCAGTGCGTCTGCGCTCTCCCCCTTGGTGCCGACGCCCAGGGCATCACTTCCCCGCCTCTTGCCGCCTCCTGCTGACTCTCTCCGCCTCATACCGCCACTTATCAGGTATCCCTCCCCTTCCAACCCTCCTTTCCCTTCTCCAAGCCCAAAACAACTCCAATACAGTCCTTCCACACATAAACTGTCCGCATCCAGCGCTCCTTTCCCCTCTCCAATCCCAAAACAACCTCAATCCTGCCCTCCCACATCTAAACCGAACCATCCAGGGCCTCCCCCATCTCAGCCAGCCACTTAAGGCCCCTCCCAAAGTAGCAGATCCTTCAAAATCCTCTTCCCAGACCCCCCTAGCCATTTCCTCTTGCAACCTAGCTTTCCAGCCACCTATTATTGCTGCCAAACCCCCTCCAGTCACCTCTCCGTGTAGCCGACACTGACATCAACCACCCCATAGCCCCAAATCCACTCGTACAGCCTCCACACAGCCGCCCTTTGCTTCGCTCCCGATGTCGATATATTGGCGAGTTTCTTTGCTCGTTTCAGTTCTCACAACATCTGAATACATATGGATTCTTAATGAATTTTGCTTTAAATGTTTGAACTCTTTTAATCTCAGTATTGTGTGATCCCTTTCGGTTTACACCTAATTTTAGTACTTTAAATTACTTTGCAATCATCTCTTACTTGCTTAATTGAACAAATGTTGTTAATTGTTATTAAATGCGTGAGTTAAATGTTGTTGTTTGATTACTTGCACGTTGGATTAATTCACATGGTGTCATGAACATTGCATTAGAATTTAGGGTTAGCCATCATAAGTTCATCAAGTGGCGTGCATGTTTTCATCCGCATCTTTGTTTTAGGGTCCGTCGTCGGTCCATTACATTCATCACATGCTCACTTATATTGCATTTAAGGTTAGAGCATCGTGCGTCCACCACCTATAGATTCGTCTTGCGTCACATGATAATAGATTTCTTAGGCTCCTGTTTACTACTTCTGTTTGATCATCCGTCTGTGGGTGGTAAGTGGATGAGAACTGTAGCGTAGTGTCTGTCTTCTTCCAAAGTGCTTTCCAGAAATAACTCATGAATTGGACATCGCGATCAGATACAATAGTCTTGGGTAAACCGCGACGTCGAAAGATGTCCCGAATAAATAGAGATGCGACGTGTGACACATCGACGGTCTTACTACATGCAATAAAATTGATCATTTTGGAAAATTGATCGACAACTACCAGGGATGGAATCGTGCTTGCACTGGGTACGAGGTAGTCCGAGCACAAAGTCCATACTGATGTCCACCCATGGCTAGTGTGAGACTTAAAGTTGTGTATATAGACCTGTGTTTTGTCGCAACCCTTTGGCCGTCTGATAGATGTAGCAATGTCGAGCCACTTGAGCGACGTCTCTCTTGAGGAAACGGTCTTCTACTAGTGTGATGGTCTTATCTCTCCCAAAGTGTACAGCTACCCCACCGATATGCAACTCCTAGACTAGATGATCTCAGATGGATGTCTGGGGAATGCATATGAGGGTGCCACAAACTAACTAACCATTGGTAATTGAGAATTCAGGGATGACCTTAGGTGGATCTTGGACAATACGGAGTATATAGTCACAAAGTTTGAACAGATCGAATACTCTGTGATCAAATGCTTGAATCCAGTGGTCTAAGTGGTAAGGGTGTGGAGTAGGCTCGCCTTGCGGCTAAGTGCGTTAGTGGATTTGTTCTCAACACCAACTCGATGTTTGAGAATATAATGGAAGTCTTGTAAGTACTCAACTCACTTTGCATGACGATGACTCAATTTCTTATGGGAGTCCAAATATCTTAAGGCCTAATGATCCGAATAAATCACGAATTCGCGAGGGAGGAGGTAGTGTCTCCAGTATCGTATAGACTGAACAACCGCGTAAAACTCCCGGTCGAAGTTTGAATACCTCTGTCGGGCATCATTTAGTTCCTCAGTGAAGTAAGAGACTGAATGACCTTGTTGACTGAGTACTCCTCCTATACCTACGGTGGAAGAGTCACAAGCTACCTCCAATGCTCGGTTGAAGTTTGATAATCGGGGAACTGGGGCCGAGGTCAATTTAGCTTTAACGCCCTAAAATGCTTTGGTGGTGGTGGGTGTCCACTGAAAATCTCCCTTACAAAGGCAACTCGTGTATGAAGCCATAATTGTGCTGAATCCTCTGGCAAAGCGCCTGTAGAAGGTGGTCAATCCATGAAAACTATGAACTTCATGTATATTTGTGGGGGTTGACCATTCACGAATGGACTTGACTTTCTTAGGATCTACGACACGTCCGAGGAGGAAATGATGAACCCTAGGAAGTGTACTGACTCTGATAGGAAAGTGTACTTTTTAGGAGGATAAAAAGTGCTCCTTACAGAGAATGTCGAAGAGCAGCCGCAAGTGTGCGAGGTGCTCTTCGTGAGTCTGATTATAGACTAGGATATCATCGAAATAGACTACGAGGAACTTGCCATATACAGACGTAAAATCTAAGTCATTACGCTCATAAATGTACTGAGGGCATTGGATAGCCCAAAGGGCATGACCAACCACTTGTACATACCATTTTTGTTTTAAATGTGGTATTCCATTCATCGCATTCTTTGACCCTAATCTGGTGGTGTACCCGCTTCGAAAGCCTAGCTTGGAAAAGATCCGGACACCTGCCATAGTGTATAAGAGGTCATCGAGTCGGGGAATGAGAAAATGATATTTGATGGTAATCTTGTTGATAACCCTGCTATCTATGTACATACACAACTACCATCCTTCTTAGGGGTAAGTAGTGCTGGTACGACGCAAGGGCTCAGGATTTCTCTAATAAACTGCTTTCTTACGAGGTCGACGATCTAAGTGCTTAGTTCTTAGTTCTTCATGTTCATGAGGATTCATCCGATATTGTGGTAGGTTTAGCAAAGATGATCCCGACACAAGATCGATCGCGTGCTGATGTCCCGTAGTGGGGTAGCTCATCCGGGAGCTCGTCTGCCATAATATCACTGAACTCATCTAGGAGGTGTCGAACATCGGGGTGAACGGTCTCTACATCCATAGTGTTCGTAGTTTGCGATGCAAAAACTACATAAATGATGCCTGTGTCGTGGCTCTCCCGAGTGAACTCACTATGTTGTAGGTTGCAGATTGGTCTCGGGGCTCCTGTGATAACTGAAGGATCGACCCTCCTCTTAGGGAAATCCTTGAGTTGGGTCGGGGACAATGTGATCTTCGGCCCTTGTCGAAGAATACGCATGTGTTGGACCGTCCGTAACAAGTCACGACCCTATCATATAGCTATGGTCTGCCTAATAGTACATGTGTTATGTCCATGGGAATGACGTCACACCATAGTCTGTCCTTGAAGGAAGCTAGTCTGATAGGTATCAGGCACCTATGAGTAACCTGGATTGCCGTATTATCTACTCAGACAATTCGATATGGGTGCGAGTGGGGTTTTGCTTTTATCTTCATCTGTTCGAGCCCCTTTTGGGCAATAGTATTTACGCAACTGCCACTATCAATAGTGAGTTTGCAGGCTCCGCCTGCACTCAGAAAGTAAGTATAGAAGATGGTGGTCCGCCTCCGATCCTCATCAGTGCGGGGAGTATGAAGTAGGCGACGAATAACGCCCATCTCAAGTGCACGATCTGCGTCATCTTCCCAACCCTCTTCTATAGTCACAACATCTTCTTCAGGCTGCTCTACAGACTTAGTACTAGGGTCGGGGTACTCCTCAATAAGTAGATTCCGTGTGGGGCACTTTACCGCCACATGACCTCTACCCTGACACTGATATCATTGGATTGCTCCTAGATTTGGGGTACCAGTGGCAGTGGATGTGTCTTTCGTGTCAATGGGAGCACGAGTAGGCATGGATGGATTGGGTACTTGGTGGGGGGGGGGGGGGGGTCTCCTAGGCACGAAACTGTCTTACTTTAAGTTAGGTTGCCTTGGACCTGAAGTACGTAAGTATTGTTCATATTTTAAGGCGAGCTGGAAGATCTGGTCGACTGAATCCAGGTGGTGGGGAATGAGGTCCCTATGAATGTCAACCCTTAATCCAGCCCAAAATTGGGAGGCTGTCACGATATGTTCCTCAGTGATATCGATCCTAACGACAAGCTCATCAAAGTGAGTCATATACTTTGCTATATAAAGGGTCCCCTGCTGTAAGGCTTGGAGTTGATCTAGAAGCAGACTCCGATATGAAGAGGGGAGGTATTTTTCTTTGAGCTTTTGCTTCATGTCATCCCCATCTGGTGACAAGATAATAACTCTATTTATCTAAGGAGCGCTCAAGACTCGTCCAGTAAATTTTATCTTGCACATGCAATTTCATCTTGGCAAACCACACTCGTATTTTGTTATACATCTCGCACTAGTCAAAAAAATTGTGCATGTCTAAAAGCCAATCTCTAAAAGCTTTCAGATCTAACTGACCATCGTAGAAATGGGCATCAATACGAATACGGCGCTTGATATCATCCTCACCAACATGCTTACCGGGGTTCATGATAATCCATATAGTCATCATCTCTACCTTGGTCGAACCGTGCGTGGAACATGATGGTCTTTATGAAAAGGATATCGGGGTGGGGAGGTATTTTTCTTTGAGCTTTTGCTTCATGTCATCCCCATCTGGTGACAAGATAATAACTCTATTTATCTAAGGAGCGCTCAAGACTCGTCCAGTAAATTTTATCTTGCACATGCAATTTCATCTTGGCAAATCACACTCGTATTTTGTTATACATCTCGCACTAGTCAAAAAAATTGTGCATGTCTAAAAGCCAATCTCTAAAAGCTTTCAGATCTAACTGACCATCGTAGAAATGGGCATCAATACGAATACGGCGCTTGATATCATCCTCACCAACATGCTTATCGGGGTTCATGATAATCCATATAGTCATCATCTCTACCTTGGTCGAACCGTGCGTGGAACATGATGGTCTTTATGAAAAGGATATCGGGGTTGAGGTTGTTCTTCTTGAGTAAGGTGGTGTCGACCAACAGTGAGATCTCTATGACGCTCGTAAGCTAGCTTCGGACCCCCCTTGGAAGGGTGGAGAAGTCTGGGTAAGAGGATTGATGAATATATGGTCGGGCAGTCCCTCAATGTCACGATGACCCTCACGATTGATGAACATATGGTTCCTAAGGGGATCTTGATCATCCACTCTAGTGGTGAGGATTCCAAATTGCTCCCTAAAGTCATCAAACTTTGCATCCATTTGATCGAAGCGATTGGTTTTTTTTTAAATCGTATATTGACATATCGGTGTTAGAACTGGTAGTTTCTTGGTTATCTAAGGAAAGAGACCTTGTCTTGGTATGCATAAACACCTTACCACTACTAAACATGCAAACCCTAACCTAAGGATCTGATATCAAAATTGACGCAGGGTAGAACTGGTAGTTAGAACTGGTAGTTTCTTGGTGTTAGAACTGGTAGTTAAAACCATATCGGTGTTAGAACTGGTAGTTTCTTGGTTATCTAAGGAAAGAGACCTTGTCTTGGTATGCATAAACACCTTACCACTACTAAACATGCAAACCCTAACCTAAGGATCTGATATCAAAATTGACGCAGGGTAAAGTCCTATTGAGACTAAGGGGTGATTTATAAATGTAGACACTAATCCGACGATTTAACTTTCAATAATAAAATTTATAAAAGCAAACTCAAGGCAAACCACAATAGAAGAAAGCTTCTCAAAAATAGAGAACACGTGATCTAATATTAATAAGAGAGTGCATGAATTGCAAATAGACAAGTAAATGTGTACCAAACTAGGCACAAATAGTGTGTAAACAAAGTTTACAAGGAGATATAATGCAAAGTAAAAAATAATCAGTAATTTGTTACGCCGCCGCACCCTTTACAGTTCTCGGGGCACACTTACGCGCGGCGTCGCAAGGAGCCTATGCAAGACAACGGGGCTGAACCATCCGGTTCAGCCCCCATCCAGTAATTAGCAAAGGAAGAGGGGCTGAACCGCCCGGTTCAACCCCTATGGGGGCCGGCCGGCCCCCTCTTGGACCCCCGGGTATTAATAAACCCGGGGCTCCCTCTTTTGGGGTATCAAAGATCATATTCAGGTTTCCTTCTTCTCTAACCCTAGCCGTCATCTTCTTCTTCCTCACTAGTCTACTCATAGTTCCTAGTTTTCTCCAATAGTTGTAGCGGTAGCATAACATTTGGTATCAGAGCACCTTTCCTGCGACCATGGTCACTCGCACGGAAGCGGAGATGGCACGCTTGGCCACCATCGAGGAGAACTACGCCGCATTGACGGATTCGGTGGCCGGAATCGAAGAACAAGTGAGAAACTCAACAAAAAATCTCGAAGAACAAGTGAGCAACTCCGCCGAGCCCTACAGGGCCGATCGGCCCGTTTCCGCCTGGATTGGGAGCGGGGCCTCCTGCCGCCTGGCAGGGGCTTGGCCAGGGACCACACCCCCATCAACAGCCCACCGGGGGGTGGTCCGGCCCAGGGAGGGTGGTTGCCGGCGGTGGGGTCGCCGGAATGGCCGCCGGCCGGCCTTTGGGAGTTCCGGAGCAGCTTTTTCGACCCCCGCTGCACATGGGGGGTCCGAATGGAGTCGGAAATGGGGTCCTGCTTAGGCCTCCAGCACTAGGGGCTCAACCGAGGGGTGGACAAAGCGAACAGTGGAGGGGACAGCCGCCCAGACATTTTTTTGAGGAGGATGGCCCTCCGATCGGAGGGGGCTATGGTGGGGGACTCCAGCAGGAGTATTATGGACACCCGAACTTCGCGGCGGAACCAGTCAGACCAGCATGGCACGATCCGGAGTTCGGGAGGAATGGGGGAGCAAACCAGCGGGCATACATGCAACCCAAACCAACTCGGATGCATTTTCCGAAATTCCGAGGCGGCGACGCGCTGGAGTGGGTCCAGAAGGCCGAGTTGTTCTTCACATATCAGGAGATACCCAAGGACCAATGGGTACAGTTGGCGTCGTTTCACCTGGAGGAGGACGCGTACCAGTGGGCTCAATGGTTCGTTCGGAACCATGGCCATGCACCATGGGAGTACTTTGTTGAGGGCTTCTCGGCCCGCTTCGGGCCCTTGGAGTACGAAGATGTGGAGGCCACGCTACAGAAACTCCGACAAAAGGGAACAGTGATGGAGTATCGCGCGGAGTTTGAGCGCCTGGCCAGCAGGGTCAATTGGGGAGAGAAGACCCTCCTCAGCTGTTTTGTTTCGGGGCTGAAGGATCACTTGAGAGATGAAGTCCACGCCTATATGCCTTCCAGTCTGAGCCATGCCATCAGTCTAGCCAGGATACAGGAGGAGCGGTTCAACCGCCAACGGACCCGAGGGGCATTGCGAGCACCAGCAGTACCAGCAGCCCCAGTTGCGGGGCGACGTGAGCCGCCACAGGCAGGACGGCCGACGGTGACACGACTGACGTGGCCAGAGCTGCAGGCCAGGAAGGACAAAGGGTTGTGCTTCAACTGCGATGACAAGTACACGCCGGGACATAAGTGTCAGAAGGTGCAAGTTTTTATGCTAAGGGAGGAGGATGACGAGGAGGAGCCTATCAGTGGTGAGGAGATGGATAGCTGGGATCTGTCGGAGTTTGGAGTATCCCTTCAGGCCTTGGACGGATGCTCGGCCCCGCTCACGTTACGGATTTCGGGGAAGCTCGGCCAGGAGCGGGTGACTATTCTGATAGATAGTGGGAGCACCCACAACTTTATTACTCCGGCAGCGGCACGGAAGGTTGAGCATGCAGTTGACCGGGAGGCTTCATTTCAGGTTATGGTTGCCGACGGCAGCAAGTTGAGGTGTGAGGGCCTGCTGAAAGGGGTAGAGCTGCGCATACAGGACTATGTGTGCCAGACCGATGTCTACCTCTTGCCGATTCGGGGGTCGGATATGGTGTTGGGCGTACAGTGGCTCCGCCAGCTTAAGCGGGTCACTACTGATTGGGAGAAGATGACTCTGGAGTTTTCGCACCTGGGGACGGAGCATTGCCTGCATGGGATTCGATCGTCTCCGCTGAAGGAGATCTCTCTCCGGAGCCTGCAGCGGATGGAGGAGGAGGGCAGCATGATGGCCATGGTGTTGGGCGTCGAGGCTCGGGGACCGACAGCAGAGCCATCCCAGATGCAGGATTTATTGACCCGGTTTGATGATATTTTCCAGGAGCCACACTCTCTACCTCCGTCGCGATTTCGAGATCATCAGATTCAGCTGAAGGCAGGAGCAGACCCGACGAATATCCGTCCGTACCGGTACCCTCACATTCAGAAGGCGGAGATAGAGCGCAGCGTCCGAGAGATGCTATCTTCCGGTATCGTCAGACCCAGCACCAGCGCGTTCTCCTCTCCGATCATCTTGGTCAAAAAGAAGGATGGATCATGGCGGTTCTGTGTTGATTACCGAGGACTGAACCAGTCCACCATTAAAGACAAATTCCCCATTCCGATGATCGAGGAGCTGCTAGACGAGCTGCATGGCGCCAGCCTCTTCACCAAGCTGGATCTTCGATCAGGTTACCATCAGATACGGATGCGGGAGGAGGACATCCACAAGACGGCGTTCCGCACTCACGACGGTCACTATGAGTTTCTGGTGATGCCGTTTGGGTTGGCCAACGCTCCGTCCACCTTCCAAGCGGTCATGAACGAGATTTTCCGACCACTGCTTCGCCGGTACGTGTTAGTTTTCTTTGATGATATTCTGATCTATAGCAGGAGTTGGGATGAGCATCTGGAGCACGTTTGCCATGTCCTTCACATTTTGCGGGAGCACCAGTTGTACGCCAAGCGCTCCAAATGCTCTTTCGAGCAGGCGGAGGTAGAGTACTTGGGACACTTGGTCTCCGCCCATGGCGTTCGGGCGGATCCGGGGAAGATCGACAGCATGGTGAACTGGCCGCAGCCCACTACGATCCGGGCCTTGTGCGGCTTTCTCGGGCTGACCGGCTACTATCGCCGGTTCGTAAAAGACTATGGAAAGATCGCTCGACCATTGACCCAGTTGTTGCAGAAGGACTCCTTCCAGTGGCAGGCGGAGGCCGAGGAGGCATTTCAGGCCCTCAAAAGGGCTATGACTACCACGCCCGTACTGGCTCTTCCGGATTTCTCCAAGGATTTTGTGGTAGAGACGGACGCATCAGGCGTCGGCATTGGTGCGGTCCTCATGCAGGAGGGCCGGCCGTTAGCATATTTCAGCAAGGCTCTCGCTCCCAGGACCTTGGGGCTCTCGACATACGAGAAGGAGATGCTAGCCATCATTCATGCGGTCGCCATGTGGCATCCCTACCTCCTGGGCCGGCACTTTCAGGTCCGTACGGACCACCAGAGTCTCAAGCACTTTTTGGAGCAGCGGTTGGCATCGCCCTTACAGCAGAAATGGTTGACAAAGCTATTGGGTTATGACTATGAGATTGTGTATAAGCAAGGGCGGGAGAATACGGTTGCTGATGCACTATCTCGCCTTCCAGAGCAGACTATGGCCGCCATCTCTGGGCCTGTGATTGATTCCTTGGCGGAGATACAGACAGAGGTGAACCAGGACCCCGATTTGCGGGTCATCGTTGAGGCATTGCAGCGAGGACAGACTACTGAGGCCGGTTACCACCTCCAGGGGGACCACTTGTACTATCACGGTCGCCTCGTCATTCCCGCCTCGTCGACGTGGCGTACTACTATGATGAGGGAGTTCCATTCTTCACCGACCTGCGGACATACTGGTCTCCTTCGCATGTTGCAGCGGCTGCGCGCGAACGTCTTTTGGAAGGGCATGCGCCGCGATGTTCAGCAGTTTGTTCGGGAGTGTGATATTTGCCAGCGTCAGAAGTATGAAACCACCGCTCCGGCCGGCCTGCTCACACCCTTACCAATCCCTCATCAGGTTTGGGATACGGTATCCATGGATTTCATTGACGGGTTGCCCAAGTCCCAAGGCAAGTCCGTCATTCTGGTGGTCGTGGACAAGCTGTCCAAATATGGACATTTTTTGGCTCTCAGTCATCCCTATTCGGGGGAGACCGTCGCTGACCTGTTTGCTCGGGAGATTGTTCGGTTGCACGGGATCCCTCGTTCCATCATTTCTGATTGTGACCCGGTCTTCATCAGCAGTTTCTGGCAGGAGCTATTCCGACTTCAGGGTACTACTCTCCGCATGAGCACCGCCAATCATCCACAGACCGACGGTCAGACGGAGGTCTTGAACAGAGGGGTCGAGACATACTTGCGTTGTTTTGTGATGGATGAGCCACGCACATGGACCCGGTGGCTGCATTGGGCTGAGTATTGTTACAACACCTCCTTCCATACCGCCAGCCGGCTCACGCCATTTGAGGTGGTTTACGGCCGACCTCCACCCACTCTGCTCTCTTACGAACCGGCCAGCACCGCTCTCCCCGCGGTTGATCGGACTCTTCGCGATCGCGACCAAACCTTGTCCCTTTTGCGGGACAATCTTCGGATAGCTCAGGAGCGTATGAAAACTCAGGCCGACAAACACCGCACTGAGCGGGAATTTGCAGTGGGAGATGAAGTGTTCCTCAGACTTCAACCGTATCGCCAGTTATCAGTCGCCCGTCGGGCTAATCAGAAGTTGGCCCCGCGTTACTACGGCCCCTTTCGGATCATTCGACGCGTGGGACCCGTGGCTTACACCTTGGCTCTTCCGGAGGGCTCCCGCATACACCCTACGTTTCATGTCTCTGTGCTGAAGAGGAGGTTGGGCAGCAAAGTGCAGTCTAGTCCGACTCTCCCCGATGCCACCACGTGTGGCGAACTACGGCCATCACCCGAGTCCGTTCTGATGATCAAATGGAGGAAGCGCGGTAGGGAATATCGGCCAGAGGTGCTTGTCAAGTGGAACCGATTGGACGCTACCCATAACTCTTGGGTGGACTTGCTGGAGTTTCGCGAGCGTTTTCCCGATTTCCAGCTTGAGGACAAGCTGACTTTTGATGGGGAAGGGAATGTTACGCCGCCGCACCCTTTACAGTTCTCGGGGCACACTTACGCGCGGCGTCGCAAGGAGCCTATGCAAGACAACGGGGCTGAACCATCCGGTTCAGCCCCCATCCAGTAATTAGCAAAGGAAGAGGGGTTGAACCGCCCGGTTCAACCCCTATGGGGGCCGGCCGGCCCCCTCTTGGACCCCCGGGTATTAATAAACCCGGGGCTCCCTCTTTTGGGGTATCAAAGATCATATTCAGGTTTCCTTCTTCTCTAACCCTAGCCGTCATCTTCTTCTTCCTCACTAGTCTACTCATAGTTCCTAGTTTTCTCCAATAGTTGTAGCGGTAGCATAACATAATTCAACATAAAATAAAAGACATCCCAGTTGGAAACTTACACAACTCTGACGTAAATGACTTGATGGATGTCCGACGAGTGTCAGACGACTGGGAATGATGCAATAAACAGGTTTAGGACCTACGGAGTGAACTGTGATTGCTGAATGGTGCTTTTGCAAAGATGGAAACGTGATAACAGTTGTTGGGAGGGGGGGGTCGGGGAGGCTGTTTGGAGGTGGCCGGAGGTTGGGCGGAGGGGGGGGGGGGGGGGCTGAAGGAGTCTGTCTGCAGTGTGGAAAACCCAGAATGGATGCTGCACAGTGGCTGGCTACAGGGAAAGTGGGTGGGTGGGTGGGGGCGGATTTTGGGTGCAGGCTGGCTGTTGAATTTCCGGCAGTGGGCTGGAAGAATAGTAACTGAAATTGGGGGCTGCGAAATGACAGGGGGCTGCTTGATGCGCAGTTCCAAGAGCCAACTGGAGTTCTGAAGTCTGGGAAGTACTGAGGAGCAGGGGAACCGGCCAACAGGAATTAATTCCAGTCTCTGGATGAAGGGCTGCTCCTCCCTGGACAAGTTTTGGCGACAATTCAGTGGGGATGGAGTGTTCTGGAGGTTGGAGGAGGTAGAGACGAAGGTGGCCGGCTGTTTGGTAGTATTGGGGCTCGGTTGGGATGAGGAGGAAGTGGTTCCACGTGAATGAGTAGAGGAATTTGTGGGGAAGTGGGGAAATGGGAGAGGGGGAGTGAATGTAGGAGTAGTGGCCCTTGTTTTTAGGAATTGGTTGTGTTAGAGTACTGGGGTAGTGGGGAGTTGGCTACGGAGTGAGGATGGTGGTGGGAAGGTGGTGGCCGGACAAGGGCTGCCGGAGGGATCACCGGAGGTGGTGGTGGTGGCCGGAGGTGGTTTCCGACAATCGTTGAAAAACTAAAAATGAAGGGAAATTAAGCGGTGGTGGTGGTGGAGGGATTTTGTGGACGGCGATCACCAGGAAACTAAAAATGGTGGAAAGGAAAGGGAATGTTGGTGGCCGGTTGAGAGGGGGTTGTGAGGGGGGATGAGGAGGGATTTGGAGGAAGGCCGGCTGGTGGTTGATGTGATGGGATGGGGGAGGCCAGCTAGTGGTTGTGGGGGTGGAATGGGAGAAGCCGGATGGTGATTGTGGGGAAGTAAAGTGAGAAGCCGGCTGGTGGTTTTGGGGAAGGAATGGGATGGCAGCCTAATGAAAATGGTCGAAAAGGTGGGGGTGGTCGGCCGTGGGGAGAGGGAGAGGAAAAGGCACTATCAAGCTTCACACTCGAGTCCGGATTCGGTACCGGGAGATCAAAAGACGGTTTTCTTGCTCAATCTTTCAATTGCCACACATGGAGCCGTCTACCCCTATTTATAGACTAGGGAGAGACAACAAACGGCCATGATTTTCCGTTCGTTGTAATCCCCAAAATATACATAAATAAAGTAAAAAAATACAAAAAACAGAAAATATTTCGATCGGCGATCCGCTCGTGATGAGCGGCCCCGATCATCACTGGGTCTGTGGTCGGCGCGAGTAGACCCTCACGGGCTGTGTGGCATCCCATCAATGGGGGCTCAATGTTCTAATTTTACTATGTTGGGTCCATTGACCATTATTTTTCCACTAGGATGAGTATTGGGTTTAAAGATCTGAAAGCTTTGCCTCATTCAACTACATCTTACAAGAAAAGTGACAAAATGTATAATCTTAATGCGACTACAACTTGTTACTTGTTAATGACTTTTATCAATCTTGTCCAGGTGGATATTACTCCGACATTGGCCCTCCTATTTGGCGTACCTATTCCAAAGAACAGTTTTGGCATATTGCTCATGCAAGCTTGTAATTCTTTGACAGGTTTTCTTTCACCATACTAGCTTTTCCTTTCATTTAGAATTGAGGATTGGGTTTTCAAATGCAAGATTTAGATTTCCATCCTCTTCAGGATCAGGAAAGCTAACAGATCACTTTTCTTGAATTCATATATCATTTAATCATCTATACAAAACAGTAGGTGAATGATTTCAATCACATGTTAATAGTTTGTCATTCTATTTAGTGGACTCTTCCATGTAAATCAAATCAAATATATTCAAAGGGTTTGTTGACAATATACATTCATAGTTGCTTTTTACAAATTCTTGATGTATGATTAAATATTTTAAGAAACGGATTTGACTTCTCTCAAGTTTCTTTATAAATTTTACCTCCTTAGTCATTTTTAACATAAAGACACCGTTAATTTAATTTGATGGCATGTAACTTATATCTATCCTAGTTGTTAAATTGCACCTTATGAACGGTTTAGTAAAGTTTAATTTACTGAAAATGTATATAGTTTGACAGAATTATAAAAATATAACATTTGGAAAACGAACTATTTGCTAGAATATATTAGGTCCAATTCTTGGTCATCACATAAATTATATAATTGTCATCTCATCAGTGCGCATCATGCCATTATTTCTCTCTATATAAATGCTAAATCATTAAGTTCATCATATTCTAAACGGTGTGCCTTCGCTTTTAAGTTTCTTATTGTTGAAGTATTGAGAGGAATACAAAGTGCATATTATTTGTGATGGGGGACCATCTGGCGCGACTCGGCGCAAGGCGGACCCCACCTTCGTGTATTCTCGCAGGAGGGCTTGATCGAACCGGCGATCCGCCACAGTGGATGCGTCCGGCTCGTCGTTCTGATATGGTTTCATATATGACATTATGTATTTTGGGTTTTATTTCATGTATTTATGGTCCCGAAACTGCCGGTTAATCATAGCCGTCGATTTCGGTTGCCCTAATCCAATTTTATTATAAATAAAGCATAAGGTTGTTGTAGTTAGGGTATTGCTGAAATTTGGAGAAGCTCTTCCTCATTTTCGGTGATCTCCTCCGCGGTGCCGACTCCGTGGAGCCCCTTGGTGACGACTCCTTGGGTAAGTTATCTCATTTCCTCTTTGTTCTCCTCCCCCCTCCACCAATCCAAGCCGCCGACCCCTCCACTGATCCCAAACCCGCCCCCTCCCCTGTTTTCCTGTAGCCGTCAGCCTCCCACCAAGACAGCCTCCCGCTCATCCTTCAAATCCCATTCCCCCTTGCACAGCCGCCACCCCCAACCTCTTGCACAACCGCACGCCACCTCAACTCCCAGCACAGCAGCCCCTTCCTCCTTCATCCCCTGCCACCAGCTTTACCCTACATCTGCCCCCTCCCCCTCAACAGGCCACCGACCCTTTCCCCCACCCCGTCCGGCTGCCCTAACCCCCTCCCCTCAGCCCGTCCCCTCAGATTTGCCCAGATCTAGGCATTTCAGCCCAGATCCAGCACCCCCATATCTCGATCCAGCCCTCCCACCTTCCTTTCGATCCTCCCCTTACCCGATCCAGTCCAGCCCTACCCGGAAACCCTAATTCTCCTTCCAAAACTTCAAATTTGTCCTAAACTACAGCTGTCCTATTACCTTACATATTTGTGTTGTGTTTTGTATTAGTTTTGGTGTTGAAACATTTTTGTGGTGTGGTTGTCATATGCTTATTTGGAACTACAGTTTATTATTAATTGCCTTGTGAAAATCTCTAACTGCAGGACGGACTGAATCGCCGCGCGCTTCCTTTGGCCCTCCGTGCGGAGGAAAGTCAACGCCCTAAGCCTAAAAAAAATTGTTTATTTTCGTTTATGGATTGATGTATGTTGTTTTATGATATTTAGTTGCCATTGTTAATTGGTGCGCCTAATCACATGTGTTGCATGCATTGAGTCATTAGGAGATTGCAAGTCAACCCCACTCATCACTAGCGTGCATTTTAGGAATTCACTTCACAGCCCACTCTAGATCAGTTGGTATCAGAGCCCAAGGTTTGGGCCACGTCTATGCTCTGTAGTGGTAGGGCTTATAGATCCCCGATGCCTGACCCGAACATTACTGATGAGCGAACAAATAGTTCCTGAAATTCCTCTTCGTCCGGAGCCACACATTCCTCCACGTTAGAGGGGTGTTCAACCACCTCCTTAACAGTACCGTTGCGACGCTCCCCGTCGTAGCTCCACCCCTGAGCGTCGGCCAGACCTTGATGATGACAGGTATCCACCGCAGCGCAACAGACCCCGAGTTTTTCCTCAGGATCATAGGGCTTATACACCACAACACGGCCTCCGTGATCCAGACCGCGATGACTATCCTGGCCCCGGCCGCCGAGACTGTGGGCCCCTGCCCGCTCGACGTGAGTATGTCCGGGATGAGTATTATGAGGATTACCCGGATCCACGCAGAGGCGGTTACCAGCACGAGCATGACGTCACCAGACGCATTAACCTCGACGCGCTTTCATTCTATAGTCGCTTGGATCTGAAATCTTTCAGTGATTGGCTCATTGACATGGATCATTATTTTGAGTGGTATGACATGAGTGATGAGCACTGTGTCCGTTTCGCTAAAATGAAGTTGGTCGGGCAGGCCAAAGTGTTTTGGATTAGCGTAGAGAGAGCGATAGACAGGGATGGCTACTACCCCATCACCCGATGGGAAGACATGAAGCAAAGTCTGAGAGAAATATCTCCCTGCCTCCTATAGGGATCAACTACTTGATCAGCTGCAGAATCTGCGACAGGGCACACTTTCTGTCGCTGATTACATGGCTCGCTTTGATGAGCTCATTGTTAGGAGTGATATCTCAGAATAGCCCATTGCTACCGTCTCACGTTTTAAAGCCGGTCTGCGTTCTGAGATTCGGAGAGAGCTGATTCCTCACCGCCTCGAGACGGTTGACCAGATATTTCAGCTTGCCCTTGAGTATGAGCTGTATCTCCGCTCATCCAGCACGAGGCAGTTCCCCTCACGGACTGAGACCCCTACGTATAGGAAGCCCACTCCACCCCAGGCTACAGCGACCGCACCCCCACATGTCTCACTTGACACAAAGGGCAAGGCCGCTGCCACTGATGACCAGCGCTCTGGGGGTATTCAGTGTTATAGATGTTCCGGCAGAGGACACGTGACGGCGCAATGCCCCATGCGGAATCTTCTAGTTGAGGATGAAAAGTAGGGTTTAGAGGGAGATGAAGAGGTTACTGAGGAGATTACGGCCGCCGTTGAGGAAGGTTTGGAGAGCGACGCTGAGCATTCTTTAGAGTTAGGAGTGGTCAGGCGCCTTCTACACACCCCACGTGTCGATGAGGACTAGCGTCGCACCATCATTTTCTACACGTATTTCCCTAGTGCAGGCGGTCCCTGCAAGCTAGCCATCGATAGTGAGAGTTGTGTGAATATCGTGGCCCAAAAGGGTCTAGACCGTATGCAGGTGAAGGTTGAGCCTCACCCACACCCCTATCGTGTCATCTGGGTAGACAAGACGGCGATCCAGGTTACCCAGCGTTGTCTTGTACCGATCAACATCGCTTCGTTTGAGGATCGGGTCTGGTGCGATGTCATACCCATGGACGTCACCCACGTTCTGTTAGGCCGCCCTTGGCTTTTTGATCGCGACGTCACGTGTTTCGGTCGCTCGAACACGTGTCTTTTATGATAAGGGACGGAAGATCACGATATCGCCAACCCAACCCAGGGAGAGACCCAAGGGTCGGATTAGCCTTCAGTTAATACGAGCGCCTCGAGACCCTTGCACATCCTGAGACGCAGTGAGTTTGTGAGAGACAACACTGATGTTGGTATTATGTATGTAGTGGCAGCCACCATGGCACCTGATTGCCCTACACCAGAGCCTCACCCCGTTGTTCGGCCACTGTTAGATGAGTTTGCGGACCTTATGCCAGAGGAGCTCCCTGATGAGTTGTCCCCTCTACGGGACATCCAACACGCTATTGATTTAGTCTCAGGGGCCTCGCTCCCAAATCTGCCGCACTATCGTATGCATCTCGTTGAGCACACTGAGCTCAAGAGACAGGTCGACGAGCTTCTCCTGAAGCAATTCATTTGGGAGAGTTTGAGTCCATGCGCGGATCCCGCCCTTCTTACCCACAAGAAGGACGGCAGTTGGCGCATGTGCATTGATAGCCGAGCTATCAATAAGATTACAGTGAAATATCGTTTCCCGATCCCTCGATTTGATGATCAATTAGATATGATGTCCGGAGCCCAGATCTTTTCGAAGATCGACCTCCATAACGGATACCACCAGATCAGAGTTCGAAAGGAAGACGAGTGGAAGACGACTTTCAAGACCAAATATGGTCTGTACGAGTGGCTGGTCATGTCATTTGGGCTTTTGAACGCCCCAAGCACGTTCATGCGAGTCATGACTCAGATTCTGCGACCCTACATGGGCAAATTCCTAGTCGTATACTTTGACGACATCCTGATTTATAACCACACTGAGTCGGATCACCTCGAGCACTTGAGACTTTTGTTTGACATCCTCCAAAAGGAGAAGTTATTTATAAATATGAAAAAGTGCTCTTTCTTGTCCGAATCAGTCCACTTTCTCGGGTTCATTATCTCCTCCTTAGGCGTGTCCGTTGACCCTGAGAAGGTCCAGTCCATCCGTGATTGGCCCACGCCATCGAACATCCATGAGGCCCACAGTTTCCATGGGCTTGCGACCTTTTATAGGAGATTCGTTAGAGGATTTAGCTCGATTATGACCCCGTTTACTAGCTGCATGCGCAAGGGAGACTTTCAGTGGACCGTCGCGGCCACTCGTGCATTTGAAGAGATTAAGGACAAGTTGACGTCCGCTCCCGTTCTGAGACTCCCTGATTTTAGTAGAGCTTTCGAGGTCGTCTGTGACGCATCGGGTGTTGGTATTGGGGGTGTGTTGAGTAGTCCTGAACAAAAAAAACCGGGCCTGACGGGCTGGCCCGAGCCCGGCCCGGTCAAGGCCCGGGTCAAGGCCGGCCCGGTTCAGGCCCGAACCGGGCCGAGCCCTTACCCGGGGCCCTGAAAGGGCCCCGGTTTGGAGCCGTTACCCGGCCTGGTCCGGGCCGGGTAAAGCCCGATAATCGGGCTAGCCCGAGACCGGGCCGGGCATAGCCCGATCCGATCTCGGGCTAGACCCGATTGAGCCTAACGGCTCTTATTAGAGCCGTTAGGCTCATATCATGGCAGCATGGCTGCCATGTGGCAGCCATGCTGCCATGAAGGCAGCTAACGGCTATTAGAGCCGTTGGCTGCTATTATATATATATAATAATATATTATTATTATTATTTTTTTTAAATTAAAAAAAACCAAAAAATCCTATAAATACCCCCCCTCCCCTCTCTCTTTTCTCACACCTCCTCTCTCTCTCTCTCTCTCTCTCTCTTAGCTCTCCCAATGGCGTCGTCCTCCTCAACTCCAGCGCCGTCTTCCCAAAGTACGGCTTCGGTGGTGGAGCACAATCGTAGAGCGGGTATTTGGGAGCATTTCGACATGCTCCAAGTCGGCACCGAAAGAAACGCGCGCTGCAAGATATGCTCGAAGTTGCTATCCATCAGCGACAACTCGACGCTCGTTAGACACCAAAAATCTTGCGAGTCGAAACAAGCTCCTCCCGAGTCAAGTCAAGCTCAAATTTCTGGAGCAGGACAGATTTGGACGTACGATCAAATGCGACAGCAAGAGATGCAGGCGAAGTTCGTCATCAAACGTGGGCTGCCATTCAGCGTCTTCGACAATGACGACGGCACAGAGTACATACATGGGGGGCTTCAGCCCAAATACCAAAAGGTTAGTAGAATTACTTTAAGCCGCGACACGATTAGGTTATATTTAGAAGCAAAACAAGAATTAATTACGTATTTTGAAAATTTCGAAGGACGTGTGAGTCTAACGAGCGACGTTTGGATGAGTAATTTAAATTTAGGATTAGCTTATCTTTGCATCACTTGTCATTGGATTGATCCCATTTCGTGGGAGCTAAATAAACGCGTAATATGTTTTACGGGTTTTGAATTCCCGCACACGGCTATAGCTTTATATAAGGTTATTATGAAATGTGCGCGGGAATTTAAAATTAACGATAAAATACTTAGTTTTTCTCTTGATAACGCCTCCAATAATGGCGCCGCAATTGAATTGTTAAAACGAGATTTAAAACTATTTCTCAACGACGCGTTTTTTCATACTAAATGTGTTTGTCACGTCCTAAATTTAGTGGTACAGGATAGTTTAAAAGCAATGTCAACATATATTAATAAAATTCGCGACATGTTAAAAACAATTTATTGTACTAAACAACGAGCTCAAGATTTTAGAAAATTTTGTAAAGCACAAAATCAAAAATATTTGAAACCTCAATTCGATATGTCTATTAGATGGAACTCAACCTATAAAATGTTAAAAAGAGCCCTTCAACAAAAAGCACTTCTAATGGAATATTATAGTTTGCTTAATATTGAACACGGTTTAGGTGAAACTGATTGAGTTATTATAGAACATTATATATAGATTTACTAAAGTGTTTTTATAGGGCCACCGTTTCTTTATCTGGAGTCTATTATCCAACGAGCGCATTAGTAATTGAACATTTCGTACATATCACAGAAAAATTTAGTTATTATAGGAAACACTAAGGTTGGGCTCCTTTAATTAAAGTAATGGAAGAAAATTTTTTAAAATATTATAAAGAAATACCGCTTATGTTTTCGTGCGCCGCCGCTTTAAATCCGCTACTTAACGTAGAAGGCGTAGAAAATTTGATCGACGAAATCAATACTAATCTAACCTTAAATATAAATTATGATGATGCGGATGACCCCGTTAGTACTTCAAGTTTTACTACTTTTTTTACGCAAAGTTATAATTATTACAATAACTTATACGGGTCACGACCCCGCGAAGAAATAACGCAACCCAAAACGAAGGATAGTCTTAAAAATAAAATTTTAGATTTAGCTTCTAGGAAAAAAGCGCGCACATCTAGTAGTTTAAATGAATTAGGATTATACACAAAAACTCAATTTAGCGAATTTATGAGTTCGGAAGAGATCGAAAACTTCGATATCTTAAATTGGTGGAAAGGTAAAGCTAATACCTATCCTGTTTTGGCCTATATGGCCCGTGATTTATTAACTGTCCAAGCTAGTACAGTAACTTCGGAGTCCGTTTTTTCTCTTAGTGGCAGGGTTTTGAACGAGCGGAGGAGCCGGCTTAACGAAGATTCGCTGGAGGTTTGCATATGCTACAAGGACTACTTGGACAGTGTAAAGAGGAAGCAACACATAACAGCATTGGAGGATAGCTCGGAGGAGATAGAAGACGAAATGGACGCGTTGAATCTACAAGATGATTAAATCGAGCAATTGTATTTTCAATTTTGTATTTTGTACGACTTAAATTTTGTATTTTCAATTTTGTATTTTCAATTTTGTACGAAATGGACGCGTTTGTAACTTTGTATTTTCAATTTTGTATTTTGTTCCAAATTTTCAATATTAATAAAATTTTTTATTCCAAATTTTTTCATTTGGTGCAATATTTAATAATTTATAAAAATAAAAATTAAAAAATTAAAATTAAAATTAAAAAAATAATAAAACCGGGCCGGCCCGGATCGGGCCCGAGACCGGCCCAGCCCTGCCTGAAGGGCCGGAGCAGGCAGCACTTATGTGCTGCCTGCCCGGCCCGGGCCGGCCCGATTCCAGGGGAGGACCGGGCCGGCCCGGCCCGATACAGGAAAAAGCCCGATCGGGCCCGGTCCAGGCCGGCCCGATCGGGCCCGGTCCAGGCCGGCCCGATCGGGCTTTATGTTCAGGGCTGGTGTTGAGTCAGGAGGGACACCCAGTTTCTTACTTTAGTGAGAAACTGAACGAAACTAGGCAAAAATACTCGAACTATGATCAAGAATTTTATGTTATTGTCTAGTCATTACGATATTGGAGACACTACCTCCTACCACGGGAGTTTGTACTCTACTCTGACCACCAGGCCCTACACTACGTCGATTCCCAGAGGAAGTTGAGTCATCAACATGCGAAGTGGGTTGAGTATTTACAGAATCTTCACTACGTTCTCAAACACCGCACTGGTGTTGAGAACAAACCCGCTGACGCACTCAGTCGCAGAGTCTCACTCCTTACACACGTTGAGGGCCCAGGTGGATGAGTTTGAGAGATTGATCACGGATTACCCACTTGTTCTGATTTTGCTGATTATATGCTGCGCTGTAGAAGGACCCGCCTGGTCCTATTGAGGCGTACCCAACACCTTGTATCGCAACTATTTAGTATGGGAGTAACGCGCGGGAGGTGCCGCCGGTCATTTTGGGCGGGACAAGTCGATCGCTATTGTAGAGGATCGTTTCTATTGGCTGAGCCTGAAGAAGGATGTAGCTCGTGTCGTACGACATTGTCGTACTTGTCAAACGGCCAAGCGAACGAAGCAAAACACCGGCTTATACACCCCTCTTCCCTTTCCCCATCGTCCTTGGGAGGACATTAGCATGGACTTCGTACTTGGACTTCCTCGTACCCAGAGGAAACATGATTCTATATTCGTAGTGGTTGATCGGTTTTCTAAGATGACACATTTCATCGCATGCAGTAAGACCGCAGATGCACCCCACGCCGCGGACTTATTTATTAGTGGCGTCTTTAGATTACACGGTCTGCCGAAGTCCATTATGTCCGATAGGGATGTGAGGTTCGTGAGCTATTTCTGGAAGACCTTGTGGCGAAAGACCGAGACTACCTTAAAGTTTTCATCTGCATACCACCCTCAGCCGATAGGGATGTGAGGTTCGTTAGCTATTTTTGGAAGACCTTATGGCGAAAGACCGGGACTACCTTAAAGTTTTCATCTGCATACCACCCTCAGACGAACGGTGAGACTGAGGTAGTAAATAGAAGCCTAAGCAATTTACTGAGGTGTCTAGTTGAGAGCATGCATCTGTTGGGACTAGGTGCTCACTGTCGCGGAGTTTGCGTATAACAGTTCCATCAATATGTCTACAGGTCTGAGTCTGTTTCATATAGTGTCAGGTTACGACCCTAGGAAGCCTATTGATCTTATCCCTGTCCCGACTGAGTCACACCCTAGTGAGTCTGTTGAGTCCTTCACACGTCATTTGCATGAGTCAGTTAGGCGCAAAATTAATTTAAGCAACGAATATTATAAGGAACAGACGGATAAACATAGGCGGGAAAAACATTTTCTGATAGGTGAACAAGTGATGGTGAGAGTCCGCACTGAGAGGCTCCCTTAGGGGTCTGCTAAGAAGCTAAGCGCTAGGCGAATCGGTCCCTACACAGTCCTGAGACGGATCGGGTCAAATGCTTATGAGTTGGACATTCCTGCGAGCATGGGTATCCACCCCGTGTTCAATGTTGAGGACCTGACGCCATACTTTGCACCTCGCGAGTACTTTGATCCCTACATTGGCGGCCCTTCCGAGCCTGTACCATCGCTTTCACCTCCCACCACCCAGCCTATGTCTGAGCCCTTGCCACCACAGTCCTTATCCCCCACCCAGCCCACCTTTGATCCCAACTCTCCCGGGATTCCGTCTCCACTGGCTTCACCTTTGGCACCACAGATTTCACCGGGATCTTCCTCGAGTGTTGAGCGACGAGCATATCACTAAGATCATTGTGCATGAGTACGTCCCCTCCACGGACGGCCTCGTGTGCCGCTACTTGGTTCGCTGGCGCGGACGACCCTTCACTGATGACACCTGGATTGTTGCTGCAGAGCTTGATCGCCTCGCCCTTAGACTTCGACCACAGTATGATTGTCTCCATATATAGGAGATGAAGGCCTTTCAGCCGGGGGGAGTTGATGGGGGACCATCTGGCGCGACTCGACGCAAGGCGGACCCCACCTTCGTGTATTCTCGCAGGAAGACTTGATCGAACCAGCGATCCGCTACTGCGGATGCGTCC
This sequence comes from Dactylorhiza incarnata, assembly GCA_033032865.1. Lineage (NCBI taxonomy): Eukaryota > Viridiplantae > Streptophyta > Magnoliopsida > Asparagales > Orchidaceae > Dactylorhiza > Dactylorhiza incarnata. The sequence continues at coordinate 2,515,079 of JAWHQI010000316.1, forward strand.
GACGTCGTTCTGATATGGTTTCATATATGACATTATGTATTTTGGGTTTTATTTCATGTATTTATGGCCCTGCAACCGCCGGTCAATCATAGTCGTCGATCTCGGTTGCCATAATCTAGTTTTATTATAAATAAAGCATAGTTGTAGTTAGGGTATTGCTCAAATTTGGAGAAGCTCTTCCTCATTTCCGGTGATCTCCTCTGCGGTGCCGACTCCGTGGAGCCCCTTGGTGACGACTCCTTGTGTAAGTTATCTCATTTCCTCTTTGTTCTCCTCCCCCCTCCACCAATCCAAACCGTCGGCCCCTCCACTGATCCCAAAACCGTCCCCTCCCCTGTTTTCTTGTAGCCTCCAACCTCCCACCAAGACAGCCGCCCGCTCATCCTTCAAATCCCCTTCCCCCTTGCACAGCCGCCACCCCTAACCTCCTGCACAGCCATCCGCCCCCTCAACTCCCAGCACAGTAGCCCCTTCCTCCTTCATCCCCTGCCACCAGCCTAACCCTACAGCTGCCCCCCCCCCCCCCCCCCCCCCCCACACACACACCTTCAACAGGCCGCCGACCCTTTCCCCCACCCCGTCCGGCTGCCCTAACCCCCTCCCCACGTGGATCCACCTCCCCTCAGCCTGTCCCCTCAGATTTGGGCATTTCGGCCCAGATCCAGCACCACCATATCTCGATCCAGCCCTCCCACCTTCCATTCGATCCTCCCCTTACCCGATCCAGTCCACCACTACCCGAAAACCCTAATTTTCCTTCCAAAACTTCAGATTTGTCCTAAACTACAGTTGTCCTATTACATTACATATTTGTGTTGTGTTTTGTATTAGTTTTGGTGTTGAAACATTGTTGTGGTGTGGTTGTCATATGCTTATTTGGAACTACAGTTTATTATTATTTGCCTCGTGAAAATCTCTAACTGCAGGACGGATTGAATCGCCGCGCGCTTACTCTGGCCCTCCGTGCGGAGGAAAGCCAACGCCCTAAGCCTAAAGAAAATTATTTATTTTCATTTATGGATTGATGTATGTTGTTTTAAGATATTTAGTTGTCATCGTTAATTGGTGCGCCTAATCACATGTGTTGCATGCATTGAGTCATTAGGAGATTGCGAGTCAACTCCACTCATCACTAGCGTGCATTTTAGAAATTCACTCCACAACCCACCCTACATAAATTAGTCTTTTAATTGGGTATTTAAAGGACTACAAAGACTCATAAAACATGAATAGCCCATGTGGGACTAAACTCTTACACACAAACCTAAAAACTTTAATACATAGACTGAAATACAATATTAACTCAATGTGATAACTCCAACACTCCCCCTCAAGATGAAGAGTATAACTCATAGCTTGACAATGTCATGTCACATGTTTGTTGAAGCCAAGAACTAGGCTTTAGTGTTCAGACTTGGGTATGAGCAAATGTTACTAGCCCACGGAGTTAGAAGTCACGGACGAGGATGGTCGAGAAAGAAGGTGAATAGCGACAACTCAGAGGTCCCGACCACACCCGAGAGTGTATAGGAACTTACCCTCCCAAACCAAGTGATGCGCTAGGCAAGGGGGTGAGGCAGGCTTGCGAAGTGCGTTGACGAGCTCGCTAGTCCTAGGCGAGGTCCTCAGGTGCTCGATAACGCTGTTTGGCACTGCCCAGAACTGCCTCCTCCCCTTGACGATGGGTCGTATTTATAGACGACGACAGAGGGGGGAGGGGGGTATATACCCCCAACCTGAATGCGGGTCTCATCCCTATGTGACACAGGAAGACTCTATAGGTGGACGCGATCGTGCGATTCCCTAACCCTAGATGTCATGCAAACAATCACAACTAAATGCAATAGACCCAACAACAATCCTAAAATGCGAGAGAAATGCAAGCACGCACAATCCTACAACAAAAACCTTAAACCTAATGTGAATGTGAATCAAACAATCATACAATGAGTTCCGACGTGCAATTAATTAAACAATATTAATTTTAAAATACTCGCTCTTTTAATTTCAATTAAGCACAAACAATCAAGTTTAGTAACTAAGCAACTATTGCAAAATAAATTGGGAGTGCACTGAAATTGAAATGTGAAGCGAATAAATACTGCGCGTCTATAAATAAATAAAACAGTCAAATCAATCTAAGCCAAATATTGCTATCAATGAATAATTGTCCGTACAACATAAGAGAATGAAAACTGAAATATAAAAGCTCACCTAGTAATTGATGTCGGTAGTGGTGGGAGGACCCAGTGGTGGTGGCTGTCCGGAAGTGTAGACACTGCAGTTTGGGGCTGATATAGGACTGTTAAAGGATATTGAAGGCTGTTTTAGAGGGGCCGAAAGAGTTTAGGGAGGTGATAGCTGCTGGCCAGGGATGGTATGTGAAGGAGTAGCAGCTGCAGGGAGGGACTGACAGCTGCATGGAGGGCTTGTGGAGGTGCTGTGAGAGGGAAATCAGTGGGGAAAATGGTTATTCGGAGGGGTTTTAAGGTGGAGGACTACTGGAGAATGGAGGAGGCTGGTAGGGGGTGTTGGAGGCGGCAACGAAAGGTTGGGGAAGTGGAGAAAGACGTGAAAATGAGGGGGGTATCGGCTATTGTAGGAGGATTGCCGACAGCTGTAAGGGCTACATGAAGAAGGTGCGGTGGTGGGTGAGAGCTAAGGGAAGGCGGGCAACAGCAGGTGTACCAGCCCGAAGTCCGCCACAATTTAAATCTTTCTTTCTGTGCGGTTTTTCACAATTTAATAACGCGGCAATTTTAATATGTAAAGCACAAGAGTGGTACCAAAAGAAAACATAAAACAATTTTTATTCATTAAAGATAATTTACCTCATGTCCATCTCCGGTACAGGGAAACAAAAACGACTAGACATATATATATACATAGACCACTGTAGCAATCTCAAAACGAACGAAAACAAATCTAACCCGTGGGCGAACCATGTCTTCCCTTTGTTTTCGATCTGCCTCCGCAAGTATCCTCCTAGTGGGGCCTAGCACGCTGGCGGTTTGATCCTAAAAAAAGAGATCGACAACCAGTTAGTTTAGATTACTAAGTGAGTTCATTACCTCTTCAACCGCACTACAGACAAACATGAAGAGTCAACATCAATATGCAGTTATATATTTCTATATGAACATGTTCTATAGAACAAAAAGTAAAGCAAGCAGGTAAGGTACTGTACAGTGAGCTAATACAACAGAAATAAACTATTTATGGTATCAAAATTCTTATTCTTTCATTTTTATTCATTTATGTATTCAATTCAGGATTTTCATACTTTTCGTTCTTTCGAAATTCTGAGAGTCATTCTCAATCAAACATTTGGGCCCGTCGTATCAATGTCTGCTCCAGGGCGCTCAACAACGCAACAGGTTTCCAAGCCTCCTAGATTAGACATTTCAGTATCAACTTCTATAGGAGTTCAACGCCCCAGCTAGGTGTACGAGTTCTACCCCTCCTACAAGGTGTAGGAGTCGGTTGCTCTACAGCCGACCCTTAGTTTTTCGATACGTCGATGCACTCTCAATTTCTTATTCTTTTCATATTCAATTCGTATTCAGTTTCAAAATATATGAAATAATTATATTAATTTTCCCTTAGAATTTTTATCGTTTGCAATCCATGTTTAGCCTTTTAGCGATTTCATATTTTCAGTGATTTCAAATCTTCGAATTTATTCAATTCAATTCAGTTCATATTCGGTGTCCATGCAAAGAAGTAGCTCAAAGTAAAGTAATTCTACATGTTCATAATTCAAAATAATTCAAATGTATACGTAATCAAAGCGGTAAGAACTCACCACAACTTTTCTTTTGCCCTTGTCCTTCATAGGGTCCTCGTTGCGTCTATCGTCGGACGCCATCCTCTGCAGTATCAAGTAAATCATTTACTTTATGGTTGAACCGTTAAATAGTTACGAGCGGACTCCTAAGCCGGCCACAACTACGACCTATAGGAGTTGTCTAGCGGAGGACGAGCTTCAGTGACTCAAAACGGAAGCAAATTCAAATCAAAATTCAGCCACTAATGACTTCAAATTCCAGCCACTTCTAAACCCAATAAATGCCAAGAGAGGTAGCCAATAACCAACCAACCAAAGGGGCACAAAACAGCATTTCAGGCAACAAATCAGCAGTACAAAGGGCTGCCCATAGCAACACCAAGGGCTGCCAACAGCAACACCAAGGGCTGCCAACAAGAGTTAACACAACAGCTTAATTCCAAGGCAACAAGACAGCCAACAGTAGTTCTCAAAGCTCTCAACAAGAGCTCAAAGGCAGCCAATGGTTTTCCCCAAAATCCCATGCAAAATCAAGGCCAAATCAACCAATCAACAGATCAGGGCAGCCAACTAAAGTTACCCCATAATGATTTTCTAACCACGAAATAAAACCCTAGCAAATCAATACAACCGGCCCACAACAGGTAATAACAATAGCTATTTAATAGCTGAACCAGCAAAATCAGCCGGCCAACTCTAGCTCAACTCCAAACAGTGAGCAAATCATCAAAAGCCCCCAAAACTGAAACTCTAATTCCATTCATTTCTATGCTCAACAAACTCACAAGAATAAGAAAGGAATAACCGATAAGGAGAAGAGGGATAAAGAGAAGGAAGGCTCACAGTGAGAAAATCAACCCAAAATTGGCGGCCACAAACCAAAATCAGTCGCACCGCACAGCAGAGACTGCAACAAGACGGCGGCAAAGGCGCAGAAAGGAGGCAACAACAGGTTTCAACCTTGTCCAGCACCGACGACCGAGGAGAGGGAATCGAGCCAAGGGAAAGAGAATCGAAGCAACCCTAGTCAGAAGCCAATCCGTCGAGAGCTCCAGCAGAAGGCGGAAAGTGGAAGTATCGGAACATGGAACTCATGATAAATATAAGGGAAGAGTCCAAGAGTCCACCGCCCCCCATAAACCACCTCTTAAAGATTAATTAAACCAATTCAGCCTTAATCAATCTCAAGGCTCCTTACATAACAACCGACCAACCCAACATAAGTAAAATAGTGCAAGCCCACACCGTCCAGCTCTATGAGGGCCCAAGTTAACCAAGTAGACACAACCCATTCCTCTATCAATAGCGGAATATAAAATGAATACGAAACAAATGTCGTAAAAATATTCGGAAAAGCTCGAGCATCAAAAATAAGTTGTGCGACGTCGAATCGACACTGACTTTTATTTTCATCATCGGGGAATTATTCTCATATTAATTAACATACTTTATTTATATCACAAATAACATTCTGGTCTTACAGCAGGGAGGGGTCTTGATGACGAGGAAGATGGTCGGAGGTGGATCCAAAGCGGGAAACGACGGGTGAATGGCTTCCCGTAGACGAGAATGGGGGCAGTCAACGCCGAAGAGGATGAAGAAGACGACGGAAGGCTCGTACCAAGGCGTTGGAGGCACGGAAGGTGGCGGGAGGGGCGTCGTACCCCCTGGAGTCGGATCCGGCAGCGTAGCACCTCGCAGGGGGGCTGGCGTCGCACTGCATGACCGATGGTTCCTGTTTCCACAACCGTAACCCTCGATCCTGTAACACCCCAACCTAGTTTAACAATAAATTAGCAGTCCGGGTTCCGTGATAAGTAAACTAAACAACAATATTTAAATTTGTACATAACAGGTAAAAATGAAAGTACGAACTGAAAACTTACAGCGAAAGTAGTAAATGAAACTAAGGGTAAAAGTGTACCTCAACTTTTCTGAATTTACAGAGCCAACTAAAATTAGAAAAGAACCATACTTCTGAATTTTTTCTGAAATACTAAACATAGTCTGATACATAGAAATCTCAAACATTTGAGTTGCATATGTTCATAAAATAAAATAGTACAATGCCGAAAGGAAAGACAGCTGAACAAAAACAAACTATAAATGGAGGTCCGCACACGCTTATCTTAGGCACAACTCCTCATCTGTGACCCCTGTAATGAAATTCCCAAAAACAGGTCAGCCCACTGGAGTAAGAAAAAACCAATCCTCTTAGTGACACTAAAATAATTTGAAGAAACATGAGTGCAAACTTTTTAAAATAATATTTTATGCTGGGGAAAAATATGCTACAATGCTATGCTTGTTTTTCTATCAAAGTATTGTAAAGATAAATGTCTGTTCTAGTGTAATCATATTATGCATTTTTATTCAAGTTTCGAAAACATTTAACTATATGGATTTCTAGATTTCGGCATATACTTGAATTCTAGGTGTTTTATGCTTGTACTTCTTCATACTCTAGGTTGAGTAGCTTCTTAAGCGTATTCTAACGATCTGAGCCCCTACTAATGAACGCAGGTGTTCTAATGTCTCATGGACATAGACTCGCATATACTAATTTTCTAACTGGGGTGTCGTCTCCCTAAACTTGAGGCTCATACGGTCTGCTACGCCCTATGAGTAAGATAGTGTCTCTATCTATCACGAGAGAAAGTCTCTATCATGCCTCCTAATTATTTTCTGTTCGACTTAAGGATTGCATATTCTATTATCGTTGTTTCTTAGATCATGTCTCCCACTAAATACTGTCTCATCCACCTAGTCAGATGATTTACTATTTATTTATATGGCTAACATAATACTTGTTTTCATACGCTGCACAACTTCATAAATTTATAAAAGTCCATAATATTTCGAGTCATAATCTACTATCAATTTTAAGGGCATATGATCTCATAATATAATGCATGCTCTTATCTATACGAGAAACATTTCATGCAATTAACTATGTGCTACGTCTAGCCAAAATGAATTAGAGTTTCTTACCTCGGTATTGCAGCGCTCGCACACGCGACACGGCGATAAGATTCCCTCTAGGTTGAATCAGAAATTTTGTGATATTTTTCTGATCTATTTCGTCGCTTAATCGACACTTGTAATTATATATAATCCTAATCGATTTTAATAACAGAAACAGGTGATTCTAGGGATACTCTCTCTCTTCTTCTAGGGTTTTAAATGAAAATATTTTGATACTCCAATTGCAGCTAGCAAAGGAAAAAAGATGCTTGAAAGTAGAACCAATACCTGATCTACTCCCAAGAGTGCTCTCACAAGCCTCTTCACCTTCACTGTGCAAGCCCTCTGATCGGAGGAGTAAAATGTCGAAGACTTCTGAAATTTGAAACGAAGACGCATAAGTTCGCTGGTGGTATTAAGAAAACCACCCAGGCTAAAGGGAAATTCACTGGAAGGATTCGGTTTAGCGGTTTCCTGATGGGAACGAAGGAGAAAAGTCAACTGCTAATGAGAGTCGATCAAAAGGAGTCAATTTTTGGCGGAAACTCCACTGGAAGAAATGGACAGAACCTGAAAGCGCAGAGGAGGGCATCATCCTATGGCTGGAAAGATCGATCAAAAAAGTAGAAGGAAGGTTTACAGGGATCTAACCTTGCTGGAAGAACCGATAGAAAAGGAAAACTCCAGTCGGCGGTCTAGGGCACGAGAAAGAGTGCTTCAGCGGCCTGTCGTCGTCGACCTCAACAGAGAACCCATCCACTGCGATCGGTTGCCTATCAGAGGGAGAAAACGGAGGTCGTCGAACCTCTCGAGTGCGGTCGGCGGCGGCTCCTGCGTGAGAAGATGTCGAGAAGAGTCGTCTGCGAGCGAGGACTCTGAGCGGCGGTTTTCCCTTTCTATCGAGTGCCTGTTGGATTTAGGGAAGCGCGTGAAGGCTAGGGTATCGGTTAAGATAGGAAATCGTAGTGAGGGGGTGATTAATTAGATCGTGGTTTTGGCTTAGATTTCTTCGTGAACCAAGGCTTAATGCGGGGAACCCCTTCCTATTTACCAGTTTTCCATTGCACAACTAATACACTAAAGTTATGAGATTAAAATTCCCACAAGCCTCTAAATCGCGCCGAAATAAATTATAATAACTTCATTTAAATTACTGATCAACGCGCAACAACTAATTTTGCTCGTAATCGGATCCAGCAATTAAATTTTATTTTCGCATTAAATTACGGGTGTTACAGATCCCTCTTTCAACCGTCTGCTACAAGTAATATAGGGGGGAGGGATTAGGTTAAATTTATTCGATGACCATGATTGTCCGATGACTAATTTAACATAACTCAAAATATAACTAAAAAAACAAAAAATAGAAAAATTTGAGCCGGTCGCGATCACGGGCTCTGATCGTCCATCTGATGATCCAAAATATGTCGACTCAATAATTTCTCACATGACACACGAATGATCTCCATCAATCTCCCCGGAAGCATTTATCTCCGGTGAATGGAGACTTCATGCTCTCGAAGCAAGCCACACAAGACTCTCTGTCGCTCTTAGGTAAGGACTATCTGTGCATATGGCCATCATGCCGCTGAAGTAGCCAAGGGTCTCATGCACCAAGTTAGCCGCCATAAGGACGAAGGGTAGGGAGGTTGGGGTATAGGAGAGGCTATAGTGATGGTGGAAACATAAGCTTAAAGGGAAGGCTAAAGATCCAAAATTAGGTGACTCCACATCTAGAATCAAATCATCTACATTGAATATAAGATAACTACCCATATTCCTAAGAATATCAAGCTCATAGAAATTTGACTCAGATTCTCTCATGACAGTGTATGGACTTATTTGCCTAGCACAAAAATTCATACTTGCCCCCAATGAGAACCTCTCAAATAATATTCAAATCATCGCGCAACCACCTTCTTTGAATATTTGTTTTCTCATGTGATTACCGACGAAAATTTTAAAATGTTCATTATTTAATATAACTTTACGTCGGAATATAACATGCAAGTCATGCAACAGATGCAAATAAATGATGACTGACATGACTGACTATCCAAATGCATACGTTATATAGCGATGGAATTCCCTAAGGATGGGTGGTTTAACTGAAGGTTCTTTGGGCGAGGTGTAGAAAAAATTATTGAGTGTACATAGACCACCCAACTGACTGACTGAAACATCGCCAATGAGCTGCGAAATCATGATCCTTAATGTCTCCTAAGGGATGCAAATCATCAAGAGGCTCACAAGGTGGGCGATAAAAAAAAATCGTCATAGAGGTAATATCCTGAAGGAATATTAAATATAGTGACATACGAATGTGACTCAGGAGGTTTACATGGCGGTAAGTAAGTAAATTCATCATGGATACGACGATCATCTAAAGAGACACGCGAGATATGGACACAATGATGCAACGCGGGGGTGGGCTGAATGTCTCATAAAATGAAAAACCCGTTAGGTGGTTCTCCAGGAGGTTCAACGGGGATCATCAAAGAAATCAATCGTAAGAGGATGATCTTTCAGATGAGTGACATCGATAAGAGTAATAACCTCATGAACAGGAGAGACAACCATTACAAAGTCAATATCATGCTCTCGACCCTCATCCGTGGTATGACTCGCCACGACAATACGAGGAAACTCAGATGAACATGTACGCAAGGGGGAGTCTATGATCGGAGAGTTAACTGTGTGGTGTGCAGTGATTGAGAATAATCTGCGTAGTAACATGAGGATATCTCTAAAGGGGCTCTAGGGTATCAGGTGTAGATGGACTCAGGATCCCCAAATAGAGGAGAGGAATGACGACGATAACTACTCATGAAGGAACCTATAGACTTTACCAATGCGTATTAAAATAAAGCCCGAACTTGGATCTCTGATATCAATCTGACGCAGGACGAATCTATAGGTGGACGCGATCGTGTGATTCCCTAACCCAAGATGTCATGCAAACAATCACAACTAAATGCAATAGTCCCAACAACAGTCCTAAAATGCGAGAGAAATGCAAGCACACACGCAATCCTGCGACATAAATCTTGAACTTAATGTGAATGAATCAATCATACAATGAGTTCTGACGTGCAATTAATTGAACAATATTAATTTTAAAATTCTCACGCTTTTAATCCCAATTAAGCACAAACAATCAAGTTTAGTAATTATGCGACTATTGCAAAATAAATTGAGAGTGCGCTAAAATTGAAATGCGAAGCAAATAAATACTGCACGTCTATAGAGAAATCCAACAGTCAAATCAATCTAAGTCAAATATTGCTAGCAATGAATAATTATTCATACAACATAGTGGAATGAAACTAAAATATAAAGGCTCTCATAGTAATTGATGTCGGTGGCTGCGGTGGCTGTCCGGAAGTGTAGATGATGCAGTTTGGGGCTGATATAGGACTGTTAAAGGAGATTGGAGGCTGTTTTAGAGGGGACAGAAGGGTTTAGGGAGGTGATAGCGGTTGGCCAGGTCTGGTATGGGATGTTTGTGGGTGGATTTCAATGGGGGAGGGGCTGTGGAAGGCAGGGAAGGAGTGGCAGCTGCAGGGAGGGCTTGTGGAGGTGCTGGGAGAGGGAAACCCATGTGGAAATGGTTATTCAGAGGGGTTTTAGGGTGGGGGAAGGCTGTTGGAGAATGGAGGAGGCTAGTAGGTGGCGGCGCAAGGTCGGGGAAGTGGAGAAAGTCGTGGAAAAGAGGGGGGTGGGGGGGGCTGCCTGTGGTTGTAGGAGGTAAGCCAACGGTTATAGGAGGTCTGCCAGCAGTTGTGGGGGTTGTAGGAAGAAGGTGTGTTGGTGGGTGAGAAGCTGAGGGAAGGCGGATTGCAGCAGGGAGGTGTCTTGATTATGAGGAAGATTGTCGGAGGTGGATCCAAAGAGGGAAACGGCGGATGAATGGCTTCCTGTAGACGGGAATGGCGGCAGTCAATGTCGAAGAGGATGGAGAAGATGATGGAAGGATCGAACCAAGGCACTGGAGGAAGCGAAGGTGGCGGGAGGGGCCGTTGCACCCCCTTGGAGGCGGATCCAGCGGCGTCGCACCGTGCGCACAGGGGTTGGCGGTGGGGGGCTGAAGTCGCACCAGCGTGACCGACGGTTCCTGTTTCCAAAACCATAACCCTCGATCCCCCTTTCAACCGGCTGTTGCAAGTAATATATGGTGGGGAACTATGTTAAATTTATTCGATGGCCACGATTGCCCGACGAATAATTTAACTTAACTCTTAAAATAAAACTCCAAAAAAATAAAAGAAAATAAATAAAAATAGAAAAATTTGAGCCGTTCGCGATCATGGGCTCTGATTGTCCATCTGACGATCCAAAATGTGTTGGCTCAATAATTTCTCACATGACACGCGAACGATCTCCATCACTATGTGATGTTAATTTGGTTACTGGCGAGCTGGTCTCGACTCTCAGCGAGGCGATGGTTCCCGACGTGGTGTCTGCGGACTAAGTGCGAGCTGGCTCGAACTTACTGCGGGCCGATAACGAACTTCTTAAGATCTTATGAAGAGCATATCGAACCTATTGCGTGTCTATTCTTCAGGGGTATTCTAGTAATTTTCTCGCCAGGCTTTCCCGGGTTGGCCTCGCCGAGTACGGGTCGTACACAATCCCCGCTTTTTTCGGACTTAAGATGAGGTTGGAAAAATTGTACGAGACGCGGGACTCGGCGGGTTGGCGGAGCCTATAAATAACCCCCCGGGGGAATCTTTCGAGGTCGTGTCCTTGAGTCCACCCGAGTTGAGAGCATGGACGGCACGAAGTCGTTCCTGAAGGCGTTCGCAAAGGTCCGTGCAGACGAGAAGAAGAAGAAGAAGAATGACCTCTCGGATCTGCCTAACGAAGGATTTTTGGTGGCGGATCGCAAAGGGAGGCAACGACTCTGCCGACCTTGCCTCTTGCTCCGCTGCACGAAGACCCTACGACGTGCGTGTCCGAAGTGGAAACTTTCTTCGATCTGGTAGCTTCCCAACTCTCTGGTTTCCGCTATCGATTTGGTATTAACTCGCGAGGTGTTTTTTAGGCGTTGTTAAAGGCGGGCATGTACGACGTCTCAACGGGCATGTACGACGTCTCAGCGGGCACACCGCCCCTCCGAACTCTAAAGGGACCGTGGCTGGCGACGCTCTGACGATTCCGCCCTCTGGTGAGTGAAACAACTCTCATGATGGCATTGCTTTCGAGAATGCCGACTCTTGGGTTTTGGTGAAGGCAAGAAGATGCGCAAACGACCTGAGCCTGCGACACCTCGCGATGGCGTCTTTATTCGGGAGGCCTTGAAGAAGGCAAAACGGTCAAGTTTGTTGGGGGCCGAGTCGGTTGTCTCCTCGCGAACACATACTGACTATACTGCTTCTCTCTCAACTGAATATTATTCTTGTTTCCTACAGTTTCAGGTGTTTTAGGTACATACTAATCATACTACACAGCTAGCTCCAAGCACATAAGCTCCATCAGCTTTCATGATTCAGTCTTCGACTTCACCCACCTGGATCATTGATTTGTGCACCTCAGATCATATGTCTAGTAATATAACTTTATTTCATCAAATGCACCAACCTACTTATACAACTCATGTAACCCTTGCCGATGGATCTATTTCCACAGTTCAGGACATTACTATTAAAAACACACTTTATCTCTCCACTCTACTTTGTTTGTTCCAGCTTTTCATATAATCTCATTTCCATTCATAAACTTATCCAGCATCACATTGCATTGCAACCTTTTTTGGTTCATCTGTGTGTATACATGATTTGAAGACCAGGGAGGTGTATATGACGTGAATCCAAAGATGTCTACTACTTTGTTACACGCGCTTCTCCGACTGTTGCCCTCACTACTACTGGGGTTCGACTATAAACTCATTATCAGTTTGGATATCCTGGATTACCAAGCCTGCAACGAATGAATCCTACTTATCTACTCTTAGAACTCGTGAGTGTGAATCTTGTTAGTTGGGCAAACAATATCGCGTGTACCTAGTGCCCATAAGCGTGTTTGTGTACCCTTTGTCCATTCTGATGTATGGGGACATAGTCGGGTCGGGTCAAAGCTTTGTTTATGGTATTTTGTATATTTTATTGATGATAGTTCGTATGACATTGTTATTCTTGATGAAAGATCGTAGTGAACTATTTCAAAACATTGAAAATTTATGTGCTGAAATTAAAACTCCACCCATATGTGTGTTCTCTAATCTGATAATGCTCATGAGCATTTTTTTCACAATTTCCAGACTTCCATGTCCTCACAGTGCATGATTCACCATTTTTCATGTACTTATATTCCACAACAAATTGGGATTGTTGAAATGAAAAATCAGCACTTAGTTGAAACGGCTCGTACTTTGCTTATCCATATGCATGATCCCTCTTTATATTGTGATTACAATATATTAATTGTGTTACCTCATTAACGGTATGTTGTCTTCAACATTGCATCGTCAAGTGTTGTTTTCCATTCTATTTATTCTCGGTTGTTCCTCGGTTGTTTGGTTGTACCTGCTTTGTTCATAATCTTTCACTTGATTAGGATATGTTATCCCCCAAAACAAAGTAACAAGACCAACCTACCTTGTTATTAATTAATAATTGAATAGGTAATTAAGTAATTAATTTCCCCTTTTTATAATTCAGCTAATTAATTAATCTAACCTACCTTTAAGTAACGTGACATGGGAATAGGATGTGATGCGTGCTCAAGAAAGACAGAAAAGCCACAGGCGGCTCTAGAAGATAGTGTTGGGCTTGATGGAGAATTGCACTCGGTCGGTGTGCGTGCTCTGATGTAGAAGGCGGACTATGATGGCATGAGGCATGCTACTATGGACAATTCAAGACGAGCGCATGGGCATGCTCGATGATCCAAGACGGCGCTATAAGGCGACCTTTCTGAGATCGTGGACTACATGGCGATGATCTATGGAGCCAGACGCCGCTTATGGACAATTCAAGAAGACATTGTCGGGCTTCGACGATCCAAGATGACACTGGAAGGTGTCCTTTCTGAGATCATGTGTTGTAGGGCGGTGATCTAGGGGATGCACGCTGGAGGACTCCTCGTGCAGGAAGGAGAAGATTGTGCCCTACGTGATTGACGACCTGGTTTCTTTGGCTCGACGTTGACGCTACGGGCTCTGGAAAGCATTCTCAGGAGGGTCGACGAGTTCGACGTTGGAGGAGACACAGTCGACTGCTGGAGTTGTCGAAGACTGTCAAAGAAGTTGTTGATGCTGGAGCTTTTGTGGATGAGAGAGAGAGAGAGAAAAGATCGAAAAGGTCATGATACCAAGTTGTTACAAACAAATCCGTTGAACGTTGGTCGCTTCGCCGGAGGGTGGCCGAAGGTGGAGATGATGGAGGAGAAAGATACTACAAAGCCGGAACCGCACCTGCCTAAGCATGGTGTGATCGGAGAGAGAGAGAGAGAGAGAGAGATACTACAATCTCTTAATACGACAAGCAGAGAGATTATAATGTCATGGATCCTTTCATTTCAACATCACTTGCCTTTAAATATGCTTATAGGACTCTTAGTGATAACCAATAGCTACCACCTTCCATGAACTAATAAAAGACAACTTGACTTAAAAAATTAATAATAAAAGACAACTTGACTTAAAAACTAAAGATAACTAAGCATGAAACCCCCTACGGTAACTAGGCCAGAAACCCATAACATTCATTTTGTTATCCCTAAAGTGAATGCATACATTTGCCCTATTCGTCCTGCGTCAATATGTTCTTGATCATCTAGATCACTTTAGTATGAGTGGTTGTAGGCCAGCTGACACTCCAATAGAAACTAATCATAAGATAGGAAGGGATGACAAACAACTTATTGAGGATGTTGAAGGCTTCTAGAGCCTTGTGGGATGCTTGATTTATCCGTCTCATACATTCCCAAATATTGCATATTATGTGGGAGTTATTAGTTACTATATGTACTTACGATAGTCCAAACATTCAGATGTAGCGCATAGATCCTATGATATCCGAAGAACTCGCCAGGAAGGGACACTCTCTTTGCTCCCAACATTGGTTTGATGATTGAGTTTTATACTAATGTTGATTGGGCCGTATCCCTGATAGACCTTCCACATTAAGGTATTGCTCATTTGTTGAAGGTAATTTTGTCACATGGAGAAGCAAAAAAAAAACATGTGGATCGATATGCAAAGGATGAGTTTAGGGTCATAACTCATTGGATATGTGAAGGGCTATGGCTAGTTGGCTACCATCTGTCACGAATGTTCTTGTCTTGTTAGAGAATAGCCCAATAAACTTGTATTGTGACAAATACAACTATTAGTATTGCTCATAACCTTGTCTAGCATGATCCTACAAAATATATTGATGTTGATAGACACTTAGTTAAGGAGAATATTGAGAGGAGAATTGTTTGTACCCATTTCGTTCTCTCAGAGGGACAATTAGTGGATGCGCTTACCGTGGGTTTGAACGTGAATGTATTTATTGAGGTTATTGGCAAGTTGGGTTTGAATAACATAGTATTAGCATTATAATTAGTTCGTATTTAATTTGTGTTTATGTACCATACCTACTCTTAATATAAAAGGACAGTGTTACAGCTCTTATAATGATAATGCGTTATTTTCACTCTTATTGCTCTTTACAAAGCATATTATTTGGCTTCACTGAACCCCCAACAGATTTATACGAGTCAAGGTAAAGTGGCCATTTAGAGGAGTCTTCCCTTGAGCAATGTACAAAAGTTAGGCTGATTTAAAGAACATTGATAGTAGTTGTCTACTTGGTACTCCTGAGTTTGAAACATCCTATGTGCATGCAGATTCAGAGAAATAGGGAGAGTAGAGCATTCTGAGATTCTACAGGCGAGGAACTGCCTCTGGTGCAGGAGTGGTTGTTTTTCGAAGTGAGTCGCTGACTCCACCCTTATTGGAACCCATAAAAAGTGATGGAACGATGGAGATTACCATCAAGAGTCCCATATCAATGATTTATCAATCGTCTCCTGCAGAATTTTGCACTAAATTGGGATCAAATCTTATCAGTATTTGTTCTTTAGAAAGTTCTTGAAAAAGTGGTGAGAATGATTGGTAATCCACAAAGGGTTTATGGTAATAGGTACATATCTTTTTACTTGATTGAGCCCCGGGGAAGCTATCATAAAATCCAGTATTGAAGTTTGTGGGAAAATGCACGTAAGAAGAGAGAAAATCAATATTTTATTAATATCTCATAAAAGCCTTAAACAATTACAAGTATTTGTACATATATATAGGAAGGAGTGGAGACTAAACTCCATTTTTAAGATGTGAGACTAATCCCTAAGGCTTAAATAGGCTCTAAATGGGTCATTGTATGGGTCTTTGTACAAGTTATCTTAACACTCCCCACAAGCTGGAGCATACAAATTGTAGGAACTAAGCTTGGACAAGAACTGGTGATATAGTGGACGTGGTAAGGCCTTAGTAAGAATATCAGCAATTTGCCCAACAGCAGGAACATGTCTTAAGTCCAATTTCTTTAGTTGAACTTTTTTCCCAAGTAAAGTGACAATCGACTTCGGTGTGCTTGGTGCGTTCATGTAACACAGAATTCTTGGCAATATGGATAGCAACTTGACTATCACAAAACAGAGTGGTCAGAGAGGAGAGTTTGACATCCAGGTCTTTCAGAAGACTTTCCAACCATGTAAGTTCAAAAACAACAAAGGCCATTGAACGATACTCAGCTTCTGCAGATGAGTGTGCAACCACTGTTTGCTTCTCGCTTCGCCAGGTGATAAGGTGTCCACCAAAATATGTGCAGTATCCACTTGTGGATCGGCGATCATCCAGAGAGCCAGCATAGTCGGCATCAAAATAGACAATGAGAGATAAAGAGGAGGGCTTATACGCAATCCCTTGTCCAGGAGCAGTCTTCAACACATCCTGAAGGTGAGAGATCCGTGGAGCATGTATAAAACGACTGACAACGCCAACGACAAAGGATATATTAAGCCTTGTAACTGTAAGATAGATTTGTTTGCCCACAAGACGACGATAGTGCTCTGGGTTAGGAAGGATCAGATCAGAGTCGGAGGTATGTGCGTGGAGCTTGTGGTTGACATCTATAGCCGTGTCAGCGGGCTGCATCCAGAGTAGCCAACGTCATGAAGAAGATTAAGACGGCCTACCTCGATATCGAGAAAGTATCGGAGATTTCCCAAATCTTTGTCTAAAATGCAGATGACAAGTGCTCCTTGATCATATGTATGCCTTTGAGATCATCTCCCGTAATCAAAATACCATCAACATATACCAAAAATATTATTGTGCCTGTTGGGCGGTGACGAGTGAATAAAGATAAGTCGGCCGAGCTTCGAGTAAACCCAACATCACGAACAACCCGATTGAACTTGTCAAACCAAGCCCGAGAAGACTGTTTGAGACCATAAATAGATTTTTTGAGGTGACATACAAGAGATTTCCACGTGGTCTCAAAACCGGGAAGTTGTTTCATGTAGATAGTCTGAACGAGATTTATATTCATAAAGGCATTTTTGATGTCCAATTGATGCAAGTGCCAATGACGATGAACCAGGGAGATCAGGACACGAACTGTAACATTCGTAATTTATTGCGAACGTAAATTTAATTTCAGGGTCCGATCGCGAGCGCAAGTGATCGAGTCAGCTTCTAGTCGAGGTACGATTTTGTTATGAGTAATTTTGCTCATTAATACAAATAAAGTAATTAAAATTATTGGAATCTTTTAGGCGAATTTTAGTGTTGGTGCGCGAGCGTAGCGCGCAGACCTTTCAACTAGTGAGGAGTATCAAAATGGGAATAAAATTTGAAGCATAAACCCCCAGTTAAAGTCAATTATAAGGCGTAGTAGACCGTATGAGCCTCAAGTTTAGGGAGACGATTCTCCCTTTAGAAGATTAGTAGATACGAGTCTGTGTCCGTGAGACACTAGAACCCCTGTGTTCCTTAGATGAGACTCGGATCATTAGAATGCACATAAGAAACTATTCAACTCAGATTATGAAGAGTGACGATCATAAGACAAATAGAATTCTAGTTTATGCCGAAATTTAGAAAAATCTATATAGTTAAATATTTTCGGAACTTGAATGAAATTGCGTGACATGATTAACCTAGAACAAAATCTTATTTTCCAAATTTATTTTAGAAAAGCATGCATAGTTTAAATTTTAAATAGTTTCCATAGCATGAAATTATTGTTTAAAAAGCATGCACACATGTTTCCGCCTAGGATGAGCGCTTTTGCAGATGTTCCCTTATAGTTTGTTTTCATTTCAGTAGTTTATCCTTTCAGTGCTGTATTGTTATATTGAACATGTATCTGCGTGGTCTAATGTTCCTGTGTATCAGACTATGTAACGTATTTGCTACAATTAGATTTGGCGTAACGTATTTGCTATTCCACTTGGAATGATTTATCTGCTACAATTATATTTGTTTTTAATGATTATTAGTAAATATTAGTTGCATGCTCTCGATATTTTTGAGCAAAAAGAATTTCAGAAAAATGTGAGAATAAAAATATAAATACATTATATAATTGTATTAAAATCGAAACCGCACTGCAAAAATCGACTCCAAACCGCACCAATATCAAACCGCACCACCCGGTTTCGGTGCATTGTGGTTTTGCTCGATCCAAAACCGACCCCTGGCGGTGCGGTTGCGGTTTGGGCCCAAACCGCACCGCTTACACACCTACTTACAACCCACACATGTCTATCCAGGGGGAAGAGAGCCAAGGTCCCAAGTTTGATTGCCCCAGAGAGTAACCATTTCCTCATCCATAGCGTCCCATTACCCCGGATGCTGAAGAGCCTCCTGCAAAGAAGTAGGGGTGGAAATAGACGACAAAGAGGTCGCAAATTTGTGATGCACCTGAGACAGTCGATGCGATGAAACATAATTAGACAGGGGGTGAGCGATAGAAGCCGATGTTGGATCAGCAGACCTCGGAGCATCATGAGTAGAGGGTAATTGGCGTAGAGCATCTGAACGAGGACGACGACAAGTGTACACTAGAAGAGGAGGCGGGTTGGAGGGTATGGTTGTGGGCGTGGGGAAGTGGAGGAGGAGAGGTAGAGGTGACAGGAACGGCAGGGCGTGGTAGTGTAGGAATTGCTGGAGAAGTAGTAGACGAGGAGTGAAAAGGCTAGTTTTTGAGGAAGGTCACATCCACAGATGTAACTAACTTGTGATCGGTGGGAGAATAACAAACATAGCCTTTCTGAGTTCGGGAATATCCAACGAACATATATCTGGTAGCTCGGAGAGCAAGCTTATCCGTAGAGGGGCCCAGGAAGTGAACATAGCAAGCGCAGCCAAAGACGTGAGACGTTACGGGAAAGGGCGATGTGGATGGAAGAGAAGGCCGAAGGGCATCACAAAATTGAGAATAGATGAGGGCATGAGATTGTTGTGATAACAGGCGATAGAGACCGCGAAATACCAATAAAGCTTGAGAATGTTCATTTGAAACATTAGTGATCGAGCAATCTCAAGGAGGTGACGGTTCTTGCGCTCAGCAACGCCATTTTGTTGCGGTGTGTAAGCACATGAAGTTTGATGGACGATATTGAACTCAGTTCATATATTCTGAAACTCATGACTAGTATACTCGCGCGCATTATCAGTCTGAAGAGCTTTAATAGAGCTGGAGAACTGTGTACGCGTCTTAGCGATAAAGTCACAAAACACACGAGGTAGTTAAGAGTGATCGCGAAGTAAATACAATCAGGTCATGTGAGAGTAGTCATCAATAAATGTAAGAAAATAACAATAACCCAAAATGCTAGTTGTTTTATAAGTTCCCCAAATATCAAAATGAACTAAATCAAAAGGAGCAATGCTCCGAGTACAATGAGGGGGAAAAGAAGAACGATGTTGTTTGTCGTAGCTGCAAGACTCGCAGGTGAAGTCGGTGAGGGACAGATCGAGAAGAGCTTTCTTGAGAATCGAGAGAGGAGCATGCCCAAGACGTCAATGTCAATCAACAGAAGTAACAAAAGAGAGATTTGTGGGTGAAATATCCAGAGTGTAGAGCCTGTTAGACAGTAGCCCTCTACCAATGATATTTTGTGTCCGTCGATCCTGCACAACAAAGGAAGAGGAAGAAAAAGTTACAGAGCAATCAAGGTCTTGAGTAAGACGACTGACAGAAAGAAGATTAAAATGAGAGCCCGGAACATGAAGAACCGAGCGAAGAGAGAGAGATGGAGTCCAGAGCACATCGCCAGATCCACAAACTGGGGTGGTGTCTCCATTGGCCGCGGTGATGAACTTAGGAAAAATAGAGTCCAAGTACTGAAGAGGATTCTGTGGGGTAATATGATTTGTGGCCCGGAGTTCACAATCCAAGTTGGACTATGGGAAAAACAGGAGATACCTTCATTGGAGATAAACGCAACAGAGCTAGAAGAACGACTGAGCAATCCCTGAAGATGTTGGAGCTGTGTGCGCAAGGTATCAATGCCAGTGCGGGTGGAGGACGGAGCATCGACTGCAATGGAGGCATGATGTTGTAGAGGCAAACCATGCTTACGATAGCAAGTGGTCTCAAAATGACCATCCTGGCCACAATAAGTACAAACACGAGTGTCGGTGCGATTCTGATCGGTGTGGCCTATGCCCCGAGAGTCAGTGCGAGCCCCACGAGCCGGCGGAGGGGCTGGGCGAGCTTCAGAGAATTGTTGGATAAGAGCCGGAGAGACGGGCCCGAGTGCATCGGTGGGCGGTGTCACATTCAAAAGCATGGAGCACACATCCGAGAGGGAGGGAATGGTGGAGGAAGAAAGAATATTAGCACGGATGTTGTGGAGATGTGGAGGGACTTGGTCCATCATCATGGCAATGCCAACAACTTCTTTCTGAGCACATTGGGCAGTGAGATCCAACGTGGAAGGTTGATGTTGAATCCAGGCCTCGACTAAGGTTTTGGACCTCGCAACGAAGGAGGCCAGGTCTCCATCCACCCCTGGTTCAAGAGACTGGAGGTCCATGAAGATGTCGAACAAGTGTTGCAGACTGTCCTTTCCAGAATAAACGGAGTAAAGTTCATCCCACATGACTTGGGCCGTCTCATTATACATGGTCATACGATATGGTTCACTGTCCATTGAATTCAGAATCCATGATTGGACGCGCCCATCATCACGAAGTCATTCCTCGGTGGGCGCAACAGGTGGTGCCCGAGAGAGATGATGAAGGAGCCCTTTGGTCTGGAGAACACGGCGCACCGAGTGTACCCACTCGACAAAATTCTTCTTGCCACTAAGGGATATAGTGGTAATCCGGAGCTCATCCCAAACTTCAGGGAGATTAGTCGTGGCACGGGCTGGAAGGGACGATGCATCATTCGAGTCCATGACCGGCAAGGAGCAGAGGGAAACCGCGAGGGCTATAGGAAGGCAGTAGGATGTGGGGCGACCACAGGAAAGAAGACGCATATGAGCTTAATGGGAGAGGCCGCCGAAAAGGAGAGATAGGGGAGGAGCGGTCACAACTGGCGCGGCGGGCACTGCGGGCATTGCGGAAGAAGCCACAAGGAGGCAGACTCTGCGCCTGAGGAAGAAGCCACAAGTATCCGGGCACGACGGTCTCTGAGGAAGAAAACGCAAGGAGGCGGACTCTGCGGCATGAGGAAGAAGCCACAAATATGTGGGTCCGGACGTCTGAGGGAGAAGCCGCAAGGATGCAGACACAGCGGTTGGAGGGAGAAGCCGGCCAGAGGGAGAAGCCACGGTCACTGCGTGCGCTGGGTAGGTGGCTGCCAGTAGAGTCGCGGTGACGAACAGAGGAGCGGTCTCTGCGGATGCTAGAACGGCGGTCACGGAGGGCGCAAAAGTAGAGAAATTGTTCACCAAGAGGAGCGGACCCTGCGGTCACGAGACAGAGGAGGCGGGCGGCTAGAACCTCGAACCGAGCCTATAAAAGGCAGGGAGAAAAATAGAACCAGGCGTCGAAAGAGGAGCGCGGTCACGAGCTCTGCGTGGTTACAAATGAAGAAGTCCGCATACAGTGCCAGACGAAGGTAAGGTCCAAGCCACGAGTGCAGAAGCTCAATCGGCTGAAATCGAGCCGATCGGATAACCTAGCTCTGATACCATATTGAAAAATGTACGGAAGAAGAGAGAAAAAATCAATATTTTATTAATATCTCATAAAAGCCTTAAACAATTACAAGTATTTGTATATATATATAGGAAGGAGTGTAGACTAAACTTTATTCTAAGATGTGAGACTAATCCATAAGTCTGAAATGGGTTCTAAATGGGTCATTGTATGGGCCTTTGGACAAGTTATCTTAACAAAGTTAATATTGGTTCTCTAATTACTATTTAAGTTGTTCAGTCCTGAATGGTGGTGCCATTAATTGGGCACAAGACTAGTGCTGATTAAGAGTATGTATTCAGATTAGCAAAAGGGAGGGGTTTTGATGAAGAAGAATAAAGATATACTTTGGGGGATTGATACATTCCTTTATTAGTTCCCTTTCGCTATTGCTCCCTGAGCCTCCAACCTATCCTGTTCCTCATTTCTATTGCCCCAGGAGTTCTCAGATTGCTGCTCTACATCACCCAGGAGTTGTGGCCTCCTAGCGCTGAGCCCGAAGGTCCAGCTAAAAGAACCAGCTGAGTTTTGTTTCCTATTGCTTAAGTTGGGTTTCCCTTGGTTTCCGCATGCTAACAAATTCTTGAGACGCGGAAGAACATGATTTTCTCACAATGGCTAAATCGATTCATAAAGGAACCACAGTATGTTTGATTCAGAGTAAATTTTATTCTAGAGGAGTCAAAACATAGAAAGAGACAATTCAATTGAAAGACGTTTTCCTGTTTTTAGAACATAAGCTCTTTGGAATGTTCTTCTTTATGGTAATAAACCACATGTTCTTACATCTGTTGGATTTTCTGATACAGATGAGCATAAATTGAGAGCCTTGGAACTGAATTCTTGGCAACTGTTACGATTGCTGCAAGTTCATTTGCCTGGTTTACTTTGTCAAAGTCTGAGAGACAGTGCTGGTGGTGACCAAGTTTTACAATCAAATGAATACTTTGGTAACATAAAGGTGAAGTTGCATAATTTGTACTCAAAAGCTAGGGCTGCGCATTCAGTATGGAAACTTTTTAGTGGTGACTCCAACTTGACGTAAGATAGGGCATCTCTCCCTTAGTCACCATAAATTTCCATTGAAATTTGGCTTTTGTAATATCTTTGAATACCTTCTTTTTGTATGCAGATCTAATAACAGTGCCAACTTGAATGCTGCTGCTGAATCATATTATGATTTTTTAAGTTACGGGAGTGAGTGGTTGAAACATAGATCAACTGATGTAATTTTCGTTGTTTACCAAGTTTTCCATAAATTTCTAAACTTATTATGCTTCTATTTGACTTGTTTTAGAATGAAATAAAATGAGCTCACACTTGTGCAGAAACCTATCAGGTGGATTTTAACTGGCGTTGTCATTTTACTTTTGTCATCTGCTCTATTGCTATGCCTTCTATTTCTCCAATTCAAAGACCGTGATTTCGAAAGAAAATTCAGTTCTAGCTTGAGAAACTGTAGCCACATCTGGCATTTGGACGTGGGCTTTGTTTCCTTTGGAGCATTGCTTCATATTTTCAGTCTTGGTTCAAGTTCCATGGTGGAAGAAGAGCAATACACATGGCACTTTCTAACATCTACTCTGTGTTTGATTCTTTTCTACATGACCATTCAGTCTTTTCTGAAGGAGAACAAGACATTTCCATTTGAAATGAAGAGAGAGAGAAAGCTTGATTTGCATCAGTCACAGAAAACTCATATTAGTGCTTTCACATCTATCAAACATATGATTTTGATGAAACCATTGTGCGCTTATGGCAAGATAAGTTCTATACTGATTGTTCTGATCTGTGGGAGGGTTTTGCGGGGTTGGCATCAAGGAGGTGTAAACTGGGCTCATCTTCCTGATATATCGAAGTGGCTTGATCAAGGCAGTTCTTCCATTACAAAGGCTCTTGAGATAACATCTTTACTTATAGTGATTATTCTAAGTGTTTTTTCACTTAATTTAATAAAGTTGAGGGCTAGATGTGTTCTTATAGCTTCTCTTGGTGTTGTAGTTTTGGGATTTCTAGTCTTACTGCATATCATGGAGAATCAGACTGTAAATCGTTCCACTTCGATAGCTCCGATATTTTATTTCAGTTCTGGTGTCATAATGTTTGGTACATTCATATTTTCACCTTGGATATTACCCCTTTGTCACCATGAGAACATATTGATGAAAAAGAGCTCAAATTCTCGTTCCAGTGCTGTGAAATCTGAAGATGTTTTATTGGGCATACATGAATCGCTTTACCTGACTGGAATTATGTATGCCTCATCCTGGTGTCTTCTACAGATACTTCTGCAACAGCCTGTTAATGCTGTCCCTATATTACTGATTTTTGTGCAAATAATGGCCTGCATAATCTACTTTTCAGCTAATGGATTGCATCATCGGCAATTTGTCGAGGTTGGGCTAGATTTCTTTCTTTTACTTTGTCAATATCGTCCTTTTTTTAATTATTCATTGTAATCTAACTAAATGTGACAATTTTAATGTTATTTTCTGCTTTAGTGTCATGATTATTTAAATCTGCAACTAGTTTCTTCTGTCTTGAGTATGAACATTGCATGTCATCGCAAGAAGATAATGGCTTCGTTTCTTTTGTTTGTATCAATGTTTTGAACTGAATATAATTGCACTCCAACATGAACTTTTGAGAAAATTATGACTTTGTTAAACATGTTTGTATTGTCCACTTTAGATAGCTTTAATGTTTCCCCTTTGACAAAAAAAGTGAAACATACAAGGGCATTTACTTGATTTTCACTTTTCAGATCTTACTATATGAATTGACTTCCACTTTTTAAAATTCACACTTTTTCTTTCTATAAGTCCAACTTTCTGTGGTTCTTTGATACTGATGATTGCCAATAGAAAATTAACCTTTATTTTTCTGTTCCATACCCCTCAAGGTTCTAATTTTTTTGAATGACTTGGATTGGTCAGTACCATGATATAACGGAAATAAAACTTAGGTTGGTGAGATGGAAGATGAATTTTTGCTATGGATTATTCCAGCATGACAAACAAATATTGCATTAACCAGTAACTATTATTACAATATTTATATTACGCATTTTTCCATTTCATTCGAATAAATGTTACAAAATAAGCAGGGTCAACAGTTTCCATCTGCTTTTCAAATTTCTATGCAATATTACTGTTAGTAACATTGTTGTTGTAAACTGCATTTGGGGAGTTACACCTAATCATTTTTATTTTGTGCAGACTAATGTTTTCGCGATGACTTCCACATCATAGTGTTTATTAAGTTCATGTTGCATTTAATTTTTATTGCTCAATAATATCTAACCATCTTTATTTCATGATTCACAGGTTGCTGCTATGCACTTCTTAGGAATGGCAGGTCATTTTTCTCTGGGAAATAGCAATACCTTAGCCACTATTGACGTTGCCGGAGCTTTCATAGTAAATAACTTCTTTTCCGTTTTAACAGGCAGTCAATTTTTGGATATTTTCTTTATCAACTTTCGTTCTCTTGTCATGGTAATATGGTTTTGCTCACTGTGTACTCTACCGTGGTCAGGGTATCTCAAGCCGCTCAATGGTATTTCCATGCATATTGATGTTCATTATCACCTTTTCTTCTCCTATTTTATCTTATCTCAGCATGGTGGTGAGCATATCTATGAAGGATATTGTTTCTCTCTCTCCATCGGATGAGCCAGATCTGGGGAATGTATTCAAAATGATGATTGTTTTTCCTTGTTTACTTCCCTTGGTCCTTAACTCTGCTGTTTTGACGACGTCCACCATTATATTATTGCTTATGAGAAACCATTTGTTCATTTGGAGCGTATTCTCTCCCAAGTAAGTCAGTACTTTTTAATTAACAAAACTATTAGATTGCAGAGTCTGTAAGCTATATGATTCCTAATAGATCTAAGATTCTCTTTCAAACCTATGATGCATTGTCCTACTTAAAGCCTACACAACAGTGCATTATTAATAGGTGTTTGCTTATATGAATCTACACTAGAGGGGTAAATAGAGTTAATTTTTTTTTCATATGCACCACTATATAAACAACATAAATATAAATATAAATGATGTGCAAATATGCCTAAGTTATAGAACAGTGAGACAGATTTTTAGTTGTTCCATACTAAAGCATGGGTACACCCACTCTTGCACAACCGTAAGAACTAAGAACCATTTTTAAAGTAGTTATAATTGTCTATTTTGAACCCAAAAGTTTTCTATAGAGGAACTCAGAACAATAGTTCTGTTGTGCTCCTACGACTCCTACGAAAATCGTATTGATAAATATTTGTTATTCACAATGTTCACAGTTCTAAGTTCCGCAGAGGATTGTGGTTGAGAATCAACACTTTGTGAATATACCTTTCTTTCTTTTGCTTAGGAATGGAACAATGGATGTGTGGATTTCTCTCCGTGTTTGCTTTTTCCTTCTTTCGAGATTTGTATACTTAATTTTTGAGTTGGAAACTACAACTATCTTCTTATTAAGGGAGAATTTAAAATCAAATTTATACTATTTACTTTCTTACTTGTTTGGTAATTGGCTGGTAAATCAACAAAGTGATTTACAATTAATTCAGAATTAATGTTTTCACCAATGGTCAAAAATTGAATCTTATTCGTCGGACTTGGTCAAATAAATAAGTCGACGATTCTCTAAATGTTGTTTGACGAATACTTCGAGTACCGGTCGACGAAAACTCTGAATATCGTTCGTCGGTTACTTCTCCAAATCTCCGATTGCACTGATCGGAGATGCTCTGAACGCTTGGTGTTGATCGATGAATGTTTTGCACATTGGTCGACTAATACTTAATTATTATTCAGATTTTCTCCTAACAGAATTTTGTTTGAAGAATAGCATGCTGGTTGACAAATGTTGGGCGATGGTGGCAACAAACCTTGTTTGATGAAAACAACTCTTTCCTACTAAAATCTTGATCTTTCTTCGGCCTGAATTCTCTATTCGACTAAATCATAGCCCCACCAAATTGTTTCAAAAAGGTGGATTTATTTATTAATTTGCATATTTAGCTTAGACAGTCATTGATATTTTTAGCATATGTAGCATTTTTCAGTTATTGTTGTCATTAGGGAAGTTTTATTGTAACCATCAGATTACTTCCCATCAAGGTTGCAAATGTCGGATGTCGGAGACACGTTGGTTTGTGTTTTTCATGTCGGTTTTTAACTATTGGGGGATATATCATGGATATTTCATATATCGGGTTTTAATATTTAATTAATTATATATATATATATAATTATATGTACATAAATTTTTTTATTTTATATATGTTGTTATATTAATAAATTAACACCTATTGAATTTCTAAATCTTATAAACATTTATGTTACACAAATAAGAACGACATAATGCGATAAGCAAACATTGAACATACAAACATTATACAAGTATTAATTTTAAGATGTTTGCATATTACAACTATATTATATTTAGTATATTTTATAACCTCAATTTTAAAAATTAAATTTCAAACATACCTTAGTCTTCCTCTGACACATAATCATCCATGGTCGGGAATGTAGATACAATACGATCATCAACCAATGAACATGATGACTCAAGATTCACCTCGTCCCTCTTAGACACTTTTCTCTTTCCCTTTCTTTTTTCACTTGTGGCCACCTCCCTGCTCTTCATTGTTCTTGAAGGCCTCCTTGCATCCAGATCGGTGTCGACAATATCTCCAAGTTGTGGCCATGTCAACCCCTCTTTGAGAAATACTTCATCGTCACCATCATCATTCTCATCCTCTCCAACATCAACATTCACCATCCACTCATGTACCTTCCTTCCCCAAATCTAAGTTCTTGGCTGCCTTTTCGATTGCAAAATGAAGTTGTATAAATAAATTATTAGTGAGGTATTTTAAATAATCATTTGTTATCCAACAAAACAAATAAAATAATTTATAAACAAGACATCAAAAATCGAAACACAAAACCACCAAGGCAACCAGAAAAAGAGCACCTGAATAAACCACCAGCAATCCACGACCACTCAGCACCAAGGCAAGGCAAAGCAACCAGACATAGCCACCAGTAAATGCATAATATATTAAGAATGCAGAGCTCAGAGAGAAGATGGAAGAGAGAACTAAGAGATTGAGAGAAGCCATAACCACCTCCAAGCCACGACCACCAAGCCACCAAGGCATGGCAAGGCAACCGGACACGACCACCTGCAAGGCAAATAAAAGAATGCATAACTCAGAGAGAAGATAGAAGAGAGAACCGAGAGATTGAAAGAAGTCACAACCACTGAGCCACTAAGGCAAGACAACCAAGCATAAATGTGAGAGAAATCAGATAATGCAAAGCATAAAGAGAAGAAGAGAACCAAGCCACGACCACAAGAAGAAGAGCACCAAGCCACGACCATCGGAAAAGAGCACACTCAGAGAGAATGCGAGAGAAGGCATAAATTGAGAGAAATCAACCGAAGAAAAAAATGAGAGAAGGCAGAGATTGAGAGAAACCCTAAACCAGAAGAACGGGAGAGGTAGGGAGAAAAACCAGCGAGAGATTGAGAGAAATCCTAAAAAATTACGCACTTACAATGCTTTTGCAGTCATAACAATCTCATTCGATCAGTTCTACTTACCGCTAATTATATCGTCACAATTACCTACAAATTTAAACTCAAGTTGGCATGCATGCATCTCTATCACAACTTAATATTCTTGTTGGCCTACTTTGCTTCCCCTTGAACTTGTGATAAGCATTCTCATGCGGTCATTAATATTGTTAGCATATTTAGCTTATTGTTATTAGTCGCATTAGCAAAGGCTTATGTAATCGCAGTCTGTTGTATTACTTTCCATAGATTATCTTAACCATTCATCTCTTGTTCGCGTGTTTTATACAATTATTACATATAGAAATTCTCCACTCATGACCTCAATTATTACATATAGAAATTCTCCACTCAGGACCTCGCGGTTAAAATATTTTGCATCTTCTTCTATTCTCCTGTGTGTATGGTCTGAAACTTGCCTGAAACTTGCCTGAAACTTGCCTGAAACTTGCCTGAAACTTGACTGAAACTTGACTGAAACTTGAACTGTCATGATTGCAGGTACCTTTATGTAATTGCTTTAACTGTGAGTGTTTATATTGGGCTGTGCGTGGTTGCAGCAACTGTGCTCTATACCTGCACAGTATTTTTTTTCAGGGCAAAGATGCTTCGATCCGGAGATTGATAGCATTCAACCGATATTAGTATTTCTGCATTCTGAATCCATGATGTTTTCGTGCTCGCTAACGTACGAATCGCAATTTTAATTTACACGAAAAATGTTATATTTAAATTTTGTATGTTTTATCACAGTGTGATTGTTTCTAAGATGTCACAGTAGCTTATGCTATTTTTCCTCTCTTGTTAATTTTCAGCTGCTAATTTGGTATCATGATAGCAATTAACTTATTGTAGAGTGCTGGTAACATTTACAAAATTGTTTGGTGATATTACATTTGTACCCATTAACATAATTATTTAGGGTCTGTTGGGCACTGTCATGGCGGTCGTGAATGCGGTGGCTACGAACTGTTGTTCGTGAATTAGTTTTTTGTTCAAAATTAGTTTTTTTTTGTTGGCGGCGGTCATGATCATTGTCCTGCCAAACACATTTCCTGATGGTGGTGTTTTTGTCCAAACTCACCTGAGCAAAAATGCCGCACCAAACGGATCCAATACCAACAAAGCTGTTTGGATAAGTTTATGCTTTCGAAGACGGCGCCCTCAAAAGAGACGTCTGGCCGTTGGATCGGCGAAATTTTGGGACCAATACTGATCGTGTACTCCTTACCACGGTTCCCTTGGGAACCCCAAATTAGTGTGCTGGTGGAGAAAAGCTTTTATAATAGATGTTTCCAATGTTTTTTCACTTTATATTATGGCTTTTTGGCACTTTGCACCCCCGAAATATGGGGTTTTGACACTTTGCACTCCGAATTTTTAAAATTGGCACTTTGCACCCCCTCCAATAAAAGTTTTCTGGCAATTTGCACCCCCATAGCTGAATTTTCAAGGGTATTTAGGTTCGGGCATCAGTAAAAATGCTAAATTTTTATTGCACACTGCACCTATTTTTGTCAAATTTATATTTGCACATCAAAAATGTTAAATTTCTACTGCTGCCCGGACTCAAATACCCTTGAAAATTTGGCTAGGGGGTGCAAAGTTTCAGAAATCTTGAATTGGAGGGTGCAAAGTGTCAATTTTAAAAATTTGGGGTGCAAAATGTCAAAACCCCATATTTCGGGGGTGCAAAGTCCCAAAAAGTTTTATATTATTTACAGTGAGAGTTTATTATGGCATTACTATAACGTTACAAATATTTAGTATAAATATTAAGTCACATTATTAGATAAATATTTAAATACATTTTTAATAAATATTGTGTTATAACAAATTATCAGTAATGTGAATTGATTATTAATATTACGTTAGGTAATTAAAATCACTTAGGGCACGTTCGTTTGGACGGAATTGGAATTTGATATTGGAATTCGATATTGAGATTCAATATTCAGAATTAGAATTGGTCTAATTCCAATTTCATCGTTCGCCAAATAAACAATATTGCTGAATATTATGGAATTGAACAATTCTTTTGTTCGATTGTTAAATAAAATTCAATCTAAGAATTGAAAAATATTATAAAGAAATTAATATTTTTTTACATATATATAATAAAAAATGTGGGTCATGACAAAAAACACATCCCGGGCGAAAAACGCGTGCCCGGACAAAAAAAATGTGCTCGGGCACAAAAAGCCCGTTCGGGCGAAAAACTCGCGCTCGTGCGAAAAATTGTGCGTCCGGGCGACAAAACGTGCGTTAAGGCGAAAAGCGCACCCCCGAGCGAGAAACGCGCGCCTAGGCGAAAAACGCGCTCCCTGATGAAAAACGCGCGGCCACGCGAAAAACTTGCGCCCGGGCGATAATTGCGCGCCCGAGCGAAAAACGTGTGCCCGGACAAAAAACACGTGCTCGGGCGAAAAACGCGCGCCCGGGCGAAAAACTCGCTCCCGGGGGACAAATTGCGTGCCCGGGCGACCTAGCGTGCCCCCAGGCGAAAAACACGCCCCCGGGCAAAAAATGCGCGCCCG
Organism: Dactylorhiza incarnata; assembly: GCA_033032865.1. Lineage (NCBI taxonomy): Eukaryota > Viridiplantae > Streptophyta > Magnoliopsida > Asparagales > Orchidaceae > Dactylorhiza > Dactylorhiza incarnata. Next base: position 2,546,109 of record JAWHQI010000316.1, read on the forward strand.
GGCGAAAAACACGCCCCTGGAGGAAAAACGTGTGCCCGGCAGGCTCGCCCAATTCCAATATGTCAAGCTAGATTTTGTGCCTAGGTTAAAATCAATTCCACGATATTCAACTCAAATTCCAATTATTAAAGTTATCTAACAAGCGAACGGCATAATTGAAAATCGACGTCGAATTTCAATTCCAATTCTTCAATTCCGTCCAAACGAACGGGCCCTTATAAATCATTAAACTTAATTTATATTATTTTTAGTAAAGCTTTTTTCACTCTTTGTAGTGTGAAAATTATAGTTTTTAAAAATAGTTTTCTTATCTTTTTTTCGCATTTTTAACGGTTCATTTCTCACCAACTCTTCCATGCTCTTTTTTTAGTCAGGCACCTCAACCAGAATCTTAGGTTGCATTTGGCGGGGTGAATCCCGTGGGGAACGTCCCACACGGTTGCACAAACCGCTCCGCGTGATAGAAGCTGCGACCCCATGGGGGGGATCCGCCCCACCTTAGATTTTCACAGATTTCCTACAGAAACTCACTGTGGGAGGGTGCTGATGTCGCGGTTTCTACACGGATTGGTTCCCGGCAAAGGTGACTTGAAACGATTGAGATAAGGGTGGCAAATAAGCTCTTAAATTTGTGACATTTTTTTCGCCTCTAGTTTTTCTTCTTCAGCATTTCTTTGCTCATAAATTGTGTTTCGCTTGACCATCATGTGTGAATTGGTATTCAACACTTAGAAAGGCTTAGTGAATGTGGAAGTATTTAAGTAAAGAAAGGAAGCAATTGACAAACAATTGATTTTTAATTTGTGTAAAAGTGGGATTCATATGTTTTTAATTTGGTTGGCAAGAGTTGTTTTCATCAAACAAGGTTTGTCGGCACAATTGTTAACCAGAAGTTATTCTTCAAACAAAATTTTCTCTTAGGAGAAAATTTGAGTAATAATTAAGTATTAGTCAACCAACGTGTTAGAAATATTGTTATAAAATATTTAATTGATAATGTTTTGGAGTTTTGTTTGGTGTTTGATGTTTGGCTCCTCATACTTGATGAATAGCTACAAAATCAAATAGAGGGAATCCAAATTATTTGGAGGAAAAATTTTCATAAGGGAGGATAATTCTTTAGTCTCGCCATCTTTATCACCTCTCATATTTGTGAGTATATACAGAAAATTACTTCTTCTTATTTATCAAAGGAGCATAGGGAGAAACTATGAATCACACGCGCACGCGCACTCGTGCAGCACCAGATTCGAATTTGGGGATTAATTGAATTAAATTGTATTTTTGTACAAAATAGTTTTGGTTTTTTGAACCATCTGATTCTAGTCAAGTTGACTTATTTTAATAAAAAAATATAGAAGTCCAAGCAACTGGATTTGCTTCAAATAGAAGTCCATGCAACATGGACTTGCTTCAAATTGAAGTTCAAGCACCATGGACTTGCTTCGAATTGATGTCCAAATAACATGGACTTGCGTCAATATGAAATCGACGCATCCTTTACTCGACTCGACTTGCGTCGATAATAACTCGACACAACGTCGAGTAGCCTCGATACGAACTCGACGCAACGTCCATTAGCCTCGATACGAATTCGACGCAACGTCGGTATGAATTCGACGCAATCTCTATCGTTTTGTGTTTTTCATCGCAGTTATTACGCGTGATTTTCTAACCGTTTCTTTTATACGTGTTTTTATGATAACTCCTTTGCGTTGGAAATTCAACGTCCTTCTACTCGATTAACTTTTACAATTATAATTGCCGAAATTTATTACGGTTTTATTTCATGTTATTTTTTGAGACTCCTATATTAAGAGATTTTCTGAATCGTTTAGACGATCTATCGAATTTGTTGCTTCTTCTTGTTCGTTCTTGCGATCGTTCTTCGGTACTTTTGCTTTCTTGACATTTGTTTCATCAAATGGGAGTTCGTGTGCTCTATGCTTCTTCGATGTCCACGCATATCGGAGTATTCGGAATCTAGCAGTGTGTTGTACCATTGAGGAGTGAGCATCTGTGATGATCCAAATTTACACGCAAAAAATATTTTTACATTTTATTCCCTGACGATGAGAATGCAAAGCAGTGCGGATTTTACGTAATAATTTTTCCCGTATTTCAAATAAACTTTTTTTATTCATGTTAAATTTTCTTTAGTTTAGTATTGGTTGTCATGAGTAATTTTGGGTTGTATAGTATGGTGGCTGAGTTGGAGTTGATGTGGTGGTTGTTTTTGATGTGCTGGCAGAAATTGAGAAACCTGTTTTTCCTATTAAAGCAGTTGGCTGCTATGCTGTCATTCTTCTGGTAGCCAAAGTTCTTGGATGGGTTTGCTGGAATATTGGTTGGGTTGTTTTTATGTTGACTTGACTGTGAGCTGGCAGCTTGAGGTTGTGCCTTACTTTGTGTTTGACACTTGGCCAAGCCACTTGTAGGCTGGTTTGTGCTTTGGGATTTAAACTTTTGACACATGGCCTGCTAGGTGTTGGCTGGAGATTTCTGTTGGCTTATAGTTTTGACACTTGGATTAAGTGTTGTTGGCTGGTTTGATTGTTGTGGCACTTGGCCTGCCAGGTGCTGGCTGAATTTTGACTTTGAGGTTTAAATTGCTGGCCTGTCAGGAGCTGTTTGGTTTTGGCCTCTTATTGCCTCTTCACCACTTATATCCTCTATAAAACCCACTTGGGCTCCTTCTTCTCTTTCATGTGTTGCGGCCCTTCTCCTTCTTCCTGATTGCTTCTCCCGGGCTCTCTTCCTCTACTTCTTTTCCTGAGCTGCTGCTGCCGCTGTTTCTGAGCTGCTTCTGCAGCTAGTCTGTGTCGCCGCTGTTGTTTCCTGTTGCTGGTTCTTGACCCAGTTGCTGCTCCTTGCTGTACTTACTACCTTGGTTTAGGGATTGTGCAGCGAACTACTCCTCCTTCTCCCATCTTCTTTTCCTTGCGCTGTAAGCATTTTTTAGACTATGTCATATTATATTTTTCTCGTTGTTTATGCGTTCGTTGATTTTTAAGAGGTATTTTGGGTTGCTGAATAACACTTTTTGAGGGGACGGAAGTCCATTTTGGGGGCTGGTTTAGTCCATTCCGAGACTTTTATATGACTGTCCGATATTTTCGACACTTTTTGATTTATTAATTTCAGATTTCCGACGTTTTATTTTGCGAATAACTGTTACGATTAGAACGGACGCAACCCAGTAAAATATGTGCTATTTAAGTGGTTTCCACAACCGAGGCTGAATTGGAGAATACTGAAGGATGGCATCTCTGGACAATCGCAACATGAACACCGAGGCGAATAAGGGAAAGGTTGTGAGTATTTTATTTCTGAAAATTACGTTTATTCAAGTATTTTCATTTTTTATTCGTATTTAAAGGACACTGCCCGTGCATATGAATTTAATGCAATGATTTATCGCTAAAAATGTGGGCAAGGGCAAATAAAGCGATACAACTATCTGAGAGGATGATTTTAATCACTCGTTTCATAAAATTACAGATTAAGAACATATTAAATAAATTGGCATAGGGGAATGCAAATGTTTCGAATCCGTTGAGGTAGTAGAGATCTACGGATGGATTCACCAGTAGGGGTGAGCCTACGAAAAGCCCTTAAATGGGAAGCCCTTAAATGGGTGGTGGCCAACAATTGCATACCAGAGCATTTCCCCATTTTATGAAATTAAAAAGGATTCAGGGGTGAGTTAGTGAGTTATCATAGATATGTGCGGAAGGTATAATTTGTTTGTAATGTAAGCATATTGGTACCCTCCCCTTTTCTTTGCATGTGGAGCTATTTTTCGAAATACTGTCCTCACATAGTCATAATTTTTATGACTAACCCAGAGTGAACACACATTTTTTACAGGTAGAAGAACCACCGCCAATCATGCTGCATAGAGTTTTGGAGGCAGAACTTGCGAAGGTAATAATAGAAGCTCGGGATTGGCATAGAGCTAAATGTACTGGTCCCACTTGTATTTATTGTAATAAAGATGTGTAAATGTCGTACTTTCTGTCTTATGGAATAAAATGTGCGTTTAATGTTCTTTGTACGATACATTTTCAATGTGCTGCGACCTTTTATTAAAACTTTAGTCCGTTTCTCGAATCATTTGAAGAGCCCATGAGTTTTGGGTCTCTATAACTTGGTATCAGAGCAGGTTTTCAATATTTTGGTCGTAGACAGTACAAAGTCATAACACAAGTTAAAAATGTAACATAATTAATTCAATCCCTTATAGGAACATGTCCAAGTATATTCTAGTTGACGCCGACAGACGACTCGCGAGGAACACGAAGTTCAACGAGGAACAAAATCTGAAGAAAGTGATAATGGACACCATCAGCAACGTCCTTCTGAATTCGCGTTAGCAATAGCCGAAGCGTTGAAGTTAGTATTTCCAACGCTAGGTACGTTAGGACCCACAATTCCCCAAGTAGTTCTGAATCCTCAGCAACCTCAACAATACCCAATGAACCCTCCTCCTGATCTTCCTCCTGTAGTTGTAGCACCTGCTCCTCACTATCAACAAATGGACTACGATCTAAAGCAGTTCATGGAATTGAAACCACCAACCTTCGCAGGAGGCTTGTCTCCTTTAGAAACCGAAGATTGGATTCTTAGTATCGAAACCATATTCCAGGTCATGCATTGCTCAGACGATCGGAAAGTTGAATCTGCATCATTTTTACTGGAAGGCGCAACAAAACGTTGGTCTGGAATGCCTCAACGGTGCATGTTTCTATTGTCGCCAGCCTGGACACATTAAGAAAAACTGTCCAAAGCTGACAAATAGACCTTTACTTCCATCACCGCAGCAGTTATATCACATGTATGCCGAGTCTTTAGCATCAACCCCTGCACCGGCACCTGCACCTACCCTTGTCCCAATTGCAGCTACTACAACATTTTTGGTCTTTAGCAACACTTGACTTGACAACATTTATAAAAATGTTGTCTAAACTTGAATAGAGAACAGTTTATAAGTGTTGTCATAAGTTAGCATCTTAAGGCAACACTTTCTGTGCAACGTTCAATAAATGTTCTCTAATCCCTTATCGGGAACATTTTTGAAATGTTGCAGTTGACTGTTCACCTTAGACAACAATTATAACATGTTGTCTTTTTAAAAAAGAAATTGCAACACGTTAAAAATGTTGTAGAACACTTTTCAATTCAGCAAAAACTATTATTCGCACATCTAAACTATTACTTAATAATTAAATTTATAAAAAAAAAAACCAAACCCTCCCCAAAACCCCCCTCGACACTCCCGATGCCCTTCGTTTCTCCTTTTCCCGTAGAGCACGCGATTTTCCTTCTCGATTCGCCCTAGCCGCGCGCCTCTTCGGCGATCTGTCTTCATCTTCATCACGGCGATCCGTCTTCATCTTCGGCGAGCCGTCGTCCTCAGCGTCTCGATCCTTCAGTCGGTCGTGCCCTAGCAGCTAGCCTAGATGAAGAATCTGGTGAGTTCCTATGATTTTATTTATTTGATTTCCTATTTCTCTGATTTCTCTACTCAACTATCTATCTCTAATGCCGAGCCGTGCGTCCATCCCGCTCGCTGTCGTTCGTTCATTTGCCCGCAAGCAGCCCGTGATCTGCTGCCCGGAAGATCGCCGCCTTCCCCGTCTTCCCGATCTAGGTATTCCTCCCCCAATTTTTCCCATTTTCTGGATGATTTCTGAAGTTATTACACCCAAATATGATACCAAGCAGTTGACACTCTTAGCGCTGATATGTATGTCTGTAATTCTTGATAATTGGATTATCCCTTGTTCCATCATTTTAGAAGAAAATATGAATCTGTACCCCCTTTTAAGCATAAACAAAATAATTTCTTAGTTCATCCCCATCAACTAGTGCAGTGAGCCACTAAGAAAAATCTAGTTGTGATTTTTTTTTCTAGTTACCAATCTTTTCCCAGAAGAAGGAAGATCAAAGAATTGGTATGTAAACTTTTAGGCTCCGTTTGGCACGGCGGTGGAGGTCATGAATGCGGGTTATGAACTATCGTTTGTGAACGCCCGCCGCCCGGCCTCGCTTATAGAATTTCATCCAGTTTTATGTTTAAAACTAGTTTTAATTTCTTTGTGGTGGTCGTAACTTTAACCGTTGTCATGCCAAACATGCATTCTTTGATGGTGATATTTTTGTCCAAACACACTAGAGCAAAAACGTCGCAGGAAGTTGATCCCTCAAATATTAGATATTCTAGCAAGTTCACTGGCGGTAGTTATGGCGAGCTTTAATAATGTTGCCAGGTGGCCCAGGTTGCAGACTAATCAGTTATTTTTCAATGATTTGCCAGAATTCAGGTTTCTTAAAAGGCTTATACTTGTTCATGGGCGTTATTCCTACAATCGTACAGCTTTTTTGTCCTAATATTCATTTTACAAGTCCTTGCTAATTTGTTTTATACAGATACTGTGAGTTCCTTTTCCTCATAACCACCCATCTTCTTAATTCTTTCACCTTATTAGTCCCAATGGTTGCATTTTCTCTTCCTTGGAATATTTTCCTTGCCCATGCCACTGATATTGGTATTTCTTTAGTTTTTATTTATTTTCAGGTGTCTCTGGGACTAGTTTATTCAACTCATTCAGCCTAATGGCTTACAATGTATTCTACACAAGCATACTAGTTCTTACATGTGTTCTTAACAAGGATCTTAGCGAAAAAATAGTGATGCATAATTCATAAATTTTACTATATTGTCAAGCAGGAAGGTCTGTATGACTTCTTTATCTCTTTGTTTGCATGATGACATTCACATACTATTAGAAAATTTGTTCCTTGTTGTAATTAGACTGGTCAATGTGTATAATCCTGAATAAAAACTTTATTATGCTTGTATGAGTTTAACATTGCTTCATTTCTCTTGAATTAGGCTTTTGAACCCAAGCACGTTTGCTGGATGGTTTGGGCGGTCCATGTATCATGTAAGTTCAAGCTTCTTTCAACACTAATGTGTTGTGCTAAATATAGATTGCAGCAAATTATCTGCTATTTTTTTCAAGGTAATTATATTACTTGATTGGCTGTCTATATTAATAGCTAAGATAGAGTAAAATTCCATTGATGATGTCTTAAGCAAAGCACAACAAGTTGGGAAGGACTTGATAGTGTCATGAGTTTGTGTTCTGGAATCTGTTGAGATCTATTTAAATACGAAGAATATGATGTTCTTAGTACTGAAATCAGTCACAGGATGGTAGAATTTTGAAAGTTTTCTTATAAGTTGAGGGTATAAACATTATTCTTCCAGTATGTTAGGCTTAGTTTGGGAGGCCGGTGGCGGCAGAGAAAGTAAACAAACGCCACCGGAGATCCAGACCGGAGAGAGGGTGCGGGTTTGTGAATGGAGGCTTTTCTCCGTTCGCTGGGCTACTGCGTCCGAACGGAGGCAGAGAAGGCGGCAAAACAAATGCTCCCCCGCGCCGGCATTGCGTTGGCATGGATCGCACCGGAAGGCCGCCTGAGAGCCAAACAAAGCCACAGTTTCTGTTGTCTTGATATCTGTACCATGATATAGTACATGTCAACCTTCTACGCATGATTGAAAGAGTATGAGGGCTTTTTAAAGAAGAAGAAGAAAAAATCAAATTTAGCTGATTAACAGATAAACTATAACTGGAATCGATTCAGTTTTATTATTAAAATTATTGTCCACTTATAAATTGGGAGTATTGCCATATGGAAAGTTAGGATGGTTTTAGGGATGGTATGTTAGATCAAAGATAAGGGGGGGCAACCTGGTGCACAAAGCATCCCCGCGCAGCGAGGGTCCGGGGAAGGGTGCCACCACAAGGGTGAAATGTAGGCAAAACCTTACCCTGCATTTTTGCAGGAGGCTGCTTCCAGGACTAAAACAAGGCAGTTTATTACCAAACTTGGTTTGGCTTAAATTTACTGGAGTTTTAAAGTTATTTTAACTGTTATCTGCCATTTTAGTTCTCCTTTTCCCTGGTAAATCTAGTTCGCAAAACAATGTCTTCTTAGCTCTTCTTGCATAGGATTAGTTTTTCTTGTCTCTGATAATTTGATCTATCACGCAGTTGTGGTTTTCCTAATAACCGTGCAAGCATATGCTAATGAAAAAAGTGAGATGGAAGAGCTCTTAATGGTTGCCCTTTCTGGATGCATGTGGCTACAGGTTTTTATTGTCGCGCTGGAAATGAAGTAAGCTTGCTTATACTCAATCTCTATTTCAGCACAATTTCTCTAACACGGGTAATGTTCTCGAATGCAGTTCGTTCACCATATTGCAACATCTTGCCATATGGGGAAATTTCGCAGCATTTTACGCAATCAATAGCGTAGTGAGCACCATACTACCTATAGGTATTTGGTGAACCTAAATGGATGTTCGAGATGAGTTTACTGTATCTTGGTAAATACTGCAAGAAAAGAAGGTGAGCTGAATTTATTTGATTAAATCAAATATATTGTGGTGGAATTTTCTTGTAAAGAAATCATATTTGAAGAAATGAAGCTAAGCACTTGTGGTATCTTTTATAGAAAGGTTCTTTTTGAACAGACTAAAAGATTATATGAAGCTACCGTTTAACATTGTACAGTGCAAAACAATTTATAACATTTTACAATTAAAAATATTACATTTAATGGTGATTTTTGACATTCTTATGAAGGTCACGAGGGACCTGTTTACTCCATATGCCCACGTTCTACAGAAAAAACTGATGTAATAACGACTTATATTTTCCTTCATCAGGTTTAAAAAAACTATATATTTCTTTGTGTAATTCCTAACACCCCTCTATCTGCATATGACTCAGTTTATCATTTTGACTTCCATTGATGGGAAAATAATGTTTTGGTTGTAATTCCTAACACGTCATTCGATGAAGTGTTATTTTACCGAAGGAATCAGCTGCAGTTATAAAGATAACTTCTTCAAGGCTGGCAACGCTCTCAGAACGATTGGGATATGAGTTCGCCAAATGGCTTGGCATTCAAACTTCTCAAGTGCGTTCATTTTTTTTACTCTTGTTATTTCTCTTTATGCAATGTCTAATTTGACCTTGGAAATTTTCAGGCTAGAGTTGTTCATAACTTCAATGTTGAATGGCAAAATATTAAGAGAGCAACTTAGGTGGTGATGAACTTGGAGAAATGACGTGCTCAGAGTTGCTGGAAGCTCTAGAAATGAGCTAGCCGTTGTATCTTGCTGATGAAATGAAAAATTGAACCCATGTTATTTAAGAGTATTCAATTATGTGTGTTAGTATGTATAAATTAACTTATTTATAGCTATTTTCTCTTCTGAATTAACTTGGTTGCGATAATTTTTGTTTGAATTTTGCTGCAAAACAAATTGCTGTAATGGTATGTGTGGTTGCAAGTCATATGTCTGTGTGTGTTGAGATTTGTGTTTCGGCCCTGCTAATTTATATTGTGGTTGGCTTTGAAAAGTCGACACAGTATCATAAGTACTGCTGCCGTCCGCACCACTAAAATGCGGCGGCATTGGCGGATTTTTTTTTAAAATATCTCAGTTTTTGGCAACATTTTTGAAGTGTTGCCTTTTTTTACTTTTGACAACAGTTTTTAAATGTAACAATACATGGCAACATTTCAAAACTGTTGCAATAGGTCCATCGAAAAATTGTTGCCTATTCTAAGGGTTTAGGCAACAGTTTTTGTATAGTGTTGCCGAAAGGTATGAAAATTGTTGTCTTAGACCTTTGGTAACACGCGTATAGAAGACACCCCTATGACAACAGTTTTCAATATTTTGGCAACACTTTGCAGTTTTAGGCAACAGTTTTCAAGTGTTGCTAAAGGCCGAAAATGTTGTAGGCGCTCCTCCTCCAGATGTTCCAGAAGAACGTTTAATTATTCCACGAGCCTTTAATATGGAACCGTACCGGAAGAAATAAGTTGTAATAATGGGATACTTTCTGGTTTTGAACCTTTGTTAATTTGTAAATAAACTGTTTAACTCTTATCAAAGTTTCATTTTCGAGGAAGAAAACCCTTTAAGGAGGGGAGAATTGTGATGATCCAAATTTACGCGCAACAAATATTTTTACATTTTATTCACTGATGATGAGAATGCAAGGCAGTGCGGATTTTATGTAATAATTTTTCGCGTATTTCCTTTATTTTATATCGACTTTTTTTAATTCATGTTAAATTTTCTTTAGTTTAGTATTGGCTGCCATGAGTAATTTTGGGATGTTTAGTATGGTGGCTGAGTTGGAGTTGATGTGGTGACTGTTTTTGGAGTGTTAGCGGAAATTGAGAAACCTGTTTTTTCTATTAAAACAGTTGGCTGCTATGCTGTCATTCTTCTAGTAGCCAAAGTTCTTGGATGGGTTTGCTGGAATATTGGTTGGGTTGTTTTTATGTTGACTTGACTGTGAGCTGGCAGCTTGAGGTTGTGTCTTGCTTTGTGTTTGACACTTGGCCAAGCCACTTGTAGGTTGGTTTGTGCTTTGGGATTTAAACTTTTGACACATGGCTTGCTAGGTGTTGGCTGGAGATTTCTGTTGGCTTATAGTTTTGACACTTGGATTAAGTGTTGTTGGCTGGTTTGATTGTTGTGACACTTGGCCTGCCAGGTGCTGGCTGAATTTTGACTTTGAGGTTTAAATTGCTGACACTTGGCCTACCAGGAGTTGTTTGGTTTTGGCCTCTTATTGCCTCTTCGCCACTTATATCCTCTATAAAACCCACTTGGGCTCCTTCTTCTCTTTCATGTGCTGCAGCCCTTCTCCTTCTTCCTGATTGCTTCTCTCGAGCTCTCTTCCTCTACTTCTTTTCCTGAGCTGCTACTGCCGCTGTTTTTGAGCTGCTTCTGTAGCTAGTCTGTGTCGCCGCTGTTGTTTCCTGTTGCTGGTTTCTGACCCGGCCGGCTGCTGCTCCTTGCTGTACTTACTACCTTGGTTTAGGGATTGTGCAGCGAACTACTCCTTCTCCCATCTTCTTTACCTTCCACTGTAAGCATTCTTTAGACTATGTCATATTATATTTTTCTCGCTGTTTATGCGTTCGTTGATTTTTAAAAGGTGTTTTGGGTTGCTGAATAGCACTTTTTGAGGGGACGGAAGTCCATTTTGGGGGCTGGTTTAGTCCATTCCGAGACTTTTATATGGCTGTCCGATATTTTCGACATTTTCCGATTTATTAATTTCATATTTCCGACGTTTTATTTTGTGAATAACTGTTACGATTAGAACGGGACGCAACCCAGTAAAATATGTGTTATTTCAGTGGTTTCCACAACCGAGGCCGAATTGGAGAATACTGAAGGACGGCGTCTCAGGACAATCGCAACATGAACATCGAGGCGAATAAGGGAAAGGCTGTGAGTATTTTATTTCTGAAAATTACATTTATTCAAGTATTTTCATTTTCTATTCGTATTTAAAGGACACTGTCTGTGCATATGAATTTAATGCAATGATTTATCGCTAAAAATGTGGGAAAGGGCAAATAAAGCGATACAACTATCTGGAGGGGATGATTTTAATCACTTGTTTCATAAAATTACAGATTAAGAACAGCTTAAATAAATTGGCATAGGGGAATGCAAAGGTTTCGAATCTGATGAGGTAGTAGAGATCTACGGATGGATTCACCAGTAGGGGTGAGCCTACGGAAAGCCCTTAAATGGGAAGCCCTTAAGTGGGTGGTGGCCAACAATTGCATACCAGAGCATTTCCCCATTTTATAAAATTAAAAAGGATTCACGGGTGAGTTAGTGAGTTATCATAGATATGTGCAGAAGGTATAATTTGTTTGTAATGTAAGCACATTGGTAGCCTCCCATTTTCTTTGCATGTAGAGCTATTGTTTGAAATACTGTCCTCGCATAGTCATAATTTTTATGACTAATCCAAAGTGAACACACATTTTTTACAGGTAGAAGAACCACCGCCAAGCATGCTGCATAGAGTTTTGGCGGCAGAACTTGCAAAGGTAATAATAGAAGCTCGGGATTGGCATAGAGCTAAATGTACTGGTCCCACTTATATTTACTGTAATAAAGATGTGTAAATGTCGTACTTTCTGTCTTATGAAATAAAATGTACGTGTAATGTTCTTTGTACAATACATTTTCAATGTGTTGCGACCTTTTATTAAAACCTTAGTCCGTTTCTCGAGTCATTTGAAGAGCCCAAGAGTTTTAGGTCTCTACAGCATCGGTTAAAAAACATGTCGAACGGTGATGCAACTTCTTTATAATAGTGATCACACACCTTATCTATGCTCGATTCTAATATATATATATATATATATATCTATATATATATATATATATACGAGTGACAGGCACGGGCCTCCGGCCCTATGTGAGGGAAATTGGCGGGCTTCGCCCGCCCACCCCGGCGGGCTTCGCCCGCCCCTCAGCCGCTCGTTCAATTTTTATTAAGTATATATATCTATAACCCTTCCCCGCGGCCCGGAGTAATCACTACTGCGTTCGCCCGCCCCGCAGCCGCCTCTTTTATTTTACTAAGTATATATATATAATAAACTAATTATATATATATATATATTATTTTATTATATATATTTATATATTTAAAATAAATGAAATTATATATATTTTTTATTTTATTATATATATATTTATTTTTTTATTTATTTTTTTATTTTTAAAAAAAAATTCCCGTGCCCCCCCCCCCCCCCCCCCCCCCCCCCCCCCCTCCCGTGCCCCTCCTCCCGCCCCAATTTGGGCTGCCGCCGCTGGCTGGCCGGCGTGAGGCCACCGGCCGGTTCGCCGGAGCCCCGCCGGAGTACCACTGGCAGGTTCGGCGGCAGCCCAAATCGGGGCGGGAAGGAGGGGAGGGAGGGGGCACGGGAAAAGGGGAAAAGGCTGGGAGGGAGGGAGAGGATTTTTTTATATTTGGCTATTCGCATGCTTTTTTCCTGATTTGATTTAAGATCAAACGGCTGTGATCTTTTGTTGTCTCAATTTCCTTGCCATATTCTACCTAATTTCTTTGTCATGAACCCAAAAGTGATATTTCTTTATAATATAGTATAGATTATACTTACTTTATTTTATTCTTGTTGATGCAATATCATTCCTAGATTTGTTTTATTATTCGAATTTTTATAGCCGAAAATATACAAAAATAGAAATACAAGCAAATATTCCAACACAACGTGCAAAATATTCATCGATCAACACTAAGCGTTAGCATCTCCGACTAGGGATTTTTGTATTTTTAATTAATTTTTTAGATAGGCCCCCTCTTGGAGAATAGGCCTGGGCTTGGTACTGGGCCCGAACCCGGTTGGGAAAGGCCCGGGTAAGGCCTGGTTGGGCAGAACTCACTTGTAACCACTAACTCGTCTCCCAACCATCTTCATTTGCAGTTTACAATTAGCACCTAATTATAACGGTAGATTTTTTTTTATTATTATTGTTAACCGCAAACCAATTTTGACAATCCGCGCAACTCCTAATATTTACTATTTTCATTTCTTTAGTCGTATTAATGCACTCCTAATATTTACTATTACAATTACTACCTTGTTATTTGTAATATTATACTACCTACCTCGCAGGGTCCATTACTAAGTAGCGCGGTAAATAGCCTCGTTCAAATTGGATTTATTTATTCTATTAATTTCTTATGATCTGCGGTTAATAAGTTTATTTGTGAAAAAATTATAAAAAATATAAAAATGTAAAAAATGTTAAAATATAAAAATGTAAAAAATGTAAAAATATAAAAATGTAAAAATTATGATTAATAAAGAGTTACAACAACAACAACAGAACTCATATAGTCCCCAATCTGTGAGCAGCCACTTTGTGCATTTATTGTCAAAGGTTACAAAGAGTCAAAATTGAGTTACGATTTAAAACTGCCGGGATTTTCTTCTTTTTGGAATGGACCAGAAGAGCTCATTTCCCTTTCCAAAATGATCATTTCGGCATTTTTTTAATCAATTGAATTGTATACAAAATAAAATTATGTGTATTAATTTGTAAAGAAAATCATATATATAACTCTTAATTTTATTTTAAAAAATTCAAAAAAAAGGAACAAAATAAATAAAAGTCTTGTTCAGATAATTTTGAATATAATTTAAATCGCCATCGAACGGAGATTACTCAAAGAGAGCCTCAGTTGATAGCTGTTGAAGGCTCTGTTTGGGGCAACGTTTTCGCTCCGATGAGTTTTGAACAGTAAGGGCCTGTTTGGGAGAGTTTTTTAGCTCCTTCTCATTTTCTGGAAAACACCACCTCACGTAATTTGACGTTTGTATTATCTGTCGGTGGGAAACGCTACCACACATAAGGGCTTTTTAGAGTCTTTTCTGAAAGTCAGGAGGCTGCTCCAGTCCGACTTTTCTCACTCCATGTGTTTCGTCATTTAGGGTCATTCTTATAGTAGATCTGATAACTCATCAGTGCAGCAAAGTAGAAATTTCTATTCTGTATAGAAGATCTGATAACTCATCAGTTCAACATGATTTCACTGCCACCAAATGTGTATTATTAATCACCTCTTTATATATTTTGCTGAATAGGAAATACAGTTTGTTATATGCTGAATAGGAAATAACATTTCTTATAGTTCATTATTTGCATTATCACTATTGGATATGTGTGATTGTTCTTGAATCAAACAAAAATTCAAATAAGATTTGTATGTATGAGTGTATGTTTTGTGTTTGAGAAATTGTTTTGGTGTGTATGTATGAGTGTGCGTTTGGGTGTGCATATATGTGTGCTTGTGTAACGCGTGTTTATGTTATAAAAATTATTTTTGTTCGTGTGTATGTATGGGTGGTGAATTTATTTTCTGCGTATGTCCAGTTTTGCAGATTTGGTAAACACAGAGAAGGTAAAATTTCTACAACTTGGGAAATGAATGATGTGATGATATTTTGTGATTTATGCATCAAAGAAATTGAGTCGGGAAATAGACCAACTACACATTTTAGCAAAGACGGGTGAAATAATCTGATGTGTAATTATCGCGAACAGACGGGAAAACCCTATGACAAGAAACAAATGAAAAAAAATAAACGGGACTAGTTAAAAAAGGAAAGGTATGACGAGAGTTGAAACGGGGAGAGACTGGTTTTGATTGGAATACCTCACGTAAAACTATTGACGCTTCTGATAATGGTGGGACGAAAAACTGAAGGTTAATATAATTCTTTTGACGTTTTTCTCGGTATTACTTTATGTCATAATTATATTATTATGACTAATTTGATATATACTCTTAGGTGGTCTTTACTGCAAAGAAGTTTCGCTACTCATGCATAGCTCCAGAGTTAGAGGAAAAACTAGGCATGATGTTTAGCCAAGTAGTTGATACGGGATATCTTGCATGGACCCCAAATTCACGATTAAACGTGAGGCAAGAATCTGTTGATGAATGTGACATGTCTGATGATGATGACATTCAAGATGTTGAAGATTTAACTCCTAATGCAACCGCACGGGAGTGGACACTACCTCGACTCGACCCTCTAGCTCATCGGATGGTAGGAAGAAGATAAAAGATAAGGGAAAGAAGAAGTGTGTTGGAAGAAAGCGAGCAATGAGTTTCACCGTAGAAGACATAACAGAGACATCTCGTATAATAGGTCATGTTATGCTGGAACCTCCAAAATACAAATCTCCTCTGCATTTTTTACAATTCCTAAAGAAGTCAGAGAGCTCAAAAACATCCGGAGATTATGGAGGACTTTGACTTATATGACTATTGCACGGTATTTCTCAGAGATAAAAGCAACAAGGAAACATTTGTGAGTATTCCCGAGAAGCTCAAAGTTAAGTGGCTGAAGGAGTGCTATGCGAAAAATTCACAGTATGAGTCACATGGTTGTAGTTATCTGCGAAGCATGAATATAGTTGTCTCTTTATTTGTGGGTCTTTCTATGTTATCATTATGTAGAACAACTCAAACCTCTATTTTATCTTTATGTCTGTTTTTATTATTACTGTTGTTTTTATTATTCTTGGCTCCTTTTATTACTGCTGCTTTTATTATTGCTGCTTCTTTTGCTTATATTTCATGGTTTATATATATAAAGTTATTTTATTCATTATGTATTAAACCCATTATGGTTTATTTATCTGTCTAGAGGAAATTTATGAAAGAGTGACATATTTGATCAACCAAATTTGAAATACTTATTCTCAACATCACATGACATCGGTTGCTTGTATGGTGCACAGTTGGAGTTCATCATCCAACAATAATCCATGCATGACATCACAACAATTATGTGATAAATGGATTGGAGAATTGCTAAATGGTCATCCCACTAAAATTTACGATAGCTCAAGGATGTCAAAGTGCATATTTCTTGATTTACTTCAGGTGTTTGAACAATGGTATGGGTTTGTGGTTCAAGGTGAACTACCATAAGAGAAGTTCTCGCAATGACATTGTATATTTTAGCACAAAATGAATCAATAAGGCAAACACATGAACGATTTCAGCACTCTACGAAAAGCAACAAGTAGATATTTTTCAGCGGGAATAGCTGTACTGAAAAAACTATCATATGATGTTATAGTGCCAACAGATGAACAATTAAGTGAAATTCCACAATAAATTTTAAATAATGCTTATACATGTCATATTTTGAGAATTGCATTGGAGCGATAGATGGAACACATATCTGTGCACGGGGTCCACTCTGTTGGTGCCAAAAATGTACCAGCTCCACACTCGCTCGATCTGAAGGATGGGGGGTGAAACTGTTGGGTGGCCGGTTACTTTGAGCTGGAGGAAAGGTAATTTTATTGATATAAAACTTGTGTTACAGCTGAGGTTACAGTAGAAAGGTACGAAAGAAAACAACATAAGACTTGAAGAAAAAAGGGCCTGGAGGGAGACGAAGAGGTCTCCGGAAAGAGTGATCGGTGGTCTCGGCGGTCACTCAAAACTGAGACCGCTCTAACCACTGGCTGGAACTGGAAGCTCTCCAAAAGTCCCTCAACTGGTACCCCTACCCCTATATTTATAGACACGGGGCCTGCCCGAACGGGCAGAACTGAAAGATAACGGGCTGCCCGGAACTGCTGAGATCGCCTGAGACCGCTGCTGAGACCGACAAGATCGTCTGGACTAGCTGAGACCGCCCGGGACAAGCTGAGATCGCTGAGATCGCCTGGGCCTGTTGAGATCGCCCGGGACAAGCTGAGATCGCTGAGATCGTCTGGGCCTACTGAGATCGTCTGGACCTGCTGCTGAGACTGCTGAGATCGTCTGGACCTGCATCACCTGAACAGATCACACAAAATAGAATCAAAACAGGACCGAGACCCTCTGGAGCAAGATCGCCCAGGAGGGGCGATCTCTCCTGCGAGATCGCCCAGGAGGGGCGATCTCTCCTCTGCGACATCGCCCGGGAGGGGCGATCTCCCTGCGAGGTCGCCCGAAAGGGGCGACCTTCTCCTCGGTGAGGTCGCCCGGAAGGGGCGACCTTCCCTGCGTGAGGTCGCCCGGGAGGGGCTGCCTCCTTTGCTCGAGGTCGCCCGGAAGGGGCGGCCTGCTCTGCTCGAGATCGCCCGGAAGGGGCGACCTGCTCCTTGGGAGATCGCCCAGGAGGGGCGATCTCCTCCCTGCGAGGTCGCCCGGGAGGGGTGGCCTTCCCTGCTTGAGGTCGCCCGAAAGGGGCGGCCTGCTCTGCTCGAGGTCGCCCGAAAGGGGCGGCCTGCTCTGCTCGAGGTCGCCCGGAAGGGGCGGCCTGCTCTCCTCGAGGTCGCCCGGAAGGGGCGGCCTGCTCTGCTCGAGGTCGCCCGGAAGGGGCGACCTGCTCTGAAAGTGGAGGGTTTAGTTCTTATTTATCTCAGTAAAAGATTTTGATTCAGTTTTGTTTTTTTTTTAAATAAATGATATGTATATTTATGTGTGTTTCCTGAAAGAATAATTTACACAAGCAGTAAGAGTGCAAAGAAAAATAAAACAATCATCCAGATGACACAAGATGTATAGTAGTTCCCCTCAACTGGGTACATCTACTCTTCTACCCACTGGTAGGAATCCACTATGAGGTTGTTGTTAAGGTGCCTTCTCACCAGGTGAGCTGTTGATAAGGTGCTCTAACCAAACTGCAGGTTTTTGCTAAGGTGCCCTGTCACCGAGATTAACTTTTGAAGGGAGTTATAACCCTGTACAGGATGGGGTAAAGAGAGGAAAAATAAAAACAGAAATTAAATTGTTCTTCTCTGTATAAGAAGACTCTTGATGATCCTGATGTGGTGTTGAAAGGATCAGATGGTGAAGAGCTCCCCCTGTCTGGTATAGATGAATGACAATTCTGGAGGTCTCTTCCTTTTGATGGTTCAAATTCTTCTTCCTTCTTTTGCAGTGATGATCCTGAGCAATTTGTCGTGATTGTTGTCTCAGGATGTATGAGATCTGCAAGAGAATATTAGCTAGAAAAATAGATTTGCTGCTATGTATATTCTTCTCTTTCTCTCCTATATCTCTGTATTTCTTTCTGCTCTTCTCATGAATATATAGTCTGGAGAAAGCTTTTGAATCCCTGCTCGGGAAAAAGGAAAGAGATAAAATCTTATTAATTTTGTTCCTTGGAAAGAGGAGTTGCCGATTTGACAATACAGAAACGGCAATATGCTTTTAATGCTGTAACGGCTAGATTAAATATTATAAAGAAAGATAGCAAAATAAAATATTAGTCGAGCTCTGGCTAGAATTTCGTCGAGCACTGAACTGCATTTGTCGAGCGCCTTTTGATGTGCTGAGCAGTTCTCTGCAAATAAGATATTTTGTCGATCTTGATTTATCTCGTCGACCTGCTAAGTCTGGATGAGTTCGTCGAGCGTCGTTCACTATTTGTCGAACGCTGTTCGGATGAATATTTGTCGAGCGCTGTCTGGCTATTTGTCGAGCGCTGTTCGACATTTGTCGAACATCGTTCGACATTTGTCGAACGCAGAGAACAAAAGATATTTTTATTTCTTTTCTCTTTTTCTGCTTATTAATAACATGTCTATTTTCAGCTTTCTTTCTTAATGAGATTTTAATCTAAGTTATTCAATATGTTATGATATAAACTTAGATACTAAAGGTGAATCCTAACTCAAATCAAAAGCTATGGTTCCAACAATCTCCCCCTATTTGAGTTGGGATCAAATCAAAACTAGAGACCTGGTAATCTTAAAATGGTTTTTAGAATTTTCAGTTGCAGCAGCTCATTTTTTGAGGTTAAAATTTTTAATTTCAGCCTATTTAAAATTTCTAATTGCAGCAACCTTTATACAGATTTAAGTTTTGTTTGAGATTTGTGTTTCTCATTTTCTCTCTCACTTGGCTTCTCTGATGTTCTCCTTTTCTCTCTCACTTGGTTTTAGTTTTCAATTTTCTTCTGTAGACTCTTTAAATTATTTTATTTAAGCAACTCATTTGATCTAGATTTGAGTTAATATGTTTTTAATATCTTGAATTGCTACAGCTGTTAATGGATTTTAAGGAATGTTTTAGATAAAAACGTTGCAGACATTTTCTTTCTCATAGAATCCCCTTATCAGAAGAGACTCACACTCAGTGCTATGATCAATACTGATCAATGCAGCTACAGTAGAATGCTCAAACTGACTTGGAGAAGTCTGTAAGAATACAAAGTTGTCTTAACAAGTTTTTATGATGGAAACAATCCATGTAAATTTTAGATTTGCTGTTTGATTTGGGATGGAGTTTTAATGGTGAGAAATTAATTAGAAAGCTTCTTTGAATTTTATTAGAGTTGAAAGGTTTAGCAGTTTTAGCCTTTTTATTTCATTAAAATATAAATTTGAAAAATTTTCTTGAAATTGTTGAACATAATCAATTTGTTTTTCTTTAAAAAAATGTTCAAGTTTATGTTTTAAAAAGTCATTTTGTTCTTCTTTAGGTTTGTTATGTTCGGAAATCAAATGATTTATATTTGTTGACTTCTTTATTTTTATGTTATATTTTATTAAATTGGTAAAAGTTATTTTAAAAGAAGATTTGTGATTTTTAGAGGTAGGGTTTTGAATTGATATTACCTCATTTACCTTTTCTACTTCTGCTTCTGCATCTGGGATTTGATGTGAACCACCATATATGGCCATCATGCAGAAAGCTCTAGCTCTAAGTTCTTCTTCTTCTTCTTCTATACTTAGATTTGTTGAAGAATCTGTATCATAAATACAGTTAGTAGAAGTGGAAGGAATTTTATTTACCATTTCAGTGAGTGAGTTCCATATGTCTTTGGCTGATTTGCAGTTCTCAACTTTTTGAAGAATGTCTTTTGACACTGACTGAGTCAAGATCTGCATGGCTTTGGCATCTGCTTCTGAGGATGGGGAAGGTTCTTTATGTTTATCAGTCCGCCCATCATCAGTACCAGCTTTGAATTTATCTGGCTTCATTTTGCAAACACGGGCAGTGACATCAGTCTCTCTGTTGCCACGTTTTCTTTTGTAAACAGGCCCTTTCATTGCTCTCGAAGGAGACTTGATACCCATGGAACTAGGTAATGCAGGTGTAACTGCCTTTGATGTCATGAGGGGAAGTCCTGTCAAAATAGATTTGTAAATGTTCTCATCTATGGCATTCATATATAATTTAATTCTAATTTGTCAAAGCTCAAATCTATCCAAGTTACATAAAGGTGGATCTGTAATAGAGAAAACTGATGGAGCCATTTTGAAAAACTGTGTTGAACATATGAAAGAACTAAAGTGATCTTTGTGATCCAGGTGTTAGCCTGTAAAGAATCAACACCCCTCTGATACCAATTGAAAGTGGAGGGTTTAGTTCTTATTTATTTCAGTAAAAGATTTTGATTCAGTTTTTTTTTTAAATAAATGATATGTATATTTATGTGTGTTTCCTGAAAGAATAATTTACACAAGCAGTAAGAGTGCAAAGAAAAATAAAACAATCATCCAGATGACACAAGATGTATAGTAGTTCCCCTCAACTGGGTACATCTACTCTTCTACCCACTGGTAGGAATCCACTATGAGGTTGTTGTTAAGGTGCCCTCTCACCAGGTGAGCTGTTGATAAGGTGCTCTAACCAAACTGCAGGTTTTTGCTAAGGTGCCCTGTCACCGAGATTAACTTTTGAAGGGAGTTATAACCCTGTACAGGATGGGGTAAAGAGAGGAAAAATAAAAACAGAAATTAAATTGTTCTTCTCTGTATAAGAAGACTCTTGATGATCCTGATGTGGTGTTGAAAGGATCAGATGGTGAAGAGCTCCCCCTATCTGGTATAGATGAATGACAGTTCTGGAGGTCTCTTCCTTTTAATGGTTCAAATTCTTCTTCCTTCTTTTGCAGTGATGATCCTGAGCAATTTGTCGTGATTGTTGTCTCAGGATGTATGAGATCTGCAAGAGAATATTAGCTAGAAAAATAGATTTGCTGCTATGTATATTCTTCTCTTTCTCTCCTATATCTCTGTATTTCTTTCTGCTCTTCTCATGAATATATAGTCTGGAGAAAGCTTTTGAATCCCTGCTCGGGAAAAAGGAAAGAGATAAAATCTTATTAATTTTGTTCCTTGGAAAGAGGAGTTGCCGATTTGATAATACAGAAACGGCAATATGCTTTTAATGTTGTAACGGCTAGATTAAATATTATAAAGAAAGATAGCAAAATAAAATATTAGTCGAGCTCTGGCTAGAATTTCGTCGAGCACTGAACTGCATTTGTCGAGCGCCTTTTGATGTGCTGAGCAGTTCTCTGCAAATAAGATATTTTGTCGATCTTGATTTATCTCGTCGACCTGCTAAGTCTGGATGAGTTCGTCGAGCGTCGTTCGCTATTTGTCGAACGCTGTTCGGATGAATATTTGTCGAGCGCTGTCTGGCTATTTGTCGAGCGCTGTTCGACATTTGTCGAACGCCGTTCGACATTTGTCGAACGCAGA
Source organism: Dactylorhiza incarnata (assembly GCA_033032865.1). NCBI lineage: Eukaryota > Viridiplantae > Streptophyta > Magnoliopsida > Asparagales > Orchidaceae > Dactylorhiza > Dactylorhiza incarnata. The sequence continues at coordinate 2,568,001 of JAWHQI010000316.1, forward strand.
GAACAAAAGATATTTTTATTTCTTTTCTCTTTTTCTGCTTATTAATAACATGTCTATTTTCAGCTTTCTTTCATAATGAGATTTTAATCTAAGTTATTCAATATGTTATGATATAAACTTAGATACTAAAGGTGAATCCTAACTCAAATCAAAAGCTATGGTTCCAATATGCTCCTTGGGAGATCGCCCAGGAGGGGCGATCTCCTCCCTGCGAGGTCGCCCGGGAGGGGCGGCCTGCCCTGCTTGAGGTCGCCCGGAAGGGGCGGCGTGCTCTACTCGAGGTCGCCCGGAAGGGGCGACCTTCTCCTTGGGAGATCGCTCGGGAGGGGCGATCTCCTCCCTGCGAGGTCGCCAGGGAGGGGCGGCCTGCCCTGCTCGAGGTCGCCCGGAAGGGGCGGCCTGCTCTGCTCGAGGTCGCCCGGAAGGGGCGGCCTGCTCCTTGGGAGATCGCCCAGGAGGGGCGATCTCCTCCATGCGAGGTCGCCCGGGAGGGGCGGCCTGCCCTGCTTGAGGTCGCCCAGAAGGGGCGGCGTGCTCTGCTCGAGGTCGCCCGAAAGGGGCGACCTGCTCCTTGGGAGATCGCTCAGGAGGGGCGATCTCCTCCCTGCGAGGTCGCCCGGGAGGGGCGACCTTCTTCCTGCGCGAGACCGCCTGGGCTCGATGAGTCCCCCCCCCCCCCCCCCCCCCGGAGGAGCGAGATCGGCCCGGATCTCCGTACATATCGTAATACCTGAAAAATATTAGCTCGGATGGGATCGCCGATTTCTGGGTAAACACACTCGAACTACAAGCTTCGTACATGGACGTCATGGTAACTGATTCGTTAGAGGTTAAGTCAACGACGGGCTATGTATTCCCCCTTGGAGGTGCTGCCATTTCATGGGCTTCTACAAAACAAACAGTTATTTCTAGAAGCACCATGGAATCAGAGCTTATAGCTTTGGACACTACATGTGCCGAAGCAGAATGGATTAAAAATTTACTTAGTGAAATTCCATTAATTGAAAACCCCATGCCTGCTATCTCTTTACATTGTGATAATAAAAGTGTTATTGATTTAACTGCTTCTAGTAGTACTAATTCCAAAATGAATAAATTCATGAGAATCAGGTACAAGTCCATGAATCAAAGAAGAAAAGAAGTGATATCACTCAACTATGTAAAGTCAGAATTGAATCTGGCTGATAATCTTACCAAGGGATTGTCCCGAAGGGAGATATTGTTGTCATCGAGGGGAATGAGGCTTAAGCCCACATGATTTGCTGCCAACGGTGGATACCCAACTCATGTGATTGGAGATCCCATGAAGTGGGTTCAATGTGGTAGAAACGAAGTCGTTGATATAGCGTAGTTGGGAGCACAAAACATAAGGTTGAGAAAACCTTCTCCCCATTCCTATGATGTTGTGCTCTACGTAACAAGTTAGGATGAACTTAATTAAGTTCTTAATGGTTGCCAAAGGCATATTTCTTTGCGAGATATTGGTTACGAATATCTCTTGAGGCACCACCTATGTGGGGGTTGTTGTGAGGCCGCAACTTTGGGATCCGGGCTGAACCCAAAATAACTCTCATGAAAAATCAAGGAATGCGCATGGCCATTAACGCGCCCACCGCCATAACCCAAGAACAACCAATCTTTTGTGTGCTTATCTAATTTACCGGTCAAAAGTTTATAATTCAAAGCCTCTGGCACATTATACTCTTCGGTAGAGGAAGTAAGTACTAAGTATAGATTCAAGGTAACCATTCCATCTATACCCATTGCATTAGATACAACTTGATGAAGCAAATTTGTATTTGATTTTATTTATTATTAGTAATATCATATTTATGAAGTTCGCTTTTGGTTTATCGCTTTTGTGGGGGATTGTTAGAAATTTTAATTATAAAATATTATAAATTAAATGTTTTGATTGGAGCTAAATGGTGTTTGGTGTTTGGGCTCCTCATTGTGATGGAAAAGCTCAAAACCAAATTTGGAGGGAATCCAAATATTTGGAGGGAAGCCTTTCATGATGAAAGGGTATTCTTTAGTCCCACCTTGCCATTCTACTTCTTCCCTTAAGTGTATATAAAGAAATTCACACATTCTTATTTGTTCAAAAGAACATAAGAAGAAACTATGAACCACACGCGCCCGCGCGCACGCACCGCACCGGACCGGTTCCGGATTTCGGATTTCGGATTTGGGGAATAATTGAATTGAATTGTATTTTTTGTTCCAAAAAGTTTCATAGCATTTTAACCGGAGTTGCGTCGATTAGAATTCGGAGCTGCGTCGAATAGATTTCGACGTAGCGTCGTTTTGCCCGCTGGAATGGCGTGGCGTCGAATGGAACTCGACGCATGCGTCGATTGAACTCGACGTAGCGTCGATAAGGCTTGCGTCGATAAGTCCTGCGTCTATAGAACTCGAAGTAGCGTCGATATGATGTCGACGCAACGTCGATTTCTCTTCTCGTTCTGCCGTTTTTACGCGTTTTCTTAACCGCTCTTTTGTGCGTGTTTCTCGCCATTATTTATGTTGGAAATATTCAACATTTATCTTCCCGATTATGATCCTTCCAACTATAACCGTCAATATTTATTATGATTTTAATATTGCCGTTTCGAGATCCTTTTCCTTGACAGCTACATACTAATTTCGTTCTATATATTGTCGTTCTTCTCAGAAAGAACGATCGCTCTTACACACGCTCTATTACATGCTCTGATACGCTCTTGTGCTCTCTCTGCTTTCACGATATTCTACGTGCTTCCTTTTCTTTACGTTTGCTTCATCAAGTGGTTGTTCGGGTGCTCTGTGCTTCTTCGGTGTCCGCGCACATCGGAGTTTCGGGATCTAGCCGGGTGTTGTACCTTGGAGGAGTGAGCATCGGTGAAAAACCCTGCCGGAGGGTGGTGCAACTTCTTTAGGGCAGTGATCACACGCCTTACCTAGGCTCGATTCTAAACTATATATTACTCTCAATTTTATTTCTCACCCTTTCATGCAATTTTGTTATTATTGCTGCTCATATATATATAGATATGCTGTTTTATCAAAGTTTTTAAAATCGAAAATATATCATTTTTGAATATTAATATAGGAATATATAATAGTGAAAATATTCCAACAAGAAGTGTGCGAGTGAGTGTTGATGAAATGATTGCATTGTGTGACTGCAGTGCAAAACAATTGTACCAACCTAATACGTAATTTGCATGCTTTAAAATTATTGAAATTCGGTCTTTCGATATACTATCAACTATTATTTCTAAATAAATACAATATTATTATGGTTTCAAAATTATTTAAAGTATTTGTTTCACATAAATTACTTCACATACTTTCCTAAAACAATCATCGTAACGAAGTTTTATCAAACAATTTATAATTTGTTTCTTCGTTCTTGTTGCGGGTCGTTCGGGTGCTTTGCTAGACCGGTAGAATTGAACCACCTTAGCTCGGAAGCGAACCGGGCGAGCAAACAGTCAATTAGAGATTCGTTGAGTACACTGAGACTTTTTAACGTGGAAAACCCGGAAATGGTGAAAAACCACGCGGTCGGAGTTGTGCCGACCAAACTTCACTATCTTCTGAGAGTTTACAATTAGGTACTTAGAAATCGAGCGCGACAGGCCGCCGCTCGTTACAATAATAATATATATAGAGAATTCGGAGCTGCGTCGAATAGATTTCGACGTAGCGTCGTTTTGCACGCTGGAATGGCGTGGCGTCGAATGGAACTCGACGCATGCGTCGATTGAACTCGACGTAGCGTCGATAAGGCTTGCGTCGATAAGTCCTGCGTCGATAGAACTCGAAGTAGCGTCGATATGATGTCGACGCAACGTCGATTTCTCTTCTCGTTCTGCCGTTTTTACGCGTTTTCTTAACCGCTCTTTTGTGTGTGTTTCTCGCCATTATTTACGTTGGAAATATTCAACATTTATCTTCCCGATTATGATCCTTCCAACTATAACCGTCAATATTTATTATGATTTTAATATTGCCGTTTCGAGATCCTTTTCCTTGACAGCTAGATACTAATTTCGTTCTATATATTGTCGTTCTTCTCAGAAAGAACGATCGCTCTTACACACGCTCTATTACATGCTCTGATACGCTCTTGTGCTCTCTCTGCTTTCACGATATTCTACGTGCTTCCTTTTCTTTACGTTTGCTTCATCAAGTGGTTGTTCGGGTGCTCTGTGCTTCTTCGGTGTCCGCGCACATCGGAGTTTCGGGATCTAGCCGGGTGTTGTACCTTGGACGAGTGAGCATCGGTGAAAAACCCTGCCGGAGGGTGGTGCAACTTCTTTAGGGCAGTGATCACACGCCTTACCCATGCTCGATTCTAAACTATATATTACTCTCTATTTTATTTCTCACCCCTTCATGCAATTTTGTTATTATTGCTGCTCATATATATATAGATCTGCTGTTTTATAAAAGTTTTTAAAATCGAAAATATATCATTTTTGAATATTAAAATAGGAATATATAATAGTGAAAATATTCCAACAATCTAAAGAAGTTGTAATTCCACATCAATAGAACAAATAAAATCAAATAATCAAAATGATCATCTCTGTTTTATTGTTTACATGTACAGCAATTTATTATTTATATTTTAAATTTCAGAAATCTGCAATGGCTTCTAGATCTGATGACTCCGCCGGGATCAAACCCGAGAAATTCAATGGAAATGGTTTTCGTCGTTGGCAAGCTCAGATAGAATATTGGCTTAATACGTTAGGCCTTTTGTCTGCCATCTTCGATGCCCCCGCTGTAGAAACTGAAATCCCTAGCACTGCAAATGCAGTTGTTTCGACTCTACCATCGTTTTCATCTTCAACTGCAAACACCACTAGAACCTATGTTAGACGTGTCCCATATAGAGATCCGGTGGACATTGAATATCATTGTCGCAACCGCATTCTTAGTGCCTTGTCCGACAGCCTTTACGATGTATTCCTCCAATATCGTACGGCTAAGGATTTGTGGTATGCACTTGAAGCGCGCTATAACCTTGACAATGCGGGTATAGAACGCTACAATGTTTCCAACCTCCACAATTTCAAGATTGATGCTTCCAAGCCCATCAATCCTCAACTCCATCAACTAGATGAGATGTTGTCCAAGATCCGAGCCGATGGCTCAATCCTTTCCGAAAATTATCTTGTGGCATGTCTTATTGATTCTCTTCCCGATTCATGGTCCGGCTTTAGCACTAGACTAAGGCATGACCAATCAAACCTCACTTATGTTCAAATCCAAAATGCAATCCGCATAGAGGAGGAACATAAGAGCAAAAATTCTAAAACCCCCAAAGACCTTGCTCCTAAAGTAAATCTCACTGAATCGCAAGGCAATCATTCTTCCCACCATCACTTCAAAGGGAAAGGAAAGAATTTCAAGAAACCTTTCCGTCAAGGTTCCCGCCATCAAAAACCCAATCATCCCAAACCTAGTTCTTCTAACCAAAACCTAGGTAAAGGGAAATGGTGCTTCATCTGCGGCCGCACAAACCATCTGTCTACCAACTGCTTCTACAAGAAGATAGAACCCGTGATTGGCAAGTCTCATGGAGACAAGCCTCAGGCCAACATGATCCAAGCACCGGTTCAACCTATCTTCAGGTTAGATTATACTCCTAGTCTTCTTCTCACTTGTTCATCAGATTGGTGGCTTGATTCCGGAGCAAATGTTCATACTTGTTTTGATCGTTCTTGCTTTGCCACCTTTCAGGACATCAGTGGAGGAAGCGTGATCTTAGGAGATGCCTCTTCGGCACAAATACTTGGACGTGGGCGAGTGGATCTTAGGTTGACATCCGGGAAGACACTAGCCTTGCATGATGTGCTTTATGTGCCGAGAGTTAGGAAGAATCTTGTTAGCGGATCTTTGCTAGTGAAGAAAGGCTACAAGATTGTTTTAGAATCTAATAAAGTTGTAATAACATTAAATGATAATTTTATTGGCAAAGGTTTTGTATGTGATGGATTATTTAAATTAAATATTGCTGATTTGGAAGTTAATCAAATTTCTTCTTCTTCAGTTTCAAATTCTTCTCCTGATTTTTGGCATGCTAGATTAGGACATGTGAATTCTGATTACATGAAAAGAATGATGTCCTTAAATTTGATTCCCAAAATCAATATTGCACTAAGTGCTAAATGTGAAATTTGTGTGCAAGCTAAAATTTCTAGAAAGCCTTTTAAATCAGTTGATAGAACTTCAAAACCTTTAGAACTAATTCATTCGGATGTATGTGATTCAAACCGCCAACCTACTAGAGGTGGAAATAAATATTTTGTAACATTCATAGATGACTTTACAAAGTATTGTTACATATATTTATTAAAAACCAAAGATGAAGTATTTTCATACTTTAAGATATTCAAAGCCGAAGTAGAAAATCAATTAGGATCCTCTATCAAAATTCTTAGATCCGATCGAGGGGGAGAATACACTTCGAATGAACTAACCCGATTTTGCCAAGAACATGGGATTATTCATCAAGTGACTGCTCCATATTCTCCTCAATCGAATGGTGTAGCTGAACGTAAAAATCGGACCTTGATGAACATGGTCAATGCCATGTTAGCCGAGTCCGGTGCCCCGGAAAATCTCTGGGGAGTGTTGAAACCTGCAACAGGCCTCTTGAGTTCGGACCCACTGGGGGTGCAGCCGATGCTTACTTCTCCCTCACTAGACTCTCTTGACGGTGGATGTGAGAATAAGAAAAGACCCAAGGCTGAAGCGAGGAGGTCCTGCCACACACCCGGAAGATCTTAGAGAGCTTCCCCTCCCAAACCAGAGCTCAACCGGGCACCTTGGAGGGCACTAGCAGCCGACCAAAAACTAGCCTGGAGGAGAGGATTCTCTAAAATCGGATCTCCTCCAAGGTGCCCTTAAGGGTCTATTTATAGTTTTTCCTAGGCTGGTCTGCAGATAACATGAATCCGCCTTTTAGTTTTACTAACCGCACCCCAAATTGGTCTGCTAATAGCCTAACTCCGCTGTTCCGAAGGGCTATTTGCAGCCCACAAGGGGCATTATGGTCATTTCCCCCTCAAAGCCTTTGGGGCGAGTGGTCCGTGAGGGCACCACTCGCCGATCTCCCGCTCAGCTGGGCGAGTGCCCATGCTACTGAGCGAGTGGTCCGTGAGGGCACCACTCGCCGATCTCCCGCTCAGCTGGGCGAGTGCCCATGCTACTGAGCGAGTGGTCCGTGAGGGCGCCACTCGCCGAACTTCTTCTCGCCTGCAGCGTACCCCCACTAATCCGGGGATCTCTCCACCTTCCTTAGCCTGGGCGAATGATCCGGCTGACCCAGGTCTCGCCAGTTGGCTTGAGGGACCCACTCGGCGAATACGGGTTGTACACAATCCCCGCACTTTGCGAGCGGTTCCTACGCTCGGAAAGAACAGTTAAACCATGTATTCGGTGAGTGCTTGCTGACTGGACCCATAAGACTCTGTGGGTCCCACCGTCATCCTATATATACCTCCTCATGTCAGACTTTTCTGGACCATTTTTATATCTCGGCCTGGAGTTTTCTCTCCTTGGACCTTTCGCCACTTCCAATGTCTTTCCACAAGCCTTCCACGAGACCCCTCTCGCAAGAAATGATCGAACGCCTGGCTGCGGCCCAGACTGCAACCGCCCCCGAAACTGCCAGATTTGCTCCCTGGCTTAAATCCAAGCGAGACTCGAGCGCCCCATATGTCTCGCGGCGAGCCAAAGCGATTCAGATGAATCACCAAAAAGGCGAGACCGCCTCGGACTCTCCGACGAATACTCCTCCAGACCCCGGGACTCAGGTATGAAGATTCCTCCTGCCTTTCTTTTTAGTTTCTGCCTCCTTATTCGGTAATCGCTCTGACCATTCGCAGGGGATTTCGGTGCCTGAGGACGGCCACGGGGCCGTTTTGAACAGTGTCATGGTGCCACCTCTCGCGGACGAGGCACCTCCTCCAGATCTGGACCTTGCGCCTCCACCCCCTCCGGGCGAGACCATACTTCAATCCAGTAAGTTGTGAACCCTCTCGATTTTCCTTTCATGTTGCTTGTTACTGACCATTACCTTCTCGCAGCCCTCAACCCTAACGTCCCGCTGCGGGACTCCATTCCTCAAAGTTCCCCTGCCCAGCAGAACCCCTCTGTTATCGCGAATGAACCGAGGGCCTCCCCTGAGCGGGAACTGGGTCATCACCTCCGTGCTGATGACCGTACGAATGCTCCGGCTCCTCCTCCTCCGCTTTACCGCCCCGGGAAAGGGAAGGTTCTACCACCTTCCGCAGGCCTGTCTGGGGTCCTCCCCCATTCGTCTCGCCCTTCAGGTCATAGGGAACCCGTCCCTGGTCAGTTTACTCTCCTGCCCCTATCGTACTTGTTTATTTTACCGCAACTGACCTAGTTGTGATTTCGCAGGCTATCGGGAAGCCTCCCCCCTTGATTCCTACAACGAGGGGGAAGAGGGGATGCTCTCGCCTCTCCCCTCCCCTGGGGATCTCGCTGATTTCCTGGGCGACTCCTCAGATCACGCGATCCTGAAGGAGCGGATCACTGAGGTCTTGGGGAAGCTCATCCACATCCAGCGGAATGTCGCCGGCCAGGTGGATGATGTGCGGCTGAGAGTCGCGCGTGAGTTAAAGGACCTTCGGCGGGACTAATCGCGCCTTCTCGCGATGGTGGAGCGCCTGGGGGTGAAGGAGGGGAGTTGTCTCCCGAAAGACACGCCACGCGAGCCCGAGACCAACTCCAACTGGCTTCCCATGAGATCACCAATATGCTCGCGTACTACCGCCCACGAATGCCCCTGGAAGCTGGGTCGCGAAGGCGAGTACGGTGGGTCTGGGAGGAGTTCTGATCTAGTCGACATTCACCCCTCCTGTTATTTCTTTCCTCGTTTTCTGTGTTGCGGATGCTGGACTTTTATATTTGTCTGTAATAATTTTATACTCTACGCTTTGCGAATGCTCTATTTTTTGTTTTTCTCGTAGCTTGCCTGGGTATTGCCGTATGATATGTTATTGCCGAACGTTTTCTTAGCTCTTTCGCGTGGCCGTCGAGCGAATAGCCACAGGGCATTCGCCATTAATGGGCGAGAGGGATCGGCCCGGGTTTCGAGGCGTCGGGAAGGCGCGATTGCCATCCGCATACCCGTTACCTCGAAAGCCCAAACGCCGTTTATCCTTCTATAAATAGGCCTTTCAACCACCGTATTAAATACCTTACCATCCGTTCCCCCTCTTTCCTCGCGCTAGCACTCGCGCTTCTCCCTTCCTTGCTGCTCCCTTCTCCTTCTGCATTCGCGAAATGGGTGGTGATGCGGAAGGTAGGGCCAGGTGCGCCAGCGCATTCGTCAACCATACTTTCAATTCCTGCGACCTCTCCGAAGAGGCTTACTTGACAGCTGTTGCGGATTACATTCCGCCGGGGTTCGAGGCGCGAAAGCCCAGGCCGGAAGAGCGCCTAAACTCCATCTCGCCCTGTGCTCTCGCGATCCCGCTAGAGCATTTCGAGGTGGGGTTTCGCCTTCCCATCTGGCCGGAACTCCGCCAGACCTTCAGGTACTACGGGGTCGTGCCCGGCCAGCTCAACCCCAACTCCATCGCCATGCTGGTCGGGTACGCGAGCTATCTGCGAGAAGAGGGGATCGAGTTCTCGTTGCCCGTCTTCCGCAAGCTCTACACATTCCGCTGCACCAATGACATCTCCTTTTTCTCGGGTCTAAGCCCACTCAAGCACTACAGGCTCCCGAACAAAAACCACGACTGGGTTCGCCGCTTCATCTTCGTCAGCGGGAGCCTGGGAAATACCCTTCTCGCCCCGGTGCAGGAGGAGGAGTCAACCTTCCGCCCTCCGACCCTAGGGGGCACGAGGTCAAACTCCACCAATATATTCTGGAGCACGGGATGGTCCTCGTCTATCTCCGGCGAAACGTCAACTCACTCCCGCTCATTCCGCAGGGCGAGGGTAAGTTTTCGAGACTTCCTTCATTCGTTTTGGCCTTGTGATTCTTACACCATTCGTTAAACCCTTCGCAATATTATGTAGGCGTGCGTAGCCTCCCCCTTCATCCGCCGCGGCCTCCTGGGTTTTGCGTGCCTCTCGCGCAAGCTGCCGCGGATGCCTGCCGGGAGGGGCCTTCCTCCTCCAAGCCCAGCAGTCGAAAGAGAAAACCCGCGGCTACTCCTTCCTCTCCCCCCAGCAAGTCGCGATGCCCTCCTTCTATCAAAGGGAAGGGGGTTGTGGGCGAGACCTCTGGAGCGAAAGCTCCAACCCAAACCCCAGGGACGGAGGTCCCGGCCCAAACCCCGGGGACCGAAGTGCCGGCCCCAACCTTGGGGTCGGGTGTGCCAGATGGGACGGTGGTTCAGGCGAGATCGTCGCTGCCGCCGCCTTCGCTGCCCAGGGACCGCCGCAACTTCTCGAACGGTGAGAAGTACGTGGATCCCTCAGGGGCTCCCCAGGTCAAGTGGGACAGAAACACGAACAGGGTCTCGCTCTCTACCCTCCATCCAACCTGGATAGAGAGCGACGTCGCCAGCGGCGAGGCGCACGCCATTGCGTATGCCCTCTATGGCCGAGAGGATGTCGAGGTCTTCGATGCCGAGAAGACGCAAGTTCTCGCCCACGAGGCCGCTCGAGCCATGTTGCGGGCCCTGGAGCTCTCGCACATGCCTTCTCGCCGGAGCATCAACTTGGCACGGAATCTGGCCGGGGTCGAGGAGGCCAGGGCTCTCATCTCTAGGGAGGCGACTGAGCTCAGAGTGAAGCTGGAAGCCGCGGAAGCGCTTCTCGCCCGCCGCCCGGTTGCAGAGGTATACTTTCTCTCACCCTGCGGATGACCATTGCTGATTGCCGCACTTTTATCTCAGGTTTTATTTCATTTCTTCAGGATGCTACAAGCGCCGGGATGCTTCGCGCGCGGGTGATCGACCTTGAAGTGGAAGTCCGCCTGGCCAGAGCCGAAGTCCAACGGTTGCGAGAAGCCGGCGCGTCGGCACTCGACCCGGGAAGTGGGGGGAACTTTTACCCCCATCACGAGCTAGAGCAACTGATGCAAGAGAATGCGCAAAGTGCCGTGAAGCATGCGCTGCAGGTGCTGCGGCGAGCTGGGTATCTGAAGGCGGAGGCCGAATGCCTTTCCGCTCGCCAAGTCGTTCCCGAGCTCTACATTCTGATCCCCTTCCCGGAGGACGATAATGGCGAGCCGCGGGAAGACGCCCTCATCCCGGGTTCTGGCGAAAGCGAAGGATCTTCAGGCGAGAAATCTGCCGACCCTTGAGAAGGGCCTTTTGTATTTTTTTTACTCTTTTTGTACTTACCATTTTGAATGTAATCATGAACGGGGCGAGTGCCCTTAAAAGATATATATATTGACTACAATTTTTGTGCTATCTCAATTTTTGTGCTATCTCAACTTTTCTCTCATTCGCCGTTATATCTCGTTGGACTCATTAGGACGTTACTTCTTTCTCATTCGCCGTTATATCCCGCTAGGCTCATTAGGACGCTAGGTCGAAGTGCGACTGTCCTGGCCACCCAGCGAATGCTCGAAGATGACTTAGGTGTGTTGCCCCTTTTCGACTTCCCGCTTCCTGCCCCACTCGTATCTCCTTACCATTCGCCCAGACCGGGGTTTCGCTTAGGTAGTCAGGAAGAGAGTTGATATTACTTTACTGGTGCGTGGTCCCTGCGAGTGCCCTCAAGATCCACCCTTGAGAACTTAGAACCTGCCACCGAGTGAGCCTTCGGACCTGCCGGCTAGATGAGAGCCTGACAGCAGGTCTGCTCGGGGTCATTTCCTTCATCACCTTAGAACCTGCCACCGAGTGAGCCTTCGGACCTGCCAGCTAGATGAGAGCCTGGACAGCGGGTCTGCTCGGGGCCATTTTCTTAACGCCTTGGAACCTGCCACCGAGTGAGCCTTCGGACCTGCCAGTTAGATGAGAGCCTGGACAGCGGGTCTGCTCGGGGCCATTTTCTCAACACCTTGGAACCTGCCACCGAGTGAGCCTTCGGACCTGCCAGCTAGATGAGAGCCTGGACAGCGGGTCTGCTCGGGGCCATTTTCTCAACACCTTGGAACCTGCCACCGATTGAGCCTTCGGACCTGCCAGCTAGATGAGAGCCCGGACAGCGGGTCTGCTCGGGGCCATCTTCTCAACACCTTGGAACCTGCCACCGAGTGAGCCTTCGGACCTGCCAGCTAGATGAGAGCCTGGACAGCGGGTCTGCTCGGGGCCATCTTCTCAACACCTTGGAACCTGCCACCGAGTGAGCCTTCAGACCTGCCAGCTAGATGAGAGCCTGGACAGCGGGTCTGCTCGGGGCCATTTTCTCAGCACCTTGGAACTTGCCACCGAGTGAGCCTTCGGACCTGCCAGCTAGATGAGAGCCTGGACAGCGGGTCTGCTCTGGGCCATTTCTGGAGCTTTTAGAGTCTTTCCTACAAGCTGCGGCATCACTCTCATACACATAGTTTAAATAAAATATTCTTATTCAAAAACACTGTTACTACATACTGCTAGGGATAGAAGCGTTTAAGGTCGTCGCCACTCCATGTGTGGCTGAGAGGTTGGCCCTCCACATTCTGAAGGCGATACCCCCAGACTTTAGTGTCTCTTCCACGACATAGGGGCCTTCCCAGTTGGGGTTAAGTTTTCCCAGCGCGGTGGACCTCCCGGCCGCGTCGACCTTCTTGAGCACCAGATCTCCCTTCTCGAACTGCTTTACCCTGACGTGCTTGTCGAAGTACTTGGTCATCCGCCGCTTGACCTCTTCTTGGCGAATGACTGCTAGGTCCCGAGCTTCTTCGATGAGGTCGAGGGAGAGCCGCAACTCCTCCTCGTTCTCAGCTCTCCAATCTTCCTCTCCACTTGCGGCGGCCTTTACCCGTGGTGTAATAACCTCGAACTCTATGGGAATGACGGCCTCGCAGCCGTGAGAGAGCTTGAAAGGGGTCTCTCCTGTGGCGGTGCTGGGGGTAGTTCTTAGGGCCCACAGGACCGATGGGAGCTGTTCCACCCAATTTCCCTTCAGATTTTCCACCTTCTTCTTGAGCAGGTTCACGATGACCTTGTTTGCCGCCTCCACCTGCCCGTTGCTCCTGGGATGGTGAACGGATGCAAACCTGAGGTCTATCCCCAACTGGCCACAGAAGCTGATGAATTCCTCGCTTGCGAACTGCGGACCATTATCCGTGACTATGGCCTGTGGAAGCCCATGTCGACAAATGATCTCCCCCCATACGAAGTTGCGGATTACCTGGGAGGTGACCTTAGCCAATGCCTTGACCTCCAACCACTTTGAGAAGTAGTCAATCATGACTAGGAGAAACCTCCTCTGCCCATTAGCCTGGGGGAAGGGTCCTACCAGGTCCATCCCCCATATGGCGAATGGCCAGGGCGCCGTAATACTCTTTAGCCTCTGAGCTGGCATGAGCTGAAGCGGGGCGAACATTTGGCACTTCTGGCACCTCTTGGCGAAGGCTGCCGTGTCTTTACTTAGGGTTGGCCAGAAGTACCCATGCCTCATTATTCTTGCCTCCAACATCCTGCTCCCCGAGTGGCTGCCGTACTCGCCGGAGTGGACTTCTTCCAAGATCCTTGGGACCTCCTCCTCTGAAATGCATCGGGCCAGGAGGCCCGAGAGGGTCTTCCGATACAAGTCCCCCTCATGGAGCACGTAGTAGGCGGACTTATATCGGAAGCGCCTCTGGTCCGGAACCTCCTCCGGAAACTTTCCCGTTGCAAGGAAGGTGACGAAGGGATCCTTCCAGGAGGGCCGCTGCTCTACTTCCATGAGTTCTCCCTCCTCGATCGAAGGGCAGAATAGGTCTGTCAGGGTCCCCCCGGCTCGAGGACCGGATTTGGCCAACCGATCCGCTGGGGTGCTCTCCTCCCGAGGGACGTGCCGGATGGAGAAAGTTTTGAACGTTCCCACGAGACCTCTCACTTTGGCCAAGTACCTTATGAGCGCAGGTTCCCTCGTCTCAAACTCTCCCCTGATCTGAGAGGCTATTACCATCGAGTCGATGAGGACCTCCACGTCATGGACTCCGAGCTCCTGGGCCAGCCGTAGACCGGCGATCACCGCCTCATACTCCGCCTGGTTGTTGGTGATTGGGAAGTGTATCACTAGCGTCTGCTCGATCTTCACTCCGTGGGGACTCTCCAGCACCACCCCTCCTCCAAGAGAATTCTTGCCCGAAGCCCCGTCCACCAGCAGCTTCCACGGAATGTGACGAGGGACTCCATCTTCCTCCATCTCGGCCACATAATCTGCCATGAAATCAGCCACCACCTGCGCCTTCATGGATAGTCGAGGGACGAAGGTAATGTTGAATTCACTTAGCTCTATCGACCACTTTGCGAGCCTTCCCGAGTGCTCCACTCCTTCGAAGATCTGGCGGAGAGGGTGGTCCGTCACTACTTGAATTGAATAGGCGTGGAAGTATGGCCTGAGCTTCCTTGCTGCGACGACCAGAGCAAAGGCCAACTTCTCTAAAATCGGGTATCTGAGCTCCGCTTCCCTCAGGACCCTGCTCACGTAGTAGACGGGCAGCTGCTTCTTGCCTTCCTCCCGAACCAGGACGGAGCTTACGGCCTCTGCCCCAACCCCGAGATATAGATATAGATCCTCCCCCTCTTTGGGACCTTGGAGTAGCGGAGCCTTGGTGAGTTGGCTCTTCAAGGTCTGGAAGGCCTCCTCGTATTCTTTTGTCCACTCAAACTTCTGGTTACCTCGTAATGTTTTGAAGAAGGGGGAGCATTTCTCCCCGGCTCGGGAGAGAAACCTGCTCAGCCCTACGAGTCTTCCGGTCAAGCCCTGAACTTCCTTGGCGTTCCGCGGCGACCCCAGCTCCATTATGGCCTTAACCTTGTCCGGGTTAGGTTCTACCCCCCAAGGGGTGAGAAGGTGCCCCAGGAATTTCCCCTTGCTGGCCCCGAACACACACTTCAGGGTGTTCAAGCGCATCTTGTACTTGCGTAGGGTGGCGAAGGTCTCCTCGAGGTCCTGGATGTGAGAGTTCACGCACTTTCTCTTCACCATAAGGTCATCCACGTAGACCTCCAGGTTCCTTCCCCTTTGCTCCCTAAATACCCGGTCCATCATCTTCTGGTAGGTTGCTCCTGCATTTTTCAGTCCGAAGGGCATCATCTTATAGCAGTAGCATCCCTCCCTGGTGATGAACGAAACGTCTTTGACGTCCGGGGGGTGCATCCTGATCTGGTGATAACCTGAAAAAGCATCCAAAAAACTCATCACAGAAAAACCGACGGCTGAGTCAACCAGCGCGTCGATCCGAGGCAGGGGATAACAATCCTTAGGGCAGGTCTTGTTTAATAATGAAAAATCCACACACATACGCCAGCGGCCATCGGCCTTTTTTACCATTACGACGTTGGAGACCCAGCCTGGGTACTGGATCTCCGATACAAAACCTGCTTCGAGGAGCTTGGCCACCTCCCCGCAGATTGGTTCTTCGAGCTTGCTGGCGAAGGTCCTTCTCTTCTGTCGGATAGGGCGGGCTCCTGGATCGAGGTTGAGACGATGGCAAGCCACGTCCGCCTCGATGCCTGGCATATCAGCTGCGCTCCATGCGAAGACATCCACGTTCTTCTGGATGCACTCCAGCATCTTCACCCTGTCCTCCGGGCTGAGACCCCCGCTGATCTGCACCTCTTTCACTCTTCCCTCCTGGGTGATGACCTCCATCTCTACCACCTCTTCTGCCGCCTCGAGCCGGGTTGGCTCTTCCCATTGGCCCTTTGCTTCTCGCCCCTCCTCCCGGGCTTCTTCCTCTGTGGCTCCTTCCGCCTCCATCGGCTCGATCCCCTGCTCCTCCCGAGCGACCTCCATATTCTCCTCTCGGGCATCACCCTCATCCTCTACTCCACTATTCTCCACTTCTTCTTCTGGCCCCTCCGGCCTCATCATCTCCTTATCCAACCTCTCAGCCTCCGCCATCCAAGAGATGGTGTTGACGACAGTCACATAGCACTGCCTCACCACCTTAGCATCTCCTCGGATCTGGACCTGGACTCCTCCACTATGGAACTTCAGGCACTGGTGGTACGATGAGGGCACGCACCGGAAAGCACTAATGAGAGGGCGTCCGAAGATAGCATTGTAGCTGCTCGGAGCGTCAACGATGACGAACCGGCAGTTCCTTGGGACCCCTCCTAACGTCACTTGGAGACCCACGCCTCCCTCGACCTCCTTCCGCTCCCCTGAGAAACCAAACAGTGGTCCGTCGGAGGCCTGCACCCTCTTCTTCTCCACCTCCATCGCGCCGAAGGCCTTCTTGAAGATCACATTCACTGAGCTCCCGTTATCCACCAGGATCCGGGAGACCGTGAAATTTTCAATCGCCGTCTGGATCACCAGGGCGTCGCAGAATGGATCTTCATAATCTGGCATGTCTTCCGAGGAGAAGGTGAGCTTCTCCGAGGGGGGTGGGGTTTGGGAAGTCGACGCGACGTCCCTTCGGAACATCGCCTGGAAGCTCCTCTTGCGAGAGGCCTCTATCCCAACCCCACCATGAATCACCCCGATTCCCCCCTTGTTCCTATATCAGCCCGGTCTTCACACCTATCCTCTTCCCCTTCCGGGAACACCTCCTCAATCCTGATCGGCTGCTGCCGTGGTTGCCCTCTTCCCCTCATCTCCAGGAACTCGGGGCAGGTGGCCGTTGCGTGACCCTCTTCCTGATGAAAGTCACAATAGGGCAACACCACCCTACCCCCTCTTCCCTCTCTTCCTCTTCCTCCTCTAGATCCTCTAGCTCCTCTTCCTCGGCATACCGCCATGGCTTGCTCCCGCGGAGGAGGAGGGGGTCGGGGGCCTTGCCTCCACCCCGGGTTGACTCCCCCCATCTCCCTTCCTTGGTATCCTCCTTCCTGACCTCTCGCGGGTCCCTCCTGATTCCTCCAACCCAACCTGTTGTGGGGCTCCTGAAACCTCCAATTCCGAGGTGGCCTCTCGAACCCTTGACCTCTGGGTTCCTCCCTCCTTCTTCCCTCTTGTTGCCTCACCTCAGGCTCGCTCATCTTCGCCAACCTTTTGTAGAACTCCGGGTTGGCCGCCTCCCCTTCTATCTCCTCCGCCGCTCGCTCCATCAACTCCTCAAAGGAGACCGGAGCCCTCCTCTTCAGGTCCATCTTGAAGAACCCGTCTCTCAATCCCACAATGAACGTCATTTTGAGGGCGAACCCTGGCACCTCCTGCACAAGATGTATCTCTTCCTGAAACCTGTCCACGTAATGTGCCAGGGACTCCCCCTCCCTCTGCCTGATCTTGAAGAGAGCCTCCGCATCCTTCTTCCTCTTTTTTGACGTTGAGAATCGCAGCCGGAAGCCCCGACGCGATATTGTTGTCATCGAGGGGAATGAGGCTTAAGCCCACATGATTTGCTGCCAACGGTGGATACCCAACTCATGTGATTGGAGATCCCATGAAGTGGGTTCAATGTGGTAAAAACGAAGCCGTTGATGTAGCGTAGTTGGGAGCACAAAATATAAGGTTGAGAAAACCTTCTCCTCATTCCTATGATGTTGTGCTCTACGTAACAAGTTAGGATGAACTTAATTAAGTTCTTAATGGTTGCCAAAGGCATATTTCTTTGCGAGATATTGGTTACGAATATCTCTTGAGGCACCACCTATGTGGGGGTTGTTGTGAGGCCGCAACTTTGGGATCCGGGCTGAACCCAAAATAACTCTCATGAAAAATCAAGGAATGCGCATGGCCATTAACGCGCCCACCGCCATAACCCAAGAACAACCAATCTTTTGTGTGCTTATCTAATTTACCGGTCAAAAGTTTATAATTCAAAGCCTCTGGCACATTATACTCTTCGGTAGAGGAAGTAAGTACTAAGTATAGATTCAAGGTAACCATTCCATCTATACCCATTGCATTAGATACAACTTGATGAAGCAAATTTGTATTTGATTTTATTTATTATTAGTAATATCATATTTATGAAGTTCGCTTTTGGTTTATCGCTTTTGTGGGGGATTGCTAGAAATTTTAATTATAAAACATTATAAATTAAATGTTTTGATTGGAGCTAAATGATGTTTGGTGTTTGGGCTCCTCATTGTGATGGAAAAGCTCAAAATCAAATTTGGAGGGAATCCAAATATTTGGAGGGAAGCCTTTCATGATGAAAGGGTATTCTTTAGTCCCACCTTGCCATTCTACTTCTTCCCTTAAGTGTATATAAAGAAATTCACACATTCTTATTTGTTCAAAAGAACATAAGAAGAAACTATGAACCACACGCGCGCGCGCGCACGCACCGCACCAGACCGGTTCCGGATTTCGGATTTCGGATTTGGGGATTAATTGAATTGTATTTTTTGTTCCAAAAAGTTTCATAGCATTTTAACCGGAGTTGCGTCGATTAGAATTCGGAGCTGCGTCGAATAGATTTCGACGTAGCGTCATTTTGCCCGCTGGAATGGCGTGGCGTCGAATGGAACTCGACGCATGCGTCGATTGAACTCGACGTAGCGTCGATAAGGCTTGCGTCGATAAGTCCTGCGTCGATAGAACTCGAAGTAGCGTCGATATGATGTCGACGCAACATCGATTTCTCTTCTCGTTCTGCCGTTTTTACGCGTTTTCTTAACCGCTCTTTTGTGCGTGTTTCTCGCCATTATTTACGTTGGAAATATTCAACATTTATCTTCCCGATTATGATCCTTCCAACTATAACCGTCAATATTTATTATGATTTTAATATTGCCGTTTCGAGATCCTTTTCCTTGACAGCTAGATACTAATTTCGTTCTATATATTGTCGTTCTTCTCAGAAAGAACGATCGCTCTTACACACGCTCTATTACATGCTCTGATACGCTCTTGTGCTCTCTCTGCTTTCACGATATTCTACGTGCTTCCTTTTCTTTACGTTTGCTTCATCAAGTGGTTGTTCGGGTGCTCTGTGCTTCTTCGGTGTCCGCGCACATCGGAGTTTCGGGATCTAGCCGGGTGTTGTACCTTGGACGAGTGAGCATCGGTGAAAAACCCTGCCGGAGGGTGGTGCAATTTCTTTAGGGCAGTGATCACACGCCTTACCCAGACTCGATTCTAAACTATATATTACTCTCTATTTTATTTCTCACCCTTTCATGCAATTTTGTTATTATTGCTGCTCATATATATATAGATCTGCTGTTTTATCAAAGTTTTTAAAATCGAAAATATATCATTTTTGAATATTAATATAGGAATATATAATAGTGAAAATATTCCAACAAGAAGTGTGCGAGTGAGTGTTGATGAAATGATTGCATTGTGTGACTGCAGTGCAAAACAATTGTACCAACCTAATACGTAATTTGCATGCTTTAAAATTATTGAAATTCGGTCTTTCGATATACTATCAACTATTATTTCTAAATAAATACAGTATTATTATGGTTTCAAAATTATTTAAAGTATTTGTTTCACATAAATTATTTCACATATTTTCCTAAAACAATCATCGTAACGAAGTTTTATCAAACAATTTATAATTTGTTTCTTCGTTCTTGTTGCGGGTCGTTCGGGTGCTTTGCTAGACCGGTAGAATTGAACCACCTTAGCTCGGAAGCGAACCGGGCGCGCAAACAGTCAATTAGAGATTCGTTGAGTACACTGAGACTTTTTAACGTGGAAAACCCGGAAAGGGTGAAAAACCACGCGGTCGGAGTTGTGCCGACCAAACTTCACTATCTTCTGAGAGTTTACAATTAGGTACTTAGAAATCGAGCGCGACAGGCCGCCGCTCATTATAATAATAATATATATAGAGAGAGAGTTCTGAAGGTGACAGACCACCTCCCGAAAAACTAAGTCTTTTTCCTTCTGAGAACGATGGGGGAACAAAAGTGAGAATGCTGATCCGCCTTTCGGGAGAACGAAAATGAAAATGCTGAGTCGCCTTTCGGGAGAAAAGAAATCTTCAAGTCCACGAAAGAGATCTTTAAGCGCTGAAGGAGAATTCCGTGGAAATCTTAAAGGAGCTCTCCCGGGTCTAGAAGGCATGGTCCTCTCAAATGAAGGTTCTGAGCTCCTTTTATAGCTTTGGCCGGGGGTAGCCCGGTAATTTTGCAGTCGTAACCACCTGACGGGCGAATCACGCTGGCCGATTTGGAGCACACGGATCGCCATTTTTCATAAATGACCGTCTCGCTCTTCGGGCAGTTCGGGCAGTTCGGGCAGTTCGGGCAGTTCGGGCAGTTCGGGCAGTTCGGGCAGTTCGGGCAGTTTTGTTGAAGGTGAAAAAGGCGACAAGCGGGTCCTGTAATCTGAGAAATTAGAAAGACAAATTATGAGCGCGCCAAAAATATGAAAGCGCTCTGGGCGCACAACGAACAGAGAAGCAATCTGCTAACACTCTTTTTCGTACCACCATCTCTCTTCCAAACAAACCCTAAAATAGATGAATAAGTTAAACGGAGCCGGAAGTTACAAGTTCTGCTCACTCGGATTTTAATTTCATTACTAATTTCTAATTTAATTTTAAAGTCCGATCAAAAGGAAATTTATATTCTTTCGCCGATTCAGCTTCATCAGTCATCACTGATCTTCAGTCCACAAACGCAAAGTCTGCTGGGCAGCTATACGTTTCTAGGGGAATGTGGACTGTACGTACACGATGATCGAGGCTAGCCTGGCGGAGCAGCACCGCTTGCCACGGCGGCGCTTCTTAAATGTGATCGGAGGTGTGAAACCCGCCTTCATTCCGAGAATCCCATCCTCTAGGTCAGCTTTCTCTTTCCATTGTTAAATCTTCTCCCTGATGTTGTCTTTAGTCCTCTTTTCTTCTTTCCTCCTTTTTTTTCTTTAGGGTAGAAAGTTGAAAGTAACTCTGTGTTTCCAGTCCTTCCGTAGTTATGCTCACATATCTTGTAAATATTTGTTGTTTTTAGTACGTGAATGTGGATTTGATTAATGGCAGGAAAGGCCCGAAACACCTCTCTTTCGTTCTCTCTTTCTCTATTATATTTTTGGTGGAAAACCATGAATATTAGTATAGCGATGTAATTATGTAATGAGACGTTCACTAAACGAGGAAGGGGAGGGGAGAAGCATTGGTCTCGCTATGAACAATTTACAGCAAGGGGGGGTGGGGGGGGGGGGGGGGGGGGGGGAGAAAATCATGAGTAGAAAATGTTTTTAGGGCTATTGTTTCAGGTCTTCTGAAACTGCTAATCTTTGCATAGTGTGGGCTAATCTTTGCATGAATCGGCATGCATTGCCATGCCTTAAGACTTCGATTATAGAACATGTATCCATATGAATATATGACTTTAGGTGATGTACAACTCAGTGATGGATGATAACCTTTACCCACATTTAGGATTTGTTGGAAGGTTTTCTTAAAAATAATTTAATACTGCATTTTGGGGAGCCATTATAGTGTTTAGGGTAAAAATGCCTCACATATAAATGAGGTGCTGCTAGGGTTAGTGACCTCCCACATGACCATTGCATTATCTAGAGAATCCTCCATGGATTAGCAACTTATCAAATAGTTTGGCTAAAGTTGATTTAATTATAACTTGGTTAAGCTGCAACCTATGTCCATCTTCATTTGTTTTGGCTTTTCTTTTACTTAAAACTGTAATATTAGTTTGCTCATTATTTAATAGCTATTCATCAAAAAAAAAAAAACTATTTGTGTATACTCATCCATCATGAACTTCACATGCAATTTTGATTTGTCTTTCCGATGCTTAAATTATGGTACCTGCAGTATTTCCTTTTGACTACACCTGTGGGTAGGAATGCAAAGTTGTATGATGAATTTGTAATCTCTCTTGATAAAACAAAACAAAATAAAAGGTCCATTTTAGGGGTTAGGTTGAAAATGCCTCACATAAACGAGGGTTAACTACCATCCGACATGATCACTACATTATCTAGAGAATCCTCGTGGGCTTAGAAACTTATTAAATGGTTTAACTACAATTACATCATAGTTTATTTAATCATAACT